>JAWMRA010000113.1:6267689-6356225 GCA_035584735.1 Pseudotriccus pelzelni | reverse complement strand
AAGATTCAAGGAGGATGTCTTTGGTTTCCTTCCACTCTCTGAATTCTTCTGCAGTCCTGAGCCTATCCCCAACAAAATACTTTTTAAACTATACCCCAAAATATGTCTCTATGAACCACATGATAGAATGGTTGCCCTGAAAACACCATCTCAGGACCTGGGCAGCTCCCTGAGCAACAGCTGAGGGGTCTGTCAGTAGCTGTGGCTGAGGCACAGAAATCTGCTTCCCACATGAAACTCTCTGAGAATCTCTTCCCCTACCTTGCTGTTTCCCTATGATACCAAGAAAAAAACATCTCTCTTCCTACAGTACTGCACTTCTTTGGGTTATTCTCATAAAAATAAGAAGGTTCTTGGTCCCTTTTGTACAACAGAAGGTGTCAGGCCCCACCTTGCCTGACCGCACCAATGAGATCTGCTCAACACACACTTAAACAAGGGAGTTTAATAAGATCTGGCAGCAGCCAGTCCAACTTTGCTGGTGTTTTCGAAGCTATTAGCACCAGGGAAAGCAAAATGAAGCCAGCAAGGCCACGTTCACAAACGTATCCCAGTACTCCTCTCTGTAGGCTGACACAGGAGTTTCTCATTCCTTCAGCAAGTTGCTTTCCACGTTAATGAACGTCGATCAGAAAAAAACCCATCAGTAATTCCTATCTGGCTTTCCCTTCTTTTGTTTAAATCACTTTTCCTCTTTTCCCCGTTTCATATTCCCAACAATTATCTGCTCGGTTTTATTGCTTCCTTTGTTGTCTTCCCCTGACAAACACCCCCAGTAGAAACGTGAAAACGTTGGTGCCGCTTGTAAAAATGAAATAAATAGAAGGATTCCTCTGACTCATGAATTTGGCGAGAAGCAACTGGGTGCCAGCTGAATGTCACAATATATGAAGTTAGTGAATCTCAAAGCAGGGAAAGGAGTCTAAGTCAGCGTGTCAAAAGTTCACCCTTCTCTCCGCAAAAAGCAAGAGCCGTAAGTTTTCCTGGCTGCTTCCTGCTTGTTGTGTAACCACCAGTTCAAAATGTTATGGTCTTTGGGGAATTTTTATCTATTTTTTTCCTTTTTTATCTTGCACTCCCTACTTATTACCTTAGTTACACAAGTCACATTTTAAACTGCTGTCGTTGATGGAAATAATCACAGTTCCAGGTGACACGCTTGTTATTTTTGCTGCTCTGATTGTAAAATTGATTCATGAGCCCTGAATTTAGAAGCTTCCATACTGATCATCCTGGGTTTTTGAACAGCCTCACCTTCCCCAGCTAAAACAGGATAGGTTGTTACTTCCTGACAGTGAAATATTTATGTGTTCGAGTGTACATATGAAATGTGTTTTAGTAGTTAAGAGATTTTGGGTCTGCAAGCACATCTTGTTGAACAAGAATGCTGTAACCTCCTGTTACACACTTAAGGTAAAGGTGTTGGTCTACGACACACTGTCTAATACCCAGAACATCCAAGAAACAACCTCCCAGTGGTTAAGTCCAAGGTCAACAATAAGTGTTTGATGCTCAAAACTTGAAAGGTGGAACTAATTTTAACTCTCATTCAGGAGATGTCACTCTTATTCACGTAAGAACACTTATGCTGGCTCCAGTTGCTAACATTATAAATACTTTACTAGCAAACATGTGCCTTTTTTATGTTACTCCAAAAGCCACACCAGCAGGTACCAAAAGAAATATGACACATCTTTGACAAATAGTGGCAGAGCTCAAATATATTTACCAACACACTCTAAGTTTCCTCTGCAGATTGAAAACCAAATTACCACTGTATTTACATGCAGATGTAACGGTCCGTACACGCAAAGTAAACTCATTAGTTTAGAAACCATTCCTTTAAAAACAAAATTAGACTACACCAGCCCTCAACCAGCATCTCTCTAGGCAGAATTCTGTCACCAGGGAAAGCAACAGCAGGAAGCTGAGAACTTTCAAGTACTTGACTGCTCAGCCATGAGCACCAGCATCTCTCAGCATTAACAAGGAAAAGTCCATCATGAGGAGATGGGGCTCTCGCTACAACACTGGCATCAGAGGAGGAAGACGCACGATCCCTATTGATCACAACTAATAAATGCAATTGATAATTCAAAACCAACAGAGCAGCAAGGCTCAGAAAGTCACATTGAAAGAAGAAGGTGTGTTTGTTTCTGACTGAATAAATGTATCGACACCTCGGTACCACAAGACCCAGATACATCGCAATGCAGCATTCCCAGAAAAAAGCAGGAGCCACCCCAGCAGCTTTGGAAGTCACTCACGAGGCAGAAAAGATGAAACTAGAAATTCAGTATCTTGTTTTGCCCCTGTCTGAGGGCTAAGCAAAGAAGGAGTTCTCTCTTTTTCAAGAGCCGAGCAATTACAAGGAGAGCTGACCCTTCACCCCCGCTCAAGTCTGTGGGAAAGGGAATCTTTAAACCTGGAGATGATTTATTAAAAGGGCGGGATCAATTAAAATCTCATATTTCTGGCTGTACATTTTATTACCAATAAGTCTTAAGATATTATCATTAACCAAGAGGTAATAAAAACTTCTCCTGCTGTGTGTTTTTTTCTGTAGTTCTCTGACTGTGTGCACATGCCAGTCTGGGCAGGTAGTTCCAATAGCTCATACGAGTATTTCATCTTTCAGAATGATAAAAACAAGCCATAACCATGTTGTTTTAAGACTAGACATTCTCAGGAAGATGTGAGCAGTGGAATAACTGAGACTACTCCCTTTATCAAATTTGAAATATATAGCCTGTGTTTAAAGAGAGTAAATACACAGGCAGTGTAAATGCTGCCTAATTACAGAGATTATCTACAGCATAATGTACTGCATGAAAATACAGAGTCACTCATCAAAGTTTTAAGTATAGCAGGCTTCTCTTCAAGTATTAGTGTCTTTTAAGTGTCTTTCAGGTTGTGCATTTTCCACGTGTCTCTCCCCTCTACCGTGTTATTTCTGAGGTGGCAAACCCCTGTAGAGAAAAGATACTTTAACAAATAAGAGAAAACTTTGCTGACACTCTTGACAGCTCAGAAGATGATGCAGGTGGCATCTCAGAAGGTAATGTGGTATTTTTTTCCCCACACACACTTGCAAGGTTTGTGACACTGAGTAAAAATTCCCTCAAGAACTTGGTGCACAGACCGGCTTCTCCAAGTCTTACCTGCAGTGCTAGCACAGGACGGGACTGTGCCTTCTTTATAAACACTGCCTGGCCCACGCTGCAACTGCAGGGAAGTCACAGCTGTATCATCATCCTTTGTCTCTCCTACGCCTCTCAGAGATTGAGAGGAGGATGGGAAAAGCAATTTTTGCTGCATTAAAACTTCCACTCGACGCAAGCAAACGTGAGAAACAAGCCTCGGCTCTCAACCCACTTGCTCCAGAGGGGAACACAGAGCTGAGCCTGGAGACACCGGCTACAGGTTACCAACGTCCCAGGCGGACAGAAAGATATGCTTCGAGTCCAACCTGCATCCTTGAGACACTTGGGAGCAGCTCCAAAGTTGGAACATCAGTTTTTGCACTGCCAATAACACAGGAAAAATGTTACAACTCTCAGGGGTACCTGTTGGGCCCACGAACAGCACGAACTTCTGGGGTGTCTCCTGCACACGCTGAGAAATGGGGGTGCCCTGAGAGAACAGAGCTCAAACCTGTGAATTGGCCCTTTCCTGTGGTATTTTCTTAGTCAGATTCCTTGAATTTGTCAAGTATTCCCCTTCAGGAGACTCTGTAGTGGCAAGGTTTAGAGGCCAAATTATTTAAAACTACACAGAACAGAGAACAGTTTGATGAAGACCAAATATGCGCAAAGAGGTAGAAATAAAGCAGGGCCTGAGAGCTGGTTTTAGCATTTTACTGATTTATAGTATTTTCACCTTTTTCTTTTTGGTGCCTTGTTCTGACTACTAAAAACAAAACAAAAATCAACTTGAGTCAGGACAGAGGTCAGCAATCACCATTTCAACTTAAAATATCTCCATTTAAATGCAAATACTAGCCTTTCTTCCTGACCTTTAAATGCTCATTTCATAGAAATGGAATAGAAAGCGTAAATTTTGTGCCTGGGTATCTCCGAGCAGCTCCCGTGTCACTTAGTCACATTTTTTGACACGTAATTCCTTCTTATTAAATATATTCCTTCTGATTAAATATGTCATTGTATCAGTGTGCTCTAGCTCCTCAGAGACAAAACCCAGTAATTTTGCATGATGTTTCATTTCACAGAGTACACAGATTAAAATGGAGATTATCATTGCTTCTTGCTCTCTATAATTTGAGATAAACCCAAGTTTCTGTGATACCAAAAATAATGCCACAAAATTCTTTCTGAGGCTTGATAATGAGAAATTGAAACGATGCTGATGCAAGAGAGGCTTGCAAGCTCTCCTCCAACCAGTCTATCTGACTTAAAACCTACAGCTATGTATTACCCTTCTTGGCAATTAGCACATGATTATACGCACGAAAACGAGAAAATAAACTAATTAATATTTCTTTTAACACGAAGAGATTCCTCCCTGCTCCTGAAAGAGGCACCCCAAGTTTCTCTTCCTCCAGCTCCTCTGCAGCTCCTTGGTGACACAAGGAAGACCCTTGTTCCTTGAAAGAAGGTTTTTCTGTCTGACACAGCCACTTAGAGAGGCAATAATTTTAAAAATGTCAGATTTTCAGCTGGAGGGCAAAAAGGTACCAGTTTCTGGGTCAAATATAGTCACATCATCATCATGCCAGAGCAGAGGCCTGCTATTAGTTCTGCCGTCATTTCACATGTCACAGGCTCCCCTCCCCGTTTCACCAGTAAACCATGTTTGTAGGCACAGGTGTCCTCTCAGGGGGGCCAGGAGCATTCTCTGTGCCTGCACATGCAAAAGTGTTTCTCAAAAATAGTTTCTCAAATTATGGCCCATTCCTTTACATATATTTTATTTCACAATTCAAATCAGGACAGGCTGGATTTTACTGTTCGTGAATTAGACATGCAAACCACTCTGGTGTTCTGATAAACATGGCTTCAACTTTGATTAGAAAATCCCCATAATTATGCTTTATTATTCCATTTATTGGGGGATGGGGAGAAAAATTTTAAAGACTGATTTTTCATGATGGCATTTGTTCCTCTGATTATCAGTCAGTCTCATCTCTTAAATCAAAAAACAATGAAGAAAAGCCAAGTGTGAAAAACTGGTGTTTTGTACAGATTATCTGGGTAATTTCTGGAAAACATTTTGGAGTGAAAGATCATTGCTTATGTTTTTAATATCGTACAAAGAGTTTCTCCACTGATTCTGCGATTCAGTGTTTCAATATTAAACAAATTAACTCTTTAACAAAAACTCTGGAGTTGGGGAGGATTTATGCATGCAGAGGACAGAGCATAACGTCAGACGGTTACTAATCACAGCAGCCACAGAATCACAGCACAGTCAATTCAATTTTCAGTGATGCCTCTTTAAGCTCTAACGAACCATAGGGCCCTAATGAGAGGTTTCACTGAATCCTGGCCAATCAAGCAGAAATTTTACGGAGAAAAGGTAAAAGCTAAGAAGCAAAACCACTCAATAGCTGTATTTTACAGCAATGTATTCAACCATGGCTTAATGCTCACCCTTTAAATCTCTAAAAACCCATCATGAGAGAATTTTAACTTGGCAGTGCAGGTTTGGCTTCTTTCTTCACCCTCTTGGCCTCTGCCCCACCGCAAAAGTAGCAGACAATGAGCTGTGTGGGGAGAAGAAATAAATGCTAAAAACCAGCTAAAGGAATCAAGATACCCTGGTTTGAACCCTGGCATCACCTTGGGCTGCCCTCATAGTTTGAATCACTTTGATTTATTGGACCATTACAGTTCTAGTAATAATTCCAGTACGCTTCCACAACTAATGGTTACTGACAGGAAGAGTTTTTGTGTGTCTTTCCACTAACCAGTGTTAAAAAAACATTGGACCTCGCTGAAGTCAATAGCAAAGCTTCCACTTCGACTGGTTCTGACTGGTGAAGTTTTACACAGACTTGTCTTCCAAGCTGTAAAAATGGTTTTCTAGAAGAGAAATTCAAGTATGGCACACGAGTGCTGTCAGCTGGCAAAAAGAAGAAAACTCTGCTCGGGGGGATGGGTAGACTTTTACAACGCAAAGGACAAAAATGGGTGGCCTGCAAAGCGTTTGTCTTTCAAACTACTCTTGGGCTTGACCCGGTTGCAGGATGCAGATCTGTTTCCAGAGTAACCATCAGAGTCTGCTGAGGAAACATGAGCCTTAGCAACAGATTTAACTTTTCTTACTAGAGCAAATCAGAGGGAAAAAAAGAAAGGAAGAAAAGTAATCAATACCCGTGAACTCTTTCTTGTTGAAAGGTAAGAATTCGGATGCTGCTGACTTAGCCAAGGTTGCTCTCCTCAGAAGAGTTCAAGCTGGGATGGAGGAAGGAATAGCTCTTCATGAATTTCAAGACTAGAGAGGCTTTCTCTTCAAAGGATTATACTGAAGGACAGTACAGAGAAAAAAAAAAAAAATCTTTCCTTTCTGGTTCTGAGAATTACAGTAAAGATTAGTGTGTCAGCACTCCCTGAAGTGGGACATGTCATACTTACTCAAGCTCAAGAGCAAATTAATGGATTTGGAACCTTATTCTTTTACAGACTCCTAGAAAAACCCTGAACTGTGGGAAAAACGTCTTCCACAAACCGCTTGACTGAGGTTTCATGGGCAAACTGGCACAGGAAATTCTCTCAGGAAAGGACATAAAACAACTAATCAAGTCTGCTTGGCACTGGAATAAATGAAGAAAAGTCATGTAGTGGTCAGTGGTATGCTGCCTGCCACCTTTATGTAGGTCTGGTAGGACAAACTTGCTTTCCGTTCTTCATCTCTAAGATGCAAATGATACCAAGAGAGTAACATCCTGGAAAAATTATTAGAGAAAAATAATATAATAATATAAAAGGACTTCTGGTTCTCTAGGTTCATCCTCTTAGACAAGGGAGGTAGATCCTTTCTGGATATAAGTACATCCCTTCAGTCTTAAAACACGTTTCACTCTGAAGCTGCAATATCTGTGTTCATAAGCAGAGATTGTCATAGGGCTGTGATGCTTCTAAACCACATAACCTCATCCTTTAAACTATGCATAAAAAGGATTCTGGTTTCAAAATCCAGACTAACTAGAGACAAACGTGCGAAGCAGAGGAGTAAAACTGTTTCTGCTGCTTTTATACGAGGAGCTAATGAAAATTTAACTAAAAAAACCCAACACTGTTTCATAAAGGTCCTGAAAGTTAATTGTGTCAATGAATTTTAACAGACAAATGTAATTATACAATCTGTAGGCTTGGAATCATTAAAATGAAGAGCTGAATTGAGAGTTCTTTTATTGGGTTTTGTGCCAGAAAGGCATCTATCAGATCCTTCCCTTTTCAATGCCACGTTTCAAGTTTCCCCAGTTTTTAAATTTTAATTTCTAAAAGTTTTGCTAAAAAAAAAAACAACAAAAAAAACAAACTAGATATGTTCCTAGTAAATCAGTGATTTTTCTCTCAAAAGTTTGGATGTTTGGTGGACATGTTCCCTGAAGACAAGACAGGATTTAACAACGGTTCAGCTTAGTCTGATCCACCCAGTCTAAAGGACTGACATCAAAATCCAGAATTTTTCACTTCTATACCTTTGTCCTGCCTCATGAGCCGAGCTCATAATTACCTTCAAGTCAGTGAATCAATTCAGCTGCGCTGCTAGAATTCTTAAGTGCTGACCTTTGATAAATGTGAAACCAGATGGCTTTGTTGGATCACTGGAAGTTTGGCACATATCACACACCACAAAAACTGTGCTGGTCTGTCAGCATCTCTTTTAGCTCCCCCCTGTTTTAGAAGGGTAGAGAGCTGGATCAACGCATATTCTGCTCTGATGTCAGTGAATGCTGCTCCAGTTTGGTCTTCAGGCATATTTAAGAAGGAAGGCAGCAAGCTAGCACTTTCTCATCCCTTCAACTCTCCTGCTCTCAAATGCAAGAGCATTTTGGGGGTTTAAAATTTACCTTTTGGCACCTTTTGGAAGGAATAAAAATGCATGAAATTATCAGCACGTACAATTAAATGGCTTAGAAAAAGAAGAATATTTGCAAGCTGTATTAATCAGGGTAACGAGGATAAAGTGGTTGATGAATGACTTAGCAGTCTAGGAATTGCCAGACAACATCATCTCAGTGATTCAACTTCTTCAGTATCGTTTCACCAACTGTGGCCAATACCAGATGTTTCTGAGGAAGATGCAAGAAATCCAGATGGACACATTTAAAGGATAAAACTATGCTTAAAGATAAATGTCTTATCTCCACGTTGTGAACGTACTCAGAGTTTTGTCTTTTGCCCTGAAGCAGGGTCATTTAAATCACTTCCAAAAGCCAGGTTTTCTCATTTAGCTCTAGTTTCACACAGCTTATGTGACGGCTTTCCTTCTCCCACCGCCAAAACGTGACTTTTGGACCTTTTGGCCAACTCCGTCAAAACTGAAAATGAAAGGGCACCAAAGTCCACGAGACAATTAAATTCCCAGAGTATCATGAACGCCAGCTGACAGACCTAAAGAAACACCTTCATTCATCCATGTGCTGAGGGAGAGACAGGCCACGGCCTGGAGCTCCACATCCCGTCTGGCAGCGCCCGGACAATCCATCACCTCACACTTCGGGGCCCATCAGCCACATCAGCCAAAGCCTTCTGACCCAGCAGAGGGAAGGGTCTCCCGGGCAGTCCAGGGGAGGAGAAAGAAAAGGAGCTGCTGTTAATTCATTGGGGATACTCAGGTGACAAAGGACATGTCCCCAGAGGAAACCTGCTTTCATTCATTTGGCTCAACACCGAGTAACTTGAGAAGCTTTTCCCTCCACGTGTAAGTATTGACCTACAAAGGTCTAATCCTGGCACCTCCCCTCCCACCTTTTGCTTATACTTCTTTTAAAGACTTGGCTTAATATTTTAGAGCTGTAACTAATCAAACATTACACGTTTTTTATATCAGCTGTCAGTTTCTGTAACTTGTTCAACTCCATTAAAGCTTCTCCCACCTTTTTCCTCGTGGGCCACAAACAAACCGAGTTCTCACCTCCATGTTCTTTGTATATTACAACCATTCAATGTTTTCTACGCCTTCCTCTATGGGGAAAATAATTTTTGAGCCTTTCCATAAAAAAAAAAACCAAACCGAAACCAAAAAACAACCCAAATTCTTTCTGTGCTCCTAAATTATTTTCCCTGCTTAAATATGGTTCATATTATGTTGTGACAGGTTTTCTCTGAGAAAACATGTCTGGGAGCATCCAAAGTGCAAACACTCAATTAATTCATTCTTACGCTCTCTTCTGCACACACTTGCATGTCCGTGCCTTGGACAAGGTAACATTTGGTTCAGTTTTTCAGCTGCAATCATACCACACTGGTCAACAGTCAGCGATAACAAACACGTTTTAAAAGGAGGGCATGTGAGATTCAGCGTGTTTACACAGAAAGGCACTGCACCAGCAACACAAGCTGCACAGGGTAAGGAAGTTAGAGATGCCTGAAATTCTGAGATTAATTTCACCTGCGTCCCCTTGTAGGTGTTAAAATGACAGATGTTGTACTCTAATATAATGTCAGGAATATACACTATCTGTTAACAAGCACAATAAAAATATTTACTACAAATTGCGCTGTACTTTCAAGGATGCCATAATCAATGCAAACCCGTTTTATCACAGAAGATGAGCAAGCACAAAGTCTGCACAGCAACGGGCAGCAAGAAAAAGCAATTTAAGAAGCATAACCAGAAACGAGCAATGCCACAGCATTTTACTGTCTCTGCTGAGGAAAACTGCTACTAACAGACCTACAGAAAGGAAAACACCTGGATCAGGGGGAAAACAGTTCACCCGTAGTAGAACATAAGCTGAACTTCTCCTATAAACTTCCTGGTGTGCATGGATGAAACCTGTCACTGTGACACCTCCACTGAAAATACAATTCATCATGTGGGGCAGAAGGGCGACTGCACCTCCTGACCACGAAACAAAGGACTGATGAACACGTATTAGAGGAACTAACTTTTCCCAGCCTTCAGCTTTGACATTATTTTATCCTTAAGAGGCTAAATAATGAGCATTGATGCCTTAATTTGTTCATTAGAACATCAGAGGCTTCCAGATCTATTAATGTGATGCTCTATTTAAATAGTCTACTGAATCGCTAAACTTGACTACATTAAATTTGAATTTTTAAGTGATTAATTTAAAACAACTTTTCTCCTGGAACAGCAATTGGTATTTAAGCTTTTCAGATGCTGTCAACATTTAAATTAGTCATATATAAGTGTTTCAACCTGAAGGGGCAATAAATCAATTAGAATTCATTTACTGTGCCACATCATGAGCATATGTCACAAATGTAACCTGGCAGTCTCATGGAAGTATTTTAAATTTTTTAAGAGGGGAAAAGAGTGGCTGCAAAGCAGGATGTGGCAGAGGCACATCAACAGAACTAGTAATACTCAGATCAGCAAGGATTAGTGATATGAAATACTTAAAACAGTGACCACTGCTTATATGACTTTGCACACGATTCAACAAGCTGTACCTTGTTATCT
This sequence comes from Pseudotriccus pelzelni, assembly GCA_035584735.1. Lineage (NCBI taxonomy): Eukaryota > Metazoa > Chordata > Aves > Passeriformes > Tyrannidae > Pseudotriccus > Pseudotriccus pelzelni. The sequence continues at coordinate 6,345,608 of JAWMRA010000113.1, read as the reverse complement.
CATTTGTTATTTTCTGTCAATGGATTTATTCGTATGAAGCAGAGAGAGTGATGTTACTGCAGCTTTTAGTCAGAGGAGGAAGCAGGGACAATAATTTTAGTGTGTCCAGGAGTAGGTTGTGGCAGGTTTTGTCCTGTTCCTGAAGCCCTGGTGACACAAATCGCTGATGATTCAGGTGACTGAGCAAGCCTCTGCAACCAACCCCACTGGGGGGTTCTCTGCAACACAAAACTAATTTTAAATACTTTTTTTTTTTTAAAAAGAAAAACGAAGACTGATAAGCAAAAGTCCGCACAGCAAATACTAAGAAGCCAAACTAACCCCTGCTAGTATCCCAAAATTCATCTCAGTCAATTTGATTTGTTTCTGCCAGGAAATAATTGCGAGAGCCACCTGCCAAAGTAGTCCTAAAACCCTCTTCATATTACTTGTCATCTCTGCAATAAATTTGTTTAGGAATAGTAAGGGAAAAGAAATGTTCTGCCATGGTAAGAAAACAATAGGGAGAAAAAGCAATTGAGGAGCAACTGAGTGACACCCCCAGTTTTGGAGTGTCTGGTCTGAACTGGCTCCTTCAAGGCAACAAGGTGGAATAACCAAAGGTCACAACAGAGGCGAGTGGAATGGCAAATCTGATTTTCTGTAATCAAATTTTGTGCATACAGGTATGTGTAATCTAATTCCAGGCTGCCAGATTAAGTTATTAACCCAATTATGTTCATTTTATCACCTTGTAAAAATGAGCCATCATTTTATTTAAATTTGTTCAACTGTTAAAGGCTAAGAGAGTAATATATTCCAATGTCAATACAGTGCCAAAATGCATGTCATATAGAAAGCAACTATTTAGATGAATCCTAATCAGTCCAGACAAGTGCAGAAGCATTTCTGAGAGCAGACCCAGAGGCAGAGTGGGTAGTAAATTGAGTGGGCATAGAGAAGATTTACATTAGTGAAGCTGAAAACTCATTTCTTAGGCCCATTCATAATGGGGAAATTATTGTCCCATTCCCTACAGACTTTCCATTATGCCATTACAGGGAAGCCAGAACTTCTATCCGTGCTTCCACGCCCATGCACATATTGCATCAGGAGAACTTAATTTGGCCGAGGGCCATAAATTCACTGTGAAAGGCAAATGAAGATCCTCTCAGTCTGGTCACCAAGGCATGACATCCTGAAATCCAAGTAGGACAGAGCTCTGAAGCCTTGCTGAATGCAGCGTGTTCTACCTGGGTGGTAAAGACCAACTGTGCTCTAACAACGTGGCTGTCCCCAAATTAGCAGAGTGAATATGCACAGACATCCTTGGGGCCCCAAGGCCAATTTTCAAACTGTTAAACACCAGGAAACTGAGAAGCAAAGTGAGCAGTTCTGCAGCTCAGTGGCACTAATTTCTTCCAAACTGCATCCTGCAAAGCCAGCCCAAACAGCAATCCTTCTAATCCTACAATGTTATAGTGAAGGCAAGGAAACGTTAGCGCAAAAAAAAAAAAAAAGATGGCAATTTGAGGGAAAATGGGATGGCAGCAGAAGGAAAAAAATGGATTTTTGAATGAGACAACTAAAGAACTTCCCTTACTGGCCATTTGTTCACCAGGGCTCTTCAGCCCGTGCTTAAGTGCTTTGGTGAACTGGGGCCACATCACCTTATCAATCATGTCCACATGTAAGAGACAAAACATTAAAAATACATACTTTAAATGGTGAAAAAAAGTTTATGAAATAGCACATGATCCCCTTGGCAGGGGAAATCTGTCATGGAAAGAGAAGTACCACAGGATAAGGAAGACAACTAGGAGAACTTCTGTTTTATGAACTGTACATGAACATTCCCTTTTCTCAGTTTGTTTTTTCCCTTTCCCACTTTTCCTGCTGTCCTTTTCAGGTAAACCACCATCACCCGTTACGAGGATTTCATGAAAACCACTATTTTACTGTGTCTTGTTATCTGTTACCTGTTCTTACAAAAGCAGCCAGACTGAGTCATCTACAGGTGACTGAAGTTCACTCTTCAGAGAGGAATTCTGAGGAGTTGTGAAGTTTTTATCAGCTCTGTCCAAACACACCAGGTAGGAGAGGGAAACAGGAAGAGGCACTGACCTCTCTGCTATCACTGCTGGGTAACTTGCCATTTATCAGGATTTTGGGGAGAGCTATTCAGTGCCAGGTAGAAAGGACAGCTCATCCTGCTATGGAGGGGTTTGGGATGTATCAGAAGTGCCCCATCCCACAGCACACACAGCTGACTATTCAGGTTTGCTACCCCCACAGATAAGTCCTAATTGCATCAGGAGGGACACCTGCCTCTCTTTACACCCAGGACATGAAGGCAAACGCAAAACAATGACATTAAGGCAGATGTCAAGCAAAACATAACGATGTAAAAGAGATGGAAATCAGCTGCAGTGTGTTGCCCTTTGAAAAATGAGTTATCTGACCACATAAGCAGCAGCACTGCAGTAAGAAAAAGGGGTGCTGGCTGTGGAGATGATGGACCTTCTCTTCCAGGAGCAGCACAGGCAAAGCTCACCCCGGGGAGCAGAGCAGTGGGTGCAACACAAACCACACGAGAGCAGATCAAAGGTATTACCTCGGAGTGGTAAAAATAGACAAATCAAAACAAGGACAATGCAGCTCCACACACACCCCTCCAGCAATCCAGTAATTACCTGTGTTTATATGAACACAGGGACACATCTCCTCTCACAACACAGGACTACTTTCCTTCAAACCCCACTGAGAGCTCCAGGAGCTCAGCACGTAGCCCTAACCAACCCCAAGTATGAAAAAAAAAAAAAAGCCCCATTCTCTTCCATCAATGAACATAAAAAAATATTTTCAAATATCAACTGCAATAATTATCCCTTGAAAAAATGGTGATGAAGCATTACAGTGACATGAGTGGCCTGGAGAAGGTGAGGAAGCAGCACCTCTTGATATGCAAGAACTGGAGGCAAATAGAAGAGGCAGCTGGGGCAGGGGGGGGGAATCCCAAGGGAAAAATAAGGGGATGTGGTTCTTCAGAAAGCATTCCATAAAAAGAATGAATAAATGCAACACAATGCTCCAGTGTGGAGCATTATCCAGGTTCAAAAGCAACAAGAGCCATTCAGGAAATTAAAATCCTTTTAAGGAGTTATTTTAAGAAAAATAACACTACTGTTGGCTGAGGAAGCACCTGGAAAACGGGTGAATAATCTGAGTTTTGGGAATATTCTCATTGGTCCCTTACACAGATCTGGGCTAAACACATCTTCAGTCTGACCCACTACAGGCAGCATCACTTGTTTTGAAAAAAGTGGCAAACTTGTAGATGGTTGTAGGGAACTTCAACTCTGCTTCCAAAACTGTGCCACGGGTGCTCTGATAGGAAGGGCTACAGAATTCTGGTGGGCTGCTCACCTCTATCTGTCCATTTTTGAGGCTTCTTCCACATTAAAAGTGGGTTTCTTCAAGTAGCCTTCCAGTAGGCTGGATATCTTCTATCAACATATCTATTAACATAAAAACCTGCTCACCTTTTTTTTTTTCCTTGTTTACCCCCTACAATCACTCATTTGAATGCCCTTTTGTTTTATCAGAAGGCATAACAGAGAGATCTCTTTAAGGCCAGCACCCCCTATAATGTAATTTCCCTCCATTACCCAGTTTGCTTAAAACACTTTGCCTGGGAATGGTCAGTAATAAAAAGCACTTCAATTGATCTCACCCTTGAGCTGTGCCATAATTTTCAATTCAGGGTGTCAGCACCACACACAGAAAGGCAAGTTGGAGTCTGTTAAAAAAATATCAAGCCTATTAAAAAAAAAAATTGATGAGAGAACTCAAGGGCTCATTGTTCCCTTTCTTCTTCAATCATTTTGAATGTCAGTCTGAGCCAAACCTGAACATATTAATACATGCATTTACAACATCACATTAAACAGCCTCAGAAACTGGTAAAGGTGTCATTTTCAAATGCAAAAGTCCAACTTGCTTTCAACAAAATTCATACTCCCTTGAAGATAATTTAGGGTGAGGTGAGGGCTTAAGCTTTAACCTCAGGCCAAGAGTCCTTAACAGGTCTCCTCTCCTCTTAGCTGCTCCAGTGTGGATCCTCACTATTTTACCAACAGTTACTTATGTTTCATGCTCCCACAAGCCATTTTATTTGACATATCAAAGATATATTCGCAAGATAACATTTGCCCTTTACTAGCTGCTGACAAACTCAGATTTTTCTCACCAGGTGTGTACTGCAGCTGTGTATAAATGAGAGTTGCAGAGATACATCCCTCTCTTATTTAAAAACTACTTTAATAAACAAACCAAGGAGATGAGGGTACTGATGCAAGCTCTTTGTACAATAACACTGCACAACAGCAGATTCACCCTCCTTCATCAGAGGAAAGAGTCTGCACTGACCAAATCCACCTTGGATGCTCCCAGAGCATCTTCCCACTATCAAACACAAACGTTTTGAAACCCCGCGATGGATGAAAGGTGTGAGGATCCTTAAAGGAGATTAAAAAAAAAAAAAGCCTTTCTGCCAGTTCAGAGAGATTCACAGCATTCCTTGACACCTTGGAAATGAAAAATAATGGATTCGCTGATGTCTGTTCAAAGTAAGGGAGCTCAGTGAGAAACGGTAAAAACAAAATCGTAAAAACAACGAAAAGGTAAACAAAGCAGTGAGGTGCAGGACAGGCAAAAGTGAGAAAAGGGCAGGTTTGCTACGTACTACACATGTCAAATAATCTCTGTTATCCACCCTTCTCCTTGCCATCTCTAGGAGATCACTCATAGGGTATAAAGTCACATGAGTAGGAAAACCCAAACACAGGTTGGTTATTTTTGTATGCGGACCTAAACACATGCAGAGACCATCCCAAACAAACACTCTTTCAAAGCAGATAATAATAATTTTTAAAAAAATCAAAATTTAAGTACTGTGCACCTCCGTGGAAAAAAGGCTTGATTCAGTAAACGATTAAGAGGCACACACCTGAGAGGATCTGCCTCAATAGCATATTCCAGATCCTTCAACTTAGAAAATGTTGCTAATTGGGCCAGTATTTTCCTCTGATTTATTTAAATAAATAAATAAATATCACCTTTTGTTTCTTTCTTTCCCTTTTGTTGTCTTTTCCCGAGGTAAGAGCTCTTGCAACAATTTATATTTCAAACCAATCTGCAGGCAGTAATACTGGTGGCTTGATACCTGTCACGGCCCTTGTCAGAGCATCACGGTTAAATCCACAGAGTCATGCAAAAATAAATTTTCTAAGAAACATTTGATAGTCTGTGGAGAGCCAACCCAACCAGCAGAAAAACTCTGGCTAAGGAGTCATTAGATACGTGAAAGTGGATTTTTCATTATTAAGTTGTTTGCTCTCCTCCTCTTTTTTTTCCCCCAAAGCCAATATGTCGTATTTCACTCAAGAAGCTATTTTCTTTTCCTCTAATTCCTCTCATGTCTGTAATAATTAATTCATTTTGCTTACACTGCAGCAGCCTCAAAGCCATGGTTTGAGTTTCTCAGCAGCAGAACTCTGCCAGAGGCAACGGGGATGCCACAACCTCAATTACAACTTACATAGGAGAAGGCTCCACTTATTTTCCGTGGGAGCCACTCTTTTGTCTTAATCAAAATTCTTTATGGGTTACTGGGCACCAAAGACGTACAGCAGAAAACAAACAACCAACCACACCAGATAATATAAAAAAACCACATTTCAGACACAAGAGGTCTACGTCAGAAAACACAGATTAGAGAAGGACATCGCTGTTAGTAGTTATTCTGTCAGATGCCTCCACAACTACAAAACGCAGCACCTATAAAACCCTTGTGATGGGCTATGAAAGCCCAGCACTCTGATCTGCCTCACTGACTCAAACTGCACCTCAGCACTGGCTGTTACACTGCCCAGCTCTCCCTCTTTTGGTCCTCTTGGGTGGCCACACACAAATACTTTTGCCAGACTTCATGTGTGCTGCTCCTCTACGCATCAGTCCCGCAGGGCACGTGCTTTTCATGGAAAAGGTGGTAAGAGGAGACTCGTGGCCAATGGAACTGAGGTGGGTGGGATTAGCTGTGCAGCCCTCAGAGAAAAGCCTAAAAACCATTTATTGCCCCGGCCCCTGAAGCAGGGCAAAAAAACTGGGATTCCCTGACGCCTTTTTGGAGATCTGGCATTCCACCAGAAGTTCAAAGTCTTTCCACAGAGTGAAAAGTCAGATAGAAGACTTTGAAATGTGAGTGAAGAAATGCTTTGTCCAATTAACCTCCAACCCTGAAAGAAGACAAAGTCTGCTGGCTTAGCATCACAGAAGCCAAAATAAGTGAGAAAGGATCTTTTACAGAGGAATGAAGGAAATGTTGAAAATCTTTTTAAGATCCAAGAATGACTTGGCATGAATTTTATTTATGAGATCACCAATGGTAGTACAACATGAAATTAATTTTTCTTCCCTTGCAATGAATAACAGCAAGTTAATAATTCATCTTGATGAACAGTATTTATTCACCTGAAAAGACAGCAAACTATTTCGTTAGTTAAGTTTATGTAACTTCTATTGGACATGAATGCCAAGAGGTAACTCCTGGATGTCACAATGGCAGGAAAACCTCAAGTCTGTTTTCCCTTCTAGAATTAAAGTCAGTAAAAGCTACCTGGTTTTATTCACAAAGCTGGATGCAGTTTTCTGTCAAAAGAAGCATTATGAATCAAAACACTGAAAGAAAAAGGACTAACATTCAGTCATAAATAAAACAACAAAACAAGCAGCAAACAAAATAAGAAAGCTCTTGCAAGAGTTCACAAGGACTCTTAAATATGCACAGTTGCTTAACAGTACTCACCACAAATTTTAGTTTAGTGCAATGAAATATGAAACCATATGATGAGAGTCAAACTGAAGGCAGGGTTTTCAACAACTGTTTAAGTTTTGCAATTTGAGTTTTCTCTCCTAATTGCAATTGGGAATGGTCTGATGCTTTTCCCCAAAGTGTCTTCTGTGCTTAGCATCAGTTTAACATTTGTGGCAAGTCCCTTTAATCACCATATTCACTGTGCAGGCATAAAATGGTCGAGGCACTTGCAATTTTAAGAAGCTGGAGTGTGTAATATATGGAAAGGGAAAAGAAACAGTGCAATTTGGAAAGGAACGGAAAGGAAAACTGACAGGTGATCAAGACAAGAGCAGAATTTTGCCAGATGTTTTCCACAGCAGGTTTTTTCTAAAGAAGGGAGTGGCCCTGATCCTACTGCATTTCACTGTAATGAGGAGGAAAAAAATAAATGGAAAACTGAATTGCTGCACAACCCGAAGTAACTGCAGCCAAAGGGGAAATGGGAAGAGCCATCTGAGATAACGTTAAAACAAGAGCAGTTCTCCTTCCCTTTGTTTTATCCAAGCCTGCTTCTTGTGTCAGGATTAGTGAAATCAAGTGACAGCAGTAACTCGACAACCTCCAGCTCCCTTCAGGATCATTTATCTGGGGGTGACCAACACACCTGCACAGCTGCCAGAACGCACACAAAAAACCCTAAACATACCAAACACGCCTTGGGTGTAACCCTGGTATTGGGTTTGTCACCTCTCTATCAGCCTCCTCACGCCCTACAGACCCCGACAGATCCACACACAGGGAGTATCTTTAACCACAAGTATCCAAAGGATACTTGCACTTCATTCCACTCAGAATGTAGGTTTGGGAACAATGATGACTCTGACCTGGTTTAGGCTCAAAAAACCCAAGGAACACACTCCTCTTTCAGACTGCTGTTGGAAATGTTATTTAGACAAACTCTCTCTACATGTACATGTGTGAATATATGTAGCTTAAATTAATGAACTATCATCTGCTTTTGCATATGCGTTATAATCTGAACTCACAATCAGTTAATTTACTCCAGTTCTAAGCCAGTTTTAAAATAATAGGGAGACAAGTGCAGGAAATGCAGTTCGGAAGCTGAACCAAAGCCACCAAGACTCTCTTGATATTTAGCATGGTATTAAAAAAATTCATTAAAAAGTGCCACTTTGGACCAAGAAACTTAATCTTCATGCATCAATTCACCTTTCCAGATCCACACATTCTTTCTGATGTGGTTAATAACTCAGTTCACATCGAGTGTCACAAGCCCAACCCGATTTACAAGATTAAAAGTAAAGAAGGAATAAAAAACAAAAACAAACAAACAAAACCAACCAACCAAACAAAAACCAAACACCATCAGCACATAATTTCTTTAAACTTTCAGTCTGGACTCTCCTCTTATTCTTTTTGGCTTTTGAAACCTCTGTCACTCTCCTTCATAACTTTTATGTGGATATGTAGAACAGCTACCAAGTGCAAGGCGGGTGTCAAAAAGTGAATCCAACTGTTCTTGTGGGGGATCTTCTCCAATTTTCTGATATAATGTCGCCTTACTTCATTATGTTCTGCTCTGTCAGTGAGTGACTTTTTTATACAACGCATCATGGACTACCCTTGCGATTTATATTCATTTCTACTTTTCCAGGAGACTATCCAAGCATCAAAACTGAGGTTATAAGAAGCGTTAATAATTAATAAAAGAATTTATGGCACATAAAGCAGCTTCACAGTACTTCTGAACAGAAATCCTCCACAGAACATACTCCTGCTCCAGTTAAAGAACCACGTGTTGTATCTTGAAGAAAGCTACAGATTTTGGGTTTAGTGCTCCCAACTATTTTTGGGGTCATTTTTAAACACTCTGGAAAACTAGTTAGTTAGAATATCGGAGGGACAACCCTAAGCTGACGTTTTGCTTTTGTCTTGCCTCCACGTTCTACCTTCCATACAGCCACGTCCCAGAGAGAGTGAGTGCTCTTCTCCCAGAGCACACGGCAGGATAAGAACAAGGAGTACAAAGGGAAAGCGAAGCAATTAAGCCCCCCAATCTCTCTGACCTTTACTCATCTAAGAAGGATTTGACCCGATGCCACCAAAGCAGCCCTATAATGGAGCGCAGCTCTCCATTAGCAGCTTGAGGAAGTTCATTTCTTTTGGCCTCTGGATTTGCATCTAATCTTTTATTTAGACACAGAACACCGCGGTCACCTTTTTAGAAACCACCTATTGGGAAAAAAAAGGGGAGGTAGTGTTACGTTGCCCTGGCTCCCGTGGAAAGCTTGCGAGATAATAGCACGGGGAGAGCATTTCCTCCATTAACACTTTGGCCCTCCCAGTTAACGGCCTTTTGGTTCACAGACATGCAACAAACCCAGCTCCCCAAGAGACCCTGAGCCACGGGTAACCTAAGGAAGGAAGGGCTCCACAGTTACTCAGCAAACATCCGAGGTCCGTACGCTGAACACGGACACACTGAACTGCCAGGGTGGAGGTTCAGGATTCAACTCGTTGGTTTAATCACCTCCTGCACCAAGTCAGTCCTAGAGCAAGGCACACAGAGAAACATTTTTAGTTCTGTTCAAGCAGCCAGGTCAGCACAGGTTTCAATGAAAACAGTCTCCTTCGAAGCAACGGTTCAAAAATGGAGGTGGTCCCTTCTCATCCCAAAAGAACACGTGGTTTAAGTACCTGCAGGACAGGCTTCCAAGTTAAACGCAATGTTCCCTGTGACAAACAAGTAATTATGGCTATTAACACAAAATCTTATGAGGTGAGAGAAGCAATTCTTTTTACTGATTTCACGCATTCTTAGTCCTGCTTTGCAATGGACTGGATGGGAAACCTTTCTCACAGTGAGAGTACCTAAAACCACAGAGAGCAGCATCACTGGAGCAGGAAGGTGTTTCCCAAGGCCAGTTATTTTTCATCCTTTGGTGCCGATGTCTCAGTTAAGGTATGCCAACATTTCTGCTACCACCTTCCCTAAAATCTGACTCATGACACTGAGACTTTGCCCAACTTGCCTTCAAGTCTATTTACATATTTTGCCCAGGAATTATAAAGTGCTGGGATTTCATAAGCCCAGAATGTGGCATTTCCCGCGTTTGGAATTAAAAATAAAATTTAAAAATCTATCTATTCCCAATTTTAAAGAAATCCGTGGAAGTCTGTAACATTTTGCCTTGTATGCTGATTATAGAAATAATAATACTTAAATGTAAACAAAGCTACACATACCCATGAGACAAACACGGAGCCAAACACCACCTAAGAAAGGAAAGAGACCTTTCAAGTGTCAGATTTAAGAAGCACAGGGAAGACTCCTATTCTAATTCTGGTTTTCCCTTACACATTTCCACCTTCCTATACTTTTCCAGCTCTTACCACATCATCACTAAATGATTTTATTTTTTCCATAAGTGAGTGATGAGTAGAATTTGCGATCGCAGTCAAACCCAGCTTTGCTGACCTGCCTCATACATCTATTCCACCTCCATAACCTCCGGAGGCATCAGGATGTGAGACAAGAACTTATTCCCACACTCTTCCAACTTCAGGCTCACCTCATGGGAATGGGAAGTCGCCACGGAAGACAAAGCTGAGAAAAACAACATAGATTTCCTCATTAAAATGTTTTTCTGTGGCATACAAGGAAGCAAATTTCAACCCAATAATGGACATAAAAATCAGTAAAATAAGATGTTTATCAGACTCAAATTTCCCAACTCAGTAAGACTTTCGTGGGCTTTGGATCAGTTTTCTCCATGAGGACAACACAGATGCTGAGGCCCAGTGTTATGTCTGAGAACAAATCCAGGCAGAATTTCTGCCTAAGTGGACAGAAAAAAACATTAAAGCTCAGTAGCATTTCCAACATTAAAGCTGATGACAGTCTTTATGTACCAGTTCATTTATATTTTAATTTACACAGAAATGGTTATTATTTGTAGACAATTCCCATGGTGATTTTCAAAACAGCATCAGGGTTCTGATGGGCAGAAATTCAAGTCCTTAGGACTGCCTTTTGAACGCAGACTGCACGTGATGTCACAACTTGCTCACTTTCTCAGGGAAAAACTTCTTTGCTAATAGATTGGGATTTTTTTTGCCCCTCGCTGTTCTTAAAGTGTCACAAAGAAGATGATGTTTCACTGTCCATAAATACACTTGTGAAGGCATAACAGGCTGTGAGCAGTATCCCTTTGTTTGGGGCAGGCAGCTGTTGGGATCCTGTGTCAGACACAAGACGGCTCAATCCCTCCAGTGCTACTGAAACGGGATTGGGTTATCGTTTTCTCAACAAAAAGCACTTGTGAGACATATCACCTTCCCATGCTTTAACGCTGGATCAATTTTCTCTTATGGATTCCAGTTGTTTCAGGATCAGAACGCTCCCCAGAGCCGAGCGGATCAAACGCTGCCCTTAAACCGAAGATGAGGCAGGCCAGGCTGGCAGATGATTCACCTTGCCCAGAAACACGGGTTGTTTTGATTCTTTTTTTGTTTCGTTTTGGCAACTCGCCCTCATAAAACATCTGAGAGGACCATAGCTACGTATTGGTTTAAAAGAAAAAAAAAAACACAAAACAAAACACTTAGAAAGAATCAGAACTTTAGGAGAGAGTGAATTCCTCCTAGAGCCAGGAGAAAAGCAGACTGCCTCAGGCAAGATGTCATCTTCTTAGTTAACACACAGCTCTTTTTCCCCACCCTTTCAAGTGAACTGCTGGAAACGTTTTAGATCTTGTCTAGAGATAAAAGTTAATTTTACATGGTGCATCAGAGACCCAGCAGAAATTCATAAACGAAATAATATTTTTCCAGTGAGTCTCTGCTGGCGATGCAAGAGCCCCACTTTGCACTCCTGCAGAACTTTCCTATAAAGCAAGTTTCTACACATAAAGGTTTAAGTTACTTGTCTGTCAGCAGGATTCAATAAAACAAGTTCAGATTTATTAAGTCAAGTTCACATTTAATACCAAATGTTGCTTTCCTCCACTAAAAAGGCATTCAAAGTTTTAAAACTTATCAAAATCAGCTCCCATTGCAGGAGTGGAGCACAATTTTCTTCTCTCTTTCACTGAGAACAAAACAGACACAAAACCAAAATGAGCTATTAAACAACAGCCAGCATCTTAATTACTAATTTAGTTATTATTTAATTGTACATATAAATTAGTCATTACATTTAAGTTTTTTTCTTTGATTCAAGTAGGTTGTTTGTAATTCTTTGCTTTCCCTTACACACACACACACACACACACACACAAATAAAATAAAAAAAAATTAATGCATCTTTTCTGGCACTTGCTGAATACATTATCAATTGTTTTGATGAAGTTACACTTCTGGGTAACTCAGAAGTTCCAGAAGACGATGGACGTGGCTTCATCTACACCCGTGGCTCCTATTTTACCAGTAAGAACCACCAGTTGCCATGCCCCGAATGAGAGGCTCATTGATCAGCTGAAGAGGAAAACCATGAGAAGAAAGTCCAAAACAAGCTCTGCTGATGCCATCCAGAACCTGGTAAGAAAGAATGTCAACCTGACCTCAAGGATTGAAACACGGATGTTTAATATGTCCACTCAAGTATCTGGTGCAGACCAGAGTTTAGAGATGCAGGTGTCCAGGACGATGAGCCCCCGCACACAAGGTAACTGCACAGAAAGCCTGTTTATCTGAGTGCTTCTCCAGCCTGACAGCAAAAACTCCCCTCACAACAAGAGTGCTCTGGCAGATTACCAAACGATTCTTTCATACCCAGATAAACAGTTCTAATCCTCAGAGGCCATCCTGGCCAATCCTCTGCCAAGGATGATGAATGCAATTAAAGCCTTACCCTACAGTACTGAAGTGATAACCTCTCGTTGTGAGGAAAAGCCAGCTGAATACATGTAATAAATGTCTTCATCTGCACACATTAAAAACTGAGCCAACCTTCCCAAGCAACAGTCAGCATTTCTGCTCTCTATTTTTTTTTTCAGAATATGCTATAAATATGAAGTCATTGCAAAGAAAAGTACACAAACCAAATTGTATTAGTCATTATAAATACAGAGCAATACGAGAGGGTGATGAACTCACCAGTATGACACAATAACACCAGCAAATTGAGCATAGAAAACATCATGACAGTAGTACTTAAATATTTCCCCTGTGCCTGAGCAATTTGTGCATTAGCAGCCTATTGCCTCATCGCTTACCAGCGAAACAATCTGAACTGGTAACTCTTTCTGACAAAGGCTGCCATTTATTATCCATTCCTGCAGTGCCCAGCACAGTGGGATTCAATTTATATCAGTAATAACCAAAATGAAAGCATCCAGTTCGTAGCAGCGTGTCCTGGAGGTCGCAGTTTGCAGCCCCCGAAGATGTGCAGGAGAACCTACAGCGGCACCGCAGCCTCACCCAGGCACGAGCAGAGGGAGCCTGAAGCACGCGGGGCCATGGAGACGATGGGCTTTCTCCTCTGGGTGGGGACCCTCTGTGACTGAACCCCTCGGCCCGGTGCTGCTGAGCAGGTGACCCGCCCCAGAGAAGGGCACCGCAGCGGGGCAGAGATTTGCTGGCGCTTGAAGTGCGCTCAGGGCAGAGCAGGGAAACAACTCATGCGAGGCTTCTGTTCTGCTCCAGCTCTGCTCTCCTTCCCCAAGCTCCATACGAGGCAATAACAAAGGGAGAGACATCCCAGCCTGATCCACATGGCCAAGACATGGGCATTTACGCGGGTTTGACATCATCAGCATGTAGGAATTGTAGTTTTTATCCCCTCCCTCTTTTCTTTGCCCCTGTCTCACGCTCATCTCTCATTGCAGAATGGCAGCAACACAGGAAAGACCTTCCAGAATGGGTTTTAGACAGTGATTTGCCAAATATGTATTTTCTTTTGCAGAACAAATCAAGTGGATAACAGAGACAGATATAATAACTTATTTATAAATACAATTATGCAACCAAAGCATGGCAAGCTGAAGGGAAGACTGAATCAGGCAGCTAAGGAAATAAGTACCTTGCAAAAAATACAGAAATACTCCATCATAAACAAAGCCTGAAGAACCATTTGCACAAAACACCACCACAAAACCCCACCAAGTCAATTAATCCACAATAACCAGTTCTGCTTTGAAGCACCTCGAATTCACGTTTCATTATGCCTAATGCATCATTTTATTCTCTACCATAACGGGTCAGCATACGCACACAAAGTGCTGACAGTGACCTTTCTGTCTCAAATATGCCATTCACAGCCCTTTAATTAATCCCTTACGTGGAGCAGGGACATACGGGCCCAATGTGCTACAGAAGGGCGCTGAATTGGCCTTATTGTCACCACATGAGATGGCATTCATCCCCAAATGCCAAGGCAGGCACAAGGAATGCAGCGTAAGAATAGAAAGTATTGAAAAGAACGAGAGGAAAAGAAACTCTTGAATAGCCTGCTCTTTGATTATCATTTACAGATCCACTTCTGCAATGAAAAATACCCCAGAGATTGTTTTCCCACTCGTGCTGTCCAAGCCTTTAAACCAGTGGCTGCTTTTGCACTTCAAAGGGGTGTTTCTTCACTAACCAGCAGTTAAGGGCCCAAGGTCACTCAAGGCAAAATTCATCTCCCCGAGTTTTATAATTTTCCCTCTTATCAAACTGTGGATGTGCACAAAGCGAGGGCTGTGACTGCTGTCGGAAAACAGCTTGGAAGTTTGGGAAGCAATGAGAAAGTGAACCGTATTTGGCTGCTGTGGCTCAAGCATCACTGGAGTTTTATGAGATTCTACTGTTTTTTCTGATCGATAAGACTGTCAAAAACTAAGATTTTCAGTACTGGGATTTTTTGGTTTGATGTATTTTGTTGTCCACTTAAAAGCGCTAATGCCTCCTCACCCACTAAACCTCTTGCAGCTTGTCCTCCTAGTGCACTCCATTAAAATTCCCACCACAACTCACAGCCTGAACTGTCAGCTTCAACTTTATTAAGAAAAACAACTTATGAGGTACATATTTCCTAATAATGACACTCATTTACAGCTGCAAATCTCTGTAGAAAAATCTGCAGTTATTCCAATTCCTGCTGAAAAGAGGGACTGTTCCTGGATCTTGTTTTCGTCCCAAGCTGAAGCAAAGTTGTTTCCACGGGGCACTAGATAAACACAGCTAAAAAACAAAGAAGGCAAAGGTCTCTTTTATACCGAAAATTTAAAAGTAGCTCAAAAAATACCACAAGAGTTATGCAAATGCAACTGTACAATCTTTAAACACTTCTACTCAAGTACTTTTCCTACTTCACAGTTGCTCCCAAGAGCACGTGCTCCTTATTCACACAGACCAAGCCATAGGAAAAAATAAAATAGCGTGCTATCTGCAAAATCAATTCTTACTGGTTCTGAACAGCAAAAATATTGCTAAATTTATATTATTCTTTTCTTGGCATAAGAGAAAAAAAAAAAACAAAATCTTCATTTCTCAGGGCAAGCATCCAAGCTACCTTTCTGAATGAAATTCTCTTTACTGAGTGTGTTTCGTACCTACAGAGAGCTGAGAGTGGGAGGAAAGGTGAGAGGTGGTGGGTTTTTAATAGTTTTGGGATTGTTTGGGGTTTTTTTTTACGAGTTATAGACAGTTAGGTTAGTCCCAAAGTCAAACACACCTACATTCATCTTTCAGCCATCAAGGGAAAAGATGGATATTTAATCTTCAGTCTTTCTAGGCCCCAAAGTCTCTTTTTAGCTTAACAGGGCCTGTTACATCTCTGAAGTGTACACTGACTGTCACAAGTATGACATTCGCTGCACCATCAGACTGCCAGCAAAGACAGCAATAGGAAAATACTCTGTATTTTTATTGTCAAAAATTACAGGATAAATAATTACAGAAAGGGCAGCAGAACTTTATCCCTTGGCACGTGCACAGTACAAGTTAAACAAGCAGCTCACATAACTCTGAAGAGCACAGACAGAAAAATTTATTGGCATTTCTTATCCCTGCACGGTCCCTAACTTAAGGGGTTTGCTGCTCTTCTGCAAAACACCTGCGGATGTTTCCCAACCCATTTCGCTGAGGTATGAATTTAAAATTCCCAACTGTGCCGTTCAGAAGGCCCATTCTGCTGCTGAAATGGAGGAACACTCTGAAAAGCCGAGGAGTTCTTTTCAAAAAAAAACTGCATGAAAAGGGGTGGGACACCAAAAGAGATGCTTTGCTTCAGTGGCAGGAGGAATAACTGCCAGGCAGCAGGTTTGCTAAGACAGCTGACGTGCCACAGAACATTCTCACTCAGTGCTGTGGGGATGCACAGTCAGACACTTTGTCAGGAACAACCTGAAACGCTGTCACGTTAAGGCACAGGGGTACAGGGCACACCTCGCCCGATTATTAATATGGTAATAAACATTTCAAGCGGCTCATGGGCGCTCACGCTGAGTGTCAGAGGGATCTTCCTGGCATTTCTGGATAGCTGCCTTTCAGATTTGACAGTTCATACTCTATTAATCAACACTGTAAATCCCAACAGCCCCCTGTCACCCCTTGAGGGCCTGAAAAGTAATTTTTTAGTATTTTATCAGACTGACTGCAGCAACTCGAGGCAGAAGAGAAGCAGAGGTGTGTCGCTGAGAATTGCAATCTACTCCACGTAATAAAATTGAGTTGCTGTTTCAGAGCAGCTGAGCTTCTGTAACTCCCTTTCCTCTTCTGAATCAATTATCTTTCGCTTTTCTCTTCTTCCAACTCCACACTAATGCTTCTGTTTGGGCCATTTTTACTTTTAAAAGGGCCATGGTGCCTGGCTGGCAAGACCGTGTGCAGCGATAGTGGGAAAGCCTTCGGGATGGGCAGGGAGAAGAGTCTATAGTTTAGTTCTTGACAAACTGAGTAGCCCTTTGAAGCTTTTGCCATTCCCTTTTTACACATCCCTTTAGTAACAGTCTTTCTACTCCATCCTGGACTTTGATGACAGTAATTAAAGCCCTCTCTCAAAGGCTAGGGATATTGATTCTAGATCAGTCTTCTATTCCCAAACAGCACTATAATCTCTATTTACTTCCCTAAATGAAAGCCAGCGTGCTTTTCTCGGAGTTGCTATGCTTTCATTGTTTCCAGTGGAAATTGGAAGTGCTTGGCTTCTCCAGACTGGGCTGTACAGCAGGAAAGGCCTGGCTTGTGTGAGTCCAAAAATGCCACAACAAGAAGCCCAGGCCAGGGACAGAAGCAGCCCTTTGTTCCCTTCATGTCACCGGGTCCCCTCTCACTATGAAAAGAGATGACACTGGTGTTTTCCAGGGAAGATTGCTCAGTTTCCGGCTGAGTTGTAAGAAACTCGGCTCCTGCGTGGCCAGCAGGGAAGTGGGAAAAGCAGAGCAGGTTGTCTTGCATTGCCAGCAACTGGTGCCTTCTAGAAAATGAACTCTGAACCCCAACAAACATCCTTTATTTATTTCTTACACCAAAGGTTACTGAGCTAATGAAAGAATGAAACTTCCCCTGCTTTGTTTTTGAGCACAGGTAACAGCTGCTCCCTGATATTCTCTATGTTGGTTCAGTTAGTGGCCCACAAATCCTGGGTTTTAGATTCCCACTGAATTCCCCCTCCACTAGACTTGCAATCTGGCACTCTGCAGGCACCAAAGCAAATGAGTAGCGTGGATGGGAATGCAGCAGAGATTAGAAGTGCTCTACCTGTCCATTCCAGCAGAGTGTGTTTCCAACATCCAGGCATTCAAGTCTCACATCCATCACGCTCAGTGTAAGGCACAGTACTTGCTTTTACGTGCTCCCTATTCAGCGTACAGGGAATCTATACCCACATTCATCACATTCAGTGAAATAGAGTCTATTTGCAAATGTTGAGCTTCCATTTCCCTGCAGGGGTCTGAATTACAATGGGCTGCAGGTGAACATGTTAGATTTCAGAACTGGGAGACACCAGAGAAGTTCTGCTGAAGCCACTAATAAATGTGTGTAATGTGGGAAAAGACTCAATCCACAACAGAGCTTTGAATCACAAAAGGTGCTGGAAAAAAGTTCTTTTTTGGTGAGTAAATATAATGGTTGTGGCAGATGTCAGTGAGTGTAATAGAGATAAAGATGGAGCATCTGCATTTATTAGTGTAACACGCAAAATGCTGGTAGCCACACAGGCAATGCTGCTTCTAAAACCTTCCAAGGCAACATCATATATTTTCAAATTCATTTATCATGGCCACATTGAACTCTTTCTTTTCCCACTGACAAGCCATCAGTGATGCCAAGCACCGATGATGAAAACCTGGTTTTGGAGGAAAAGTCTCTATCACGTATAAAGCAGTGAACACCTGTCAGGCACTTGAAATACTGTTACTCTTCTCAGGCAGCGCTGGCCACCGGGGAAAAAGAAGGAGGGATCAAGTGAAGCACATTCCCAGCACACCCCCACCATCAGTTATGCAAATACAACTCCAGAAAGAAGAAAAATGGAACTCCATATAAAGAATAATTCAATTCCCAGGTCGTCGTAATGCCCATAAGCCATCTGGGTATGTGAATAGCTTTTAACTGCAACCTTGAAGAAGAGATTTTGTTTTCTGGAAAGGAACAGGACTAATGGTTGAATACTGATTAGTTAGGTAAGAGCACCTTGGTCCCTCAGCAACGTAGTGGTTTGTTTTCTTTCTAATCTCTCCTGCTGTACTGTTGGGAAATAGAGAATCTAGCGGTTTCAATGTCTGAAATTAGTTTTCAGGGAGAAGTAAAAACACCTAATGCATAGAATGTCACAAACAAATGAATCTATAAAGATGAGAATCAAAATAACCTCTGGAACAATGGGTAGAGGGCTAATAGGGACCCTGAGGGAAAAAACATCCCATCCTTGCTGCCATAACCACGTCACATGTGCTATTCCTGAACAAAGGTCAGAGAAAGGGTAATAGGAATTGACTGAAAAATTGGAAAAATCTCTATTATGACCAAAACAAACAAAAAAAAAAGGAAGAAAATAACCAACCAAACAAAGCCCAAACTCTGGGAGCCACCCTGTTCCACACCCTGACTCAAATAAACTTTGATGGCCTTCAGGAGGGGAAGCACAGATGCTGCTGATTATTCCCCAGCGAGAAGCTGATGATCAGTCAGACGTGGGAAGCGGCCCTGTCCCAGTGACAGCCTCTGTCCCCTCCCACTGCTTGGAGTCACAAATTCTTATAAAAATCACCTTTATTCTGCCTTCTTCCAGGCCACAAGCCAACTGGTTAAATCAAACGTAGTTTCTATCACAGCAAAACTATCTAATGCAAGACATGAGATGCTTCTCTTAACTTCTAGAGACAAAAAAAAACCCCACCACTAAATAAGTGTAACAGTCCCTTTCTGCAATGGCCTGGGAATTTGGTAAGTTCAAGTGTACTGATCCCGTGGAATAGTGGAGATCCACCCAACTTTTACTGGGCTTTGCTTGAGAACCCTCTTAACCATGATATAATGAAGCTAAGATAGCACAGCACTGAAATTGCGTCAAATGGAGTGTGGAATGAGCATGATATAAGAACGATTTTCCTATCATAACAAACCTTACTTATTTTTATGGGACTCTAAATAATTTCTTTGTAGACTTTCTATGTTGCTTTTCATTGCTGTATAAATGAATCTCAAACAACTATTTAAGGTCTTTCCCATTTCTTTTCTGGTTGCCTCTTGGCAACAAGACTCCTTTAATAGGAAAATATTTGGTACTTATATCTGATACAGCATTTCAGAGATTTGAAAATAACTGAAATCCACAAGTCTAACAAGAGAATGGGGTGTGAAAACACACACGTTCCTAAAACACCCTCTTTTAGACTTCCATACAAGCTTTTCTCATTAAGTTTTTATGTGTGGAAGAGGCACTGTTAAATATTGTGGTTTAGTCCACAAGCTGCCCAATAAGAACATCCTTTTTTAATATTCTCTGAGCTCCCACCAGTGCCATTTAAATTAGCGTTCCTGTTAACCAAGATGCTTTTCATACTTGTGTGGTCTAAATAAGTCAGTTCCATATTTTTTCATACATTACTAAGACTGCTTTTATTATTATTTTTTTAAAGCATGCAGCTGTCAGGGGCCAGCATTAAAATGTCACCTGGAAAAGAGCAGGAGAAATGGATCACTTAATATCTGCTTCAGCAAATAACTCCACAGACAATATTTCTTGAGGTCCCACAGAATCCATGGCAAGTCCCATTTGTTTGTCAGTGGTTTATTATTGCAACACTGACATTTCTGTCACGAGGACCAAAAGATTTCTATCCTTCAAAGGGAAAAAAAAAGAAAAGGAACATCCTTTCTGTTAGGTCTGAAGATGGAGGGTTTTGAGTTTTTCTCCAGTTCATAACTGAGCAATTTTTAACTTGTAGTTTGGGCATGCAGGTTGTGCCATCCACTGCACTCATCTCCTGGGCCTGGCTTTTTTCAGTGCTGCTCTATTTCTTAATGTTTCTTCAGCCTCTCTGGGTATGTGATATTTATGTTTGTACGTCAGATGCTACAATTTGACAGATTCACGCTTCTATGTTTTTACTCTTCAAAAACAGTTAAGGTTTCCATCTAGTGTTTGCTGAAGACACTCATTGTCATGGACTGACAAACCTAAGACTGCAGGTAGCCCTGAGAAATTTGGGCTTTTTCCCATCAAAAACATTTTGCTGCCTCTCCCTTCCTACCTTGCTCCCTCCACATCAGCCCTTCTCCTCCTCCTGCTGCTGACCCGCACCGATTTCCCTCAGCCACGGCTGCACCGCTGCACACCCAGACTGACGGAATGTTTTTGGATATACTCCAAAATGAACTGCTTTCTGCTGCTCCCTGAATGCACTGGGACCTTTTAACCTGTCACTCTTTTCAGTTCTGAAGGAGAAGCTTGCAAGAAAAACCGCTGCGCTCTCCTAAAGCAGAAGGAAGAGTTTTTCTGTTCACTAACACAACCTGATGTTGTTCCGCAGGCCCCACTATCTCACCTGCCATTTTCATAAATATTGTACTACAGAGATGCCTTTCCTTTTGGCAATTCTGCATCCATTGCTCCATCCTCTCACTTACATGATTTCCTCTTCCCGTTTTTTGTGGAAGATGCAACAACTCCTAACTAGTCTCTTTCCTTGCCTTTAGACCAACTACTTCTGTGTATAACACAATGTCCTTAATACTCATGTAGTCTCCTGTCCTCCCCCCTGCTCTAGGTTTCCATCTGAACCCTGCCACAGAAGGTGAACTTTTAATGAAGTATATCACGTGAACACCTCTTCATTCCTGCTGTCTTTTTTTTCTGTCCCTTTTCTTCAGGGGGAAGAAATTCTTCTTATTCTGAGAGGTACAACTTCATTGTTGTTTCTCTACACACCCAACACCCATTTTCTGGATTTTCAGTTCTCGTTCACTGCCTGTTAGACTCTTCCCACCCTTTGCACTGGACAGCTCTGCCCCTCATTCACACTCTGCCATCCAAGTCAGGATGTGCTCTTTATGCCCTCAGGTGAGGGATTTTCCTTCCCCTGCTGGCAGACAGCCATGTGCTTCCTAAAAATCCCTACCTGCTGCAGCTGCAGCCACCAGCAGTGTTCAGTCACTTCTGCTTCCTCAGTTCCACTTCACCTGCCCACTCAAAGGAGAAAGCAACTGGGGAAGAACTCAAGTGAGAAAACACCACTCAGATTAAACCATTATTCCCAAAGGACCCGTAGAGTTTGTTCTGCCAGAATGTGAGAGTGCACGAGCATTTCTTGAAGGTTACTGGCTGTGACTGAGAATTAAAATAATTATTTGAGGGACTAAGACAAGGAACCCTCAGAGGCCCCAGACTGAACAACTTAAAATGACTCCTAAATTTTGCTACAAACTTTTTTCATTACCCCGTTGTTGTTCTGTTGGTTTTTTTTAATCTGACGTTCTTTCTTCCTTTCTTAAAGCATTCATAGCATATGTAAAACGTGTTACAATCACATCCCTATTCTTTATTCCATTCAGAAGAGATACAAATCTAAACAGAAACATTATTATGTAGATATTAAAATACAAGTTCTTAGATCAGATATGAAAATCTGAGGAAGAGAGATCCTACTTGCATTCAAAAGCAAATAAAGGCCGGTTCCTTATAACACAGAAGGAAATTCCAAGCTTTTCTGCAATAAACCCTAACACTTAATGATCCATCACGTAAGTATAATTTGTACAATGAATAATAAGTGAACCTCAACTGTACACATGCTTTGAAATTTGAAATTTTTCTTTGCCAAGTATTACTCTGTACAGATGTGAACCTAATTTGAATGTTAGGTTTAAGGAGGATTCTAAGGTGCATTCATTCCAAAACCACCTTTACTGTCCTTAACACGTTGGAAACCAGTACAGATGCAGAAAAACCCAATGCTTTACGAAATTTTTAAGCAGAGTATCTTCTTAAGATCCAGGATATAAATTAATAGAAAGAAGCTTGAAAACTAAGGAGAAGGTCACAGCTTAGGATACAGCAGTGTAATTGGTGTGAACACAGTGTGTCGTATTTGAACGCAGAAAGTGTGAAAACGTTTATCCCTCCTTAGATGTCAAACAGCTTTTAAAATTATGAACAATTAGACCTAATAAACATCACACTTCTTTTTTTTTTTCAAGGTTCTGCACTTTGACTGTAGGCTACGCACAGTCCAATGCCAGAAGTGTTGGAGAGACATTTTATAATGCCACTGCACCGAGAGAAGAAATCATTATGAACTCGCATCTCTGAACGTTACAGATGGCTGGAACATACTCTGAACTGTAGATGTCATATTAATAAATTGCATTGATCTCAAATACAGAAAGACTGTCATCCCTGCAAAGAAATCTACTTACATTTACATATTGTTGGTGCACTTTACTCTGCCATTTATCCAGAGTTTATATTGGAGTTATTCACACTCTTAACTGAAACACATGGTGCGTTCATGTCTGTTTAGAGTGGTGTTTTCACTAGACACTCACTCTCTTTTTATTCACAGGATACTAATGCATCCAATTTACACAACAGACAGCACTCAACTTCTGCAAGGAAACTTTGCTTTCTCTCTCTTCATTTCATTGCAAGAGGTAAAACCAGACCCCTCAAAAAATCGTTCCTATTTCCTTAAAATCCTTAACAAAGCAAAGAACGCGTTCTGTGCCGATGTTTGAAATCAATTAATTTTTCTTTGTTGTTTAAGGCTCTTTTTGAGATCAATATTTAGTGGTATATCAGGGACTCCAAGAAATCCAACAAAAACCCCCTCCCTGAGTGTGTTTAGCAGCAGTTCCTCCATGGGCAACGAGTGAAGAACAGGTGAACAGGTAAGTCCAGCTCTAATTTGTTTCAAGGAGCAAGAGTGATTCACGTGAGGCTGTGCTCTGACCCGCCTTATACCTAATTCAGATCAATTATACTATAAAGAGCAACCAAGGTGTGGGAGTTGAGAGAAGAGACACCAGGGAATGGAGAGATTAAGACAAAACTCCTGATAGTAACAACTGAAGTTGGTATCTCCTGAGCTTTGTCCAGGTGAGCTACTGCCTCACTCCAGACGGATGCTTCGGGGAACTGAATTCACCTGGACACACTTTCTGGGGACAAGCACAGCTATCCTGCACTTGCTGCTCCACTTAAGGAGAGGGCTGAAGAAACAGTATTCATAAATGATGCTTAATACAACACTCCAAGTCAGCAAAGAGTTATTAAAATGTAGCTAAATTCATCTTGATGGATGACAAAACCCAACGTCCTTGTTTTCAAATAGCGCGGCAGCATGTGGTGCTCATTTGGTTAACCCCACAAACTCAGGACGTTCACAGGGGAAGTTTAAGGCTTCTTTTTAAGAAATATTCAAGCATTACTTTTTTTTTTTTTCTGCCAAAAACGATTTCACGCTTTCAAATAGGTGACAAAACAAGAACCACGTTGCCAATTTAATGAAGCTGTGAATTTTCTTTTCTACCACAGCTGAGAAAGGGCCCTAAATGACAGGTACATTGCAAAAATAAAGCACTGCAGAGCTACAAAAACAACAAAAAAAACGAAGTCATCAAGCTTTCCCGTGAAACCACAGAAGTACAAACACCCACTGGGTCTTTGATTTTATTCAACATTTTGGTTTTGAACTGAGCTGGGCAAAGCATTTCTGGAAAATATTGCAATCAAAAAAAAATCAAGAATTTTCCATTGGAAATTTTCTTTTTAAAAAAGAAAATGAAGTAAAATGCTAAAGAATTAAGCAGAGTCAATGTGGTTTGTTGCCATTAAAACCACCTAGTTATTTTCCATTCAGGAATCTGGCAAAATATCTCAAAGTCCTCTGCTTTCCACAGCCAAGTATTTCCGTGGCTGTGAACAGCCCAGAGTGTACATACAGTACTGCCTTTGTGATTAAGGAGGGATTATAAAAATAGGGGGAAAAAACCACCGCCTACCTTTCAAAATTTGATTTGAATACCTTCTGGTGCCCAGTGGGGGCCTGAGAGGACTGAGGGCATCGTGATGGGAACAGTCACACCTTCTCCCCTCCCTCCCATGCCCCCAGGCATCAGGGACGAGGCAAGGAGCTGGGACACCCCACCAGCTGACACGCAATCGAGCCAGTCACACGTGGTATTGAGCCATGAAGTCAGGAGCCACTTCAGGCTGCTCAGATCAGGAGGATAACAGACAATCTGGCAGGTGCCCATTTGTGCTGGGACAATGTCTGTGCCATGGGAAAGAAGAGCTCTACTGGAGGAACGCTTTTTTTTTTCCCCCTCCTAAAACTAAATTTATAGAGGATGTCTGCAAGGCTCCAAAGATCCCTCATCCCGGAGAATTCATTCCGTGCAGGGAAGATGGCACATGGCAAAATGGAATGAATGTGGGTCCTGAGTGCAGCTGCTATGGCTTTGACTAACTTTGTAGTCTGAAAAGATGATGATTACTGAGAAACATGCCACATCTATACATTTGCTTTCTGGTTTGTTGTGCTCCGCTTTGGAAGAAGCTGTTAACATTGGTTTAGTATAGAAAGAACATAAGCATTTATTAAAAAGGTACATTAGGCCAAATATTTTAGTATCCAGGTCTCAGCCAGCGCTGCTTACAACAGCAAAGCAGCTGACCATCCTGGGTGTGGGCAGGGAAAGTGCAGGGCAAACCCCCTCCGACAGCTCCAGTGCTGTCCCTGGACCTGCCACCAGAAGCAGCTTTTGAACCAGAAAATGTGCAGCCATGGGAGCTCTGAGTTTGTGTTCTTTGGAGGCTCATTAGCACATTTGAACAGTCTGCCTGGGAAAATGAGGCTTGCTACAGAGAGTAACAGTCAAGCCAAGAAATGGGAGATCCTTCCCCAATTCCAGCTTGCAAAACAGAGCAGAGCGGAGCCTGTCATTCCCAGGCGTGCCCAAACCTGCCTGTTCCCAGAGCTGAGGCAGCAGCACCGCTCACACACAGCTGGGAGCCAGGTAATGACATGCAAACGCTGAGCACCGGAGATTTCCTTCCGAGGCACAGGAAATGTTTATGGGGTAGAACACACTGTCTCCCAGTCTTGGGGGTGTCACAGCCTCTGTGAAGCCGGGAAAAAAAACCCACAAGAGGGTAAGTTTTATGGAAGTTGTGTTCGTGCTCAGAGCTGATTAGGGAGCAACCAAATTTATGGCAGTGCATCCGAGTCATAGAGGATAAAACTGTCAGAAATTCTCCAAGGGTTCTGTTGGGAAAATGGCATTCTGGTTCACACAATCATTTCCCTTTGGAACATTTAATAATAACCGAGAAGCTTTATGTTTTAATAGACAGGGTTCTTCAGGCAGAGGATGACAGGAGATCTTTTCTACAGTCCTGCAACATTTCCTAAGACTTGGTGCCTAACAAGCCAGGAGAGGACAACTGTGTATGTTTCTTCAATGCTCAAAAATAGTCCCATGTTTTATCCTAAAGGGGAGAAAAGAAGAAAAGAAAACCTGTGTCTGTGCTTTACAGCAGGATTGCAATAATGGATTCTGAATCCTGGTATTCCTGCTCGAGACTCCTACTCATGCCACAGCCCTGGAGAGGGAAGAAGTCCACAGGAGGGAAGATCCCCTTCACTATAATATATGCAAGCCATATGTTGACACATACACAGCATCTACCTCTTTTAACAAGGAGTTGCACCATGTGATTACACAAACTACATTTGGGAAATTTAGTGGCAGAACTTGGCCATATCTGCCAAATAAGATAAAAGACTGCGTTTCAAAAGATTCTTTTGTGGGGTTTTTTTTTTCCATTTCAGTAAAGCAGTAAAGCAGAAATGTCAGGATTTCCCCACAGCTTAGATAAAACTCGGGCTGTGCTTTGTTGAGTCGAAGACAGGTGGTACAGGGTTTCCCTTTCTTACAGAGTCAGACGGGACCCTGTTAGGCTCCTTTCCTTGACCATAAACCATGTTCAGAGATCAATACTTTGGAGGGGGTCTCTTCAACCAAGTCAAGTCAAGGTATCATCCATCAGAGAGCCTTCTTAAAATTTATTTTTTTTTCAAAAAGAAGGAAAAAAATCCCACACCATGATTTTTCCCAACCATGCTCAGTAGTCTGAGTAAGTCAGGGTTGGCGTGGTTTTGTTGTCTTGGCCATACAGAGAATTGTCATGTTTTAATCTAGGCAGACATGCAATGCAAAATTAACATAGGCAAAATGTTGTGGGTTTTGGGGTTGTTTTATATAGAAGTTCACGCCTTTGATGACTTTAGACAGCCCGAGAGATTACAAAGGCATCTGCTCAGCTAGTCTCCTCTGTCAAGGATCTCCTGATTGGATCTCAAAGAAAATGTGTGGGTAGTCATCAAGGAAAAGAGTCCCGAGTGATATCCCTTCAATTAGAAGGGATCTGACGCTGCAGCTCAGTTCCTTTGTAATGCTATCTGATGGAAGGTGATGTGAGGTGCGTGTCGTTTCAGGGCCTTCCCCATTCCACTGCACCATAAGGTCTATTTGTGGAACGCATCTCATTCGCCCTCTACCCCAAAAATACCTCAAGAGGGCATGTCATAGGGTAAGGACTGAAATGCCTGGTAGTATCTGTGCTTGGCAGAGTTGAAAGAAAAAGGAGTAAGGCAAAGATAATCATCCCCAGTCATAAGTCAGACACGGTCTGCAACACCCTGATGCAACACGATGACTGAAAATAGGTAACACAAGTCTGGAAAGGTCAGAGTGGATGGATCAGCACTCTCTGGCAACAGCCCTCTGGACACAATGGGACAGATTGGTTCCGACCTCTGAAAAGAGGATGTAATCCTTTGGACAAGACCGGTCCCATTGTGTAGAATTAGTGTCACCCACTGGTTTTCCCTGTGCTGAGCCAGCTCGGCCCCAGGGATGAGGAGCCATCAGGGTTTGCAGCCAGCAGAGCCCCCAGTACAGCATCAGGTGTGTGGTACTGTACAGCTATGGCCTGACTAATCTTTGGATTAGTGCCTGATCTTCAGTTGCTAAATGATGAACAGCATAGTATCTTAGGATAAATAAATGCTTCTTTTGTGTTTCTGGAAATTCGCCAAAATATTCCCATCGCAGTGGTTCCCGATTTCCTCATCAAAATACCTGCGACGCTTCCTAAATCACCCATGTCTGACCCTTTGCTCACCAGCTCTAACAAATTACAGGACTTGTACTGGATTATTTCCAAAACAGAGCCCAGCATAGCATTTCAGAAATCCCCAAATTCCTTGTTGCTGAACAGGACTGCAAAGCAATTCATTTACTTTGGAGACAGGCAGGATCAGCAAGCTATCTCTGGCAAACACGCCTGAATGTTGGATACAGACTATCTACAAGCCTACTATCTCACCCAAGCAATCAAACAAACACCTCCACCAGGAACACAAACATACCTGCTAGTCTGGATTGTACTAAAGGACAAGCTTTCCAACTCTTCTCTTCTCCCAGAGCAACTACGTGCACAGATAAAGACTATGGATCAATGCCCACGGGATCTCCTGAGCGCAAAGAATCCCTTTCATGTGGTGAGTTCACAAAACTGAAGCAAGCACAGGAAAGCTGTCTATTTAATGCATGAATTAAACACCCGAGACACACAGGTCGTCGTCCCTGCAGAGGGCTGTGATTTCCAGCTGCAAGATCCAAGCAGGAACACCGGCCTGCCCGCCGAGCAAGAGCTGTGACAGCGAGCGTAAACACCTCTTGTCTCCAGAGGCTGGAAGTGGCCCAGGGGACAGCAAGGCAAAGAAAGCTGTGTCACACAGACATGTTTAGGTGTTCGGGATGCTTGGCTGTGCAGGAGCACACAGCAAAAGAGTCTGTGGGGAGAACAGAGCTGGAAACACAAGGATGCGCAAAAGGCAGCTGAAGCCCAGATCTCGGAGTGCTGTCAGCGAGGATGTGAGTGTTCCATGCCGGTGCCATTGCACTGCTCTCCGTGCCGGGATGACACCCCCAGAGTTGCTGTGACAGTCCCCAAGTGTGAGGGGGCACCTCTTTTCCTATCAATGCAACACATTAAGGGTGTAAAAAACAAACAAGAAAAACTGAGACAAACCATATCAGCTCGTGTCACATCCTTCCAAGTTAAGGCTAAGTGACGCAGTTGGTTGACTACAGGGAAGCAAGATGTTATGCAGCACATGTTCTTTGATAATGCCCTACTTTAGAACCAAAGAGCAGTTTGATTATGTTTTGAAAGCTACATGATCAAAGGAATTCAGAAAAAGCCTTTTGAATCATTTTCCTAGATGCTTATATCAAACTGTATTAGGCCAAATCCTCCCTTTCAGTTTGAACAGTTTGAGCCATAGCATTAGTCTTCTGCTCTTTAAACCTATTCATAAATAAAAAATAAAATCCTTCCCCAAAGAAATGACCACACTAACCCATTATCTTGTGTAACCCAATGCAATCAAAGAGCTTCATTTACTTTATGTAAATGTCCTCTCCCTTTCCCAGGCCTAATGTTTTCTTACTCTCTGTTGTGTCACCTCATATCTAACCTACATACTGAGATCATCTGGGTGGAGACTCTGGCTAAAAAAGTCACTACTGACTAGAAAAGAAAATACAGCACTGTAATAACTCAAGAAACTTTTGAAGTAAATACATTGGTTTCTCCCCTGGTTACCATATTTTTTAAAAAGCATGCATGCAATATAACAAAATATTTCCATATTAATCACAGTCTATTTTCTGTCAGTGAAAAGGTTACAATTCTCGACGATCTGAAATCAAAAATGATTTTCCAGTAGCCCAAGATGTTCAAAGCAGGCATGCACACAGGATGATATTGTTAAATATGGAATTACTCAATGCTCAGCAGCCTTCCTTGTGCTCCTGTTACCAAGGCAGGCTCAGGAGTCAGGGCTGTCCCCTCCAAAGGGCACCTCTCAGCCTGCCGTTGTTGCCAGCGACACATCTGATTCAAAGGCCGGCGGCACAGAGCCGGCACATGGCAGCTGCTCCATTGTCCCGGGGTACAAAACCACGGGCCATGGCATAAAGGGGTTAAAGTGTGATGGCAGTGACAGGGTTTTGGGGGGACATTAAAAGCCCTCAGAAGCCTTGGCTGAAGTGAACGTTCCCATGTTCCGTCCCGCGGCTGGTTAGGACAGTGGGAGGTATTCACTTGGAATGGACGTTCTTACTTCCACTCCGCTTCTCTCCTGAAAACTACGGGATAGTGTTGGCAAAAAGAAAGGGTGACAACATTATGTGGAGCAAGGTCTCCTCTAAGATGCAGACACCAACACGCGCTAAACAAATGTGAAAGAAAGATTTGTCTTGTGTGCTTTGATGCAGCAGAGTTTGATGGAAGAGATTTTATCTCTGCTTTTCCTTGTTCTGTTTTCACTTAACAGGAAATTTTTATGCATTGGCAGTCAGATTTCACAGCTAGCGAAAAATAATACCTGCCTTGAAAATTTGAGTCTTTCATCTATTTTCTTTCAGAGCATATCAATGAGTGTTTCATCTGAGACGTATCAGGATCTACATTAAGCTCTTAAACACATTAAACCAACTGGATCAAGTCCTTTAAACGTGTTAACTTATGTCTGCCTTGCTCTTTTATTTTACATCATGATTTCCTTTCAGTTTATTAATTCTACATGTATTGTACTGAAGCAGAATAAACTAGAACGATTTCCCCCCCCCCCTTCGGGCTGTTTTATATCCCTTACAAACTCCCAGTAATCACACCCTGGATAGGTGAGCAATATCTCAAATACACGAGCAGAAAAAATTCAGTTGTTCCTCTTTTCTGCTGAATCCCTTCTGGTTCAAATTATCAAGCGACACTGCCACTCAAATTCATACTTTCTTGGTTCTCACTACTTTTTTTCCTTCCCCATAGCCTCCTAATTAGTTAGTTTTCTTTTCCATTGCAGAATTGATAATAGTTATCACTTCAACCCTTTCAGGCCCATTCAGACCCAGACCATTTTTAATTAAGATGAAAGGATCCTCCTAGTCCTGTGCTTCCAACTCATCTGCTACAATTCCTTTTCTGTATATCCACAACATTGTCAGCCAAGGCATTTCACCTCTCCTATCGCTTTGGCTACGTCCAGCTTATGCTCAGATAAATTTAGCTATTAACCTTTATTTAAACAAAGTACAACTAATCATTTTACTCACCCGTGTAATATTAAATTAACTGACAAAATCATTGCAGGTGAAAGACAGAGATTAACTGTGTCATCAACTTTAGCATCGCTGTATTCAAGCCTTGCACTGGAAGTTGATACTATTATTGTTGTTGTTATTATTATTTTACTCAGGCTTCCAGCAAACATTGTGCTGCAGCAGCAGCCCCGTGCCCTGCTCACAACAGGGCATGGGAGGTCACAACACACATCTGCTCCGTGCCAAAGTTCCGCTGACTTTGGGGAAATGCTTCTTTCCCGTCCTAAACTCCTCTGCAGGTGATGCAATGTACGCTTCCAACGAAAAGGAAACTGTGAATCCAAACACACAGAAGATGGAGGTTAAGTTCATATTATAATTTGCACTGGTGGCTGCCAGAGGCTTGCAGCTTTCAACATTCCAAGGGGTCACAGAGCTGGCTCTCGCCACGGAGCTGGGTCACACAACCTGTGTTATCTTCATTTCATGGACGCACACTAAACATAACCGAAGTAACAAGGAAGAGCAGCCTCCTCTCGGCCATGGCACAGCCAGGCATTTCAGCAAGTCAGAATCTACCATTCCAACACCCAGGAGGAGCAGGATTTCTGAAGCTATTTCAACACCATGTCCTTGGGAGAGCTGCAGCTGAGTACAAACTGCCAGAGCAGTTTTACGTAAGTGTTTCTCATGAACTGTTGGTGGACCTTTTCCACCCAAAAGCACTTGAAATAAGTAGAAGGAGGCAATTTCTTCACATACACTGGTTATATAATTTGGCCTATTTGTTGAAAGAGAGGAGTTGATGACAGGGCCATCACTGCTGTGATGTTTTGCATATGTAACTCATCTCAGAAGCTCTTCATTTCTTTGGCTCCCTGCAAGCTTCAACTCTGCTAGCAAAAAAAAAAAACAAACAAAAAAAAAACCAGGGAATGGGCAGAAATCTTAAACCCTTAGGCACTAAATCAGAATCCTGATGAGAAGAAATAGTAAGAAAATACACACACGTATGGCCATCCTTCAGGCTTGACCGCAGCGGCCTCGTGTTCCACTGTGGCCCATCTGTAGCAGACGAATAAATCTGAATCTCAGATTCATTCCTGATTTAATCATTAAATTCTATGCCACTGAGATACAGGTTGCAGGAGCCCAGGGGATGTAAAGCCTGTGTTTGATACTTTTTAAATATTATTTGCTTCTAGTAATGACTTGTATCAATTTTTATTTCAAGTCAGCACATGTAACATCCAAACACTTTTTTTTTTTTTTTTAACTACACCCTCAGTTCTTTGAGACCTCCCATCCCATTGCATTCCTAGATGTGACCAGGGACAAGTCACTGGATTTTCCATTCCCAAGGCCATACTCAAACTAAAGAACTGAAAGAACAAGAAACTATCTGAATATGTAGCCTGTTTCTGTTTTAATTAGCTTTCCCGGAAGCGGCGTTAGAACCTTAAGAGCGCAGCAGAAATCTAAAACGCAGGAATTTTCCAATCCAGTGCGTTCCATGGCAAGCAGGAGCAAGTGGAGTTTGAGATTTTAAAAGCCGTTTTCCCTCTGCCCCAAAGAAAGCCATGGATGGGCCTGGGCTGTACAAAGGACAGGATGTGCCTGTGCTGCTTGCACGGGAACGTGTTCCATGAATGCAAATTGCACATGGCAAAAACCACGCAAGAAAGATGGGGGAAGGAGGGTAAAGCTCTAAAAGGGAAATACATTATTAAAGGATATCTTTGTAATATATGCAAAGCTGTCTTTTTGACTAAGCTATTGACCAGGGAAAAAGGACTACAGGTCTCTGCTATTATAGTGAGCTGCCAGCTTTCAGCTTTATATACTCACTTCTCTGGTGAGATTTGAATATCCTCATCCTTAGCCATTTTTACCCTCTCTCCCCAGCATTTGACTGAATTTTAAATGTCTAACACATTGAAATTCAGTGAATGGGATGGAATAAAAGTGTGCAGTGAATAATCAGCAGTGAATAACATCCGGCAAAGCACTTGTGTGTTTCTTTCCTACCGAGAAAAACGTCCTAAACAACATTTGATTTATCTACCCCGATGTTCTCCTTACAGGGACTGACATTGCTGTTGACTGGGCATTTATTTATGATCAGCTGGTACCAGGCTCTGTGGGTTTCATAGCAGGGAAAGTGAAATTCATTACTCTTGCCACACTACGCCATCCATCTTTTAGTATTATATGGAGCACCGATTTACTGCAGGTGTAAACTTGAAAACCTGAAAAATGAATATTTAATGATTATAACATTATATATGCCCATATTTTGTTGTAAGGGAAATGTATCCGTGTGTTTTACTGCATCTATTCCGTTATGTTTTCCTAACAGGTCAGTATCTGCAGTGGTGCTGCCCAGCTGTTGGGGCCAGATATTCATTTCTGCCTTACCTGGCATCACTTCTGCCAATTCTTCCTAGTAAAAGAGGTTCTACTAAAAATAGGAAGGCTAAGATGACATCTCTTCAAAGAGAAAAAAATATTGAATCTGATAAAACAGAAGCCACTTCCCCTGAATCAGACTCAGCCTGTTTTCATATCTGTGGCCGGGAACCAAGCTGTCATCTTGCTTAAATTAAATGACCACTGGATCCAGAATATGAATTTAACATCTGAGTTCTGACAGAAATCTTCCTCAATAAGAAGCATTCAAACAGAATTATGTCCAAAGTAAGTTTCTCCCTAAATTTTCCTTCGTGGTTAACACATAATGCAATATTGCGGTTGCTGACTTCAAATACAGCGTGCATATATTTCTATTTATAAGCTAAATAACTGTGACACACAAATAAAGTAAATGCTTCAGCTTATACTCTAAACTCCATCATATTAACTCTGCTTAATTCACTTGTGTTATCACATGTTATTAAGATACATAATAAAACTTGTGTAACAAAAGTGGGCAGACTAACACTTCACATACCGGACTTGATGTCAGGCACATAATGGCACAGCCAACCCAGCATTCTTAATTTGCTAATCTATAGCAATGAAATGAAGCATAAAGACAAAAAAAAAAAAAGAGGGGGGAAAGGGGAAGAACACACAAAACCTCAAAAGAAAATAGCAATTCGGTTATAAGATTTTATACGAAACCATGAATATTTATGAAAAAGCAAGGAGGGTGGTGGTTGTTTTTTTTTTCACTTAACTTCAAATGTCTCCTTTAAAAAGTCCTCTGAAATATTAGATACGTATTAAAAAAATAAACTGTGCATATAAAAGAATGAAAGACATGCAGCTTTTAAGATAAGCATGCTTTCAGTGCAAGCATCTGCACTCAGAGGAGCATTTACACAAATTAACATATTTTATCCACTGTGAGGACCATAAAGCATTTCCAATTCAGCATATAATTTTTACTTGAATTGGGATGACAAAATCTTTAAGTGTAGCACTAGTAGAAGATATAAGAAGCTGCAATGACCAAAGGCAACAGTGGATTTCCTGGCGCAAAGTAACAATCGAGAAAATAAGGTTTGGATATTTGAGGCATAGAGAAGGTGTTATTCTTAAATTTAAAGAAGCAGCTTCTTGTTACTATGATGCTTTGAAGCCAATATATTCTCTTTCTGAGTGAAGACAAAGACTACGATACAGTGCAATCCCTCCTCCAGAAACATGGCACTTTTGTCATCAACACACGGGTGAGAGATGTCATTACTCTCGGATAGAATTAGAATTAGAAATCTACTCGACAGCTCTCAGGCCAGGTGGCCTTGCCTGGCAAACGAGGTCACTCCACATTCACAGCTCCATACCCTCTGCAGGTTAAGGTTTCTAACACTGGAGCTTGCTCCTTCATCTCCCAAAATTCAAACTGCAGGGCTTTGGTACGTGCCACGGACAGGGTTGCTACGGTACAGCACTCACAAAGGCAATCACTGCTTCCAGCACTTTGCTTCATGGCTGCAAGGACTTGTCTGCCTTGATTAATTTTAAGTCAGTGATGAAAATACTAATAAGACTGAAACAGGGAAAGCAAATTTAGGGAGCTACATCGGCTCTTGGGCTGTGCTGTGATCTACTTCTCGGCAGTAACACTTGCAAAAGAGACTGTTGTTTCCCAGGTTTATGCAGGAAAAATACTGAACTACCTTCTAAAGACACAGGATGTTTAGTTGGATGTATAAAGCATCAATATAGTGGATAAGAAGTTATTTGTAAATTAGCTTTCTCCACTTTACTTGCACTTCGATGCAGGTAAGACATCCTTCCAAGGCAGGTTCTGCACCAGGAAAAGATCTTTTATTCTACATTAATGATTACAGAAAACAGACTTGATTAACTTCATGATGGCCAAAGTGTACTGCCGTTCTCTAAGTAGACTCTTCCAGTAACTATCCTTTGCCCACGTTTCTGGGTGGCCTTTATCCCTCAGACCCTTCACAAATACGCCTAAAATACCCACTTAGCTGTCCCTCCTTGGGAGGGACAGAGGGAGGGAGCCTGGGTGTCCTGCCTTCACCCACACCCACAGATCCCTAAACTCAGATCCCTCAGTGAAGCACCCAAGGCCAGACAGGACAAGTCTGGCCCTCCCCAGCAGACTCCACGTCCTCCCCCTGAACACTGTTATGGGATCCAGATTTTGTTTGCCCTAGGCAGTCTATGGCAGAGCTCCCTTTCCCAGCCCTGTTTCTCAAAGGGTTTAGTCACTGTGATTTTTTTTTACTTTTAATAACACAGGTGCAATGTAATATGGCATGTGCACAGCAATCTAAAATCTCTTGCAGATTATTCTAATGTACGTTACTTTCAGCCTATTTCGCTGCTTCATGAGTGCCACAATCTTACAGATTTAGGAATTGTTATTTTAATTTGAGAATGGAGAGTAACGATCCAAGTAAAACCTCCCCCAAAGCAGGTGAAAATACTGTGAAGAAGCCACCACCACTAACACATTTGAACCCTCAAGGCTAGAACCTCCACCTGGAACCTAAAGTCAGAATTCCACAGCCTGGACCAAGGCAAGAACTCTTGGCAGCTGCACTGTCCAGTAAAAATCTCACTGAAATTGTATCAGTAATTTGTTACCTTTGCTCAAACAATGTGTAGGACAGAGGAGGCTCCTGGTAACTCAACATGCAGGAGAACTGGCGCTGTATTTACCCGTTGTCACTATCTGGAACTCCAGAGTAATAAATGAATGAAATGCAGCTCATAAAGATATTCATATGATGAAATTTATGGCTTACATTAAAGCATGTTTAACTTGAAAAATGACTGTGTAAAGCTCAACTGATCTGTTCCCTGTGTATATTCACAGTCATATCTGTTTACTTTGAGGGCTGCATGTTTAAATTTATTTCCACTTGTGCATATCCAAACCGTGTGCATGTCCCAAGCAGCTGAAACTTTTTCTTTCTCCTTTTTTTTTCTATTTTTAAACAGAGGCTGGTTCAATCCAGTCTTCTGGACCATGGGCATAGCCAAACCCTGAGGTGGAAAGTGCAGAACTTTCCCTCTGCAAAGCCAAGGTGGGAAGGAGACTGAGCATCACCGCTTATGGTGGAACTAACCAGCCCTGCAAAGCTCAGCTTGCCAAGGACCGTATCCCAAGCACAGCTTCCCATATTTTTTTAGGTTCGCATGGGAAGAACCGCAGCTATCCTGTGTACACAACACAGCTGCCTGGGACCACGAAGGAGAACATCCAGCCCTCCCTGCCCACCTCAAAAGCTGCTGGGGGCAGGAGGCAGCAGGAGGAGGTTTGGCCACATGAATCGACCTGCACAGGCAGGGCCAGGTTGGGCAACCCAGCCTAAAACTGCTCCACAGATGCCAGTATAGATTAAAAAGCTCTTCTGATTTGTACCTCCATTAGCATAACTAACAAGGAGTAAGCAGGATTCTCTTCCAGTCCATATGTAAAACAAGTATCTCTTTGGAGTCTTTTTCACTGCAGA
Organism: Pseudotriccus pelzelni; assembly: GCA_035584735.1. Lineage (NCBI taxonomy): Eukaryota > Metazoa > Chordata > Aves > Passeriformes > Tyrannidae > Pseudotriccus > Pseudotriccus pelzelni. The sequence continues at coordinate 6,309,212 of JAWMRA010000113.1, read as the reverse complement.
TAAAGACTGGAAAAATGCTCTTAATCTTCTCAATTTTACATCAGCAGCAACACAATTTTCTTTTTTTTTTTTTGGGGGGGGGGCAGCAGAAATAATATATTTCTCTATACTTCTTAGTTTAACATCCCCTGTGCTCTCATAAAAGCAACCAGTGGCGGAGACACCTCTGGACAGGGTCACTTTCTGGACATATTGCAATGTGCGTGGGAAGACAAAACCCGGTAATTTTAAAGATACTGATGGGTGATAACAGGGCGAGATGGTTTGTAAGGACAGCTCTGAACCAAAACGTTTTCAGGGCAGGATTATTCCCCCTCTGTTTTGCTCCCAAATACAGGTCTGTCCAATGGAAGCAATCCTTCAAAGACAGAAGTACAATTTCCAGCAGGTGCAAATCAATTCGTGCCACGGTGCAATTCGTGCTGCTCGTGTATTGAACTGCTTTCAGTTGATTTGTTGTGTAAAGAACTGCTTTTCCTTCTGCCTCAGACAGAATCTATCCCTTCCCTCAAATGCAGATACATAGATAGATAAATTTGAGTGCTTTTTTTTGCTTTTTTTTTTTGAGGCAAAACCCACCAACAAATTGAAAACCAAACCAGAGGAGGACAATCAGCCAAGGAGACTTGAGAGCAATCAGATGACCCCTCAAAACTGTTGTGTACTCAGATGCGACTATCTGGAATTCAGTGCTGTTGTAAGTAGGCAGCACCTACAACCACTGCAAAACCAGCAACTCTCCCTAATTTCAAGAGATCTGGATTGTTAAGGAGCAGTCTGAGGGACCTGCCATTTCCAGAATGAGCATTCCTTGGAGACAGAGACGTTTAATTCGGGGTGGTGAAAGACATAATTCAGAGGAGGCATGTCGACTGAGAACCAAACTCTTCTTAAATCTTTCCTGAACCGTCTTTTATTGCTCAGTTGAAAGGAATTTGCAGGCCAAAAACGATAAGAAATACAAACCACCTTCTTAATCCACATGCCAAAACATTTACCTTTCTTTTTAATACCACTTTAATTTCTGGTAAAATTCCAAACCGAGGGTTTGTATTTCATGATATTGTCAACTTTGCATAAAACTACTGGTACAACTCATGACTTATACAGCCTCAGGGAGACTATTGATTTTTTTCCCCTTCATAAATCTGAAAATGCTCTGTCTCTTCCCAGTGGACCCATTATATTTATTGGTATCTATCCCAAAACAACTGCTCAAGGTTATAGGTAAAAAAACATTTGGGGTTTTAATTCACTATGCAGAGGCCCAGAGAAGCCCACGCATTTTGGCTCAGAACCCAAATTTGCCCTGACTACAAAAGATATTTGGGTTTGTTTTTTTTTATTGTGTGTCAGGATCACAAGGTAAAAGTTTTTCTCTGGGCAGGGCTTTATACCCCCTCTGATGGAATATTAAAGGAAGGTAAGAAGTGAACCAAGAACCTTCTTTGTGCAGCAGAGATCAGACAATGACAGTTAACAATAAATATTGGTATAAATAAATATTTCATAAATATGTATTGCCTAAACATTTTCCTAAAATTTAAATTTCCTTGTGGGCCAGATAAAATAAAGAAATTATGCTGGCCCCCACGAGTAGATGCCCAACTTTCAAAAACCATTTGGATGTCTGACAGATGGAAATAAAATATGTGGAGACGTGGTGAGAGATGAAAAAGAAGATTTAAGCTCTTTGGGTCATTAAAATACAGTAATGCTGTAATGACTGATTACGTTGCTATTCCTTTAATTGGCATTTGAATCTTCAAAGATAACTTTGCATCAACTTTCAGGCTAATTTATGAAGGAAAGAAGGCATCGTGCGAGGATCTTCTACTCCTTCTACACGTTCTGAATCCAAATGGAAGATTTGCATGGGAATATTTTAAAAGCTACACTGAGCCACATATCCTGTGCTGCAATGGTCTTCCAAGAGAGTCTATGCCTGTGGGATGTTCCTCTCAACACAAGAAAACTGCTGCCAACATACACTGAGGCACTTCAAACTCAGCCATGGGACTACTTAAGGACTTATCCACAGCCACCCCTGGAGCAGGTGCTGGAATTACGTGGAAGAGCATTAGAGAAATTATTTCAATTTCTTTCCCCTGTTATTAGTATGGACTGATAGGTGGGAGTACCACCAGCCTTAGCACATTCCCTGCTCCACAAAGCAGCTGTGCAAGGAAAAGAAGAAGCCTGCCTCCCAAATCAGCAGCTCCAGCAGCATCATTCAGCTTCAAGACATGTAAAAATAGTCATCACAATAAAAACCGGAGCCTTTGCCAACGGATTTCACTAAGTAGTATCTGAGACACCACAATTTTGATTACATTTAGAACAAAAGCATATGCCTACTGTGCAGTTAGAGGACACAAATGCTGACTATATATTGCTTCGCACTGTACTTTAATAAATTAAACACAGAAATTTCAGTATGTTATCCATATTCTACATGAAAATACCTACAGCATAATTTATAACTGGCAGCTGACCAGCTGGCAAGGCAGGCCTAGCCTTTTGCATATCACATGAGTACACAGGCTTGCATTTGTAATCTGGCTTTCAGAAAATGAGCAGTAGCAAATTTTCAAGTCTGTCAATTGTATGCTGAACCAACATGCTCAACTCTGAAATCCCGTGTCCCAAGAGTAGGACCTGCTCCAGGAAAAAAAAAAAAAGCTGGGTTTATTTTAGATCATTTACACCCATTATAAACATGTTTGGTAACCATGATATCAAGGAACACACTTCCAGTTTTGATATAAACCTTTGAAAGAAAAAAACTTCCAACAGCAACCCAGAAATGAGGAATATTTCCAATAACATGGGACTGTCAAACATTTACACCACAGGTTTACCTGCTTTCATGATGTGCAGGTTATTTGAGCAGTGGTGGTATTTTGGAATACTGCTCTTTCCCTTCACTCTCCCCAGTATTAAATTTATTATCACCCAATTTTTGTAGCAAGAGAATTATCACAAATCTTTCCTGCTCTGCTTGAGTAATATATAACTAATTCAAAATGAGAAAGAAATGTTCCATGTGTATGTTCCATGAACTGTACATGGAGTTTTTTTATAGACACATTGTAATGACAGAAACTGTGGTTTTCAAAACTTATTAACTAATACATTATCATTAAAATAGGTCATATTTACAACTTAAAAACTCGCCGACATAGTAGGAAACGTTCTTAGCCTACAGTCACAGAATAACTGAGCTTCCTAAAATTTATTGAAAAATTTATACACTGTATTACATCCTGAAATATATTTCTAGAATTAGTTCTTATAGGACAATTTCTGACAGGAAAATGTGGAATGTAAATACACAGATAATAAAAAACTCTTGATATTTGGAACACAGAATCTCTGCATAAATTACTGAGGCCGTGGGTAGCGAGAGAACACAGAGAGAACCCAGCCTTGTTTCAGGATTCAAGCGAGCGACTTCAAAGTAAACAAAAACACCTCTGACAAGCACAAAACATGATAAAATGCCCCTTTTTTCTTTTCTAAACAGAACTCATTATTAAATAAAACCTCTCTCTCCGGGGGAAAGCAACCATGGTGCATGTTAAAAGGACTGGAAAGCACCATCCGTGGGCTGGAAGCCCCGCGCTCCGTGCAGCAGCTTTTCCCTTGGCTATCAGAAGCAATGACACGGTTCCTCAAAACGCTGAGCTGGTGTCATGTCCTGGCCAGGCTTCTGTGCCAGCCCTTGGCATCATCTTTAGGGACAGCAGGGTGTGAGTTGGGAACTGGAGCTACGTTTGGAACCAGCCTGGGGCTGTCCGAGAGATCCCCACACAAACAGAAAAGGTCACGAGGTAAGAAATGACAATGTGTATTTGGTGTTATCTCGGCATCATCATGCCAGTGAGTGTGGCATGACTCCCTTGGGCCTTACAGCCTGGTCTATCCCTGTACAACTTGGATTCCTTGCTGCTCCCCCCTTTTCTCTTCTGAGAAAAAATGATGCCTAAGGTGTTCCACGATTTCCCATATTTCCCAAGCTGCCCTCTGCTGACCCCAACATGAAAGGCAAATTATGCAGAATTCCACGTTACATTTTTAACATACACCTGTACAGCAAAATGAACACGGGATTTAGCATTTCCTAGACTTACTTTAACTATTAGATACGTTACACCGTTCTTCCATTTCCTCTGCTAAGCAATGAGCAATGAGACAACGGGCAGTGGGGCTAACCAGGAATGCATCTGCCTTTTGAAATCACACTCACTGAAATAAATATGGAACTGCAAGTTAGAAATATCTAAAACCTCCAAATAGAATCATCTACAGAAGTTGTATTTGCTCCATATCTACTAAGTTTTCAACTGTGGAGACACAAAGACTCCCCCACCTCTAAGGACAGCTACAACTCCAAGCAGCAAACACCGCTACGAACATAACCCTTTTTCCAGGGAATACTGTGCAACACTGCTAGGGAAAAAAAGACTCGGCTACAGAGTGTTCAGATCACTAACAAGCTGTTGCTGTTGTAAGTAAGTGCCCCAAGAGGCCACGAAGTGAGTGGTGACACTGATTTTGCATTGATTTTACAGAGGATGTCTGAACGCTGCGACAGTGAGAGGTACCCTCGTGTTCTCATGCCCACAGGACAAAAAAGCCATGGGTTAGTTACTGAAAGCAAATTAACTGCAGAAAGGTAATTTGAAAATGGGATTTAAAAACAAGATGTGTGAAGAGAAACAGAAGATTTCCAGCAAAGACAGCGATTCCTACGAATGTAAAGTTACCTTGCTTTCACCTACACGCAGGTTGCCTTTCCAGAGGTGTTTCACCAAACTGCATTTCCTGCCTCTCCTTCCTCTGTTTACTGCAGCCTCCAAAGAATGTTTATGAGTACTGAAGGAACAGCAGCAGGAAATAAAATCTGGTTTTAATGGGAACTACTTAAATAAAGTTTAAAAATAAAGTGCTTCTTTTCAAAACTAGATTGCTTAATTTTTTAAGGGCTTTGGCTCTGTGATGTACAAGGGTGCTCTAAGATGCAGATACCCAAAACCCCGATTCACTTTAAAATTAGTGCTCTCTTAGACGTATGAATTGCTCCATCTGGAAGTGATTAGGGTTCCAAGGATGTGCAGCATTAAGTAATTTAACTTACTGAAGTGCTTCTTTTTTAATAAGCACTTCAATTTAAAAATAAGAATAGTTTAAAACAACCCAACCTCCTTCCTAGTACAGCTGTTGGAGTCACGTGAACCACTTTATTCATTTAATATCCTGGAAAAGGTGGGGGAAGGCATTACTTGAGGGTAACAGCATTAGCAACAACCTGCAGGTACAACTGGAGAGAGAAAAAAAAGTCAAATACTCAACCTAAAATGTTTGTCTGTGATTGTCACCAGGCTACTGACATCATTTTATCCTCTGGTAGGAGCTTCTTCCTTGCTTGTCTTGGAAATTTTTTTATTGATACTTCTCAGATGTTTTCAGGGTGTTTTAACAGAAGGGAAGTTAAAAGTTGGCATTTGACAATGGTAACTCAGGCGTTTTTCAGGTTAAAATCTTCAAGTAATTTTGAAGGGTTGAAAAGTTAGAGATGCTAATTGCTCTGGGGAACATGAAAATTAAAATACATTTCTAACTTGAATGAACTGGCATGCATCATCAGTTGTATTTTCAATTAAGGTTCTGCAATGTTGATTAATTCACTCATTTGAAAACAATTTACATACAAGATGGTCAGGGAAGTGGAATGTTGCCCTGAGGGAACTCAAGAGAAGAGTCAGGGATCAAAGTCTGAAAGCAAATTGACACATTTGGGGAGCTTTCAATAGCATGATAGCAGTGGTTGGGGATCAGAGCTGGCAGATGAATGCTTCCTGCTCAGATGATGATTACAGCCATCACTGAAAATTTAAGCCTTCAGATTTTTCATAAACACACAGCCATGTACTTCATATTATTAAGGAAATGCCAGCCATCAGTCTAAGGGAATATCTGAATACCGAGATGGAAATTAGCTTTAAAATTTGCATATAGGAATGTGTAAGCGTGTGGACAGGCTTTTATGTCATGAAATTATTTGCTTGTTTAAAGAACTGTACAACCTTTGCCAGCTGACTCCAGAAAAACCCTGACTTTCTCTCTACGCCTGGCTGTTCAGATTAACCAGGAATATCAATGAGAAATTCACCCATTAATAAAGAAATTTAGAGAGAAATATCACCAATAATCACCAATAAACTGCCTTTCAACAGGTGCCCCAAGTTAGGCTTCACTTGGCTGCGTTTAAATTGCAAAAAAACCCAATTCAAACTGCAACCAACTGGTCTCTGAACTGTACAGAAAACACAGACTTGCAGCATCTGAGGAAATTAATGTAGCTAACATTTTAAAAGCAATTCAGCCAATTATAAAATTTACTCACAAGGCTGACACACCATGCCAAGACTGTTGGTTTCACACTTCCCACGTAAGGAAATGTTTAGTAAAGTAAAAAGCACATATTATATATAAGCTAAATCAATGTCAAGCAGAAACAAAAAAAAAAAATCAGTAAATACCAGTTTGAACTTGGAGACAAAGCAGGAAATATGAAACTGTGTGGGTCTTGTTTAATCCATTTCATAATGAACAGCAAGAAGTGCCCTCCACCAGCTGTTGTTGGAAAGCTGTCAGTTCGTTTTCAAATGGAGATGTCAAAGGTCTGCAAACCTGATATTGAAGAAGACTGAAAAGCATATGACTATGAACAGTTGGAAACGACTGGGGTGATGGGGTTAGGTGCAGGGACACATGATTTTAAGCAACCTTTTGGCTTGCCATGGTCTTTGAAACTCAGTTTTCTGGAGCTTTCAAGGCTCTACGGTTACCCAAGTGATACATAAATTCAGGACCACAAAGCATAGCTGAGCCTCGCTGCTCTGGGGGCTCCTAATGAGTTAAAAATGAGAAGTTCGGCACAGATGAATTCTCAGAAGTGAAAACTTATGCTCTGTATCTCTAGAGGTAAAAAAGCAGACCCAAGTTTGAGCTAAAATGTAACGTACTCCTGCTCTAAGAATACGCGCTGCTAACAGGGAGCATCCATGTGAAACACCCCTCTGTTAGTGCCAGATACATACAAAGAGGTTTAAAACTATCAGCCTTTATGATGGAAAATAGTTTTTTGTTGTTCAAGTAAGTTTCTCTATGATGGTATGAAGGTACCAATTTTTGCTGATGTAATTGTGGACGCTCCAAGCAGAAAGCTGCCGGTAAAAGTCCTACCTGTGCCAGTTTGGGATTAAAAACACGAACAAAAACCTTCTCTATTTGGGTCAGACATTAGTGCCAGAAAAATGACTGTCCTTGGGTAAAACTGAGCATCCAGTATGAGCAGGAGAGAGAGAGAGAGAAAGAGAGACAGAGAGAGAGAGAAAGAGAGACAGAGAGAGAAAATGTTACATCTCCTGCCACAGGTATCATGTAGATAAACCAAAAAAGCAAACCTAGAGATGTGTGGAATGAACTGGGTGACAGTTGAGGTCCTCCTGCACAGGCCTTGGATTAGTGAGTGCCTGGCACTTTAGGCAGCATCCACAGGGCACATGAAACATGTTACTAAAGATAGAAATATGGCCAGAATATGGCCTACAATGTGGAACCTGTGTGGGCTTCATTATTAATGCCGTTTGCACCCAGTGGTTGACAGCACCAGCAATAATCATTGCTCCTGTCCTTCCACAGGCAGCTTTGTGGGATCATAGTCTGCACTGCTCGTGCTCCCCAGGCATGGATTGTGAAAGGAAAAGAAACAACAAGCAGGAAAACGCAGTCACCACAAAGTTCTAGAAGGAAAATGTGGAGGGCACATTACAGTTGAAGATATTTTAACCATTCTTATTTAGCAAAGGCAAAATTACTCCAAAAGAGAAACAAGAGACAGCAAATTTATATGCAAATAAAAAGGGGGGAACAAGCAGTTGTATACCCGGGCATAAACCTTAAAAAAGGCTACTTCTTCAATTTTGCTACTGCTACTGTCAGGTTATTTATCTTCAGGGAAAGAGTTAAAGCCTATTTAACAAAAAATCCCGTGTAACTGGATGACTTTAAGGATCCTTCTGCTAAAACATCAGAAACATCCAGCTACTTGAAGAGCATACATGCGACAAAAGTCTTATTAGGCAGTGAAAAGAATATGTCCTTTTCCCTTCAGCAGGCCTATTTATATGCCTAAAATTAAACACATGCCTAATAATTAAGCGTGATTAGGTTCCAATTACTTCGTTTGTGCTTCTTTCGTGCTTTTTTTCATTTCACTCGAGCTACATCAAAAAGTGAAAACCAGGGATGTGAATGGCTGAGATTGACTGCCACGGGCTTCAGACACATTTCAGCCCACCCTGGAAAATATAAGCTTCCTGTCACGGGCTGTCAGTAAAACTCATGTCTTCCAAACAAAGGTTCTCAGAACAGAGCTTACATGGCACCTTTAGATTTTACATTTTGTTTGACATCTACCATTTGCGAGAAATGGCATTTTATAACCACTTTCCATCCTGTCTGTCCCCATCACCACCACCCCCACCGAACATAATTGCTTTTACTATAAATATCTGACAGTGCTACTGAAAGTAATAGAGTGAGATTTAGAAAGCTCCTGTTGACTGCCTGATAGATTTCATAGAACCACAGAATGGTTTGTGTTTGAAGGGACCTTAAAGTTCCCCTAGTTCCAACTTCCCCCTGCCGTGGCCAGGGACACCTTCTCCTAGACCAGGCTGCTCAGAGCCCCATCCAGCCTGGCCTTGAACACTTCCAGGGATGGGGCAACCTGTGCCAGGGCCTCACTACCCTCACAGGGAAGAATTTCTTCCCAATATGTCATCTCACCCTGCCCTCTGTCAGTTTAAAGCCATTTCCTCCCTTTTCATGCAGAGCATTACATACCTTCAAGGTTCATCCCAGAGACTCAGTATTAATGTCCTTTTTTATCAGTTCCTTACTTGAGCATACCCCAAGTTTGGTAGGTACGGTGCATTTGCTAAGCAAAGGAAAGGGAATGAGGTTTGCCTGGGTAAATCCCATTACTTTCTGACTCAAATACACATTAAAGTAGGAAATAACTGAGATGACACACCATCTTAGCTGCTGTGTGGAAACAACCCTCGATGAATGTTCAGTTTACTGATTGGACATTAGAAATGTTCCAGAGCTGCCAACAATAATGGAGCAGGGAGCCTTGACAGCAGAAAAGCAATCTGGTATTGAGAAGGAACTTGAGCAAATCAAACAGATAAGGTGATTCCAACACCGTTATAATTTACAGGTGTAATTCAGATTATATGCGTTATTCTGAGCACCAAAACTCTTCCAACTTGAAACTGCAGGAATGTTTTGCTACCACTCAAGGAATTCTGTAAACAACAAATCTAGGTAAGAGCTATTCTGAAGACACAGCCTTAAATATCAAAACCAAAAGAGTTTTCTGAAAGTGTTGTTTGTGTGTTTCTTGAAGGGAGCAAAAGGCCCGTTCCCAAACAGCCAACATTTGCTCCTTTGTTCTTCTGGAAAATTTCACCTATATGAAATATATTTTGTTAAGACTGGTGATGAGCAGGATCTCAGCCAGAGGGTCCCACCTTATCCCCAGGATCCTGGGAAAGGAAGACGTCCTGAAGCAGCACCAGGCCTGATGCCTATCTGGCTGTTTCTCCCATGGTTACGCAAAAAGCGCAAGGAAGAGGCGGAAACGCGATTTCACAATCGGTGTCAGAGTTCAGGAGCAGATTCCAGCAACCACAGCCCCAGGAAAAGCCACCCTTCCAGCAGTGCCCCGGAGTGGAAGTGACCCCCTTCCCCCAGGCTATCCCTTCAGAGCCCAGACTGTGTTCCCTGCCTGGTATCCACACCCGGCCCTAGCGGCATCCTCCGATAGACTCCGTGTTCCCAGCTCATGCAAGGGGATGAGTTCCAGGAGGAACCAGCCCAGACATGACAGTAACTTGCCTCTGGAGCACCCAGGACAGCTTGTACCTCTCAGAGCTGCCATTTCCTAACATCAAGAAGTCATTAATCTAAGCTGACTTCCATCAGAGTTTGCCAACAGTTACCACATAATATTATGTTAGGAATTATACGTGTTCGCTGCACTGGAGATGTGCCTGAGGCATTAACTGTAAATGGCATTTTTCAGCAGGGATGGGGATGTGGCCATGCACACTGGAGCAAGAAAAGCCGTAGCAGTCATGGATTGCACAATGGTTTCCATAAACAGAATCTTCTGCTGAGAGCTTTTCCCCCTGCTGCACTAAAGTTTTCCATGTTTGGCCTCACAAAAAAGCAGGATTGCTCTAAATACTTTGGGAATGAAAGAACTGCACCCATCTCAAATCCACTGCTGGCAAGAGAAACAGGAGTCTGATTTCCCTGTGTTTGTTCCCATCCAAGATTTACTTCAACATGTGATTGTTTCTCCATTTTCATCTTTAATTCTTGGTTTTTCCATTCAGAAAATATTAACTGAGGCAAGATGGATAAACGTATCTGAGCAGCAGGAAGCTCTGCCAGTGCTTGGAATCAGCTGGCACATCTAGGCATGGAGGGCTCATCAACCAAGCCCCACAGTGTGGACCTGTTAGGAAAGGCTGGGTGGCAGTCTATGCCCTGCTTCCTGGATTTTGGAGCCTGGAAAGGCACTGAAAACCTGTAGCAGGCCTTAAACTACACATTATGTAGATGTGTTAGGAAGAACGGAACAGCAGCAGTGGCAAAATTCCTACGTAGGTAAAAATCATGGTAATCAGCCCAAAGCACTATGAGCAAAATTCAGTGTGATGGATGAAATCCATTCACGGAACCAATTCCTGCCCTGCCTATTGCCTCAGCTGGTATTTCCTCAGGTAGTGCGTAAACCCTGTGCTGGCATTTTAAGCAGGGTGATTTTACACTGAAGCATTTCCAGAAGTCCTGTGAGAGATGAGGATCTACTGGGCTATTTGGATTCCTTATGATCAGGAGGAGGCTTTCTCTGGAAAAGACTCTCGACATCAGGGAGATAAGCCACAAGCAAGGGGAAGCATCAGTCACATGCACAGAATGAAGTTTTTCCTTTAAAGTTTCCCCAGTCTGACATTATCTGCTTAGGATGAAAAATAATCCATGCTATAATCTGTTTTAAGCAGTAGGAAAACAAAAGCCCAAGCACACAAGTGAAATTGCTACCAAGAGGAAAATCCATATCATACAGGTGACAGGTTTTTCTAACAAAGCATTTAAAAGAGCAAAATACAGAAAACGCCACTCCAAATACCTGCAGAAAAGGTTAAGGAATATAAAAGGCAAAAGAGGAAGAAATATTAGCACACAACAGCATAAGCTAAGAGAGCAAAGAGTGTTAATTAGTGTATTATAATGACTTCTGACAGCTTCACATAATGCGTTTTCATCAGCATACTGTTTCAATTACACACTCTCCACTACCCACATTAAAACCAGTTTCACTATTTTTTTTCACCTGCTGCTTCAGCATAAGGTTTTAGCCCTTATGTCTTCCATGACAATAATTTCTATGTTCCAGAAGGTGCTCCACCGATCTCCTCAATAAACACCGGTGGAAAAGTTCCCCTGCTCTGGGAAAGGCGAAAAGAAAAGGAGAGAAATGCTGTAACATGTTCTGCTTTGCCATCTCCAACACCTCACGACCCTCCACGCTGCACAAAGCCCTTGGTTCTAAGCTAATTGAGCAGCTCAGAGTTGGAACAGACACCTTAAACCTGGGCTAACTTTCCCCAAATGCCGAAAGAACGATGAGGCAGCTTTTTTTTTTTTCCCCACATGAAAACCTGCATTGAGGTAAATGTCTGAACGTCTGATCTATTGACAATATTAAATATCAAGTTTGCTCTTATGTTACTGATGGGGAAATCTGTACCTTCTGATCTATTTTTTAAAATGTGTGCCTTGAGGAATCACAAATAAAGAAATCCGAGCTGAATGCTTAACTGGATCTAAATTCTTTCCAATCTTTAAAATGCTGGATTAATTCATTATTGCCAAGGAAATGGGGCACAAGGAAGTCGGGAAGCTCCTCACTTTGAGGGCCAAGCAGTGCTCCATGATGTCAGGCTGTGTCCTGCAGGACAGGAGGGACTAAAGGAGCCCAAATCCATGTCAGATCCCTGCAGCCAGGCACAGGAGCGGGCTCTGACACCACAGCTGAGCCATAATGAACGGGTGTCCTCCTACACAAGCTCGCTGTGGGGAGAGGCAGGGAGCACGAGGATTGCCTCCAGGAAACAATCTTTCCCATCCCAAGCTGCACGGGACACACCCCATCTCCAGTCATGGTAAGGGTGGAAGAATTTTTTCCATGTGCTCACAGACCACTCTGTTCCAACAAGCCTGGTACATTCCTCCTCTGTGCACCGCTGAAAGCTGCCAAGAAACCTGCAAAGTAAGCTGGGAGTTTCAGCAGCACTCCAGAGGCACCCAGAGCCCGACAGGATTTGGTGTTGAGGGAACCACCACGGGCAGAGCAGAGTTAAACAGGGAAAAACCACCCTTTAATGACAGTACGCTGCTGGAAGCTTCCATGTACCCACATTTTCAGCCACCTCCCCACTCGCTTCATGGAACAATCACGGAGCAAGAAAGCTCTTGACACAGAGCCACGAAACAGAAACTCCTCTTTGAAATCTTCATGCAGCAACTCATCACCCAATTACTCCTCTCCCTTTTACATCTCACTGAATTTTAATTTAAGGAAAATAGCATGGAGCTACAAGGTAATTTTTGGGCCTAAATACCTATTCTTTGGTCAAAGTTCTCGATTCCTCTTCTCCTCCTCCCCTTCTTCCCCCACCAAATAATGCTTTAAGCCCTTAATTAAAGTTCATGTGTCAGGGTGACTCTCCCAGGCAACGAAAATTCCCACTTGGAGGTTTGACAGCAGCATCTTCCATCAAGCAATGAACCTTTTTATAAGGCATCATTTGCATCAAGCTGCAAAGTTTTTTTGTTTGTTTTTTTTTTAAGGCATTAGGATGCTTTTAACAATCATAAACTTTTGGAATGAATTTTTAACCCGAGGAAACGTTTAAGCAAGACCCTTCAGGCTCCACAGTGCCCTTTTTTAATTAATATTATTTTTTAATATAAAGAATTATTTAATGGCCAGACTTTGCCATGTGCCTGGTACCCATACACTCGTTCTGCAAACTCTCTGCAAAGGTGTCTAGTAAGATCTTAAATCAGCACTGGAGTGCTTAGAATTAGTACGTATTAACAGATTTAGGCAATGAAATTTTAAGCTACTGAAGCTTATTATTTTCATCCTCAAAATCTATTCATGTAAGTGCAGTCACCTTTTAATTCAGAGCAGAAGATTTGAGATTTAAATGTAGGTTCACTTGAAGTGAGTTTAGCACACAAAAAGTGACAGAAGTTGGAATACAGCTCTTTTGTGAGCTGAAGAGAAAGAAATGAAAGAATAGAAGCAGCAAACAAATTACAAGACCTGTCAGCCTGCTTAGATACTGTGCTGAGAGCAGTAGGGATGAATGGGGACTTCCCACTTCTTTGCCTATCACAAACAAATGAAAATATATGCATGGTTTTGAAGAAGGTATTTAGGAAGTGACAGATAACTCTTGGGAAGGCACATTTGCTTTGCCTGCTGAGAAAATAACGTATCTCAATAACACCACTTTCTTTCCCACTCCTTGGGACAATAATTCACTGAGGGCAATTTTAATTTATTTTGACTGTTTGCTCTGTGTTGACAGTGTGGATTGGTGACTCCATGTATTCTCTTGCAGGAAACAGTCTGGAATGTGACAGCTCAGGCTGTAAAGAATTAATACCTTCAAAACTACGCATCTGTTAACAAACCATCTATCCCAGTTCCAGTGTTCCAGCTTTGAGTTTGTTTTGTCCAAAAGGAGGCCATTTCATCCCAGAGTGTTAGTCCTTCAGTTCTTCTGGAACCACACGCATCAACCATGTCTGGGTAACTCCAGAAAGAAACAAGAGAAAAAAACCCAAACAAACAAATTGGAAAATTATTTGACTTTCAGAAGTTACTGCCCATCAGAAAGGTCTGTGCTCATTTATGTCCTTGAGAAATTCCTTCTCTTTGGATTTCCCTTGTTTTGAAGAACAAGGCCATATGCTACAGGAACTATCCACAATATCAAACCAGATTTATTTAACTCTACAGCAACAACCTTAACAGGGAGGGCACGAGCCAGAGTAAGAAAATCAATCTCTGATGCACAAATATGGATTGTGCCACTGCCACAACCTAACCAGTTCCTTTTAAATATCATGGAAAAAGTTTGCAAACTACATCGAGCTCCCCAAAAGGCTTAATAAGCAAAAACTTCCCTCCACCACTTGGTTCAGGTTGCTGAAATGACACCTTCAACAGAAGGCAAACTGCAAACTCTTCATCATAGAAGTCTCAAACAACAAAAAAGCAAGAAACTACTTTTATTTTTTATTTAATTGTTCCATTCCTTTCTGTAAGTAGAAAAAGTACACTCTACTACTGGCTTGCTATTGCCAAGTAATCTGAAACATATAGGAATGCAAAATTAAAGCTCTCACAAAACTGACATAAGCTTGAAAAATTATTCCACATCACTGGAAGACTCCTGCTCGGTTTTGCTGTTCTCCAGCCTAGTTAATCTTCTGGTACGTAAAGGTCGTTGTTCCACGCATTTTTTTCACAGGTTTCTGCTTATGCAGGAATGTGGGAATGGTTGGGTACGTAACTCCAAAATCAACCCCGTTAGGGTAGGAGAAGGAATAGACGCCAGAACTCCTCTCTTACTGAGACAAAATGTAAATGCTCTGCAGAAAGTGAAAACAGCTCCTCGGGGAATAGTTGGGATTGGGCAAAGGAGCAGTGCAAAGGTTTGGTTAGTCAAGTAGGGACTTGAAGAGGGAAGAACTGGGAGTGCTTGTGCGAACAGCACGGAGACACCCACTGACCTTGCGTGAGGGTGGAACGTCCATAAAGCGAAAGGAAAGAGATCAAAATCTGTACCTATAAAGTATATCCCGGTTTTATTCCTTAAAGGATTTCATAAACTCCACCAGTCTCCAGGAACGTAAAGATAAGCTGGCTGCTCATGAAGGGCAGAGCACTATCAGCTTGCAAAGCAACTCTCCACTGAGCTTACAAAGGACTTCAGGGGGAAATGGGGTTTAATAACATCTCTGGATGCTCCTAAAACACAGAGCCACCTAAATGGGAGCCATAATTTAACCTTCTTCCCTGCACTGCATTGTTCTCACGAAAACACTTCAAAATGAAGAAGGAAAACCAATTTACTCATCTCTTTTTCAGCTTGTTAGTCAAGACTGAATTCTCCATGTGCCACCATCATGTTCTGAATGCATTAAGTATGACTGATATTCAGGGGGAAAAACCAGCAGGAAATATTACTGATCTGCCTTAATTTCTTTAATTTTCAAAATTTTTAATACAAGGAAACACGAAAATGCTGAAGGTGTTCAGCTGGAAGAGGAAATTAGAATGATAAATATATCACAGCCTCTTTAATCCAAATATTTTTCTTTAAAATAAATTCCACTTTCAAGCTTCATTTACAATCTCATTTGCACAGAGTTGCCAATCCTGATTAGCCCGAATGAACTCCCTAAACATGAAGGTGAAATCTCCCAGACAGTGATAGAGCAGGAGATTAGAACACCTGCAAACATCCACAGTGCCACAGGAGGCTTTCTTTTTCCATGGAATCACCCTCAGATGAACGCCTTCCAACATAAATATACCCAAGAAGTGATCTCTCAAGCCGTGGTTCCACAGAAACCTCGCATTTTAGAGCTGAAGGAATGCATTCTGTGTCAGATCAAAAGCTAAGAAACAAAGACTCTCCAGCTTTCAGAAACAATAATTTTTAAAGAAGCCTCGAGACACTTTTAATAGGAATTAGTCATGAGTGATGTTGCAGTAGGCAAGGTAAAGAAATAGTGGCTCAGTCCACCAGTGGAGCACATAATTCCACACGAAGACGCAAAACACAACCCTCTGAAAAGCCACAGTTTCTTTAAAAAAACCCAAACACATGATAATTTTAAAGATACAATGTATATTACGACCTGAAACTTGGGTCACGAAAATAAGAAATCCTTAATAAAGGAGGATTTTCACACCCAGCAAATCATCACATGCCATCTATTCCAGTTGATTATGGCATTTATTTGGTCAAGTATTCACAAGTTAAAACTCCACGTGTTTAGTCATAGTCTGGCCTGTTATGAAGCATTATGTCTTAAGAGTTTATTTGATCGGGAGGCAAGCTTAGACTAGTTCTTGCAACTTTGAGAAATTGCAGCTAAACCATTTCTCAATATCTGATAGGCAGGAAGCAGAAGAAATGCATTTTAAGATGGGTATGGTTTAATCAATGATATACAAGGAACTTTTCCACAGCTGTGACTGGTAAAAATGAAGGGGCATTCCCTGTATCCATGGAAGAGAAAATGGCACACAGAACACCTGGTGAAATGCCAATCATCTTTTAAATGCATCTATTAAAACAAGGTGCAAAACTGAGGTGGAAAATAAATTATCCATGACAGGACACAGCAACGATATGCAGAGCTCACCACTAAAAGCTGCCCAAGACAGAGGGAGGGAAGTTTGAAGAAGCAAGAGAAATGCAGAGGTAGGAGAGGGATAACACACTTGCCAGGAGCAGCATTTAAAGCAGAGACTCCGCAGTTAATTGAGCACTGTTAATTGTACGCCTGCCATTTTATCAGTTTGGAGGCTAAAGGTGCAGGATGTAATGGATGCTGGGCTTGGAGCCAAATCACAGCTCCTGCTGTTGAACATCCAGCTGCTGTAAGCCAGTGGGGTGCTTTCATGTTTTAAAACACTGGTAGGTAAATACATTGTTTACCAAACACACCAGCACGTCTCAATTTCTCCAGTCAAACACACGATAATTCAGATTTTGTATTCAGGACAGTCTGGAGGTAATAGTGAAAGGCAAGGCCCGCTTGCAAAGAAAAACACATTGAATTCCTCTGCCTGGGAAGGCTGGGAGATGCCTTTTGGCTGGTTAGATAATGCGGAAAAGCAAGGAGAAGTGTGGAAGAAGAGCAAACATGCAGTGCACGTGTGGCCAGAAAGGGCACTACCAAGAGGTGACTGACTTGGAGCCATTTATTTCAGAGCAGGGCTCAGTTCCACCAGCCCTGCCCAAACCTTTCCCAGTTTTAAAGCTACTGAATTCCCTCGCATAAAAAAATGGGTAGATTAAGAAACAATTCACTGACCCTACTGGGATACATAAAACCTCAGGCTGCTGGAAGAACACAAGACAGGGACTTACCACACCTGTGGCCATTTACTTAATAAAATAGGATTCTTCCAAGGAAGCAGATTAGATTATGGGTTACAGAGCCACTGCTTACACACTCCTGCTTCAGATCCAACACTGAATAGCAGTGGCAGAACATTATTCCCAACTGCTGCTGGTTCAGTGGTAACAGAAGTGTTCTGACACACTCTGATACCTGGGTAAGTTACTTCAGCACAAAAGTCATGTCCGCAGTCGGAATTAATTCAAAGAATATTTTTTAAGCACAGAAAATTCCAAAAATACCTTTAAAAATTATGTTCCTTTCCTATTACAAGATAACCAACCTAAATCAGATTGGGAAACTCCCTCCTTCCCATTGCTGTCATGCTGACCCACATGTGGGTTCCACACGTTGGGGGGTGTTTTTTATTTGTAAACAAGCCCTTGATATCTGTGTCCCTGCAGGCAAGAGCACAGGCCAGAGAAGTTCTCTCTCATTTTCAGCCTCACCCTCTGTGTATGATCACAAGGGATTCTCTGACCCATGAACTAACTGTTCTTTTGGGTAAAAGCATCTGGTAGGAAAGCTAAACAAAGTATCGTCTAAAATCAACAACAAAAAGATAGGGGGGAAAAACAGATGAAATCTTTTTGTGGTTTTAGAGATTTTCAAGTGTGACACATTGCATTAATCTGACAATTAAATACAGAATTTAGATGGAGAAAAACCCAGATACCCTCCAAATTAAAGTTCCAGGTGGAGAAAGGACTCATGGACATGTAGCTGCAATGGGACAAAGTATCCGCAAGACTCAGAGGCCTCCAACACGATCTTCTGCCTCTACTCTGAGGCCCTGGAATCCCCCGTGGGGGAAAACCCACACAACACAAATTTTCTTTACTGCTACCCCAATTATTGCCATGCTAACACAGCGGCAATCCCTACAGGTAATAAATATCTTTTAACAAATAAATCACAACAAGAGGGGAGTTTTCATGTCCTTGAGAAAAGGAGCCATGAGGAGGGATCTGGCAGTCGGAAAGGCAGTTTTATCCTTCAGCTGTGGCCAAATGCTCAAAGCCAAAACTCGCACTCTGAAGTTGCCTTTCTTTGCCAAGTGTGAGATTGTGATTTAAAGCAACTTGTTTTCCATATCTGTTTACGTTCCAATCTCTAAAGGGAAAGAAATCCAACAATATTTATGGCTTTTTTTGCACGAACTTCACTTTCAGCTTCTCATGAACGGGGCTGTGTTGCAACAAATTAATTTTAAATGAACAGACTTCTCTGGGGCCATTTCTGCTTCATCTGGGGGAAGGGGAAAGGTTGTTTTAAACAAGATTACATCTCTGACAGGATTACACCCCACACAAATGAAATCCTTTACTTGAATGAATTGTGATTTTCAAAACTGTGGACTTTCAGAGCGTATTACAGGACATTCTTTTGCTGCTTGTGACACCTCCCAAAATCTCAAGGCTTTCCCCCCCCCCTCCCATCTCTGCATCACATACAACATGTGTGGAGCTTCCCCAGTTCCACTGGAGGCTTAAAATTGAATAATGCAGCTGTTAAAACAAAAAGCTTCAGAAGGAATTGTTTCCTCCGTTGTGTTCAGGGGTACTTTAAGCAGTTTACAGCCTTGTCTTGATGACCCGCTGTTTACAGGCTACAAGTCGCTTCAACAATATTCTGATTGTATTCTTGCTTTCTCAGAACCAACCCACGGATTTTGATTCTAATGCAAACACTGCACAAAGTCGTACTGAAATAAATGTGATCCAGACAGACAGACATGCAATCAGATGTCAAAGGTGTTTATTTTTAGTGCTGCAAAGCATTTCTCATTTGTGTGTTTATTTATTTATAAGCCTTTTGGAAAGCTACCAGCTATTTTTATCTAAGAACTGAATAGGAAGCACACTCAGAAGTGTGCAAGGAAGTCTCAAATGCATCCTTTTTGCCGCGTTGAAACATTTAAAATGGTCACACTTTTCTCTGTCCATCTCCCTGATACATCACTAGAAAACAGAAGAATTCAGGCCACTGTGCCTGAGGTTAAAGGGAATTCAGTGTAACTCACTCTCCTGAGGAACCAGAAGGGAGATTTGCAGCATGAAAAATAGCTAAGAAAGAGTACAAAATGAGACGTAATTCAAAGTTGGTGACAGTTGTTTAATTAACACTTTCCTCTGGCTTCTTACTGTATAAATTATATTATGCTCATCTACAAAGCAACACAGGGGCAAAAACAGCCACAAAAAGTTTATATCTTTCATGAATACACTCTCCTCCTAAAACTGGTCCTAGAAATGTTATCAGTCACTCTGAGAACCGCTGGGGCTTTTCAGTCGTGCTTTGAGTTTTCTGTTAACATTTCAGGACATCCACAAAGGTGTAAAGCCCCGGTCAGAGTGACTGATGTGCCCTGTAGATGATGCATTTCCAAGTTTCTCTGTTTTCCCAGCAGTGGAACTTCAGTTCTAGCCCAGTGAGCTGAGAACCCTGTGCTCCAACCACTAAAAGCTTCTCCCAAGTGGTCTGTAAATGGCCAAAAATCAACAACACCCTGAACCTGTTTTTCCCCCTAACAGCCAATTAACCTCAAAGATATTTGCCATCTACTCAGAAGAGAATAAACGGTAGAACATTTTAAAATGGTGTAAATAATCTGCAAGCCTGAGTAGCTTGTACAGAGAAAACATAAACACACAGAGAGACAAATAGATGTAGAGCTACAGATATATAGTAATGTAAATTTATCCCCTCCATCACTTGGTTTTCCTTCTTTTTTCTTTATGTTTGGAAAAGCTTCAAGATCACTGATGACAACTCAAGGCTCTTCACAAACGTTGTTGAAAAATCAAGAAATACCAAAAGTGGAAGGAATGAACCTGAGAATTTTAAGAAATTAAAAGAATAAAATCTGATGTATGTTCTTCAACTTGAAATGTTTCAAATAGAATAAAAAAAAAATAGAAGTCTGAGTGTGAAGGCAGCGTTAAGAAAAGAGAGGTACTATAAGAAATCTGAAATAAAGAGGGAACTCAACTCTGGTGCTGCACATCAACAAAAATCCAGCTGATTTTGATCCCCATTCTTGAAAGCAAAACATCCTGGATGCTGTCATCCTTTCACCAGCAGTGAAACAGTATCTTCAGCATATAAAAGAATACCAATTTTATTTCTTTTCACTGTCTGGTTAATCAGTATTTAGATTCTTTCCTATGGGCAATTACAGCATTATTTACAGCCCACAGTCTCACACCTGATGTCTTTTTCCTGGAGAGAAATGTTTCAAATGTTTGACCTCAGTTTTTACAAAAAAAAACACCCATGTTTTAGTCCACGTGTTTAGTTTACGTGAAACAGCCACAAACATTCATCTGCTGGGTGAAACAAAGGTATTTTTAAACCATTTGACATAACCCTCCCATCCTATCCACTTTAGGCTGGTGTAAAAGAATTGCATTACAGGTAAAGAACTCCCACTTCATCTGTGTGAGTCTTTCAAAATACATCCAGGAAAAAAATAAACAAATAAAAAATTAAAATTAATAAAAACTCAAGTGAACGACGATGTTTGTGGGTGAGTGAAGGAGAACTCAAAAAAAAATCATAGCATCTTTCACATTCCTACTACTCCTTCTGCTTTATTTCAAAGCAGTAGAGAGAAAATGTCCTTATTTATTACTTGCGATCTGATTATTTCCATTTGCAAATAATTCATCATATTTTTGGCTAAGTAATGTGCAGATTCAGCACAAAGAGGAATCCCGTTCTTTCCTTGCGAGGAAGAAAATTAGGCTGCACAGGTTTTAAAACATTCCAGCTACAATCATATAATTATTATTAATCTGAAGAAATGATATGAAGTTAATGACCTCCGAGAGGCTCCAACTTGAAACCTTTTTTCCTACCTCTAGGGAGATGAAGGATCAGGAGTTAGCGCTCCAATCCAAGCCCCAGGCCTGTGCCAACACATTTCCTAAGCTAAATCCAGGTTTGGGAGACAGGCTGCATATTTTTCAGAGACTAAAACAGCATAAATCACCGAGTGCCAACACACTATGAGGTTAATGTTGTGTTTTACTACAGTAAGCAATTTCTATCACCATTTAAAATGAGACAAGCAAAATTCAGGCAGACAAAATCTCATGCATCAAAGATTAATTTCCAAGTACTGAGCGCTGGCTTTGGCTTCTGAGGGAACGTATTAGAGTGGGAGAAGCAGCAACCACTGCAGTTAAAGGAGGATAAACATCTCCATTACATCCCATTCCAACCCCTTCTCCTTGTCAGCTGACTGCAGTGATGAGGACTTTGTTTATTTTCATGCCATGCATCAGACTTTTATTATTATTATTATTATTATTATTATTTGAGTAAAAAGGACCAACTATGTCCCAGTATGGAGGAAATCAAATATATGAGCCTTAAGGGTCGCAATGCCCTGCTCCAGTGCCAACATACCTGAGGAATGACTCTCCACCAGTGTGGAAAGGCGTATTCCAGCACAAATTATTTTGCACCGGATTAGGAGAGGTTTTAAATAGCACCTCACACATAAATCAAGCCTTAGGAAAGTGTTTACACCTTGTGTTTTCACTCACTGTTCCATCGAGGGGGTTTCCAGCGGGTTGGACGCCGACGTCAGGGATCTGTGGCACCAAACCCTGGGGGCTGCTGTGCCCAACACACCCCCCGCCCTGCAAACTCAGCTCCGTGACTGCTTTCAGGAGCACCAACAATCAGACCTTTGCAGGAATTACAGATATGCAGAATTACAGAAATAATGCCATGGAGAGAACTTCCACCACCGGCCACCGCAGAGCATTAACACACACGTTATATGCCCTTGGTGCACCCAATTACTGAGCAAATAGTTCAGCCCTCCTCTAAAAGTCCTCTGTGCCCACTTCTTGCCCCGGAGTTCGGGGTTCAGACTGTAACAAGTGATGCCCAGAAGAGGAGGATCGATAGCAAAACGTTTCCTCCAGCCACAAGGCAGACATTTGTAACGGAACAACTGGATGTGGAGCGGCAGCTTCCAGCGGTGCCTGCCAGGATTTGCCCACAGCACAGGGTACTGACAAGCACACACTGGGGTCCATTCACAAATTAAATTTTAAAGAATCTATCCATTAAAAAATAACATGCCTGAGCTTGGCTGAAATCCAAGGAAACAGACCACATACTCTTGTGATGGAAGGTTCTTGCGGATTCACTGGGAGCTACAGCACTTGTCCCTTTTCTGCCCAACTGATGACAGACCCTGAGCAGGTTTGGAAGAGAA
Source organism: Pseudotriccus pelzelni (assembly GCA_035584735.1). Taxonomy (NCBI): domain Eukaryota; kingdom Metazoa; phylum Chordata; class Aves; order Passeriformes; family Tyrannidae; genus Pseudotriccus; species Pseudotriccus pelzelni. The sequence goes on along the minus strand of JAWMRA010000113.1, from coordinate 6,286,609 downwards.
GGAGTTGTTTGAATGTGTTTAGCTGGAGTTGATAAATGTATTCCCCATCATCCCATGAGTCCTCTTCTCCCTTCCTGTATGTGTGGGGGATATGGGGGTGCACGTAAGGGAGAGACAAGCCACGAAAAACCCTCTCTAAAACCCAAGCAGGTTTTAGACCAAAGAAATAATCATTAATATTTCCCTTCCAACACGTTTACAGCGTATGCAATGGACGGGAGTGCTCATGGTGAATACAGCAGGTCATTAAGATGCCTGGAGCCAATTAGATCAAATTAAAACACAATAAAGACATGACTGCACTTATTTTCAAAATGGTCATAAAATACATAACATGAGCTTATAAAAAAAAAACCTTTGAAACCTAGACACTACTCAGAAGAAAACATAAATATGTGGTAAGTGGTTTTGTTAACCATAAAGAAAACCTTTCCCAAAGGAAACTGAACAGCAAAAATATCACCCAAGAAAAAGGGGTCTCGGGCCTTTGATTAGTATTAACTTGCTCTGCTTCATTTTCAAATTAGTTTTAAATATTTAAGCAATTATAAAGATTTAAAGGGATGGCAAACAGGGCTGCTTAGGGAAACACCTCTCTAGAGTTTTTCCAGCTCTGTATTTTTTTCCCAGGAGGTGTTACACAGCCTGGGCATGGTGTGACAATAACGTGATGCTTCTCAGCTCAGATACAGAGTAGAAAGGCATCCCTCCTCAAAAACTTTCGTAACATTTATGAGCTTGTATTCTATTAATGATTGTGTCCCCTTTGGCTTACCAGCAGCCTCTTTACAACTGAAATTTGATCACATTTAGTCCGGTTGTGCATTGATTGTGAGAGAAGATCAAGGATCTGGACCAGCAGGGAGTTAGTAGCCAAGCTAGTCTCCTCTAAGCAATCCTGTCTTGTCCACGTATTGTTCACTTTTAGTATCTCCCTTTCCAATTCCCAAACATATTTTCCAATTCCCAGATTTACCTGTTCCCAGAAAAAATAGGGAGATATCAAAATGAACAGCCATCGGAACCACCCAAAAGAAAGCAACTCTCCAACTTATGACTAAACTCTCCAGTTTAGTATCACTTGAAACAAAATTCATGTATTATTTCATAAACCCAGGTTATAAAAGTAAGTAAACAAACAAAGCTCTTTGTGAAATTCTGGAAATTTGAATAATATCCTTGAACATTATGCCCCATTTTTCCAACTGGTCAGTTTTGGAGTACAGTCGAGTTTTGGAGTTCCATTTCTGCACAATCAACCTTTTAATTGCAGCTCTGTGACCAATCCCCAGGAAAATAAGGAGATATTTAAAAATCACTACCCTTGCAGCCTCACTTTAAAATAATTCCCTGTAAATGTTCATCTTTTAAATACTGGAAATCATGTCTGTGTAACAGAAGCACACTTTTTAATCTCTACTTCCTAATCTCCACTTTTTAATCTGATTAAACAAATTTGAAAGCTGATTCCTCCTACTGTGTTTAATACTAGCACTCCTCCTAACTACCTATTTCCCAGCAGGAACTGTCTCTCAGAGCACATTCACATTATTACTCTAGGCTGATCCAGTGACACTGGACCAGAAGACTTGCTAGACGTGGTATTTACTCAGGGACAGTGCTGAAAGCACTAAAAATATCAAGCAAACAGAAAAAATTTATTCAAAATCTTACAGATTTATTAAGAACATAAACCACTGCATTAGAAAGTGCCCAGCATTTCTAGCAAGGCATCTCCACTGCAAGTCCACCTTTCAGATTTACTGAGAGTTGGTTCTATCCCATACTAGAAGCTGTAAGATTTTATTTTTCTAGTTTAGGGGTTTTATTATCAGGTTTGTTTGTTTTTTTTTTTCAGAAAAGGAAGGAAACTGTTACTAGCCTCAGCAAGAACAGAACAGAAAAAAAAAAAAAAGTGAGTTTGGAGGCCCTTTCCTGGCAAGGTTGGGGTGCCACTTCCCTGTGCTGGTTTTCAGTTGGGTTTAAGGCTGTTAAACACCAGGCGGGATGGGACTTTTATTCTCTAATGTGTTCTGACAGGGTCCTTTTTTATAGTGAAACCTCTGCGAGCAGATAACAAGCCTCAAGGTTGTTATGGACCCCTCATTCCAGCCATAAACACAATTTACATCCAGACCATTTTCTGCCAGTGGAGCCAACTGAGACTATTAATCAAATGAGAAAGAAAACAAGCATTTGTGGAGCTTTAAAACAGATACTGTTCATCTGTTATTTAAAGCATGACAGTATCAGAGCACTGCTCAATGTTTGAGGATAGGTTGAACAATATTTAGAATGAACTGTTCTTTAAAAGGAACAACAATGTGAAGTACAGAAGCTAAATAATTGATGATGGGTCTGGGACAGCATTTAAAGGAAACCATCTCAGAGCAAAGGCACTGCCTTTTCCAGCCCTCCTGAGCACTGTGAAAACTTGGGTGCCCGCGAAGGTGTTTGCTGAAAAAACAAAAATAGATGACATCAACCAAATTATGGATTCAGCAAATAACTCTGGTGGCATTTGGGGGGGGCTTTGTGTAGGCTTTTGCAGCACGGGAGGCAGATGGTGATTACACCGACTGCTGCAAAATTGTACTGAATGTTACATTAACTGGTAATGAGAAAACTCAATTTCACTTCATTTCTATTTTCAAACACACTACTTTTTGGCATTTAAGAAAAAAAAAAACACAGTGTATGTTGAGAAGTTCATAAAGCAGCATCTCCAGGCTATAAACATGTTAATCTTGGTCTGTTCGCATTATTAGAATAAAGAGCTGAAGAAAAGTGTTTCACAAACTGATCTCTGACTCAGACACACCAAGAACAAATCACAGAAAGTCAGCCTATGCCCCAAATCTTCACGTTGCTCAGCCAGATACTATTTTTCAATCAGATATTATTTTTCAATTTTTTCTCTGTGAAGACAATTATTTGTCAGACCTGCTCTTATTTAACCTAAGTAAATACAGCAAAGTATTCCATAAAAATACAACAGATCATAAAGGAGATTGCCAGAGTGGGTTTTATTTACCAGCTACCCCCTTCCTAGCAAAGCATGCCTTCCCTTCTGTGCCAAATTTAATTCCAGCTCCCTCCAAGTTTTCTACAAAGCACAGCAATATGCTGCATGAACTTTGAATGCTAAATCTTCTTTAATATGGAGTCCTGAGCTGAAGCCCGAGTCCTGCATCCTACGGCACACACAGGCTGCTCCATCCCAGAGCGGCTTGGCCGAATCCAGCAAGCTGTTCCCAAGCAAAGCACGTCAAGACCAAGAACTTGAGATGGGAAAAAATCCCAGGGGCAGGAAACAGAACTGTAACATTTGTAACTCTGTTAAACAACAGAAGAAATCCCCAACAATTCATCCAATGAAATGCATTTCGTATTTGCCATAACTGTTTATCCAAGTACGGTCACAAGAAGAGCAGATACAATGGAATAAACAGTTTACTACTCAAAAGTGTTAATGAATTATTGCAGTTGGTCTCCTGTACGCACAGAGAGAAATTAAAAGCAAACCCCTTGTGAAAGCTAGAAGTTACCAGTCAAGCGTAACCCTCAGCCAGCTGCTGGCTCACAACATTCCCTCGCAGCGGATGGGGACGGGGAAGTCCAGCCCTCCCCTCACGGTGCTGCTCTCCTCACAAAAGTCAAATGGGAAACGGCTTCCACAGTTAAACTGGCCTCCTCTTGGCACAGAGGGGCAGAGAATGACTGAAGACATCCAGTGGCTTCACAACTCTCTAACATATCAAACCAGAGCCTTGACTGTTTGATGGCTTTCAGATGAATGGTATAAAAGGTACAATGATTCGATGAGTCCACAACCTAAAGCTTCTTCTGGAGGGAGAGGAAAACAACAGTTGGTGAACAGAAATATGTTTTGAGGAGAAAAGCTAAGAAATCAAGAGTTTTTCAATCTCAGCCTCTGCATGCAAACTGTATGCTTCTCTCCCCACACCTTTCCCCCTCTCATGTTGATGCACAATCAAACGCGATCAGATGTGGCTTTGATGCAATTTCGATTTCTAATAATACTGATTAACCAGAATATTGGCTTTTCTCAAAGTCTGGTTACAGGTTTTGTTTCCACTCTTCAGGTGACAATGGGTTTTCTCACGGTTTTGTTTATTATTCCTACATGAAGGACAGAAAATTTTCCTGCAGCCTTCCAACAGGAGCAAACTTAAGCAATCCCTTGAGCTGCTATGAAATCTGAAGGGAGGTCACACTCAGACATGACCTTTCCTCTTTCTAAACACACATCGGGTGCTTTGTTATCTTGTATTTCTCCCGCTAAAATACACGGGAGCAATTACACACCTGTGGATGAGTAGCTTTTCTGCCCCTCTCAAGACATTATTTTGTTGAAGAGGAAGAATTAAACATCAAAAATCCCCTGTAGAGCAAATTGTAATGTGCTATTCAACAATCCTATCCCTTTTATGGGGATCTGGTGAAGATTTGGGCCATACACAAACCCAACCTAACACTGAATCTTCCTCCTCATTTTCCCTGACCTTTTATGAAAGCAACCTTTCATAAATAACCATTAACATGTGGTAAAACTACACATAAAATAAACCCAAGTCTTCCTGCACACAGAAATTCCCACTGATAAGGAGAAAACTGGAAGCTTCTCGTCATCAGCATCATAGAAGGTGTCAAAAAAAATGGCTGGGAACAGAGTTTTCTGGTGGCATTATGAGCCACAGAAACCTAAAGGGAACCTGATAGTGCAGTGAGGTTTTGGTTTCCCATCACAATTCAGAGAGATCTCAGTATTTTTTGAACGAGCCATAATCCTGCTGCAACCTGCATATAAAAAAAGGAGCTTGAATTCTACTTATGTATATAGCTAGATTATATATATAAAATACATATATTATATAATTGCTGTTTGCAGTGGTTTCTCGGTACTTGTCTCTTCACATCTTAATACACTATTCTGTAAGATCCTAAATTGCAAAGATTTCCCACTTTTTATTCTCGCTGGCTGACCAATGTGCTGTCAACATGTGAGTGTTTTCCAAGACAAGCTCAACCTCCACACAACACGGTCAAACTACTTGAAACAGGATGGGAACTCTGACAATTCCACTTTGAAAGTGCAAAAAAATTCCAGCACGGAGCTGCACTCTGCTGAAAGCTACAGTGTAACAGATGCCTTTGCACTAATTGCCAATCAGATGCCACGTAGCAGCTGAAAACACAATGCATCACTTTGATCTCCTCGGCTCTCAAAGTATTCCCAATCAAGGAATCTGCACGAGGAATATGAAATATGCAGCATTTCCAAAAGCTGTCTCCACGGAGCTTAAATATGATAATGTATATTTTGTTCATACTTCATAGAGCATTTCCAGTCCTTTATTATGCATATGAAAGGCCGTGTTTTAGCTTGCCAAAAAAAAACCCACCAACATATAAACAGGAAAGAAGCGCTTTGTATTTCAGAGGCATGGAGGCTTCCATCGGATAACACAGGTGAAATAATCGCTTAGAAAGGCCTGCATGGCTTTGAGGGGGAAAGAACATCATTACAGAACATGCTTAATTAAGCCCCCACTGCTAATTCTGTAAAATTAATACCTTGTTGAATTAGACCAGAGGGAGATGGAGGAAAACTCTGAGGGAAGGGTGACTTACATTTGGCAGGCAGGTCGTAGCCACAGGTGATTTTGGCCTGTCCAGTCTCACATCCGCTCAGATTCCGACACTCAGCAACCAAGCAGGGCCCAGCAGCTCTGTGTATGCAGCCATCCACTGCAAAAAACAAAACCAAACAAACAAACAAAAAAAAAAACAACTCAAAAACATGCAGTCAGGAAACCCCAATTCTTATGTTTCACTCAAATATATCATTACAAACATTTACTGCCTGTTTTTGCATCCACGGACCCACCGATCGGCAGGTCGGCGTCCAAATATAGGTGATTTCTTTTTCAGTCCGCATGCTTTTCAAAACCATAATAGTTAGTCAACTTGTACTAACTGGAAAGAAAACATCCAGAAAAGGTAAAGCAGAATGAAGATTTCAGTGGTAGAAAAGGGGTTGATTCCAGGCTCGAAGAAATTCCCACTACAAACTATGAAATCACAAACATTTACTGCTCATTTTCACACCCACAGACCCACCAACCTCTAAGTCGACATCAAAAAATATATATATATTTATGTTATTTTTTTAAACCAATATTAGTCAATGTGTTTTTCAAAAATATAGCATTTAGTCAATTTGTGTTAACCAGAAAGAAAACAGCTAGAAAAGGTAAAGAAGAATAAAAATTTCAATGTTATAAAAGGGCTTTATTCAAGGCCTGAAGAAATTCTCGCTACAAATTACGAAAACCAGTGTGATCCCCATCTAAATGCCAAATTCTCTTTTACTGCAGACCTCTGATACCTCCACAATTCTGCAAATCATTTAATGTCACTGCCCTGCTAATGCCTTACAAAAATTCCAGGAAATAATGCTTACGGATTTGAAATCTATATTAAAAAAAATCCTAATGTTGACCTTTTTTCCTTTTTACATTTTTTTTTTAATTTTGCATTATTCATGCAACACTTTGGAGTTAATTAAAAAATAATTACTAAAGGTTGCAATTGCAGCTAAGTATGCAAGAAAATTAGTAGAGTGCATAGATCTTATTACCCTAAGGAGCCAGCAAAAGAATAAACCAAGGCTGCTGGCACAGCAATTCTGCCCTCTCAACATGCAATCCAAGAAATCATTTACTGTAATTATAGCCAAAAAAAAGTTTGAGAAACAGGATACAAAATAATAAGGGAAATTGTTTATGCATGAACGTATTAACTACGGCAGGGCCCTAATTCAGCAGCAACGATGGAGTTCAACTGGGAGAAATAATCATCATATAAATTACAATATCCACCCTAAAAGGTTGAGCTCAGGCAGAAAGGCTGAACAAATACTTGTGGAGAAGAGAAAGATTCTGGATGCACACCATTCAATGTTTATTCCAGATTTTCTTTCTGGTTTTACCAGGTCAAAGCCAAAGCAGTACCCTAGAGCCTGTTGGAAGCATTTAAACCAGAAGAGGGTTCAAAAGCCAGGTGTAGACGGGTTTTTCAAGAGATGCACAACATGAACTGTAGATTTGGGCTCAGATTTGGGCAATCCAAGGCCTGGGTGCTCAGCATCCCTACTGAGCTCTCACTGCCCACCACAACACAGGGAGAGTAGGAAAAGCCCTCAGTGCGGGATGGTTTTTGAAGCTGGAATGGGAAAGACGACTGGCCTTACTGTATTAAGGGCACGACTGGCTTTGTAAGCTGTTGAGTATTTCCCGAAGCCACATATCCCAAGGGCAGAGGCAGAAAACATCCTCAAATGGATGAAACCTTCTTCTCCTGAGTGTTAAAAACCTGCATGCTTTTTCTAAGGAGTTCCGTGCCAGAGTTCACATTCAGGTGACAAAAATTGGATGAACAGCTCCTGGCAAGGCTCCATCCTCATCCTGGCCAGGGTGCCACTGATTTTCAAACTGTCATTTTGAAATACTTTATATCAGACAGAAAAATAATTAAGAATCATGTGATGCTGCATTTTCAGTGGAGTTTTCTAAAACTTCCTCACCGAAAAGAACGTGGATGCCAAGGCGCCAGCTGTGAGCATGTTGTGCACTCCCCATCTCTTCTTACTCTACCTTACCTGAACTTGGTTTTAACTTTCCCAAAATCTCAGCTCAACAGACTCCAAGATGCTAATGCAAGAGTAATATTTTGTAACCTCGAGGGGAAAAAAGAATATTTGAAATCCCTCCTGCGCTCACAACATCCGATTTAATTATTCTCACTTAATTACTAAATGCTTTCCCAACCCGAGCAGGATAAGTAAACTCGTATGCAGCCTCGAGTGCCATTTTATAAGCACCACCACCACAGCCTTCACCAACATTAGTGTTTCCTGAGACACCAGCATAAAAACAGTACTTTCTGCACGATTCTTTGCAGAGGAAGAAGCCTTTCACCTCAGAGTAAGTCTTTCCTTTCCTGCACAAAGGAAACCACGATAAAGGTGGTGTATGGTCTATCAGTAGTTTCCTGGAGCTGGTTGCACACAGGTCTGTATCCAGCCTTTGCAATCCAAGAAAGATGAAAGACTAATTGAAGAAAAAAAAAAAAAAAAAGAATTCTTAACAGGAAAATCAATTCCATCACAACCAATCCTGACACATGACAAGGAAAAGGGAAGACATCTGCCAAACCTGAACAAGTAGACGTGCAGACGTCCCTTAGAAAGGCGGCACAACATAAAGTGATTGAATAATCCAGACAGGCCTGGATGGAAAAGTAGAAATTAGCATTTGATGTACTTCAGTGACTGACACAGCAGAATGAAGGAGGGGGGAGAAAACCACCAAAGAGAAGACCCAAACACCAAACCATCCCAAGTTTTCAAAACAGTCTCTTTTTTCCATACTTTATTAAACACACGAACAGAGATGACCTCTGGTCTACGTACACATTTTTTGTTTAATATGATAATGCAATCAGTCATGCTATAAATACTCTATGTTTCCAATAATATAATCTAACATAGATTCCAGAACACAAGTTCGATAATTCTTGAAGCAAAACCCAAGCAAGTGAAATATATTGCCCAATCTGAGCACTCTGCATAGCACAAAGAAAATAACTGGCAAAGCAAAGGTACAGTGGATTAACAAATCTAAATGTGATTTTAGCCTCCGCTGAAACATGTCTTAGCTGCATTAATTAAAAAAAAAAAACAAAACCAACAACACAACATGGAACAGGAATTCACAAAACATTCCCATGAGCTGTTTTGTTTGTTGGAAGTGTGCACCAACTAGCAATGTCAGCCTGCAGAGAGGTAAGCCCTGTTAATATGGAAACTTTGTGGAAATTACAGATAATGACAACAACCTGAGGAGGGAAAAACAATGGTCAAAGATATACTGTTATTGTTCAGTAAGAAAAAAGAGATTTACATGATAATAATTAATAGGACAGCGAGGAGCCTCTGATATATTGGTTTCAGAGATCTCATCTGTACCATCAGTTTGCTGGATAGTTGTTCATCTGCATTCTTCTAACTAGGGCTGGAAAATTTTCCACCATATCCCACTGGTCCTTCGCTGGAACTTCCTTGTGCAGCTGGCTGAAAAACCCAGAGCCTTACAGTCAGCTCTGACTTGGCCTCACGTGACAGCGATGAAACTTTGCCTTACCACTGCTTTCTACAACCCAGGAAAAATGCCCTCACTCTGCCTCACTTTTTTCCACAGGCTACCTTCCTATGGAGGTTCATGGAGATCACATACGTTCTTTGGGTGTTTTCCAGACACAAGTGACCTGCCACTTCACAGCTCTGGGAAAGAAATGGGAGAAACCCGTTAGTTATCGCTGACAAGAAATGCCAACTCCATTCTGACGTCGATTAATTGTCAGCACTTGAAGGCACTGAAGGCAGCGCTTCCAACCATCCTCATTGACACTGTGCTTCTTGGAATGGGTTTCAAGCTTATGAACCAACCTATTTCTAAGGATTTTGGTCTCTCTTCCCTCATGCGCCCTCCTGAACAAGCACAAGGAAGGGGGTTCTCAGTTTTGAAGACCTACAGACATGAACTGTATTTTGATGGCTCCAGAACCTTCAGGTTCTGCTCCAACTTGTTGAAGCTGTTCATGCTTGTGTAAAACTATTAAAAGTACTGCTCTGGATCTTTTCCATGAAAAATAATATTAGCAATTCCCTGCATGCTTCCGTAAGTTTTAGGAGCCACTAGGGACAGCATTTTGTTCTCCCAACAATTCCGCAGAAGCCATTTAATGAAGAAAAACTCTTTTCTGAGCTGCTGCAGTCAATGGCATTGCTTGCACAGTGAAGTCACATGGAAATAACTGCATGAAATACATGAACAAAATCATGTATCAAAATAACACTCCTGTGCAAAAGGACAGTGTATTAATAACAATGTGGAATATGGAATCTTTGGCACCATCCTTCTCACTGCACGCTGAAGGGCGTAACAGGTTAAAGCCCTTCTTATTTAATTTATTGTGAAGCAATTGCATTTGTTCTCCAGAATTAAAGGGTTAAAGTGATATAGTAAAAAAATACCTAGCTAATTTACTGGTGCACAATACAGAACAAACCTATTTCTTGTAGAAAAATCTCTTAAAATTGCAAATGAAGCAAAAGTGCAGGAAACACAGAATTAAGGGTATCATGGGATGCTGCTTAAGAAAAAAAAAAAACCTCAGCAAAACTAGCCTTGCATTGCAGATGGTAATAAAAAAGGGGAAGGTAATCAAACACCACAGGAAAAAAAAAAAAAAAACCAAACAAAAAACCCCACACAAACTCCCCCTGGAGTAATAAGGCCCAAATTTCTTTTGTGACCTTGTGTGAGACTCAGAACAAAGCGAAGCTCTGATGCAAACAGCACATGCAGATTTATTGTGTTGCATTTCAACATTTTCCATGTATTCTTTTTTTTTCCATAGTAATTCCTGTTCTCTGGTGCTTTCCCAGATTTTCATTTCTCCTTTTCAGCAGGAAAATTCAGGAGGTTATTTAAGAAAGTCACCTGTGCATGATTTATCTGGGAAGTGGTACTGTTCCTCCACAGGGTAAATGCCTGGAGTGGATAAAACCAGGATGAAATCCTTGTATCAGAGTCACTGCTGGGGGGAACATAAGAGAAAGCTGCTTTGCCCAGACTGAAGAAAATCTCTGCTAAACACGTCCTCAAATGTTGTGTACCTTTCAAAAACACCCATTGCAATGATGTGCAAGGCAACCAGAAGGGAAAAAAAAAAACAAACCAGCCAAAAAAAACCCCCACTGAACCCCCAAATAGCAACAACAAAACCAAAACAAAACCAACCAAACAAAAACTTGCAGCAAAACCCACTGCCAAAGTTGAAGCTGCACCTCTGAGAGCGATGCCATTGGGAAATAAATCCTGCCCAGCAAGAGACAACAGCTGCTGGTCTAATGAACAAAGGTGGGCATCTTAAAAAGATGCCAACACAGCTGCCAGGCCGTGATGGGATGGCAGTTTATATCCCAGAGACGGCCTCTGCCACTGGGAAGTTTAATGAACTGAAGATTTTCAATCAATGCACTGGTTTATAGGCCTCCAACATAATTAATTTTAAATACTTAGCAATTATACAGCACTTCCTGGCCAAGATCTCATGGAGTTTAAAAGCATCATCTGCTCTAGGCCTTAAAATTCCCCATTTTAAACACAAAAAAGCAGAGATGAACCATATATTTTGAGATGAACTGTTTATTTTGAGATGGCTAGGTCTCTGAATTAGGTTCACATTCCATAACAGACAGTCTACACTTACAGTTCCTTAAATATTCTCATTTTTAGAAACTCTCAGTGCCTACACCTGACTTAAATCAAGGCCAAAGAGTCTTGTTGCTTAAGTGACTGATTTACCTAATGTGTCAACCCAAAATCTCTGTAGAGTGGCTCCTTTTCTTCAGAACCAACATTGTGAGGCTGCACATTTCAGCCAGAATTAAAATCTGGGGTCCTCCCAACTCCAACGCAGAGGGAATTTGATGAAAATTATTAAGAAGACATAAGAAAATCATTATTCTGCTGCAAGGAACAAAACCACTCATAACAATGGCAGGTGTCAGACACGGGAAACTTGTATTTACAGTACCGTTTAGCTGAAATCCTGCAAAAGTAGCATTAAAAATCACCAGTAATTGCCTGCCAGGGTGAAAAGCACTAGGAATTAAATTTTATAACCTATTGGTTGTTCTAGGGGAAGGCTGCCCTTAGTTGGATGCAGTTCCCAGTCAAGCATATCAGAAAAGCATCTGAAAGATCCAACATAATCAATGTCCACGCTATAAACTGGCTAAAAAACCCTATATGGATATAGAAAGCAACAGTGATTCAAAATAAAGCTCACTTACCCACGGACCTGTTAAATTTTTAAGTGGCCCACATTTCTTGCACGCAGCCAGTTATTCTTACTTTGACCAAAACACAAACCAACAGTAAACCCACAAATGCTGGCGCATTTTTTGTTTTAGTTGAATAGCCCTGGGACACCAGAAACTCGCATTAAAAACTAAGGCAAAGCCAAGTAAAAGTTGCTCCTGTCACAACTGGCGAATTCCTCCCATAAATGACTAAACAATAAAGGAGGTGTTTGTTTTATCTCACATTGGTGACGTCACCTTTCTTAGTCTCCCAAGCACCCCGCTCCGATTTCGGGGATGCATTTATAATGTCAATACGATTCACACTGTTGTCAGCCCACTCAAGCAACAGAAGGGCTCTGAGAAACAGGGGGCTGGCTGATAAACCTGTCTGAATGTCACACTTTTGGCAGGCAAAAAATAAAAATTAAAAAAAAAAAAAAAAAAAAAAGCAGGAAAGGTTCCAATAGTGTTTTTCTAGGTTTTTTTTTTCCCGGTCCAAACTGCTGACATTAAGGCATGTGTGAAGGAACCATTCCCTTCCTTTTCATTGTGTTGGTGCCGAGACACCTGACATGCCACATTCATCTCCAGATGGAAGGCAGACAGCTCAGCCCCAAACACCTCTCTGCAGCACGAAGCTGCTTGTTGTTGTTTACAAGACGGGGAAGGGATGAGCTGAAATCTGGGCAAATTCAGGCTACTCTGTGCGATCAAAGCAAACTCAGCTCACATTCCTCCCAAACTGCTTCCCCAGCTTCCCAAATTCTTAAGGAACTGCAAGTTTTTCTGTGGTATCACCCCGAAGAAGTGGGGGTTTGGCCACTCCAAAATCCTTTCCTCGGCCCCTCTGGGCAGTCACAGCACTTCGTTTCCACCTGGAGGATGAACAGGTTGGAAAGACAAAAAGGTTTATCTCCATTTCATTGCTGGGATGCCTAATTGATCCAGGATTTTTGTTCATGTCACTGTGCTGTTACTCCAGGACTCTCATTCCTCAGTAAATACCCACATTGCTGCCTTTAAAATCTCCCTGAAACTCTCTCTTGCCACAATGGCTACTGAGCTATTGAAAACATCAGGCTGCTTCCATCATACCAACCTCTGTCTAGTGCATTTTTAGTCTTTTTTTTTTTTCCTCCTGCATTGTTTGGAAACGTTAAGTTCAATTCTGAGAAGGAGCAAAGGAAAAAGAATCTAATGATAGGATAAAAAAGCATGCCTGAAAGGGCAACGAAAATCAGATTTCATTTTTAAAGAGTTATTTACTAATGTGCTGCTGCTGCAGTAAAGAACACAGAAATGGACTAACTGGTGAGACTTGCTGTCCATCTGTCTCAGCAACCAATCTCATGTGATGGCAAAAGAAAGGCTTAAAAGAAGAGGGAAAGATCAGAGAAAGAAATGACCAGTCTTGAACAAAATATCCTTCCAACCTTTCAGCACCAGAAAATCAAAAAGCACAGCAAGATGTCTTCTCCATATCACTCTGGACCTGTTTTTTCCCTTGGTGTTTTGGTTTTTGGGGTTTTTTTGATGAGCATTTTGTGAGCACCTCGAACTCACACAAGTATTTTGAATTTGTAATTTCCCATTTTCCTTAGTCCTCCGTGTAAAGCAGACAGCATCCTTAGCAAGGAAATAAACAAATAATGCAGGTTATTTTGAGGAAAGGCGTGCTGCTAACCTAGAAAAACGGAAGGAACACAGAAGAACTTTGTACAGGCTTTAAAGAAGTTTTGGGTTGTTTTTTTTCCCCCTATTTACAACACATACAGACAGAATCAGAGAATCACAGAATGGTTTGGGTTGGAAGGGACTTTAAAGATCCTCCCATTCCAACTCCCTGCCATGGGCAGGGACACCTTCCACTAGGCCAGGTTGCTCAGAGCTCCATCCAAACGGCCTGGAACACTTCCAGGGATGGGGCAGCCACAACATCTCTGGGAAAGCTGTGCCAGGGCCTCGCCACCCTCACAGCAAAGAACTTCCTCCTGATGTCAAATCTAAACCCTATTTCTGTCAGGGTGAATCCATCCCCTCCCGGTCCTCTCACTCCAGGCTCCTGTAAAAAGCCTCTTTCTGTCTTTCCTCTCACTTCCTTCAGGTACTGGAAGGCCACAATTCGGCCACCCCAAAGCCTCCCCTTTTCCAGGTTGGACAACTCCAACTCCCTCAGCCTCTCCCCTGTTGTTTGATACGTATTTTTCTTGGGGGTTTTGTTTGTCTCTTTGTCTGGTTGGCAGTACATCTTTTCCTTCTCCGTAGGTTTCAGCATTTTAGGGCTCCACTGGTGTGTTCTCTTACTTGCAAATGTTACAAAAACACCAAGTGCACACGGGCTGGTCACAGCAGATGAATTGTGTTAAGCCAGAATAAGTATCTGCACATTTGCAGCGCAGTTATTAAGCACCCACCACGTAGTGATTATACAAATTTATTCGCAAGGATCAGCCAGCAGCTGACAGGCACAGGTCAAGGATTTAGACAGAGCAGGCTACCAAGTAATAATTGTAAAATGACTGTGTGGTGCATCCTCACAGCCCTAAAGGCTGCTGGAATGTCATAACAAAGAGTTTTAAAGGTATAATGAAAATTAAAAAAAAAAAAAAAAAGTATAAAGTTAACCACTTTTTCCCCGCAGAAATGCAAGAGGATGTGATCCAACCCCTTCTTGTCAGAGAACATGGAAGGAAAGGCATCCTCACACATGTCTTTGTGGATTTGAAGCCTAAGAGCTTCCTGAAGGAAAGGCGACTTCTAAGTAAATGTAACGAATCCAGACATGGGAGAAGGCGATTTTTCTTTTTAGCCATAGGGTGCACTGAGCACCAGAACACTGCAAATCACTGCTGGAATAAAAGAATCCATTAAAACTTTTGAAAAAACCTGGGAGAAGACCCTGAGCCTGAGCCAGACAAAGGAGCTACGTGGTGCAAGGTGAATAGCTCCACTTCCCTGAAAAATCCTCCGAAAGAAAGATGGGCAGATCTGCCAAGAAAAGCCTTTTGTGGCTTAAGACTTCGGATATTACATCCTAAACACTTTTCTTGTAAGCAATTCCTTTGTTTGTTTTCAAGAGGCACCCCTTCCCTTCCCCTCTAACCCAAATGGGTTCAGCTTGACCGTGCAGCAGCACGGAATTTTCACGGAGGTTTCCACAATGCACCATCTGAGAGAGAAAGAGAAAGAGGATGAAGAAAGTGCAGGAGGGAAGGTCAGCAACAGAGGAAAGTACAGCCAGTGCTGGGCACACTTCAAAAGGGACTTAAACAACCCACAGGGATGGTGGGAACTCTGAATTAGGGCCGCAGCTGGAATGAACAAAGGAGCAACACGGAGATGCTTCGGCTTGCAGTAAGGCTGAACAGGCTACAGGAATACTCCAGGAATTCTCCAGGTTATTCACTGAGGAACAGCTGGATGGCTTATTTCCTAGACCATTTTCCCTTGTACTGATTTACTCTTATCCTGAACCACCAAAGGAAGAAAAACTTGGTGGAGATATTTCTCAGCCTGCAATCACAGAAACATCCTCTCAATTTCGAGTGCTGTTTCAAGCCAGATTAATTAACAGCATTAATTATACCAAAATTGCCTTGCAATAGGTGAATCAAATTGAACACATTACAATCTATCCTAATGGAATAAATACAAGGGAAGGAAAAGGTAAACACTAGATTAACCGGAAAACGATGTATGAAGAAGGTTCTTTTAGACAGAGTTTTAACACAAGCCTGAGAACTAATTATCCATAAAAAGTCTCAAATTCTCTTTCCTTTGGTTGAGAGGCTGTGACAGATCATATGTGCAACATAATCAAGACAGGGATAACTCCAAAGATCTTGCCAAAAGATAACTCACAAGATCCAGGACACAATCAGCACTCAGCAGTGCTGAAATATCAAACGTTTTCCACGCAAAAGTAACACACCAAGTACAACTTCCCCTATAAAACCTGATATAGACTCACAATGCAAATGAAATGCAGAAGAGAAGCTATTTACTCTCACTTAATATGTCAGATTGCATTGCAGAATCTGACAAATCTATAAAAATATTAGAGGCATCAGCACAACCTTCACACATAATTAACTGTACCTGCAGGAAAGGGGGCAAGCTGCCATCAGCAGACCATGCCTTCCCTTTCCACTCCTGTACAGCTTGCCTCTGACAGGCAAGTTCTGTTTCCAAGGTAAATGGAGAAGCCTTATACTAAGTTAAGATTGCCAGATATACTCAGAATGATCAAGTGGAAATTAAGTGAGCCACGAATACAAAGAAAGGGAATAAAAACACTTGAGCATTTGGTTATTTATTGACTCAATGTCAGAATTAAAACCAAGAGAATGGCAAAAGTGTGAGACAACAAGCCTTCCACAGCGCCCTTTACTAGGTTTGGGGTTTTTGCAGTGTAATCACTTTGGACAGAAATAACATTTTAAAAAAGCAGAAGGACACAAAGCCTGATAACAGCAAGTGACCTCTGGAGTTAAAGGAAGACTCTGATTCCCAGAGTTGCTCGGGGAGCTTTCCTGAGCTATTCTCTCCCCAGCCCTCCACAGGGCCACACCACAACAGCTTGTTTAATCAAGTCCCTCACAAGCCTTTTTTAACCTACAAGAAAGGTAAGCCTGTAATTAATTACTTATCTGAGCTGACTCCAACCCTCCTTCTGCTCCATGAGTTGTGGGAAGGGAAATTAAAGTCCTAAGCACAGCTTAAATTTACAACCTAATAGTTTTGGAGTAAGAAACAAGACATCCCACTCAGATGGCTATATTTACCAGTTCGGTAATTCTGGTAATTCCCTCCCAAATAACTTGATGTTTGTCCTAAAACACCATTGAAGGGGAGATAAGGAACAGAAGAACTAAAGAGCTGGTTAATCTGCGCAGCATCATTATGTATTATTTAGTTTAATATCTTCTTGTAGTAAATACAAAATCATTATGTGCCATTTTCTTCAAGAGAACATTGTAGTAAATTTGGTGTTGCAACAGAACCATTAAAGTATAATAGTGTACACAGAAAAATTCCACTGATTAGCAAGCAAAAATATGTAATTATAGCCACAGTGTGGAACTCAGTTGGCTGGTGTTTTACTGCATACAGCGTCGTAAGACCACTCTGCTGCCAAAAATAATGAGGAAAACACTGAGTTGCTCCTTCCAGTTGCACTGGAGGTTTCTGTCTTGATTTTACTGACATTTATAAAGTGATGGTCACACGTAACAAACAAGCCCCAGCACTGGGGAATTAAAATCACAAAGGATTTCTTTAAAGAAACTTAACATTTCTCTTCTTTTCTTTATTTTTTCTGTTTGAAAACAGAATTTATCTATGGAAATTTAAAATTTAAAGAAGTTAAAATCTGTTTGTGAAAAGTTACACTGGAATGCTTCAGATTTTCATTAAATTCACTAGGTTTTCACCCAACAGGTGGTTCTTACCTAAACTGCAGTCCAATACCATTAGAAAGAAGCAATTGCTGATATGCCAGAGAATAAAATGAGAGGACAGGTAACCCTGGCTGAAGATACCCAAAGCTCCAAAGACCAGTGATGGACCCTGGGAAAAAAATTCCACTTCAATAACATTCTCCCTTCTGGAATAATTCATAGCACGGAATCTTTACCCATATTTAGAAAACAAACAAACAAACAAACAAAAAAATCTTAACAGCTCATGTCAATGGTGTCAAATGCAGAATAAATTCCAATACAATTCCTACTATTAATCCACCCACTGTCAGAAAGCAAACCTGTTAAAAACAGCTTTGCCTACTTACTTTCAGAGTAGTCAAAGGCTTGCAAACAGCAAGGCATGCTCCGGATTACGGAAAGACACCCCGGGGAATTGGGCAAGGCACTGTAAGCTGCCATCTATACCAAGGGCACGTTAAGACTCAATTTGCATTTTTCCATTAAAATTTACCACTTTGGGTACATCTTCATCAACAAGTACAGAGCACCAATAAGAGTACACCTGTGGGTAAATACTGTGCACAGCTCGGGTGCTTTTTGGTGGTGAAGAGGGTTTTTTTGTTTGTTTGAGGTGTGGGTTTACTTTTGTTTTGGGTTAGGGCATGTCTGCTCCTAAGGCCGAACACCAGTTTTCCATAGGAATGCATTAGGGACACATTCTCCAGTCTACTTTTACCAAAGAAAGACAGTTCATGTGCTCCAAGGTACTTTAAAGTGCCAAATACCAAAGCAGTGAGGAGAGTCAGGGGAATTTTTTTTTTGCCTCCAGAAGCACATTCTAGGCGTTAACAGTAAACAACAAGACAAATGCACCCTTTAAGCATTGGGTTGAGTTGGAATTTATTGGAATTTCTCCGGATTTTTAGCAATGCCTGCAAATAAAGGGGAGGGGGGGAAGAAAGCACCCATGCTTGCACCTGAATAAACCAAAATTCTAAATTATCAGAGCAGCAGTTTGTTACTGAGTCCCACAACCTGCATGAATCCAAGCTCAAAAGATCAAAGCAACAACTCCGACTCTGCCCCAACCACACGAAGTCAGCATGGTGGGACATTCATCCCTGAAGGTTTTTAAGCTGTAAACAGGCACTAACAAAAAACTGAGCAATGGCAGAACAAAACCACTGAGCAGTCACCCCGGGGTACAGGCACAAACAAGCCCTGTCTTACAGTGATCAATACGTCCTGCTGCCAGTGGGGACGGTGAGGATGAGACCAAGGGCATGACGGAGAACCCCAGTCAGAGCACTGAGACGACTTTTACACAAAGAATCTCGTGCCACAGCTCTAGTTCCTTCTGATGGCAAGGTGGAGGAAAGCAACCCTTTGCTGCTGTCGTCATATTATTATGCATTATTATACACAGGGAGCCCCTGGTGGCCTAGTGGTCAGAATGCGGCGCCTTCACCGCCGAGGCCAAGGGTTCGATCCCAGCCAGGGACACTCCCCGGGCAGGTGGAGCTCGTTAGCCCTGTAAG
>JAWMRA010000113.1:6203633-6267520 GCA_035584735.1 Pseudotriccus pelzelni | reverse complement strand
TCACCTAAAAAATCCAATGCGCAGGCTGGAAGGTGTAAAGACCTTCCCCGGTTCTTCGTTCGCGAAGACTGGCCGTTATTATTATTATTATTATACTCAACATTTTACCAAGCAAAGTCCTCGTGGAATGAACATCTCAGGTCAAACTGGATAAGGCAAACACGTGAACATGGTGCTGAAACATTTTATAAGACACTTTCCAGAAGCCCTGTGGTTAACTCAGTCCCACATCATAAAATATTCCATGTGTTCGGTATTTACCAGCAACACCCCGGAAAGGACAAGCTGGTCACGGTCCTATGGAAAGATGATGTCTTTCACTCAGGGAAATGGGCATCTTAGATTTACTAGCTTTGATAGTATTAATGCATTTTGTTTTCAAAATATATCCTTTCAGAGAGTCAGAGAATAAATCAGGCTGGACTGGACCCTGGAGGTTATGCAGTCCCTGCTCAGGTTCCCTTTACAGAACAAATGCACAGTTGCACCAGGTCTGCCTTGCATCCTCCTGAAGTGATGAAAACCTAAAGGAAAACTTGAGGAGCTCTTCCACCATCTAAAATCTGTTTATTGTTATTATTTTTTACTAATTATGTTTATGCTCCGGGGCAAAACAACACCCAACACCTCCACGTTATTGAAAATAAATGTTTTTCAATTATTTAGATGGAAGAGCGGGAGCTGAACAACAAAAAAAGGCTCGCCCAAAAACAGTCCCAAGAGGACACCCATCCAGCCTGGCAAGGGGCCCATTTGTGGTGATAGCAGGAACCACAAAAAATAGGTGTAACTGAAGCATTAAAGGCGGATGAAAGGTCTGAGCTGAAAGCAAACACAATCCAGCTCTGAATCCTGCGCGAGGGGAGTCCGGGCTGTGATTTGTTATCTGGGGATTGAGGGATGCACAACACAGGCAGGCGCTGCCGCCACAGGGATGAGCCCAAAGATCCTTAATGAGGGACAATCTGCAGCCTCAGATCCCTCAGCACATAACTCATGGGGTGAGTCAAAAAGAAAAGGGCTGACTTTTAACACAGCTCTCAGCACAGAGCCAGGCTTCTGATTTCTTTTCCTCATATCTCGATTCCTTTTCTTAATTTTGCTGCTCCTTTTCAACAAGAACAAGTTGGGGTTTTTTAATCTCGCTTCTAATTAGAAGGCAAACTTCTTGATCTATTAACCTGTTGCACAATATGATTTTAATTAGTTCACGCTGGCACGCAAGGCCTGGCATTGCTTTGCCTGAACAAACCTTTTTGCCCATTGAAATTATTTACATAAACAACCCAACAAAAAATTTTTTTAAATATTTCTTTAAAATATTATTGCACAAAATTCAGTGGGATAGAGTTGATGTTGTAAAAAGTGGTGTTCATGACCTTCTGAAAGACAGATGTCTCTACTGAACCACACTTCCTACATGATTTTTTGGTATAAAAATAACTAGGATTTTTTTTTGTGGAGTACCAATATATCATTCCTTCTCCCTTAATGCCTTATGAGCATTTCAGCACAGGTACAGATATTACAGGAATATTTGTTTTGAACAGAAACCTCGCTGAGCAAAGTCTTTAAGAGCAGACATCATTTGAAAGCAAGAGCTTTTATCACATCAAAAAACTCCTCAAAGCTTCACACGGATTTTTCTATCAGAGGACTTTATGTATTTCATAAAGGAGATGGACAACAAATAGGAAAGTGAAGGTGAAGTGATGGGTGGGGAAACCAAGGGTAAAATGATGGGTGGTATTTTCAATACCTTTCAGACCCTCCCTGGATCTCCAGAAAGCCCCAGAACTCCCTTCACTTACTCTACACTCAGTTCTTCCCACCTCCAACCCAGACCTTTGGGATTTGCTGCAGAGTAAAAGCCACACATGTTATACTGGGTCTGAAATACCGCCAGCCACATTATTCCAACAAAATATATAATAATGGTTGAGAATCCCTGGATTTCCCCACCTGAACAGAGGCCTTAGCTTCCCTCTGGACATCAGTTTTCAGAAACATGCAGACACCTACTTGTTTTGAAACCGGCAACTAACTCTCTGTCCAACACGCCTCCAAATAACCCTGAGATTAATTAATGTGTTGGGAATTAATAGCAGGTAACAGACAGCACGAGGAAACCCGGGGTAAGGGTGGTTCAAAACCTGCAGACTGATCATGTAGGATGGGGGCATAAGCAAAGCACAAATGGATACCATCACATAATTTCCTTTCCAGCTGGACAAGAAATCCCTGACAGCACCGTCTTGGGCTTCAAGGAGCCCCAGGTTTCACTGCAGCAATCTGCCCATCTGGGAATGAGTAAGAGCAGTCTGTGTTCCTGTGGTCACGACATTTATGAAACGCGGGAGAGATCAGGGACACGACTGAGGAGACGACTCAGACAACAGCAAGGCTTGAACTTCCACCTCCAGCATTTATCAGTGGAGCACTGACCATCATTCCATCTGAACATCTTCCCATGTTCAGCAGATTCCCTATCAAATACGGGACGAGTCGGTGTTGCAAGCCAACCGACTTGAAAGCAACAGAATAGCTCCGCAAGGCAGCATTTGCACTTTTTTTTAGGTGCCACGGTGTTAATCACCGGGAAACTAATGATGCTCCCTTGATGCTTCAGACAGATACCCCAGGAAGGCACAGAATAAAAAGTGAAAAGGAAAAGAAAAAAAAAAAGTTTAGATAGCCATGCTCAATCTTTCCCTTCTATTATTCATAAACCTGCAGGTTTCAAGGCAGGATGCAGTTGTTGGGGGTTCCCAGAGAAAGCTGGCCTAATTAAGTTTTAATTCCAGCAGATCAGCAGCTATGCTTTGCCCCTGTCAGACACAGAGCCACGTATCAGCAGCATTTTCCAAAAACATGGCGTTCCTTGGTAATTCCACAATGGGTTTAGTCCAAAATCTGGCACCATCTGTGTATCATGAAAGGTCTTTGTGATTCAGGAGTCCCACCAGTCTCCTTGTCTGTAAGACTTCAGATAGACACCCTGGCCACATCTGTCTCCGAACTCCCAGGAAGAATTAAAAATCGTTGCAGAACAGCTGCAGAAGAGCCCCTTCTTTCCTCTTAAACCTCTTCCTACTTACTGGCTTCAGGATATGCCTAAACCTAAACTGATGTAGAAGTGCTTTCATAATAAAATCACATTATCCCGGGATCAATCCCTTCAAAAAACAGCAAAACAAGACAGAGGGGATGCAGGAGGGGGAAGGAAGAAGTGTAGAGATTGGTATGCAAGGCTTTTTGGAGGGTATTAATGCTAGGATGAGCCAGAAGACCCAACAGCCAGTGCTACTATTCCCATTTCCATTGATGCATTCCTAAATTAACCTCATGGACAACACAAACTGTTCCCACCATGCAGAGGACAGAGAGGAGAGCAATTTCCTGCAATACACAAGACTGATGGAAGAAAACTTCACCCCTGTTACCATCACCCTCTGTAATGGCCCTTTCCAAACATATCCTGGCCCTGAGCTTTGTGAAAGTTAAAACGGAACCTGGCTAAAACACACTCCAAAATAACGTCTGTCCAGGCGCTCCAGGCCATTCAGGATTCCTGGCTCCGCTCCCATTCCTGCTGCAGGAGGTGTGATTGTTGTACTTTCCTCTTTCCCCCGATTCTTGCGCTCCATTTAGTGACACGGGGCCAAAAGCACAGAACATACCAAAACAAACCCGCGGTGGAAATGGGCTCACATGGCACAAAACAAGGCAGTGTTTTGCCAAAAACCCCCCAAACTGGATGCAACACACACTGTGCAGCGCAGAGTGCAAATGTGGATCTTCTAAAGGCCTCAAAAATGAGGATTCTGGGAGCATTTTCCCTTGGATGGAAGCACCACGCTAACGGTGGCACGTCCCGTTCCTTGGCACAGGGGCGGGAAAACAATAATTAAACTTTTGTCAAACATCCTTTTTCCAACAAACAAACAAACTCTTCCTAAATACCTGTGCTGCCCGTGTCTCTCTCCCTCGTGTAATTATGTAGCCTTTCTTAAAAGACTCCAAACAATCAAACTGGCATTGTTAAATAACCAAACGTGTTTTCTCTCTGCCTTCCTTTCGATCCTTCAACATCAGCACGTAAATTGACAGTTATTAGGCAAATGATAAATGTTGTCTGTTCGTACAAAAAGTGCTTTAGTGAATCAAAACCGTTAACAGTTCCCAAGAGCATAAATGTAATTATTTTATAACTACCAAAAAGGAAAAAAAAAAAAAAAAAAAAAAGGATGTTTCTACGCTCAGGAACATATGCAGAGATTCCCCAGAAGAGGCAAGTAACAGAGCTGACCTAACACTGTACAGCTTAAAAATCATTGTAAAAGGAATTTAACGCGTGTAAGATTTGAAAACATGAAATTTGATTTCTTTTCCTCATGCCTCAGAGCTTCTGTTATGCTTCCAGTCGATTTTACCAAGCTGAAGAAATACTACAAAAAATACTACAAACTCGAAGCATAAATCTACCCTTGGACTAATTTTTTGCTACATAAAAATAAGTATCCTTTGTCAAACACAATGACCACATTAAAGGATGGAAACACAACAGAAACTGATTTCTGTTCCAACACCCTTCATTGAACTCAGAAGATTCAGACAAACACCGCAGAAACTGGAGGGACAGATTCTGGAAATTCTTCCAGGACGGGTATTGTGACAAATAATCGAAGTTACAATAGAGAAGATGCCCCCTGTCATTCCAAACATGGGATTATGGAGTTACTCTGATATATCTGCCAGGGAGAGGAACTGAAAACACACTGGGAAAGGATTGTTTTCCTGCTTGGAGAAAAGGGCATCTCCTCGTAGCTGTGAGATATCCCTGCCCCTGGGATGACTCCTTGACCCAGCAGCACCAACGTTCACAAACTATCCATCCACAAAAATCAGCAAAGCCACAGGGAAAACCCTTTCTGTTAGATTTGTTCCACCACACCTTTGAGGCAGATGAGCGACACAAAATCTCGGACTGTACAGTGAATATCCTACAAGTCTATGGTTTTTCCCTGAGAAAGGCAACAAGAGGTACCTCTGGATAATGAGACAGGAAATGTGTAAATCCCATCCCACTTTCCCTGTTCAGGGAGTTTAATAAAGCAGCCCTGCCTCGTGGCACACCGATGTCTTTTGGCAGCATTTGGGAAGATAGCACCTCCTGAGCTGTGAGTCCCACATTTCGCTGCACCCTGTCAGGTTAGATAAAAGCTGTCTGCAACTTTTATAGTTTTCCTAGACAGAAGAGTTATGCAATATTGCCAAGAAGCTTTAGAAGCATATAGGGCAGCCTAGCACTACTGCCAAGCAATTTTTTTTAAGATTCTCTTTCTCCCTCTGTTTAAAAAGTGCTCTGGCAACTCCACAAACATTCGAGGAAGCAGCACGTTCTCCACCTACTCTGCAGCACTCAGTGAGACAGGGCCTTCGAGAGCCAGGCTTTGGAGACTGACCTCTGACAAATTCCTTATTTATAAAACAACCTTCCTATGAAACGATTTTTTTTTTTTTTAATTCAGTTTCACAGTTCAAGTTCCCTCCTCCGAAACTAGTCCTAAAGGAGTCCTGTATGAACTAAAAGGAACAGGGGAAATAAGGAAATAAGAGCAGGCAGTAAATATGTCAATTATTTCAGCACGTTAAATATGACTAGAGAGGAGAGAACCTTCAGTTAATAGCAGCCTGATTATTCCAGCAGGGCCACTTAGTAGTAGTGATGGAAAGATAACACTTGTTTAACTAATGTTTGTAGAGTACTTTGCATTCCTGAGATAGAAGAGCTATAGATACTCCAAACACCATCATCATTACACGGCTGCTGCTCTAACTCCTGTAAATAATTAAAGGCTGGGACATTATTTTGGTGAGCACATCCTGATGTAACATCTGGGGGTGGGAGGGGCAGACGTGACCAATCCCTCTGCCCTGGATTTTGTGCATGACGAGTAAATATTTCATCGCGTGGTCAGAGCGTGGCCGCCGAGAGGGACAGCTTGGAGCTGGGAACGCTTCCTGGAGAGGCTGTGGAGTCCCTGATGGGCAGGCAAGAAGGGATCAGTAAGTGGGAGAGCCAACCTGAAGCGATACAGGTTGACTTTTGCTTTTAAAGAAATTTGTTTTGTTTACTTTGTTGGAAGCTCTTAAGAAAACATCTTCCAGCCCAGCACTCGATCCCTTCAGGGCACAATTACACCTTTACCAGAAGCATTAATTAATTTTAATGATTCCTTCTGACAAATATTTTGTACAGAGTGTAAAGTGGGTATGTTTTATTAATGATCCACGAATTCCACTTTTTACATTAGGAAAAAAAAAAAAAAAAACAAAACAAAAAACCCACCTGTTCTATTATTACAACAATAATTAAAGATGGAAAGATACAGAACGACGTGTAAAATTCTGACTTTCAAACTAGGCAGGCAACTTTGTGCAACTCTCTTTTTTTTTTTTTCCAGACCATTCAGGGTAAATACAATTTAAAATGGACTTTGTTTCTGCCTCAATGATTTTTTTGCTACTCATCTCTCAGACACCAAGCAACAGGAGCACACAGTGGGGACAACAATAGTGCAGTAAGGATGGAAAGGCTTGAAGTGAGAACAAGGTCCAGCACAAAGACAGACAGAGAAGTTACAGGACACTTCAGTTATGGGAGATGGTCATTATTTTATTTTCAGCTGTGAGGTGATTCATTAAATGGTCTCGGGCAGACACATCTGTCAATACTGGAACAAAGTTACATAAAACCCCATCATTTTAATTAAGGACTCAGAGGATGTCCAGTGAGTTAACTGCTATTAAATCACATACGAAGAATG
Source organism: Pseudotriccus pelzelni (assembly GCA_035584735.1). Taxonomy (NCBI): domain Eukaryota; kingdom Metazoa; phylum Chordata; class Aves; order Passeriformes; family Tyrannidae; genus Pseudotriccus; species Pseudotriccus pelzelni. The sequence goes on along the minus strand of JAWMRA010000113.1, from coordinate 6,260,690 downwards.
TTCTTATTTCATCTGACGTGTGTGTTTTCTTACAGACATTCATCTCACAGGAGGAATGCTAAACACAATGACAAAATCCTTTCTGTCTTTCTGTGTAGGAAGAGATCACCAGCAAGCAAGGAATTAACTTTCCACGGGATAAGCACAGCACAGTAGCTAATTTTATAGGGTACACATTGTGGCTGCATCCCAATTAAATGTATATTTCGTTCACCTAGAAATTCCAATATCCAAATGCTGCTTTACAACATCTAAAAACGCGCACGCCTGCTAATTGTATCACAAACTTCATAGTTTTAACTTAAAAGTTAATGAGGCTGGCGATGCTCAGTGTGTCAAAAAGCACCTCTTTGTGCCTAAGTGGCACTCCAGGTGCCTGGAAGGGGCTGGTGAGGACCCCACTCCCCCCGGAGCAGCTCCTGTCTCTCGTGGCTGTTTCCCCTCAGAGATGCCTGCACAGGGAGCTCTCAGCGTCCCCTGGGAGAGCAGGAAAATGCCCAGGAGGAGCCAAGTCAGGTCCCTGAAGCCAGGACAGGGAAAATCTTGCCGGCTGCTGGGAGCAGATGCCCCCCACCATACTCCTGACACACACACCTCATTAGCAGAGGGTTTCAGGCACCCCTACTTTTCACTCAGGTAATGAGGAACATCCTCAAAACTGTTGTCTTGCTTTGTAGAACTGCTGCTCTTTCTGCAAATACATTTCCCTCACCTCACCACAGCATTTGTGCATCATTTATGGACAGAAAGCTTTCTTTTTGAATTAGCAGGATCTGACTACTAGTATTGTGTTATACATAATGAGAGTTTCCCACATATTCAGGTCGTTTCTGAAGACCTGTTCTGGTGTTCTTCTGATTCAAGGCCAAACACTCTCTTGTACACACGTCCCTCAGAATTACTCAGGAGCTCATTTAAACACAGGTATCACCCAGTTTTTCAGTGAAAAGACTGAAATTAAGACAAATATAATAATTTAATGCAAGCTGTTATAATATGATGAATAGGACATTTTAGAAGAGTGTGCTAGGAAAATAATTTATATTGTACACTAAATAAAAAGGATCATACTCTCAAGAGCTTTTGAAATGTTCCTTTCCCCTTGATGAATTACAATGCAATTTTCTAGCCAACTAATTTCACTAAAGAAGATAATGACTTGAGCAAAAGGCTAATCAACTGCCAATCAGGATTCCTTGAAGCACAGAATGTCAAACACCAAAGCAAGTTTTTTACAAGTCATAAAAGCACTTAAGTTCCATGACATGTCATAAAACCTGTGATCAAAATCTGAAGTTGATGAGGCATTCCTATTTCTCCAGTGATATTCCCAAACAAACAAGTTTCAACTTTAACCAAACCTGCCATTAATATTCAGACCTATCAGAGAAGCGTCATCACCACACAATTAGCTGTGTAAATGTCAGTCAGGGAACTAAACAGATTAATCATCCAGGTTGTTTTCTCTACCAAGTGTCTGAATTGTCAATGTTATTTAATTTCTTCAGAAGCAGAGGGTGAAAAAGGAAATATGGGGTTGTTCTTTTTTTAATCTTTACTTATTAGATTTTTAGCATGATACCGAGTGCTAATTGATCACGATAATTTATTGTTAATTTACATCCACTTTGTTTCTCTGTTCTGTAAGATTCCACTTACACCTTTTTTTTTTTTTGTAATTCAGCAGAAAATGTTTCAGAACAAAACCTTTGTAGAAAAACATTAATTGCCATCGTCTTTTCCTCACATGAAACACAGGTCACTACTCTTTTATGTGTGGATAAATAGTATTCTCTGGAGGCAGGACTTAATTATTTTTATGTAGCTTGTCTCTTCCTTTCTATTTTTAAAGTCAGTAATTAATTATTTGTCTGGGCTTCTATTTCACCATCTTGTGTATTTTTCTGGGAGGAAAGCAAGGCAGCTTGAACTGCTATTATATTGATCTTGTTATGGTGTTTTGAGTTGGATACACATTACACTTGCAGAATATTAAAACTGATAAATGCAGAAGAATGGAAAAGAACATCTTTAGCCAGTCTAAAACACTAAACACTGTTTTCAAACTCCAAAACTTTTGGACACTGAGAAGGAGAAAGGCAGGCAATCCAGGCTCACTGTCTTATATCCTGAAAACCCATTTCTGAAAATTTGGTACGCTGCATCATCTCAGAAAACACTGGGAAAAAGGGGTTATATATTATAGATTATATCAAACATTTTAAAACAGGACATTGTGAGCCAGCTGAAAGTATTCAGTTCATTTGTGGTCCTTACACAAATAAGGACCGTATCAAAATATAAGAAATCAAAATCATCAGATGTTAATGATTAGAAACCATTATTTCACCTGCTGCAGTACATTGACTTAGCCAAACAGAACTGGTGCAATTCCTGTGCTGACCTTAAAACCCAAGAGAGATGTGATGCAGAACATGGAACTGAACCCACGTTAGGTCCAGATCCCTCCCCAAGCACAGCAGCAGTTATTCCTGCTATTCCCCACCCTAACATGAGCCCCCTCTCCTCTGCTGGGCTTGGCAGGCCTGGAGAAAACATCTCCCCTCTCTTCTGACAGCAGGAACTGCTGCCCGTGAGATCCATGGGGTCTCACCGCTGCTGACGTTGGGTGTTCCATTCCCTGTATATGGACTGCAGAAATAAAGACATGCTCCAACTAACCAGCCACTTCCAGCTGCTGGTATGGAGAATTCCTAAAAGAACTTCCCAGCAAAGCCTCTGACAGAACGAGGCAAAAGGCAGGGCATAAATGCAGCCTCCACCTCTGCTCCTTGAGGTTACCAAAGCTCACTGTCCTACAAATTTGGGACAAGTGTTAGAAGAAGCAAAACACTTTCAAATCGGAAAAAAAAAAAAAAGAAAAAAAAAAGAAAAAAGAGATCAAGGCAAAGAGAGAAAAATTTGGGGCTCTCTAAGGCAATGGGCCAACTCCTCAGCCAATATACCCTAAACAGAAAAACTGCATTCCCTTTTTAAAATAGATCTTAAATATATATATATATATATATATAAAAATATAGAATGTGGATGTCAACACACACAAAATCCAGGAAGCAAAAGACATTAAAAAAAAAAAGTCCTTGGCAAGACCCTAGGTCTTCCTTCGGCCTCCATCTGCTCCTAGAAAAACTATCTCTCAGCAAAACCACTTAATGTCTTGTAAAGATTTTTCCCTCCTTTCCATCTGTCAATCACTTTGGAAACAATCTGTCCGTTTCTGGGAGGGAGGAGGAAGAATTAAGCCGAGATTTGCTGGGCCGCCATTCCACCTTCCAACCGGCCTTCCCCAAATCCCCCAGGTCTGTGGAAAGCTGTCGGGTGATGACAGAGTCAATCAGCTCAGCATCCACTGAAAGGAAATGTATCAGTGCAAATTCTCACTGCCAAACAGGCACAGAGAGCTCACAGCTGGAGAAAGACACTTCTGAACGCTGACCCAACCAGTGAACATGCTTGTATCCTCCGGAATTAGGATCGCGGACTAAGGGGAAAAAAAATGTAACTCTACAGGCAGCAAACTATAAAATGAGTTACAGCGCTGTGAGTGCAGTAAGACACTACGTGTTCCACGGTCTTTGGATGTGAAGTCCAAGAACATCCTTTGTCTCGCCAAACACTTGTTGAATGCTGCAGTATTTTAACATATCGGGTTTATTAGATCACTGGGTGGAAGGCTTTCCAAGAACACTGATCTGGCAAAGCAGTCACTGTGTCAGGGAGCGTTGCTGAGCTGTGGAAAGCCACATGTGCTAGAAAAGCTTGTTTTAAAGCCATCAGTGGAACGGCAGGATGGATGAATAGGATGGAAATAACTTCCATAAAAATCCAGATTTAAGGACGTCAGGAGAGAAGTAAAAAGCTTCACAAAGGCCCACTAGACAAAAACCTATGAGACCTGATAAGATTAGACTTTGTAAGGCTTGAATCATTTCTAATCATGTATGTGGACACTGCAGACAAAACCATAGCCCGGGATTTTCCAGAGCAGGCCACTGGTTCCAGATGCTGCTCTACTCTTCTGGTATTTTGCTTTTCTGACTCAGGTTTGTTCTTTGATGGGAACATTGGAAAAAAATATTTGAACCAAACAGCTACTCTGTGTCACAGAATCACAGACTCAGTTAGGTTGGAAAAGACCTCTGAGGCCATCAAGTCCAACCTGTGACCAAACACCACCCCAACAACCAGACCATGGCACTCAGTGCCATGTCCAGTCTTTCCTTAAACACCTCCAAAGGATGGTTACTCCACCCCCATTGCAATGTCTAATCACCCTTTTCTGGGATGAAACTCCTCCTAATGTCCAACCTGAACCTCCTCTCTATACAGAAGTAAAAACCATGGGAAGTTTACACTGCAAATTGCTGCCTCCTTCCTCACCACCTGCTGGGTTTATATCACTTCCATAGGATTAGCCCTCACCCACTCACCAACCAGGTGCGTCCCTGGGTGGAGCAGAAGGAATCAGAGTGAAACAGACACATGAAATCTTTCTTGAAAGATGACAGTGCATCGAGAAAGAGACAACAAAAAGCAACTTTGCAGCTGACTGTCAGAACAACACTAAAGCCCAGATCAGACTTTCCAGTATCCCCACTGAAAATCACTGGCACACAAACAAATTCGAAAGACTGTGCTTTATGCACCAGAGCATGGTATCTTTACATGCAGGAAATTTCAGCTTTGGAGGCTAAAAAGAAACAGAGACGGTGAGAATATTACCACCAGATCAACTGCCCTCAGGAAAATGAGCAAGGAAAACTATTTGCAGTAAACATCATCTGAAATCAATGGGATACATTAACCAAGAAACTGGACAGTGATTTTTCCTGCTTTTTTAACCCTTGTAAGCCACTGGTTTCTGTCCTTCCTGGTTTGCCTCGTCGTACACATTTACATTGACACTTTCTCTTTTCATTTTTCCTGTCTCCACCTCAGCCTTCCCGGCACAAGAATGGTTTTTGCCATCTGCCTCGCTCTGCTCCTGCCACCAGGGAACAATGTCACCAACTAAGCCTCATATAAAAGGCCATAAAGATGCAGTGAGCCCTGGGACCCCGATGACTGGGGGCCGTGCACCCCGTTAGCACGCTGGCCCCGCCTGGCCCAGCAATAAAAACAGACGAAGGGCACTTGTGCCCCAAAGACACATCCCTGGATGTCCTCTGACTCTGCTGGAAATAACAAGCTTTCACAACAGAGTATACTGATGGGCTGTCAGAAGTAAATGGCATCCAAGTGAACTGCTTGGGTTTTAGTCCTAATTTCGATTTCTTGGTGATTTGTGAGGCTCCTTTCTCTGGAACGTGACACTGCACGGGAGTTGTGATCGTGGTACAAACACAGTCCCTGTTCTGGGCTCGTCGGGGATGCCTGGATGAGCTGAGCTGTGAGTGCCCCAGGGCTGGTAGAGCCAAGGCTGCCGGTGTCAGCTTTGCTCTAGTGAGAAGTGGACATGGGCACATTTGGTAAACAAACTGGAGACAGATCTGATAACAACTCTTACCAGCAAAGCAATAAGAGCCACGTTCAGCATCAGCCAATAAAGGCTAACCAATACAATTTCTATTCACGGCTGTTTTTCCATGCCATGACTTACAACTTCTCCTATTTCCAGGTGTAAGTTAACCCTCTCTTCAATCAATACCTACCTGTATTGTACAGGGACACTAAACTTGTTACAACGGCCCACTGCTGAGAATTAAATACTTAATAACTGAGCACTGCATTAATTTTTGCTTAAACTGGCTTCCTCTTGATGATCAAACATCTGGGGAGACAATTTTAACCAAAAAGCTCTATAAACAAAGTGCAGTGTTGAACAAACCGACTGTGCTTTTGAATTTAGTTCCATAGGTATAAAAGCAAGAGATCCAAGTGCTGTTGCCAAGAGCCCACGAGTGCAGTTCATTCTGGAGATAATGGTCTCTTTCCTGCTTTCTAAAGAAATCGTTTATTTAGTTTATGATTCGAAGTCTAGATAAGTGCCTGAACATTCTGTCTCACAACTCCACACCTCATTTTAAAATGTAGGCAATTTAGGAATAATGAAAATCAGTTAAACAGTCAAAACATACGGCGGATAACAAATTGTATCACTTGGGATCAGAGATGGGTTTATTCTGAGAAGCTCTCCAGTCTTACAACACAACAGGAGAGAAATGCGCTCTGAGGCCAAGCAGGGGCCAGGGCATGGTAACAGTTGAATTCTGAATTTACAATAAGCAGAAATGTCCCAACTATTCTCCCTCCCTGTCACAGCCCATGGTGTAGGTTGGAACCACAGAAATTAGGGCAGGCAGGAGTGAGGCAGTGCTGGGGCTGCAGAAGGCTCTTGGAGGAGGATGTCTGAGGTAAAAGGGGGCTGCAAATGGGGACACTCAAGGCTGAAACAACAAAGCAAAGCAGAGATTGGGACTTAGTAGCCAACTCGTGCTACTGTACCTGTGCTTCACTGCAATGACACTTATTCCAGTCTTAAAAAGCCAGTGGCAGCACAGAGCTGGGCCTAAGTCACCTGGCTCGGTGTTTATTCCTGGGTGGATTTTGCAGGCTGCACTGCACTCTGGGCTCCAGCAGCTCCTGGTTATTGTTAATGCCCAGGCGAGATCTGCAGAAACCACGGCCCACAGGTATCCTCAGCAATGGGCAGGAACAGCAGATTTAGTGCAGGAGAAGGGAAACCACAACCCTGTTACTAGAAGAAACTGATTTTGACAAACACCTCAGTAGCTAATCCGAACCTGAACAGAAATCCTGCTGCAGAACAATTCAGACAAACTGTTCCAATCTGAAAGCAGTTTTACACCAGACAGTGCCACTTCCTCAATCTTTCATTTGATCTGAATGGAATCTCCTTTGAGAGGCAGGATTTTATTTTGTTTAACTTCTTGGTAACGAGTGTTGTCCCCGTGAAGGGGCCTGGGGAGCAGGGCAGACGGGCTCTCTGCTGGAAGGAACTGGCCCTTCCCCAGCAGGTCTCCCTGGCTGATTGTGGCAGACAGGAAAGGGGGGACCCCCAGAGACCTCCAAAACCCTCTTCCCATCACCCTGCTGCTATCCCAGGGCACAGAGTTGACCGAAACGGAGCCTGAAAGCAGGAAGCTGCCAGCCAGTACAAAGGGGGAGATTGTCTGTAAAACCTTTTTATTTTTGTTCTGTCCTGCCTAATCACTTCAAGTTTCCCTTGTGCAAGATGTGAGACGTTGAAGTTCACATCCAAACACAGCATGGCTTTTTGAGCTTAAAGGCTCTGCTGTTGGGCAGATCCCCTTTCCCAGCTCCGGCCAACTCAAGGGGTTTGGAACAACTTTGCTTCTCCCTTCTTCCCAGGGTTAACCCCACTTACATGTCCACAGTGTTATTTAGGGTATTTTATCACCCTTAAAGGTGCAGTTCTTTCTGTAAAGGCGGTTACTTCTATTCCAGTGCCCTTACCTCCTCCCTGAAAGCCAGCATGCATCATTTCCCACCAGTCTGAAAATTCCTAGTGGGTACAGGAAGCGGGATCTGTTTGTAATGTGAAGGGCAACTTCATCCTAAAATGCTGGCCAGCGGTTGAAACTTCTGGATAACAGAAAAATGGAGAGGTGCCAGGAGCAAAGAGTCTTTCCAACCCAAGCAATCCTTCTTTCCACCTGTATCTGTTATCCAAGGAGCTGCTGTGCCTTAGAAACCGGAAAAGAAAAGGAGCCTCACGCTTTGAGGGGAAGGAGAAAGGCCAAACCAGCAGATGTTACAAGGCCCCTTGACATCCTGCCCCTGAAAATAAAAGAGCCCAGCTAACACTCAGAATGTACTGTCAGGGGAAGACCAGTAGTCTGGGAAAAGGAAATAACATTTTGCATCTTTCAGAGGAAAGACAATAATAAATAAAATAACATTTTTCAGGCTGAAAAAAGCCACTGTTAAGAAAAAAATTATCTCTACAAAAATGTATGTAACCCCTGCTCCAAATAAATAGCAATCACCACCCATTGTGATTTTATTGTTAAGAGTAACAATGCCAGTAGCAGTGCAGAGCAGCAATATTTGAATGCCATAACATATGCAGAAGAATTCTGCAAATCTTATATTTATAAGTTGGTAGCTCCCCTCATTAAGTGCCTGCAGCATCACTTCAGTTCATTATGTGACACAAACAGAGCAAATTTATAGAACTGCATCTGAAATTACAAACAGGTAGTCCTGTACTTCCCTGACTACTTGGTAAGCAGTGGTTATTTATGCAGCCATGAATAAAGTCCTGCCAGCATTCTGATTGTAAAACTGTACTTGCAGGGTTTGGGGTTTTTTAAATTGTTGGGGAAAATGTGATTTAAAGCTTCAAAGTTGCTATTAAGATTTTGTCTTTAGTGACTTTGTTCAACTAGTAAGTCCTTACTACAGAGAATGATTTTACACAGACTCAAAGTAAAGGAAGTCAGGACTACGGGGAAGAGGTTATTTCTCAGAGAGATATGGACAAGAAATTCAAACCAAGGACAGACTTTCCAAATCTAAAATGGTCTGTGATGGAGCTGAGCATCTTTCTTTGGAAATGGCAGTGGATGGAAGGGTGAGAATCCTTACAGAAATATGGTAACAATAGAAAGGAACACTAGGAAAATGCCAAGAGATCAAAGGCTGGGGTTAAATACACACACAAAAAATATTTCTATCTGCAGATGTTGGCATCAGATCAGTTCACAGCTGTATTCCTCTGCTGCCTTAAAAGAAAAGACAATAAAAAGAATCAGACCCTACAACTACTTTTTTCTCTCCCAACAACAATCCCTTTTGTCTTGGACACAGAAGCAGCAGTGGGGGGTTCAGTTTAGTGAGGTTATAATTCATCCCCACTAAGAGTTTTGTGACAAAAACAGCATGAAGTGCCATTCTTCCCTTCCTCTGGGAGCCGGGGAAAGTGGTTTTGTCTTGGTTTTTTTTCTGTCCCTTACAATAGGAAAGGTGTCAGGAGCTTCCAGTCTATTCCTCAGCTTTTGCTGGCATCTTTTGTCCATCTTTATCACTTGGCATTGCGCCCTCCCCCGAGTTTATAAATCTTTGATGAGATCATATGCTGCTGCTCGCTGGAGGTCTGTGTCTGGGAGGTGCCAAGAGTGCAGCATCCTGTGATACTCTTGTGTCAAAAGCTCCCCAAACATCACTTAACTCTTAGGCCACCGCCATTTACCAACTCCTGTGGGGCTGGATCACAGCTTGGTGACAAAAACACTGAATTAACTGCCATGAACCTGTCCCTAGAAACCTCACTGCCCCTTCCCTCTCCTCTTCAGCGTAACTCAAATATTTGGGGTAAATATTAAAATAAATACCAGGTAGTTTTACAGTACCTCTGCAAAGCAAGAAAAAAATAAAATAGGAATATGTGCCTGATTAAAGACAACTGGCAGCTGAGGCCTGTGACCCTAGGGCACACTCAGATATCCAGAGTGTTCGAGGCCAGGCTGGATGGGGCTCTGAGCAGCCTGATCTAGTAGAACGTGTCCCTGCCAATGGCAGGGGTTGGAATGAGATGATCTTTAAAGTCCCATCCCACACAAACCATTCTATGATGCTCTGTTATCACAAAAAAAGCAAAGGTCCAGCAATTAAAATCTGAGTCCAAAAAAGTTCAAATAAAAACAAGGTTCATAATTAACATATGTATATATGTAATTAACCATCTGGAACAGCTTCTGACACAGGATGCTGTAAATTACCTCCAGGCATATAAACCAGACTTTTTTTTTTTTTTTTTTTTGCTTGGGGGGATGTATGTGTCAAATTTCATTTAATACTTTCTACAGAAAAATTATTTTTACCCCCCAAAAAAGAAGAAAAAAAATAAATAGCTACCAGTCAAATTGTGTAGTAAGGATTTGGGGGAAATTTTTATAAATATGGGATTGTCAGACGGCTTTTTTCTTAATCTGAATTACAGAGACAAAAACCTCAAAACCATTGCAAACAAACAAACTGCGCAGTTCAAATGTTGCAGAATCTCTAAGGGAAACTGAGCAAAATCAGTCCAACAAGACACACAATAATAGATTACTAAAGAGGGTTGTTCTGTACTTTTTATATGGTTATTACTCATCCAGGTGAAGTGTTTTAAATATGAATCATAAGATGATGCAGTGCATTAAAAAATCCAGGCATTTATGTGGCACATCTCACAAAGGAGCTGCCATTGAGATGCATCAAGACCATCGTCTGAAGTCTCATCTCCAGGGGGAAGTGAAGCACTAAATTGGACAAAATCCTGTCACTGCTTTTGTAGGACAGCCCTAAATGTGTCAGGAGATGGAAGAGATGATCTCACAAGTTTCATTTTTAAAGTGACTCCCATGGGAGTTCAAAAAGAGGGGGAATAAAGAAAGAAAATAAGAACTTAACAGTTACTCTTTGAAAATTGTAAAAAAATATTTGCTGGGGGAAGGAAAAGGTTAATGGGAGAAACAGGGTAGGAGCTCCTTCCAGGAAAGGTGATGAACAGATTTATCAGGGAATGATGGTTCCTTCATGTTAGCTTCCCTGCTCCTGTCCATGGTGGAAAACCCCTGACAGAAACTAAAGATACCCTGGAGGAGGCCTCCAATCACACCCTCAGGACCCTTTGCCTTTTCCAAATTTCCACTGAAGGGACACCTATTTCAAATTAATAGTAGAGTTCTTTCTATTATTAGAAATCATCGCAACGTGGCATAAGTGGGCATCCAGAATCAAGGGAGAACACAGCTCTCAGGAAACATGGAGTGTCATGGAAAAATACCACCCTCAGCAGCAGGAATGGGTATGCAAGAAGCTTGGTTTGAATCCAAACCAAGTGTGAAGTCCAAGTAACACACCACAGAATCATAGAATGGTTTGAGTTGGAAAGACCTTAAAAGTCACAGAATCACAGAGCATGCTGAGTCGGAGGGGACCCACAAGCATCATCCAGTCCAGCTCCTGTCCCTGTGCAGGACCATCCCCAAGAGTCACACCACGTTCCAACCTCCCTGCCATGGACAGGGACACCTTCCACTCCAACTTGGCCTTGAACATTCCCAGGGATGGAGCAGCCACAGCTTCTCTGGGAAACCTGCGCCAGGGCCTCACCACCCTCTCAGGGAAGAACTTTTTCCTAATCCCGAATCTAAACTTCCTCTCTGTCAGTTTGGATCCATTCCCCCTTGTCCTGTCACTCCAGGCCCTTGTAAATAGTCTCTCTCCATCTTGCTTGTGGGCTCCCTTCAGGTGCAGGAAGGCCACAGTCAGGTCACCCAGAAGCCTTCTCTTTTCCAGGCTCAACAATCCCAGTTCTCTGAGCTTTTCCTCATAGAAGTGCTCCATCCTTCTAATCAACCCGGTGGCCTCCTCTGAGTTCACTCCAACAGCTCCATGTCCTTCCTGTGCTGCCCACAGTGCTTTGGATGCAGCCCAGGAAGTGGTTCTGGGGTTAGTTTGTGTGCATATTAACTTTTAAAACTGAGCTCATTAAGCAAGTGCCAGGGATAAGTCTGACCACGTTTCTCATCCTCCTTGTGTTTTCAAACCATAATTGTCATTTCTGCCTGGAAAGGAAATTTTTTCCCCACCCCAGCCTATTATCCATTCCCTGAAGCTGTAAGGAGGGCCTGCTGACAGAGCTTTCCGGTTACAGTTTCCCTTCTAAAAGCAGAGGACACTTTCATGCTGCTGTGGGCTCTGTTATCAGAAGCTGGGATTTACCCAACACAAAGTCAACGATATTTGAATTTTTCCAGGCAGCATTCAGCTTGATTTAACAACGCTTTTCCAACAGTGAGGCAACATTTGGCTCAGAGTCTGCCATTCAAACAGCAGCTTACCTTTGGGAATAAGGAGTACATTTCTTTCCCAGAGCCAGATTTCTGTGATGATGAAAAAGTTCCTGTTAAGCATCGATGCATATAACTAATTTAGACAAGTTAGGAAATGCACTCTTTGCTCATTACCTGGAATTTACAGTATCTGTGGGAAAAATATCAGTCATGGCACCAATTCTCATCATGTCATCTGTGTTTCACCAGTGCTGAGCTAAGGAGTTTCAGATAAACCCGCTATTATCTGATAGCAGCGAGTCCTCTTCGACTGCCGAACTGCATTAAGAGGCACAAAATACTCCTGCAATATTTATTTTCCTTCTGAGCAACGGCTGGAGTATTGATAAAGCAGAAAGTCAGGAGTGGGAGGCACAGCCTCTGCAGCCTGAAATACAGGGAAAACACGAGCCCTGCTCTGAAAACATCCACAAGCGCTTGACTTGAAGCACTTAGACAGGATGCTCACAGATATGTTTTATAAGGGCAAACACTTACTTATAGAGTGGTTTAGAAAAATAAATAAAAAAAAAAAAGAAGAAAATGACTGAGGTTATGAGAGGGGCAAAGCACCTAAAGATGTGTAATAACAGCAAATTATTCCGTGCACTTTCAGATCCACATCTCGGCACGCAGGTTGAGTGCGATATCATGAGCCACGTTTCTTCTTCAGCAAATGCAAGTTCTAAGCTAATTATTGCATGGAGAACCACTTGAGAGTTAGGAAATGCTAGTTTGAACTTTCTCTGAATGGCCTTAATTTGGTCTGTTGTACTCTACTACATGGGTGGCTGCTTCTCCCCACATAACACCAGCCTGACTCAGGCAGATGTTGCTCTGACTTACTAAAATGCTCTAACTTACTAAAAATTTTAATTCTTGCTGTTCAGCCAAGGGGCCACTTCTTGTCTACTTTTTGCTCAGGTGCTTCTCAAGCCCAGCGATGAAAACCAATTTACAAAAATATCCTGGCAGGAGTCATGACATTTGACATGGAATTATCTGTGTGCTTCATAATGTTCCCCGGCTTATTTTCATACTAATGAAATAGCATTATTATTTGCATTTGAGAACTGCATGGAAACACACTTGCCTAAAAAGTCCCTTTCATCTCTGAGGCAGCCCAGGTTCCACATGGATGCACTCCTTTACTCAATGTGTTTGTTAAAATATGAAGAAGTCTAAAAATTCCACTATGAGTTAAAACTTGTCCAAGTAATAAGATACTACCAGATGGGGACAAAAGATCATCCTGTAGCCCCATATCAAATCCAAACTCCAAAACTCAGGAGCGTGAGAGCTATTTGAGGAAAAGAATGAGTCCAGTCTTATTCTTGGGGAAGTAGAAAGCCATTTTACCTGAGAAATACAAAAAAATGAATAAGCTTGGCAAACATCCAGTGATGAATATTTCATTTCGAACAAATAACTGGGTAAATTTACAAGCTATAAAAAGAGGGTTGTACGCAAAGGATCAATCCATCTCCAATGTATCCAGCTGTGGTGGTTTGTCGCTGGATGGATGGCAGGTGCCCACTAAAGCCCCTCTATCACTGCCCTCCTCAGCTGGACAGGGGAGAGAAAAATATAATGAAAGGCTCGTGGAAATAAGGATGGGGAGAGATCACTCACCCGTTAACCAGCCAGGGCAAAACAGACTCATCCTGGGGAAATGTAATTTCTTACCAATCAAATCAAAGAACAGTCATGAGAGAAAATAACTCTAAATCTTAAAACACCTTCCCCCCACTCCTCACTTCTTCCTGGGCTCAATTTCACTCCTGATTTCTCTGCCTCCTCCAGATGAGCACAGGGGAACAGGGAATGGGGGGAAAGGGAAAAGGGGGTGGCCCATGGTCAGTTCATCATACACATGTTGTTTCTGCTGCTCCTTCCTCCTCAGGGAGAGGATTCCTTACACTCTTCCCCTGCTCCACTGTGGGATCCCTGCCACTGGACACAGTCCTCTGTTAAGTTTTCCAGCGTGTGTCCTTCCCACGGGCTGCAGTTCTTCACACATGCTCCACATGGGTCCCTTTCCAGCGGGTGAGTCCCTCAGGAATAGACTGCTCCGGTGTCAGTCCCCCACAGGGTCACAAGTCCTGCCAGCAAACCTGCTCCAGCGTCGGCTCCTCTCTCCATGGGTACACAGGTCCTGCCAGGAGCCTGCTCCATCCAGCACGGGTTTCCCACAGAGTCACAGCCCCCTTTGGGCACCCCCTGCTGCTGTGTGGGGTCCTCGCTGAGCTGCAGGTGTATCTCAGCTCCCCCAGGACCGCCAATGGATGCGGGGGCACAGCTGCCTCCCCGGGGGCTGCACCGTGGGCTGCAGGGGAATCTCTGCTCCAGCACCTGCAGCACCTCCTCCTCCTCCTCCATCCCCACCGGCCTGGGTGTCTGCAGAGCTGCTCCTCTCCCATATTCCCACCCCTCTCTCCAGCTGCAGTTGCTCTTGTGCAGTGACTCTTTTCCCCTTCTCAAACACACTGTCCCAGAGGCTCTGCCATCACTCCTGAAGGCTCAGCCTTGGCCAGCGGCAGGTCCCTCCCGGAGCCAGCTGGCACTGGCTCTGTCGGACACGGGGGAAGCTTCTGGCAGCTTCACAGGAGCCACCCCTGTATCCCCCACTACCAAAATCCTGCCACACAAACCCCATACACCAGAGCTTTACCTAGAAACACAACTGCAAGGATTTTAACCCTTTTCCCTCGGGCATCACATAAAGAGACTTTGGTTAGTAATGAGAGAAGCAAGTTTAAGTCCGCTCAGCTGAGACCACCCCGGCCTTGTCCTTCAGTTCCCAAGGCAAGAGATGGGCACATCCAAGGCACAGACATTCCACCTGAGACCCACAGAGGTACCTAAGACAGTTAGAGATGCACTGGGCAAACAGTAAATTTTAGCAAATACATTTTTAAAATAATTCATATTACAGCAAGAGGAACTTCTTCCTTTAAAGAGAATATCAATGATTTAATGCCCCCCCCAAATCCATCACTTTCATGCACTGTAGCAAAATGAATATTTTACAAACAATGAACTTCCACCTCTCTGCCTCTGAATTCCCTTTCATTTCCAGTTCCAAAGTGTTTAAGCCTGGTTTCCTCTCTCACAGAGCTAGAAAAGCCAGAAAGTTTCAGCACAAATGAAGTGATCTCTTCACAGTGTGCTTTGCTGCTTAAACTCACTTAATTAAATATGGAAATCTAATTATTTTGTCTCAAAAGTTTCTGCATATGCATTTTAAAAATCCAACATACAGAAGCCAAGCCCTGCACTCCCACAGAAGAACCCAAATAAACTGACATGTGGAACAGCTAATTCAGAGAATGAGATCTATTTAATTGGTGCTTAAAGCAATGCACACAGTTGTGAAATCTGTGTCGTTAGAAGCCTTTTTCTCTAATCTGTGCTGAACCATTTTTCAAATCTTTTCCATGAGGTATCAGTAGGTCTTTTAAGATCAAGTACTGTTAGCAAATGTTCTCCTGATACAACCCATCTGTTGGGTGTTAGTGTTGATCTTTTCTCAACATTCATAAAACACTATTTTCTCTATTGTAGATTATAAATATCAGCGACTGGGCAGAAACAGCTTTGCTTAAATCTGCCAAAAGCCTCAGCCCTGCAAATTGCTGGGTATTAATTTCCAGCAAAAACAAACTCCATGGGATTTTTGATTTTTTTTTAATTAATGTATGATTTTTAATATCATTAAGAGCATAATCAGCGGATCGTTGGTTAGGAAAACATTACAATTTCTGTACATTGATAACACACGTGACATTTTTATTTTATAATATTAATAAATTTGGAGATTATGTTGAACTTCTCAGAAAACCTGCCAATTTGTATTTGAGGCACTTGCAGTCTTTAAACCTCCCAGAGAATCTGCTCAGACATAAACTGTTAAACACAGAAAAATGAAGCTAAAACAGCCATAAAAAGGACAAAGGAGGAGGAGGAGGAGGAAGCACGGTTTCTCCATCTAAGGCAAACAATTGCAGCAGTAATTACAGTCCTCTTTAAAGGAGACTTCAGACCAATTGTCCCGAGGCCACCGAAGGAAGAACAAGATTTAGTTACAGTGGCCATTTGATACTGCAATTTATTGCTTGCAGTATTTTCCTTGAAACGAGATATTTGAGAGAGCCAGTTGCTTGGTGTTAAAAGCTTAATTTTCAAAGCAAATTTGCAGAATGATTCCAGATTTTGACATGGCCAGTCTTCTTATTACTGCTCACATATTTTCCTTGGGCTATGAAAACAAGTCCTGATTCTTTTTTCACTTTGACCACGGGAAATGAACAATGTGGCCATGCAAGTTATACAGTTAGAAAATCAAGGTCAGGCAATTCTACTCGTAGGTTCTTTCCTGATACCCTATATTAACATTGGTTTATTATTAAATTACATGCTCAAATAAGCTGATTTTAATGTGTGTTCTCTATGCTTTGTAAAATATTATAATTAGAATATCTTCCCATTATTAATTCTTCACATAATAACTTGGAATGACCCAGAAGGAGGGTGGGTTTTTTTAATATTCTGTTTATGTAATGAATAGACCACAGAAGCCCAACTAAGGGCTGTTTATAGCACAAACCTCACATTTTTAGACTCAGGACATGAGACCAAGATGATCACTGGGAACCTGAGCTACTAAAAATATATATTTAAAACTTCCTGGTTAACACTGATTTGACTATAAACCTATGGAAATAAACGGTCACAGTGAAGTGATGGATATAGGAAAGTCTAACCTGCCTCCTGCCCTCCAGTCAGACAGAGCTGGGACAGCTTTGAGGCTCTGCAGGAACGACTTGGCGCTGCACAGGATGGAATTTTTCAAGTGCTTGTGCAACAGGGGATTATGGACAGGCAAACACACACCGACGGATGAATGTTCCATATAAAGCCGTCAGTCCCGCTCCCAGGAGCTGACAAAACCAACAAGGATTTCCTAATACAACATGGAAGCAGAGGGAATGTGATGGTCAGTAAATACTGAGAGAGCTATGCACGCTGCTTTTGCCTACAGCTGGAAGGGGGCTTTGTGAGGAAATTATTAGGGAAATGGAACAGCAAAGATGGAATAAGGAAGGGCATAATCAGGAGGCCAAGATAAATGAAAAGAAAATAAGGAAACAAAGAAAGGAAAAGAGTCAAGGGAAACAGCAATAAAGTTCCTATTAGACTAAAAAGTAGCGCTTGAGAGAGGACAGATGAACACACAGCTGCAGATCAGATAGGCTGGAATAGAAAATGGTGGGAATGAGCAGCCCAGGAACATCTCCAGCATCTGAGAGCTTCGCGTGCAACTGGTTTGACAGGCTCCTGCCAAGCCAACCTCCCTTCTGAGCCTGTTTCATCTCAGTGACATCCCTCTCTCCTAAACCAAATCACAGGGGGCAGGCAGCATGCAAAGTGTCCTGCTCCCTCCCCTCCTCCTGCCTTATCTCTGCTCCAACTGGTCCCATTCCACTTCCTGCCCCACCCACACCCAGCAGCTTCCAGTGCTCTATTTTCCTCCATTCAATCCATCTCTGCTCTCCACCCACAAACTGGGGGAAAGAGAAAAATCCCTGCACATGCAGCTGCTCCAGGAACAGATGGGAAATCAGAGAAGTGATGAAGCAAACACCAGCTCCCGAAACATCTCATTGCTAAAAACCCACCAAAAATTACTCTGCTCTGTTTTTTCTCTTTTTATCTCCACGCTGGGATTAATGTTTCCAATCTCTTTGTGCACAGTCTGTTAAGATATGATGATGAAAATTCCTTTGGCAAGGCTAAATATTAGTGCCATTAATGTCACAACATGGCTGAGAGCAAAGGTGTTGTTCAGTAAGTGGTTCTGAGCACCTGTGAACTCACTCAAACTTCAGAAATCGGAAAAGCCCTGAAAAACAGAGGGAAATGCTGATGCTGCTCATTTGAACAATGTGAAGAGGTAAATATTAGTGATCCCAGCTCAGTTTCTAAATACTCGTGATCCCAGCTCAGCCTCTGATAGACGGCCCCTCAGAAAGTGCAGTTGCTCCCGGTTTTCCTTATGGTTCATTACTAATGGCAAATATCTTGAATGTAGCAGATGAAGATATTAAATAAATTAAAATCTAATTTTCCCATCCAAAGTAATTAGCACTTCCTTTTTTTTTTTTTTTTTTCCTACATCCCAGCCAGGTACTTCTCTTATTACTGGTTAAACTCCTTGGCACACACACTGGCTGGGGAGAAGTTGTTTATATTTCCCACTGTCTGACAAGACAGATTTAATCTTCAAGGACTATAAGCTAAAATATTTCATATATTTGTATATACCAGCAAAAATAAATATGCAAAATCGACAAGTAACAAGAGTAATATGGCCATGAGAGATTCCAACATGACTATTTTTGGCAGAATCAGCACTATCTGAAATAAGGAAATTAAGACACACTGATGACATTAATACTACCAAAAAAAAAAAAAAAAAAGGGAGGGGGAAATAAATTTGCAAAGTGATGCTGTAATTAACATGACCCTTGGAGTCTTGAGCTGATGTTCTGCCCAACTGCAGGGAAGGGTGGGGAAACTTAAAAGGGCCCCCAAATGCAATTTGAGCCTGACACAGCGCTATCTCCAACAGCAACCGTTTGTGTCAATGGCTTCACTGAAATGGACTTGGTCCTGTTTCAGCCCTCCTTCAGCAGACTTTCAGTGCTGTGGAGTACAAGAGGAGCTGGGTCAGAAGCAATAGCTCACTGCACAAAGTCTTAGTACTGATAACGCAAAAAAAAAAAAAAAAAAAGTAGTTACCATTTGAGTCTTTGAAAGAATTCTAAGAATATTTTGATTTCTCTGGATTCACTCATCCTGCTATCGTTAAGACAGAAAGGCAAGGAACACGTCAGTAATGATCCAGTTCCTAATTCCAGTTCCTGAATCGTACAAGGTGTTTTGTCTCGGTATTCCAGCTTTCTCCAAATTTTTTTTCTCATCATCTACAGCTTGGTTGCTTTTTAAGCTTTATTCAAACCCTCCATGCAGAGCAGCTACACCCCAGACTGCAAACAAGCCAGTCAAAACCATTTGTTTACCCTCGCCTCCTTCCTCTATACTTAATTTATGTTACATTTTAGAAGCTTTTAATTAGGGAGCATCTACTGATAACAGGAAGGAAATGGTTTAAAAGCGCCAGAATGAAGCCAAAGATAGGAATCAAGTTAAAATGAAAAGAACACACGAAAATGGGTTTTTTTCATCCTAACTCACAGCTGTGACTTCCTTGTACTTTCTATCGCTGACTACAATTTCTGCTTTAGAGAAATGTGGACTACAAGGAGATAAAATCTTTTATTCCATCAAACAAAGCCTTTGTCTCACATATGAGAAAAATAGGAAGATTGCAAATTAATTTGTACGCTAAAAGGTTTTTCTCTATCGCTTCAGCATTGTTCAAAACACTCCCTAAGTGACAGTCGCTGCGTTCTGTCACACAAGTCGTTCAAACAGGAGCTGGGTAAGGCACGTCCACAGAGAATAATGGGAGAAATGGAAATTAAAGAATCGAAAAGGCACATTTGTGCCCAGACCCAATAAAGGAGAGGTTGGAGCAAGGGCTGTGCACTCACAGCTCTCCCACAGAGAGCTGGGGAAGCTCCTCCCTGCAGCTCCAGATCAAGTGGACACTCCACTCTGAATGGATCCCGGAAAACCACTTCTCACTGTTACACATGGAGCTGGTCCATAGCCCAGAATAACCACCTGGAAGAGATCCAAAGCTCTTGGCTCTCACATCCACTTTCTAGATCGTGGTCTTGCCCTGGTGTGAATATATTTATGATCTTTGTAAATTAAGGAGAAGGTCAAGAATATGCTGCCCTTAATAATGGGCTTTAGTAATTATCCTTAGGATAGATTATTATAAAATTAGCATTATTTCTACAACACGATAAATCAAACGCTTTTCACACAGAAAATACACAAAGAAGTAGAGAACTGGCCACCAGTACTTGTGAAAATATGTCTGACCTTTCCAGCTGTACTTCTCTGTCCTTCTACTCTCCCCTCCCTGCATTATTATTTGCTGTTTTATAATAGGCTGTTATTTGTCTGAGCCTGATAAGCTCCTGGGACTCAGTCTGACCTCTCCGACGAGATTCCCAGAGCGCAGCCATCATGAGAAATCAAAATAGTGCATCCACAACAAACTAGTTTAGAAGTTGTGCTTATCACAAGCCTTTTTAATTACCTCACACAGCTTTGATTCCTTTCCTTAGGGTACTAATTACATGAGTGTGTTCTTTTGCTTTTAATGTTAGAAAAGAACATTCGCTTTTTCCACATTTTTCAGGCAACGGTTTGATTGCACCCCACTTTTAAATGCACAAGATTCGACTCAAGCCTTAGTGGATGGGCTTTAATCATCTCAACCATGCCGTGCCATCCCTCTAGTGCCAGAGTAAAGCCTGACTTACTGGGTAACCTAAATCACACTACAGCAGGTTTGGTACCACTCACTTTTCAAGTTCAATTACTGTTATAAAAATGTAAAATGACGCAAAACGGGTTGTGAGGTGCAAAGTAAGTGCTAGGTGTGACAAATTTGAGTTTCCAGATGAGTTTACATAATTTGTCCTTATTTTCTGTCTTATTTCTCTAAGCCAGAGTTTTACTGGAGACAGATATCCTTCACTGCCAGAAGTTAAGTTGTCATAAATGCTTTTTGCTACATAGATTTTTATTTTCTTGAGGAGCTCCCAGATTTATTTACATGAGAATAGGGAGGCTTCTGTTCAGCTCATAACCATAAAATAAGCCAATGCCAGACTGTCAAAAAGCCACAGCTGCAGACCAAGTGATAGAACCAAAGAGATTAAGGAGTTATCATGTGTTACTCTCAAGAGCATAACTTCTCCTCCAGCTTCCCTGTTCTTGTGTTCTCACTCTGTCCACAAAACAAAGAAGGGCAATCCTGAAAACTGTTCAAAACAAGCCCAGTCCCTTTATTTTTCACCTTCAGCTGAAAAAAAATCCAACACTAGTTAGAAAACAAGATGTAATAGGAGGCAGATAAACTGGAACGTACATTTAAACAGAGCAGAGGGTTTCTTACATTAAACAAGTGTATGTTTAGTTTGGATACTTTGCAATGCCAGGTTTTATCCCCACAGGAATGTTTCCAGACTTGCCCAGGAAACTGAACACCAACTCTTCAGGATATGCAGAAATTATCTGGGGTGTCTGATGATTTAATCCAGATATTTTCCACATGAATGTAAAGGATCTGCTTTTACCAAAAGGAGTAGTTTCACTCAGAAAAGGCAAACTGACTTTGGCTTTATTATTCTTCTCAAATCTCCCTTCAAATGACAGGCAAACCCACACATTTGCCAAGCACCAAGCACCCCTAAACTCTTGGGTTTATACAGAATGCACAGTGTGCCCCCAACAATTCCATACTCTCCATTTCCCTGCGATATTCTCCAGTCAATGGAAGAGGTTGTGTAGGGACAAACAATTTCCTCAAGAATGCCTCACAAAACCAATGAAAGCAAACTATTATCTTGCATTGAGTGTTTTCCTTGGTTCTTTAATCACAGTAGAAAAAGGTGAAGAGAGGAATCCCCCACCTTGTTTATACTTCAAACAACAACAACAACAACAAAAAAGACTTTAAATGAAGGAAAGAGTAGAAACTGAGTACATTTGGGACACTGAAAACATTTATAGGCAAGTTCAACGTTAGTTTTGCAGGTAAGAGTCCTCCAAATGTAGCCACAAATGAGGGAAAGACAGAATGATTTAAAATCAGTAACTGTACAATTTGGGAAGAGGTTCAAATGTGAAATTCCAGGAATCAGATGTACAGCGTGTTGGATGCCTGTACCTCTTGCCACATCAGTAACAGTCACAAGAATTCAACAACTTCCCAAACTGGACCCAGAAAGAAGGAAACAGAACACCTCAATATTGCTTGTTTTTCATCTAAAAATTAAAACAAACAAACAAACCAACGACAAAAAACACCACCCTGAATCAATCCACCACCCATCCTTGGATACGGGTGACAGGAAGGCAATCTTCCCAGCCCTTGCAGGGTGTCACAAGCACGAACACTTCAGAGCTTTACAACTCTCAGAACAGCAGAAGTGCTGCCTAAAGAGGAAATTTTTCATAGAGACACTGAATGTAGGAACATGGAATTCTCACAGAAAGCACATGGCTCATTTCCCTCAGAAGAGAAATGTATTGTTACAGACGTTAAATAGAAACTACCTAAATGCTTTGCCTAGTTAGATTCAATTGCTATTCCTACTCCTTCATAAGCAATGCCAGCTAAAAGGATGAAGCCAGGGTTAAGACCTTCATTTAAACTAATCAGAATAAATGTCAACATAAGCATCAGCAGAGGAAGGCATGCCAAAAATAATACAAAAATAGTCAAGACATAACAAACAAGAAAGCCAGTTAAAATCTTAGATACTGATTTACCCTAAGATGCAGCACAAAATACTCGAAGGCAAAACAAAAATCTGACTCCATTTTCATTTATTTAAGGGATCTAAATATAAACCCTGTTTTTCGCTGTTCCCATGATTCCTGCAAACAAATGATTTTGAGAGAAGTTCTTTGGGTTTCTTTGAAGGAGCTCACTGTGCTAAGATGGAGCATTTCAGAAAACAGGAATGTGTTTGGTTGGGCTGTAACAGGGAAATGATACAACAGGGAAGGTTCTTGGTGCCCAACTCCCCTTGGGCAGAGGGGACTTCATGGACGCAGATCAGGCAATGCTCTGGCATGTGTTTAGATGACGTGCTCACAAAAATCATGTCTAATAATGTCTACTTCCAAACCCAGCAAGTCAGCATTCTCTAATAACTGCTATTTGTTTTAAATGTCCAGGGCTATGGAGACAACATCGTGTCTGGCAAAGCTGTAAAATTATAACTGAAAAACAAGCCCAAACAAACGAGGCAAGTGATAAGGGAAGCTTTGCTCAGCTCCAGTTGTTCCAAACTCTCTGTAAACACCGCTGTCAGGACTCCTGGATAAGCCTCACTCCCTAATTAATGCAGTTTGCATTGCTCAGGTGCTGCCCTTTTGCTCAAGTTGTCCTCTCTTGTCTGCACACCACCGGACTGGGGTCAGCAGCCCAGAGCATTATGGGCTGCCTAAAGCACTTCTTCTCTTCAAACAAAGCAGCTGGAACACTAATAGGCACTTATTAAAGAAAGGAATAAAAGCAAAGGGATGACTCTAAGATGATTATAAAGTCTGACCAACAAATGATGCTTTTTTCGCAAGGTCTGAAGTATTGACAAACTGATGTCCTGTGTGTGTCACTGCACTGGCTGCTGGGAATCGCTGCTCAGATCCAGGATATCAGGAGGCATTTAATCATTTCCTTTAAGCACCTACCACTCGTTCTTTAATATGATGACACAAACTTGGACCATAAAATGACCTACTGCAGGCTCATTAGTCATGTTCCTCTTTGCTCAGAGATGCAGTGGCAACGACTGCACACAGAGCTTTTAAGAACTGTCCAAATCCATTGCAAAGCCTTTCCCTCTCTGCTTTCATGGCTACCAGTGGTCTCGTCATTCCTTAACAAAATTAGCCTTGATCCAAGGCATCTGTTGTTAGTACAAGTGACTTACTGAACATTAATATCATATGCATGATGTATAAAAAACATTGAATTCATGCTGCTAATGGTGAAGTTATGCTTGCAAGACATTTTCTCTCTTTCTGTAATAGCAAAGTTGAATTAAATGAAGCAAGAGACGTGAAGCCTCTAACCTATTTCTGCAAATTCTACATAGGTATTCAGCTCTATAAAGGAAGACAATATTTTGTGTGGACTGCAATTCCACATCTACAACAAATTCCTGACGCAGATCATCGCAGGCCGTTGGAAAGCCCTTCTGTTTGGGAATAATCAATAACTCAATTTACAAACTGGGAAAGCAGCACTGTTTCATTTCCTTTAGAGGCTGTGCATATTAGAAGTAATGCACAGGCTTCTGGAATTCTCATGACGCAGAAATAACTGTGTTCCAATCAACGAGAACATTTTTAGGCTGTGCCTGTGCTGACACTCTTCCCTCTGTTTACTGCCAGGCTGATTGACTTGAAGAGAGACACGTTTTGGTTGGGAACTGGAGGGCTAGTTTGAGTGCCTGGCATTTTAACAGCACAGCAAAGGGTTAACACACATGCTGGCACCAAGGGAAATCAAGAAATACAACCTTCAAGGACAAAATGTTTTCCCGAGGAGAAAAGAGACCGCGTACAACTCCAGAAAAGTGGTACAAACCATAAAATAATCATCTTTGCCTTTGAGAGCAAAGTAGGAGCGAGAATAAAGGGGTTTAGGGGATCTGATGCTGATCATTCACCAACACCTCCAAGGACTTTTGGCAATTACAGAGATTTCAAATATGAACAAACACCTTTTTTCTAAATTGCTGAGCACACACAAATAGGAATTAACCATTAAGCGAGACAAGCAATTAAGACAAATTAGAAAACAGTTTCATGTGCTTTCTGCACCACAAATACCTCCTAAATGCCTTTCAGTGACCCAAAAAGTGAACAATAAGACTATGTTAAAAGCTACTGTCAGAAATACAAAGAGCAAAGACATGCCAGCTTTGTCTACTCCCATCCAGAGAAACTCAGCAAATTGCTCTGTCATGCATCTTGTCCCCTCCCCAGCAATCATGAGAACCTTTGCCCTTTTGCCCCGACAGATTAAATCGAAGCATGAAGGAGTGGGATCTCAGCCAAAGAATATTACATTTTAAAAGCTGACCTAAGCTCTTTTTATTTGCCCTTTCATTTTGATCTCATGACAATGTTTCAGTATTTTCCTCAGTTATTGAGTTCATCAATCTCTAACCCTCTCCTGATGTATTTTGGGTTTCTGCATTTCTCCCATTTCAGGGAAGGGTGAGGTGTTTTGCACTTTCCAGAGCAACTATAATAAAAGGATATAATAAAAGGACCTATAATTCAGAAGATATGTGATAGCTGAAAAGAAAATCCACAATCTGGATTTCTTTTACCTCTCAAGTTAGGAGTATTTTTACGCACTAAGACTTGGAATAGTAGAAGAATTATCACTTGTTTAAATACCAGTTTTGTACTGGCACAGCATTTATCCCTGGGGACAGGACCTGTGCAAGCATCCTTTTCACCCACCCACCCACCCACCATCAACCTTAAACAGCCGCCTTTAGCACCCTGCCAGTACTTTGTAATTGGATGTTTGGCTTTTCTTAAACCTCTAGAACTGTCCCGAAGATTAACGACATTTGACACTGTGAGTGAATAACACCGTAAACCATCACACGATTTGATCTGAAATTAAAATCCTCTGCTCTGCTACAGTTACCTTTTAAAAGTGCCTCTGGCACAAAGCTTTCAGACCTGGGCACCACCTGCACACCTCAGGATCAAGTCATGAAACCCCGAATCTTCTAGGCCGTCACTCCCAAATTTTTGAAAGGCTTCAGCACCTTGCAGAGGTTACAAAGACCTCAGTGAGGCTTTGAAATAGATGTATCACCGTTATTCACACGAACAGAAGCTCGTGGGCATTTGAACTACTCTCATATTTTAAAAACCATACTCCTAAGTTAAGACTGGAGTTTGTAGCACAGCTGTCTGAGCTATCAAATTCTTGCCTGGGCAATTTGACTTGTGGAAACATGTTCAGTTCATATAAAGCAAATGAAAACACTATTACAGAGAATAACATTATAACAATAAAATAAAAAAAAAATCAATTTATGAAGCAGCAGAGTAGAGCCAGAGTATACCAGCTCTGAATTTTTATGTAGGACACACTCCACACTAAGCACAGAGACTGAATTTATGTAATTCCTGATGACTAAAAAGCCAATGTCTCTTCTTTGTACACAATGATCTAATATTGCTCACATCATCCGAGTCTTCCTGACAGTGTAGGAGAAAAAGCACACATATTTGTATACAAAGGATCAATATTTAGAGACTCCATAATTTTTATCACTTTAAATGAACCATCTGAGAAATTAGTCATCTTTAAATATGACATTCCCACAGAAAAAGGAATTAGTCTTTTGTGATGGCTACAGAATATTCAAGACCTCTAGAAACACTATGCTTTTTTATTTTTTGATTAGAAAACTCGATTATTTCTATACCATTTTTCATAGATAACAGTATAGAAAAGTCGTAAAGTAACATTCCAGATTACAGAGGAGTTAAATTTGATTCTGAGAAAAACAACATTCATACAGATTGTTCACTACTCAGTCGTATTTTATGGCCAAATCTCTCCTGATTCAAATATTAAATGAAAGTTGCAAGACATGGCTCAGCTGGTTAATAAGCCCTTACTCCTGCTTTTAATGGCTGAAAGAGTTCACAGCAGATACCCAGAAAACACACTGCTGTACTTACTACAATTTAAGCCAAACAATCATAAAGAAAATACCAAAAAAAAGGAGAAAGATAAAAAGGAAAAGAGGGAAGGATAAATCTTATGGAGGACACAAAACAGACACGTTTTCAAGCCTTCAGCTTTGGGACATGAGTTTATGTCAATTTTCATGATAAGAGCAATATTTCTGCATCACCTAAATCTGGTGCTGCTCACCCAGCTCTGGAACACACCAGCCTGGTGGTGACACAACCCAAGAAAAGGGGTTTTGGGCAGTGTGTAAATGGGCTCCATGCATTGTCCCAGCCCTAAAAAGAGACTGACCTTCCCAAGGCCAATTCCAAAGTGCTACACTTTGTGCTTACATAGCAACTAAAAATCTAAATTACATGTGTACTTAGAATGAGGGCTGAGACATCAGCAACTGGTGTTATGTGCAGGGGGCAGCTGAAGAATCCCAAAATATCCTCTGAGGAAAATGTTGTGTTCGTGGTCTCATACTGTTTATTCACATGCTTTATACCTTGACTTCATATATTTAACAGAGGAAAATCAGCTTGCTGACATCCTATGCAAATAGATTTGGTGGCCCTGTAGGTATTTCTGTAGATTTCCTGGGACAATCACGCTGAGGATGTGGGTGCCTCTAGGGATGTTCCCACTCCAAAGCAGCTACACTCCAAGTGGTTAATGCAGCTCTGGCAATCTCTCCACTCCCCTCCTCACCCAGCAGAAACAAGGCTCAATTATATAATCTGACACTTCCTATGCTTGGATGCCCAATTAAATAAATTGAAATAAGTGAAGGAAACTGTGGATTTTCTTCTTCCCCTCTCCCCCCCCCCCCCAAAAAAAAGTCTCTCTTGATATGCTGATGTAAATAAGGAGACATTTCTGCAGACAGGATGCACAGAAATTAATAACAGACTTCAAGAAGTCACACAGTCCATCATCTCCTGCTCTCTGATTCTACTTAAACATCTATGCCATCCTTCCCTGCAAAGTCCTCATCTAGCTGATATTAAAAACCCTTTCTGCCTATTTACTACTTCCTGATTCTGTAGCTGAGATTTTCTCCAGTTTTAGGAGGAAATCTCCCTCCCTTACTACAGCTTTGAACTGTTATTTCTGCTAAGTGCAGCCACCAGGCACAGAAAACAATAGCTTCTCTTTACACAAAACAAACCTGAGTCTGCACCAACCTTTCCTCAAAAGAGCAGGTTTTAAACATACTTGGGTTTGAGACACTTCTCTGGACTCTCTAAAGCTGATTGCACGGAGAAATACGACATGGGAAGGTATTCCACTTTAATCATTCAGGCCCTGTATCTTTAAAAACCCAGGGCAATTTTCACCAAACCATTTGTAGCTGCTGGGTGTGTGGAAGTTCTCAGATGTTTCAGACCACAGGAAAACCTTCAGCAGCCAATCAAGCTCCGTATCCCTCCGGTACTGGGGAGCCCAGGACTGGACACAGCATTCCCGATGTTTATACACTATTTATCGTTCCAAAGCAAAGCCCTGAACTCGACAGCACAGTAAAAATCTGTCTTTTAAAATAAAGTCTTGTGAAACTTTGGCGGTGTAGGTGAAATTACTAAAATGCCAGGTATTTGAGTCACTTTGCCCCAGTTCACATATTTGGCAAGGGCAGAGAAAGCTTTTTAATTGTCACTGAGAGACCAAAGGCAATTCCTGCAAAGTCATCCCTGTCATCCAAACACGACACACACAAAGCACCTTACAAAAACTCGCTTCTGTGGGATTATGGAGGTAGTCCAAATATGCTGCTCATAGATTAGGTCTAGGCCATTTTATTAGATTTGAAACCAAAGAGAATCTCTCTTCTATTTTTCAAAATGCGGGAACTAAAAATAAAAGTGAGGCTGATGGGCATTTGATGGAGTGAACAGGCTCTTTAGTTATCGAACCCCAAGCCACAGAACTGCCCAAAGGAAGAGGGAAAAAACCTGAAATATTATCATTCTGGAATCCCAATATTGTATGGTAACATATGGAGAGATATAGTGGTCAAAACTGACAGCAATTAAGTGTTCAAAGGCAAAAATGTACAGACCAGAGATACAAATCTCTCATCATTTCTGGAGCTTGTCATGGGAAGGATGGAATGCACCAGTAAAAACAAAACAAAAAAATATTTAAAACTGATAGAAGGTCCCGAGTTTTGTCCATAACTTCAGCAGATTTTAAAGTTTACACTTAAGGTAAAAAAAAGAAGAGGAAAAAAAAAAAAAAGGAAGATGTTTCAGCCAAAAAAAATTCAGTATTTTTAAAAACATGTCTGGACTATTTAATCTACGGACTGAATCACAACAGCTTGGGGGCAGGGGAGGGAAACTAGACAGAAACAGGAACTTGTGGAACTCCTAGTTGGAAGGATGGGAAAACAACCTGGGACAAAAGAGCTAAGAATTAGAGAAGAGGTTACAAGTGGGGAGGCCTATGCACTGATTTACATTTTTTGTGTTATGTTTAAGTTGCTTTATTCTCAGTTTATTTTACCTGCATGCGGCACATGTTATAACAGCACACCCTGACAGTGAAATCTGATGTACCCAAAATTAAACTGTCCCTATCTCAAAGTTAACACCACGAGACTGATGAGAGGAGACGGATGAGACTCAAGAGAGGAGAAAACCTTTTTTCCTTCCTTTTCTTTTTTTTTTTTTTAATGTGCAAAAGTCAGCAGAGAATAAAGCACCTTTCTGTTTACAGCGTGAAACACCGCATTTCATAAAACCTGATGCCTGAAATAATGGAGGCACTACAGACTTGGCCAGGCCTGAGTTAAGAGTCTGAATGCAATAATTAGGTTTCTACAAAACAAAGCCCTCATTTCATTTCAGTGAAACCACAGAAATATTGTGTGTTTACATTATCTCCACCAAAGTCTCATTTCCTTTTCACTTATTACATATATGAGACAGGAACTTCAAATAACAAACCTGAGGTGCATTAATGAAATGGAGAATGGCTTGCTCTTTGTTATTTATAGAGATATATATATATGTGCCAGAGAAACTTGGGTGAGCAGCAGCTCTCCTTACCTTTCAGGACTGAAAATAAATTTCTCCAACACAGATTATCCAACCTTTCATGAAGTGTTACACACCACACTAAGGAAATAGATGCATAGCTCTAATGCAAAACAAATCACACGGGTATTCTGTACCTGCTTTGGTCATCAAAATATCTGTACGGGGGAAAGGAACAAGTTGTATTCCCTGCCTGTGTTTCAAGGGGTATTTTTATTTTTGCAAATTCTTTCCATTTTAAAAACTGTACATTCCTGGCTGGCTACAAAGACACATCTGTCACACTCTTAATAGGCTGTCTTTATCTAAAGAAATGTGCTTTCCTATCCAAAGGAAGTTCAGTGTTTAGTGTGGCAAATGCAGAGAGAAATTCTCACACGTAGGGACGGGCAGAGGCTGGTCTTGCTTTGCCTGTTCTTGTTTGTGAGTGTCATTGGAGAGCCACAGATTTCGTAAATTGTACCAGTTGCAGGTCTGCGCTCCAGCCCTGTCCTCACAGCGGCAACACACTGTGGAACAAAGTTTGTCAACAAAGCGAAATGAAAACACTGATGGCTTCAACATGTCAGTGAAGTTTAAAGGAAGTTTAGAAATGACTTCCTGAAATAGATTTCCAGAGATCACTGCAGACACCAGACAATGATCTTATGCCCAGAAAGGCCGCATTGTCTCGCAGCTTCCTCCCCAAAGGCCTCCCTTTCATGCCATGATCCAGCAGCAACCCATATAACACTGAAGTACCAAACATACTCCCTTTCATCTTATTCATGCCTTTCTTCGAATAAGAATCCCATTTCCTCTCAGACCACGCAAACATCTCCCCTTTTCCCTGCCCTATCCAAGAAGCAGCACGATCCTCCTTCGCTCCGTCTTGGGCAAATCGGAGCGACAATATATCCTTTAGTATGTCCTGGTGTTCATCCGTGAATTATCCTTGCTTCTTAAATAACGTACAGTGATATGTGGACACCACCAGCTCCATCTGGAAGGAATCTCAGTGTTTCGTGTTATTTTAAAAGGTGATGGGAGGGACTGTTACAAAACTCCAGCAGAAGAGAACAGAATGCTGCTTTCTAAGCGGGTTTCATGGCAGCACTGAGAAGACAACCCACTGAGGATCAGGGTAACTCTGCCCTGAGAGGAGTTGAAAACGGTCTTTTGGACTCACAGAGAAACCCAGGAACTTAACTTGTAGAGAAGCAAGAGACAAACAAGAAGGTCCCATCCCAAAAGCTGTATTGTTCTGACACTTCAGAAAATCAGGCCCTTGCTGAGTGGCTTGCCAATCATTTCCATGGCCATCCATGACCTCAAAACACTCCTCAAGTTTTTTGTTGAATTGTGGTTTTTGCTTCTTGCAAGTCTTGGAAGTTTGTATTTTTTAGTGATCTGTAATTTGTGGTAACTCTTCTGTCATGCAGGACTGTAAATACAGCAACAACCCTTTGCAGTGTGACAGTCAAAAGAGTGAGAGCTCGAAAACGGAACCAAAATCTGCTAAATTCATATCTTTGTATCTACATTTATGACTTATATATATAGATATACACACAAACACATTTAGATGGATAGACACTCTTTGTCCCATCTGCAGACCCAGGAGTTTCCATCTGGTAATATCCAACCATGTCTCTGCCAAACAAATAATGATTAGTCTTTATCTCTCAGGTTTCAGATGCCCAACTGCAAGGGAAAGAGATGTGGCTGAGCTCACAATCAACTCAGACCCACAACTTCAAAGGGACTCAAAGTTTTATTAGTTCTAGTATGTCTAAAATAACTTATTTTTACTAGTGGCTTGATGGCAATAAAACTTACAAAACTGTTATTTCTCTTCTGGAAAAGCAATGTCCTTAATCAGAGAGTCAGTTGTTATGAACATGTGTGATTAATGTGCAACACAAGACAAAAAAAAACCCTTTCCCACTCCCTGCTTTCACCAAAGAGCTGCTGCTTAGAAATGCAAGTGCTACACAAGAATTGTTTCAAATAGCTTCAAATTTCTAAAATAGATTCCCAGATTAGCTCAGAAATCAGAGTATATCCACTTCACATCACAACAACTGCTTTTTAAAATTTCTCCCATACAAAAAAATCCTCTTCTGAATCAAAACAAAAAAAAATTATTCATACTATGTTATGCCTCAAATATTTAAAACTACTTTTCAGGGAATACAGGTACGTTGGGAAGCAGTAACAGTAGGAAACAGCACCCAGGTATTGCTACAAACCATACCAAATGCCTTTTTTTTTTTTTTTTTTTTTTTTTTAGGTTTCAAAGCTTAGAATTGTGGAAAGCAGCTTTGTCTGAAGGGAGTTTCCAGCCTCCCCAACAGTGTAAGCTTGACCCTGCAAATAAAATGTGGTGGTGGTGTCAGACGGGGGTTGGCAGCACAAAATGGGCAGCCAGGAACAAACTACAGGGTAGCTGGGTCTGGTGGGATTTATTTTGAGAGAGAAAGAGGGCATTTATGCAGGAAGAAGACCTGCTGGGATTCACATTCTCAGGAGCAATAAACATGCCAACCAACCCAAATATTTGCTTAAAGCTCTTCGTGATGAGTTGAAACCTCCTCATGACCTAGGTACGTATTAGGGCCTCTGAGGCTGGAAAGGACAGAGGTACCCACAGAAAGCAAATTAACTCCAGCACACATCAGGATTGTTTATCGAGAAACAGGCCCTTCTGGCCAACCTTTAAACAGCAGCGTTTTGCCTTCTGCAAGTGCAAGGTCAGAGAACTGTGCCAAAGGAAAACAAACTAAGACATGAGATGCTGACTGAGGTTCTAGGAGATATTCAGAGAGGTGATTTCTGTGCACACATCCTCCTGCAATGACTACAGTCTTCTCTGTGCTGGAGGAAGCTTCACTGGGGCACTGCTGTGGTGCTGAATACAAATCAAACTGCACATCCCTGTGTCATCTGAGCATGTAATCACTTGACAAATCAATCAGCACTCACTTCACTCAGCAATACAAAGGGACAGATTCACCTCCCAGTTCCAGGGGGATCTGCAATCAGAGACTGTGATGAAAAGATCCCCAGGCCTTGGCCTTGTCCCTCTGCTGTGCCTGTGCTGCTTCAGGCAGTTCCCGCAGGGTTCCAGCTGTATCGGTGCTGCTCGCTGACTAACAGGGGGCACAGGCACACCCTTCTCTTATCTGCCTTTTGAAAAACCAAAAAAAACCACCGTGGGAATGGGAAATTGACTGGAGTCAAACTTGGTGCTCAGGCTGGTCATCAGGTACCTTTCTCTTCTGCTCTCCAGTAGCGGATGAGGCACGTTCCCCACAGCCAGGGAGGCACCGAATTCCTGCCTGGCCGACGAGCAGGAGTTACAGGAGGGAAGTAGGACAGAACTACCAAAGGGAGAAACACTTCTTCCACTGGCAGTCCTGAGGGAAGATTCTGCCTTGTGGATGAACCAGACACAAAGTAAGACCTACAAAAACATGAAACAGTGCTGGAGAAGAAAGAGAAGTGAAAAAATCCCGGATAAAGGAGATGGAGCTCCCTACCTGTGCTACCCAAAACTGAGGGGCTTCAGCCCAGAGATGAGTTCAACCTCGCTGCACAGTTCATTGCAGCACACTGCACCTCCAAATCCTGTCATATTTAAAGGAACTCATTTAAAATTCATTTTTCCATTGCAATGGGAGAAAAGGCATTTCTATCCTCAATAATGCATTTTCAGAGTGGAAAGACTGGCCTGTCCCAAAACCAAAGCAGTCATCAGAGCACCTGCAGAGATCGTGCCATTTCCCTGCATGTTTCAAAGCCAGCGTTTGAATCCAAGGCACTCCCGTCCTTCCCAGAGGAATTCTGTAGCAGGTGGTGTTAATAATCCCTGAAACAGGATTCTCTTTGCTGCACCAGCTAAAAGTTCGGGGAAAAGGGATTATGACAAAGGCTTCACCTGACCCAGTAATGCCTCTGTCATTTGTCACCTCTCATGTCAGTTTTAGAATAAGCAGGTATAACATTTCAATCACAATACTGCAGATTTACTCCTACACTTGCCAGGGTTGAAGGCTAATGTGCTCTTAGAGAGCCATTCTCTGGCAGGGAGAATACATGGAAATGAGAAAGACCTGCAGTTCTACAGGGAACAGGCAGTTTTACAAACCCTTTCTCTGTTTAATCATAAAAGTAAAATAATAATAATAATAAAAAATATTAAAAAAGAAAAAGGGATAAGGTGAGGTAGAGGTCAAAGCAGAATGTCTCCAGTGAAATAGCTGTGTGACAGTTTTCTGAAGTCACCTTATTGAAAGTAACACTGCTTCTTGTCTTAGCATGAATGCTTTCTAGTTTTCATTTATGTTGATTGCTCATGCATTAAAAAAATGTCTGGGGCAGCAATGGAACATCACATAAGGAGGAGTTGAAAGATATGAAACCTTTCTAATATCTAGTCCCAACACTGCAGATATATCAGAGCCCTTATTTTGTCATTAAAGTCCTATCTTTATAATAAATTAAAGACCTTTGGACCCATATTATACACTGGAGTTATGTAAGTACATAAGCAAAGCATTCCACTATTAAATATGTACTTTCCTAAAATGCAATAAAAATAATTTATTCCACAAGGGACATTCACCAGGCACATTTTAAATACACCATACAAATTCTTGGATGTTTTTCCATAAATATTTGAGGTGTAGATGAAAAATTATAACAGATTTTAAATAATATTAATTGGTTTTTTTAATTAATTTTAAACTATTCAATAAATTTTTAGACTTCTTTCATCTTTCAAATGGCAATTTAGCACTTGAAAATGCTACAAGATAGGTATATCCACATATTTGAAAACAACTCCAAAAGGCAAAATAACTGAATTAACAGCAAATTTAGAAAATCAGTGCCTAGAGATTTAATTTACTGGTTTGTTGGTTTTTTTAATAGAAAAAACAACATTTTCAGCAGCTGAGTCATATTAGAAAGAGATTTCATCCTCTAGTGCTACTGGTCAGAACCGGAACCATTCATCTACAATACCTTTACTTTGATTTGCCAGCAATAACCTGTTAGAAGGCCAGGGATACACTCTTTACATGTGTCAAAACCCCCAATCAGCACACATTCAGTTTAAATAAGAGCAAAATTACTAAGAACTACACAAATTATATACAATTGTATAGGATTTTTAAACCCTTAATCCCTCAGCACTCGAGAGAGATGTTTGTTTACAGTACTAAGCTATTGAGAAAGTACCTTTTGGTGCTTTAGCTCTTCATAAAAAGGTGCACTAATGTATCTTTTAGAACTTGTTTTAGGCAGATCCAGCATGGCAAGATCTGGCCCTCAGTGAGTAAAGCAAGGGCTCCCTTACTGTAACCAGGCTGTTGTCTTTAAAGAAAACTACAACATGTTTCAGGAATTTTCTTCTCCCATCCTATTTCTTCCTGCCCACAATTCCCCTGTGCTCCCAATCCCACACTCAGATTTCCTGTTCTTCCCACTCCCTTTCACACACTTGGAACTATTCTTTTCCCCTTCCTTTTCAGCCCATCTCTTTTTGTCCTTCTAGCTCCATTGCTCCTATGAATCCACCTCTCCTCCCACTTCTGCTATTTCCATATTTCTTTTGAAATAAAACAACACAAAAAGAAGGCCACAAAGAAATTCCCCCTTAAAAAAAAAAGAAGGACAAATAACCCTAAAAAAAACCAACCTTAGCAAAACCAATGAATAACCCTGCAACTGTACCAGCTCTACTGAGCTTGTGGATGCCACATTAGACTCTGCTATCTCTTGCCTTTTCATTTATTTATACTATAAACGAAACAAGTTAAGATCAGAGATTTAATTCACTAGGTCGCTTATTAGATTTCAGGATGCAGAGATGGCTGGCTGTGGGGAGTTTAGGTGGCTTAAGTAACTCCTGCAAAAAAAAAAAAAAAACCCAAGACAGAATTAAGTTTCCATCAAGGAGATACAAGATCCTTCCTAAACTCGTTGTCTCAACAGCATCCTGGCTGCATCAACAGGATTCCTGACATCCTGCACTACAACCAGCAGCAACTTGGAGGGCCCTGCAGAGCCTGGTTGCCACGTAAATATCACCTCCATCCAAGGATACCTTCATGTCTGGAATAAGAACTAAGCTTTTCCCATGTTATTGGTTTAACTGGAGGGTGCCTTCCCCTTTCTCCTGCCCTCTCTGCCCTCTACACTCCTGTTCTCCAGGCACTGCGATTAAGTGCCTCTGTATCAAAGAGCGATTGCCAAGGAAAGCACAAGTTAGATTTTAATCAACATAGGGGCTGGAAACTCATCCCCCACACTCCTCCCGTGGCTGCTCTCAGAACAGGAGGTGCTCCCTAGGCCTGGGAGACACATTCAGCCTCCCGTCCTCTTGTCCCTTCCCGGGGCAAGTGTCACCAGCCTGCAATGAATGGTGGAAATGCACCTGCACAGACCGAAAAACTGAACCTGAAGTTCACATTAATAATGAAGCCCTCCAGGTGGTCCAAGAGCTGGGGCCGTAATGAGGGACTTTCGGTGACACATCAGTTATTAAATGTTGAGCCAGGTCACTACACATGAATAAAGTGATCTCCCCAGAAAGATGAAAGGGGAATTATGGTTGTTGGGGTTTTTTCTTTCTTTTTAAGAAGGATTACACTTGCCTTCTGGAAAAAGTCTGAAGAAAGACAATGTGCTAAAACAGTTAACTTGATTAGACTGGAACTGAATAAAACACATCAAGAGCTATAAAAGGAGCAGAAAATTATTCTGAACTGTATATGCAACAGTGGCTAAATCGTGCCCAGTGCCCTCTGAACCCCTGCTGGCAGCAGAGCTCTGAACTGGGACTGCACTGCCCGCAAAACCAGAGCAGGAATGATGCTGTCTCAAGTGTGGCTGCTGGAGCACAGGGAATGGCAGAGGTGACAGCACCAGCCTTGGCAACCAGGAGCACCTTTCCCACAGCCCGGTGGCTGCCTCTGCTCACCCCTTACCAATTCCGGGGAGCTCTGCAGGGACAACCCGCAGGCAGAGGCAGGACAGGCATCAAAAGGAACATCAGAATCTCCTTCAATCTGCGAGGGACTGAGCCTCCATCTGCCCTGCTTCATACCTGCCCTGTCCCCTGGCCAGGAGCAGGGATGTCAAAACACCTTGGGACTCTTCCCGGGGAACTTGCTCAGGTCAGAGGATGAGGGTGTTTTAAGCTTTACAGACTTGTCTAAATCTTTACCCCAGACCCTTGCCCTGAGGGGAAAAAAACTCGTAAAGCTTTGCCGTCTGAGAAAGAAACACCAGTTATTGTAACAGGGAACACACAAAGGAATCCTGAATTGCCCACCCAGCAATGCCTATCATGACTATATGGAAACTGGAAACGGGAAAGGGATGAAAGAAGAGAGCAGGATGGGCCCCAGAAACTGAGCAACACTAGGTCTGTTTGAAGTTCTCTACATATTGTAATATTTCTGTGGCTAAGCACTAGAACAATACAATTATGCCATAAATCAAGTTCAGACTAGAAAAGCTCTTCATCTATTTCACAGATGGGTACAGTACAAGGACATGGAAAAATGAAAAGGAGTAAAATGTCTGCATTTTGATCATACCTGATCCTGTAATCAAAGGCAAGAAAGCTTTTACTGCTCCACTTCTTCATGAAAAACGTGTTCTCAGTGAGATACTCAAAGGTGTAATCAAAAATATCACCAAATATAGAGTAAATCAGTTCTTCTCATAATTAAAGCACTATACAGAAAATATGGGTAAGTGCCCTTGCCAATATGAACAATGCAAAATCAACAGCATTCAAACATCTCCAGAAACATGAACACATGGAATCGTACCAGCTTGGAAAAAAAACCCAAAAAAAAGTGCATTTACTGCATGACTCTGAAACTCAACGTAAAACTTTCCCCTGGAGAAAGCCAGCTCTGAATCTTATGAAGATGTTTTAACTTAATTGTTTTGAGATGTAAATGTAAACAGTGCAGAGTGACATCCTTCACTTGGGAGAAAAAACCAAACCTAAGGAATAAACACAGTTGCTGGATCTGAAGCAAGCTGTTCCCTGTCCTGAAATAATATAACATAACTTTCCTAGATATGTTTTCATGCTGAGAATCCTGGAGAAGCCAAAGTGCTGCTTAAGGGCCATTTGAGACACTTTTGTACCTAATGAGGCCAGGAGATTTTTTGCAAGATAGTCTGATTTTCGTTTTTACCAAGCATCCCTACATGGAAACAGATATCAGCTTCTGGAATTATGCAGCTTGTATGTGATCACCCAAATAAATCACTGTACTTCTGGGGAAGGAAACACCACCTGGAACAGGAATAATGGAAAAATGAATTCCAAAGCTAAAGGCATACAGGAACTAAGTGACAAGTTGTTACTCCCATCAGTGTGCAGGCCTTGCTGCCAGAAAAACATAATCCTGGTACTAATTTGAAGACTTCTGTGAACTAATGCTAAACACACCCATTTTAATATTTTTAAAATTCATTTTTAATAAAACCTGACCACTGACTCCAGTGAAGCGTTCTCAGGAGCCAAGCTTACTATTTTTCACATCACCTAAAGCATGGCCTTCTGTCCCCAAAGGACTTTCTGAAGAAACAGCACGTTAGCATTCATTGCTGTAACCCACTGATGTATATTTTATTTGTGGCTTTAAAGTTTTCAACCACTTTTCTTTGATGCAGTGCATAATCAGTAGTGGTTAAAGGACTACCTTAAAAAATGGAAGCCTCTGAACAAATTTTTGGTGATAAAGCATCAAAGGAGTGGAGTTGGAATTAAAGGCCTGAGGGGTAAGAAACAAACCAAACTTGAAACAACTGAGGTCTGTAAAAACATGGCAGGAATGGGGGGAATCTCTACCATTAATAGCACTGGAAACCTTAATTTAAAAAAAAAAATAAAACAAACAAACAAACAAACAAAAAAACAACAGAACAATCAGACGCAGCTTCTTTACCTGGATCTAGAATTAAAACAATGGACACTGCCAATCTTGCATCAGAATAAATGTGAACCTTTATGTTTCTATACTGAAAATGGCTCAGTAATTTTTATATGACACTCCAAGACAAATTTATGTGAGTATAGATTACTAATGGATTACTAGAAGCCAGAAATTACAAGCTTTACTTCTTTTTACTTCATAGATTAAAACAATTACCAATCTGCAGGTGGAAAAGTTTACTGCAATTCCTGTTCACTTTGTTTAAAAATTTAATGTTACGATTTCAAAACCTTTTGAGAATCACCTGCCTCTCTGACAGCATTTCAAAGCCCAGCTCCTTGAGCTTTAAAAATAATACTTGAGTTTATTCTCGCAGGCAAAGAATTCTACTGAAAACTCTTTCAAATGTTTGAACAAGCATTGATGAAATGGTGGCAAAAAAGTTCACAGAGCCAGGCCGGCAGTCGCAGTTTCACCAGTGCTCCACAAAACTCAGAGTCAGACAGGAGACCCCTACGTGGTTCAGATCTTTTCAAACAGACGGGAGCAGATCTGTCGTGGAGTGTGGGAAGTCTGCCAGCCTTCCAAATCAGCAGTGAAGCTGGAGAAAGGAGTCTGAGCTATTGCAACACCTGAAACCAAAAATGTGGAGCTCGGAGATGGTTCTGAACACACCTAAAGCAAGAGGAATGGAAGCGTTTGGTCCTCGTTAGTGTTTCCTGTGTGTATCAATCACAAACGTTAATGTAACTCCTCGGAACAACCGAACGCTGTAAGCACTTTTTGAACTGCAAAATTAAAGACAGAGGGGGGAAAAAAGCTCTTGCATAGCACGAAGATAAAAGGTTTCCTTCTGAATTCAGCTACTATTAACACTTGCACCTGGCGCTTACATAATTAAATGCAGAAAACAACAATTGTACTCCAAGAAAAAACTTAATTAGATTAGGCATGTAGCAACAAATGCGTAATTGCCATCATTAGTACGTCAGTGTACTACAAATGGAAACGCTTAACTGCCGAGCTCACAACTTTAAAAACTGCCAATTCCCACAGAGAGGAGGAGAAAGCCATTTGGTCCCTTTTGTGATTCCAGGACTCTTGCATCCAGGTGAGATTTACTCCCAAAGGAGCAGGGGAGCACTGCTGGCTCCTCTCCCCCTGAAATTTGGAAGGTGGACTTTTGTTTACCATGTTTTGTGCTACAAAAGCAAAACCACGTTGGGCAGTGTGTGACAAACCAATGAGCCTACAAAGCTCTCCTGTGTCCTGAGCCTTTCACAGGCACCTGTTTTGCTCACAGATGAGACGCTGGGAAGGACATGACAACTTCCACATCCCAAAGGAACGGGAATCCTTTCATTTCAGGCTTAAAGCTGTAACAACAACCACCAAAAATCAATTAATATTCCAGGGAAAATGTTTCAGTGGCATGGACAGTGATCCACTGGAGAAGATTCTCTACAGGAGCTGCAGAGTAACAAGCAAGAACATAAGGAAGAGTTTGACAAGTATCCACTAGGAGTGACCTAAGCAAAAGTGATCCTGACTGATCCAGCTTCGCTTTCCCTGATTATATTCAGAATCTTCTAAAATAGCTGGAATACTCTCTCCCAGACCTGCTAAAGAGCAGCAGCTGTGATGCCTGTGTACAGTCACATGAGGGAAAGAAATGATCCCCATGGTTAAAATCAAACAAGGACTTTTCAGGTTGTCTTCTGCCATCTTAGGGGGGATTGTACCCCAGATCCTCAGATCTCACCACCACAAGAGACCAGACTCAGCAGGACACCACAGCCTTGTGATCCAAAGGTTCCATTTCCCATGCACTGGACAAACTGATGCAAGGTCCAAACTTAACCACTACGAGTTTGTACTTCTCCAAATGCCAAGATACTTCAATTTGTCAGGAATTACTGCGAGCTTAAAATGGGTATTTAAATGCCTTGTATATTTAATCAACTCACGTCAATTTTTAAATAATAAATATTCCCTGAGTATTAGGGCATTAATTTCATTCCTGGAGACTACAGCAGCCTTCCTGGAGAGCTCATGCCGGCAAAGTTATTCAAACATTACCACTGAAATTGTAAAGCCAAACAAGTCTTGCTCTCAGTGTCTCCCCTGGCAGGGCAGATATTTAACTAAAGCTTGCACCTAAAGCTACATAATATTTAAAGGGCTTTTCGGGCAGAGTTCCAGAGGAGACCTGATATGACTTGTTCAATAAGAAGTGTCAGGTTTTAAAGAACATAAATGGGAAAAATACCTGATTAAGAATTCAGGTTGATTTTAGAAAACACAGAGCCACGTGTTTGTGGGCAAAGCTGTCACCTACCACCACAGACTTTGCCTTCCTTGTGCTGCAGAACTGAAAGCCTGGGACCACATCTGGCCTTGCAAAAGGAAAAAATCACCAGGCAAAGTTGTGGTCTAACCTTAACCTTTACCATGTAGTCAAGAAACAAACAAACAAAAAAAAGAAGCCTGTTTTATGGCTCCTGAAGGAAAATCCCTATTGAGATATCTGGGGTATGGATAGGATTGCTTCCTGAGAAAGCTCCAGATACACGAGGTTACCCAGCTGTGCAGCCATGAAACATGTTCTTCTTGATTAAATAAGGAACTGTGGCAACCAAGGGTGCCATGGCCTCACATATGCTGTAATAATGAGGCATAACCAAGGGTCTTCTGGGAGCTCTCCCACTACTGTTAAAATTTTATAGCCTCAAATTTGGGAGCTGATTTAGAAAAAGAGAGAATCCTATTCAATATTTGATGTGCATTGGTATTTCTTTCCTTTATAATGAAACAATTTTCCCGAAACATCCATATTCTTTATGTTAAAAAAAATAAATAGATCAGCTGCTCCTGCTGAATCAACTCTCAAGGGAGAGAAGATAATAATATCACATATGAACTTCACAGTATTTGCTTAGTATATCCCATTTGCAGATATCATCTTATTTGAATAATCATATGTTTGCAATTTTCCAGCTTCTGATGAAAAACTGACCTGTCATCAAGAGCAAATTTGCTTCAAAACTCACATATGACTGTTATCTGTACCTGGTGTTATTAAGAATATCCATTTTTTTTGACATCCTTTCCCCTAGTTATCACCACATAAACTTATACCTGTAAGAGCTCCCATCTCAGCGCATGGTGCAAACACGGGACTTTTCTTTGCTGGAAAAAAAAATGACTTGGAATAATTGTCTGAGAAATCTGCCAATTCTTTGTCCAGCTGTCATTGCAAGGGAAAAGTTTAGAGCTGCACCTTTTGTTCCCTGGGAGGGCAAGCAGCCCAGCCTGCAGCATTAATTGCTTGTAAGCCCAGGGAAGGGGCAAAATTCCAAGGCAGCTGGGTTATATCTGGATTGAACAGAGGCCCCATCCTTGGACAAATAATCCCCATGGAGAAATTATTTCCCAGTCATCAAGGGTGAAGAAATACAAAGAAGGCAGTAACACCAGGGGTTTTATCCTTTTTCCAGCAACAATACCACCTTCATTCCTAAATGCAGATGGGGTGACCACCATGGTACAGCTGGGCTGGGCTAAACGTTCTAAACCAAAATTGTGATGGGAAGATAAACAAAGATGACAACCAAAACGGCAGGTAAGCTTTTCCTTCCCTTGCAGCAGCTCTGAAATTGGCAGCTCTCTTTCATTTCCTCGAGTAAGGAATTCATTTGGCTTGACAAATTACTGCCTGCTCAGAACACTTTTCCCTTCATCCTAGCACAGATCAGGGAAAGGACGGAGAAAGTGGCACTACCTGCATTTAGGGGCCCAGGATAGGATTGAAGATGAGAGGAGTTGGTGACTAGAGCTGTAATTAGGACATGGGATAAGAATAAAACTGGCAATGAAAGGGCACAGGCAAATTCAAAGAGAGGGAACCTGGGAAGTTGGCCTGGGACTAAAACTAAACCATTTTCCAGTAAAGAAAATGGACAGTGAGACATGAGGAGAGAAAAACTGTGACTGGCTTGACATGGAGACTCGTTGTGAGAAGTGAACACTGAGGCAAGAAGTTAGAGAGTCCCTACGCCCCAAAACAGGGTCTCCCATTCCCATCTGTGGTCCAGCAGCACAGGAAGGTGTCACTCATCTCTTCCCCTCTGCGCTTGTTTCCACACCCATCACTCCTCTCTCCATCAGCTCCCTGCTCCTTAATCACATCAAAGCAAACCTTTTTAAGACCATAGTTTGAAATTGTCTAAGCAAAAACATCTCCCTAAAACCAATCCCTCTTTAATATGTAAATTCAGGCCAGCAGCTTTCAGAATGGATGAGAATAAGGGAGCAGTAAATTGTGAAATGCAGGTAGTGGCACTGGGAACAAGTAGAGAAGAAGGTGGGAATCTCAAGGTGCATTTCAGTCCGATATGATTTAAAATGTTGTATTACATCCTGAGCTGAGAGACAAGTTCTAGTTTGCAGAATCGTTTGGACTTTATTAAACCTACTTTTAGAAACACAAGGATTTTTATTTCTTTAAAGAACTCAGTCCCTTGTTGCACAAAATTGCAATTGTGACCTTCGTCTTCATTCTTATTCTTTTGGTGAAGATAATGCCATTGTTTTGGGAAAGACAAATAGATCACCTATGAAATCTTTAATCTACTTATGAAATCATACACCAACCTGACTAGAACCAGAAAAAATACTGGTTTGCAGACCAGAGTTGAAGCACACACATAAACCTGGGGTTTGCTTTGAGACACGAGGATGAGACAGAGGAGGTTCCAGCTGGATGTACAGTTAGAGGAAATATCATATCCATCCACACATACACAGAGACTATGAACCCCCAGGCAACTTCAATTTTGGCGCTTCCTAACTTTAAGTGCTTGGGTTTGCACCTTAATAACATTCTTTTAACATTGGGTGTGTATAATACACTCATAGATCGCTCAGCCAAGACATAATTGATTGAATCAGCCCCATTTGTGAATGATTTGTGAAGCTCACACGAGTTTGTGAAGTTGCAGCCCTGCCCAATAAAAATTAAAGCAGATGCCTCTGCGAAGCCCAGGGAAACAAGCTGATAATGTAAAAGGAACAGACTGAACTGTAACAGAAGTGTGACAAAAAATATTTTGTTCTTTGCTACTGTGTATGTAGCCAAAACCACAACACTGCAGATCTGTCAGCCCAAATGGCAAAACTATCATTTTGAATTTAAAAAAGAACATTAGCTCCAAAAAACAGTTGAATTATAAACCCCGCACGTTACAGGGCATTAACATAAGAACAAGGGAAAATATGTAAAGCAGATGACTTTGTAAAGAAAAGAACCCCAACTATTCCACACATAATCATAAGGTAGTGTTTTTAATGGGAGAATCATAGAGATTCTTCTGTTTTTAGAAGAGACTAGATTTGATTGATAAAAAAATTAGATATTTTCTTAATCTAGACGAACTCTCTTTATGTCATCAAAGATTTTGAAACACTTTGTTATTAATACCATACAAATTGAAATTAGAAGTAAACAGCCTCTTTCTCTAACTGAATGAAGAAAAGGCCCAAGTGAGAACAGTGAATTGCTGTGTGTTTAGAATTACCAGTGGTGGTAGCCTCAAATACATCACATTTTTCCTATATTCTAATTTAATCCCCATTAGTGTAAAAGTGGTTATCCAGCAGTATCTAATTTCCAGTTGGTAGCCCTGCCATTCCCTTAGAGAATGTGCTGTATCACCGATTAAGGCCTAATTACCAGAAAGTTGCTCTCAGTAGAGTACGTTTTCTCTTTTTTCCAAGTATCATCCTGTTTCTACCCATGACACTGGTACAAAAACTAAAATTCCTCTTCCTTCCAAACTGGAATTAAAATTCCCTATTTGCACATCCGCTTGAGGTCTTATGAAACCCCAGTGAGTTTTGCTTTCCCTCCAGAGAACTGATTTCTGCTTTTTTCCTTGGACTTTTTGTTTCCTTGCCTCATTTTCCCAATGGGAAAATGGAGGGAGCACTACTTCTGTGTTCACAGAGCAATTAGGTGTGTGGAGCATTTAGATTCTGGGATAACAATCCTCATACGGATGAAGTTCATTGTGTGTTTTCTTTTATATCAGTACCATCATCAGCAGTTCCTGGCCCTGGTCACTTCACACCTCAGGTTACTGGTCCCCAACTACAACTGGTTTTAAAAGTCAAGCAGGTACAAAGTCATTCAGTCTAAATTTGAAGCCCTAAAAAGGGTGGGGGTTTATTTGCAGTCTGCCACGTATCGTTAGAATGAAAACCAGCAACCAGAAGCTGCACTACCATCCAACATCATCCATTCGAAAAGATGAGCAACCGCAAAGACAGACTTTAACCTGCAAATGCAGGTTTTCCATTGGTGTCTCTTAAAAAGCAGTTCCACCCATGTAAGAACTTTAATCCATCATTAGCCATCACCACATTTAATTCTCTGTGTAATGCCAAAAGCTCACACCATGTCACACCAACATAAGGGTTCCCACAGCTGGAAAAGGAAGACACGGCACATGGAAAACAAGGGAGGACAGATCTTTCCAAGACTCACCCATCTTGCCACCTACCCTGCTGGAGATTTTCTTGGCTTCTGAAAAGCTGCATGTTATAATCTGTAAGTGTTTTTTGCACAGGGAAAAAGAACTTTGGCAAGAT
Organism: Pseudotriccus pelzelni; assembly: GCA_035584735.1. Lineage (NCBI taxonomy): Eukaryota > Metazoa > Chordata > Aves > Passeriformes > Tyrannidae > Pseudotriccus > Pseudotriccus pelzelni. The sequence goes on along the minus strand of JAWMRA010000113.1, from coordinate 6,215,791 downwards.
GTGATGAGCAAAGAGCGACTCATGAACGAGTAGGGAAGCTCTGTGGAAGGAGCAGAAAATCTGAAATAGGAGGTGAGAGGTCAATGCAGACCTGATTTCATACTCCTTCATTCTGTGCAGCAAGAAGAGAGCTGTAAACCCTTTCTGTAATATCTGTAATTTCGATACTTGGGCTTTGCTTGCCTCTACAGCTTAATCCTGGGGTTTATTCAAGATTTTCTTGGAAAATGTAGTGACTAAGAAGTAATTACTTTCATTAGAAGCAGAAGGAAGAAAGGATTGCAAATCCTTTCCATTACAGGAGGTGGGGAATTAAGGACAATGGCAATCTCCAGTGTCTGCCCTTTGGGGTCAGTACATCAGCAGCCAGTGGTGTAGGGATCTTCCCCCTCCTCTGTGAGTGATATGCAATGTCCATATTTTCATTTTATTGGACATGTGCACATTTAAAAGGAATAACCAGTAAGAATCAGCAAACAGTTGGTGCCATTTCCCCATGCCTTGCTGCTCACACCTGTATACACTGCTGATGTGGAAATTAATGAACTTGGGGCCCAGAGATACTTTTAAGGAACTCTCCACTGATTAAGGCCTTTGTTTTGTTTTTAGGCAGAGCAGCATGAAAGCTTCAGTAAACAGGCTGATATTCAAAATGCCTCTACGTCTACAAAGTCAAGTACCTCCAGCACTCCTTTATTTCATTTCTTCTATTTATTTCAATACCTCCTGTAAAACCAATCAAAACAATTTTAAATGTTTTAATTGGCATTTGGCATTTTCCTCCTACTGAAGCCTGGTCCTCCTACAGAACCTCCTTTCCTGGTTCTCCTCAGGACCAGGAAAATAGTAGTACCTCTTAAATCTGAATAACAGCTTTAAAAACCCCCGTTTGAGCCAAACAAAACATGTCTTTCCTGCAGTGCTTTCTTCACTCTTACCTGAAAGAAGGGGCACTGTCGGGATTGTTGGGCAGGAAACCGAACCACTCTGACAGGTGTCCCAATTTACAGACTTTTCTTGAAGTGAACCAACCAAACGCTTAATTTTAAAAACTGTCCTCTGTAGACTGGCACATATATATATATATATAAAATGTCTGACTTTATTCTCACTGTAGCACAGAGCCACAAGTGTCACTTCCTGCACTGCCAGACTTTTTTGCCCTGGGAGCTGTGCCCTTCACCTCCAGCTACAGCTGGAGAGCCTCACTGGAAGTATGAGCGGGGCATATGAGCATGGCAATGAAATATTTGTGTTTTCCCCACACAAGACACGTGAGCCATTTGCCTACATGTGGAAAAAGTGTTTAACGTTTCTAAAGCACACGTCCAATTCCCACAACAGACTGTGAATTGCTATCTGTCCATTAGGGAAGGGTTGTCACCTCCCACCCCGATGTGCAGCTCTGTCCTACAACATGAAACCAAAAGAAAACAAGAACGAAATACATTCCCTAAATAACCAGCTGCCTTTTTACCTTGGGTTATTACCAAGAGCACCACGACCACAAACTAAAGGTCTTACTCAGTGTAAGAAAATTAATGCCCTATTTTATGCATTTATTTATACACACACACACCCCCCAAAGTCTGACTTTCTGAAGAGACTGCAAGATCCAGTCACAAATACATGTGTGTAAAACGCGTGAAAGCCATGTGTAGGTAGAGAGCAGAAAGCATGGATGTTCATGTTTTAGTTGTGGGTACATAACACTGACATTTCCTCATGATAACAGAATTAAACAAAACAAGGACAGTCAGTGCCATGGTCTGTCTGGGGCCGAAATAGACCTCACATGTAAGTGGGAGCTCAGGGTGTTGTGGACTCAGCACTCAGGAACTGATGAGGGAAAAATAAAACATCACTTTCTAATGCCTAATTAAGTCAACACAGCAGTAATATTAAAAGGCTGATGGCAGCAGTGAATTTTAATAATCTAAATTTTAGGTTATTTTCCTGACCAGAACAGTCATGTTCCTGTATCACTGGCTGGGACAGGAGCACCACTTTAAAGAATTTCAGACTGAACATGTATTTACCAAAAAAAAAAACCAAACCAAAACAAAACAAAAAAAACCACCCAAAACCTAAACTGATCACATATCTTGTATCAGTTCCTGTAAATAGCAAAACATAGTTTATTTATTTTTAAAGTAACTGCTGGGAAAGTGTAATTAACAGGATACAATTAGGCAACAACTAAGAAATACTCACAATCAATCCAGAGACTTCCTGTTTATGATTATTACCTATAAGAATATATAAAAAGACTGGAGAAAGGAAGTTGGCACTTTATATAGCCAAAGAGCAAAATATGGGCCATATTTTAACAGGAGCAAAAAAAGCAACTAGAGTAGAGCACACATTTTAAATACAGCCATGGCAATTTTTGTTAAGGGTCCTTGGAAATAAACTATGCTTATTTATTTATAGAGCTTCCATCACTGTATCTCTAGATGCACTACAAAATGAGAAAACCCACTACTTTTAATTAAAGCTGAACTAAAACTCCCCTGCAATAACAGAAGGCAAAAGCAAACACAGATTGAAGAAAGAAAGAAAAAGCATTTCAAGAACAACTGACCTGTAAAGAAAGACTTTGCTTGCATAGAAAGTTTGAATAAATTCTATAAAAGATGTTAAATCACAGAGCAATCTTTTTTGCTTTGATCTGATACAACAAGAAGCTCATGAATTATAAGATTTTGGGCTGAATCAAACACCTGGAAAGGGTTATAGTCTACCCTTGGCTACTGGGCTACCAATGGAACTAATATTAGAGCTGTACAGAAAAAAAAAAAAAAGAAAAAAAAAACCCAAACATAAATACTAACATCTTAATTGGCTGATGCACTATCACAGTGGGGGGACTTGTGGATGCAGCCCTCTCAAACCCACTCTACTTACAGAGATGAAAAAGAACAGCATGCAAATAGTAAAAGGAGATAAAACACTTTAACAACCCTACAGAATTGCTGCAGCAATCTTCCAACAGAAAGGGATTAATTAGCAACATAGGCAAAAATGGCCATTTGCCTTAAATTATCAGTTTTTCCCACGATCATTATTAGCTTGGAAAATCTTTGTACCTCCAGAGCTATTATCTAAACACCTCAGATATGAGGGTGCTCTGTACAAAGCAACCCAGTGCAGATGATTGTTCCGTGGAGCCATTTGTTGTGCACACACCCCAATCTGACAAATGCATCTGACACGATGCAAGAACATGCCAGTAGACTGGCATTAAAAAAAAAAAACAAAAAAAAAAAAAAAAACAAAAAAACCAAAATAATATTGCTTATTTTCTTGATGAAAGAATCCTGTCAGTGCTCCTTTCCCAAACTCTTTCTTCTCCCTCTCAAGGGATGCGTTTCATGTTTTGTGCACGTCATGCGCAAATTTGAACTTTGGATTTAAACCCTTGCTTCACTTGCATTTAAATTATGTAAATATCAAACCCAAGCCCTATGAAATCCAAAACAGGGAGCATCTCGTCCTGGTTCAGGATAAAACAGGCTTGTCTTCTTCCTGTTATACATCTCGAATGGGCTAGTGCAGGGCCAGTCTGGTATTTAAAGTGTTTTCCAGCTACATTGCTACAGGGTGCTCTGCAACTTGTCTCCTTCCTGCCTCCAATTTTCTCTTGTACAACCTTCCACTTCTCCGTGTCATGAATATTCATTCCACGGGTAAATTGATGTCAAGTTACTATTCAGACGGTGTAGAACTTCCTCGCTTTTTTTCCTACAGATTTAACTACCAGAAGGTGGCTGGACGTGGTGAGTCCAGTACCTAAGGCACATCTGCTTGAATAAAAACATGATGCCAAGGTGAGGCATGCCAATATATTTGTGTCAGCTGTTCCTTCCTGCCACTACTGACTGGATAATCACCTGTTTTTTGAGCTCATTAGCCGGCAATTAATTGACAAATGGGCAGGGTGGCTGCAAGCAGCAGTGACTTTTGCAGCAGCACCTCCCCTCTATTTCTGCTCCGTCAGCACAGCCAGGGGGGTTGTGCTTGTCCCACCTTTGAAGGGGAACAACTCCAGGACAGAAGTGAGTCCGTGGAAATTTCTTCCTACTGGGAGAAAGCACTTTTTTTGCTGCTATTATAAAGCAACATAGATATTAAGGCAGCAAATCCCTCGTTCAAAATGGAGTCTACAGAACAACATGCAGAGAAACCCAGTTCCCTGCTGTGACCACGAACACAAGTCAGAGCTACTTAAAACCTTGCCTCCAAACCATATCTTGACAGAGTGGACAGGTAGGGCTGCTCTACATTTAAGATCTGATAACACATTTATGGTTATATAGGAATTAATTTTTTTCCACGCTGGCAAAAGCTCTAGAAAAAACAAAGTTACATTGGCCAAAAACGAGAGACAAACAAAAAAGCAGACTGATCTTTTGGGGCAACCAACTTAAACTGGGTACGACCAACGCTCCCAAGAAACATGACCTGTCTTCTCTTTGAGTTTCTAAAGACAAAGTTACCAGTTTCAAGTACAGAACTGAGGAAAACTACACTTGTAACAGGACACCCTAAAAGATGATGTTGCCTTCCCCAGTTCCAGCATAGGCAACAAAATCTCATGCAGGGGAAAGAAATTCCAAATTAAAAATACCCTCAATATAAGGTCAAAGAAATCAAGCCAATCCAGAAATCAGCATGCAACAAGAACTTGATTACAGTCAGCAAATGAAGTAAAGAAGAAATGAACCGCACGGAAAATAATTGAAAACGAGGTGCGGATGGTAGGGCATAAAATCCTAAACAAACCCACAGACTACCCTCAACATAAGGGAGAAGAAATCTCAGCTCTTGCTCACTTCGCTTTAACAAAGTGCATAACATCACATGCTTTCATTCCTTGACAAAAACTGTAAAAGAACGTAAGGAAAAAAGATTGCCATGCAAAATAGGACATTTTGATTTCTCAAGTCAAAACTTCATGACACATTTTTTAAAAGGGGTCACTTTTCCTCAAAATACCGACTGATTTTCCTCACTCCCTCCAAAAGCAGGTTATTTTTTTTATCATTTTCACCTCTGCACTGTGGAACATAAGGGGACAAATAATACATGACTCACAAATAAGTCATAATGCTCCATGCAAGTTATTAGCAGCAAAATGCTGAATGTGTGATAAATCCAGACCTGAATGTGCAATATGCCTCCTAATTAAAAATCAATTATTAAAACCAGTAAAGAATGAAAAAGAAAAAAGGCTCACTTACCAAACTCCTAATGAAATCCTGGAAACTTCAGAGTTATTTGAAAAGCAGAAAGAAACCTTCAACATCTATATTTAACTAAAGACTCTATTGTGGGTTTCTCGATTTTTTGATTAAGCAGCTCTGTGAAAAATTGTTTCTGGTATCTTTTGTGCTTTTATCTCTTCATTCCAAATGGTCACGAACATGAATAGACAGCATTTAAATGGGGAAGGCAAGAACAAACCATTACTCTGACTCTGGGAATTCAAAGTACACGGATGCCCTGATGTGGCCCCGAGGTGACACAGGGATGATAAGCCCAAAACCACCAGCCCCTGAACTTAGATCCGAGTGCAAGATGTTCACCCACAATGTTATTCAGTGACAGCTCTCTTTCAGTAGAGCAGGGTGTGCAAATAACTCTTTCCAACCGATTTATGTTCAGTTCTGGAAAGATTTCCAAACATGGAACAGCTCAGAAGCAGCTCAAGATCACAGCACCTGTTGCACAAGCTTGGACAAGCAGAAATTTCCAGTTTTCTGTAAATCTAAGATATGTATTCGTACCCCCAGCAGTGACAGAGAGATTAAATTAACGAGCATTACTGAAGAGATCTGAATCCCATTATTGGAGAAACTACACTGGTATTACACATTATCATAAATATTCAGCATCTGCAATCAAAAGAAGGCTTTGGTGTTTACGTATATAATAAAGTTTTAATAATTCACTATCAATATTTCACGCGGAGTGCTGCCACCTCTTCCTTCTGGATAAAGTAAAAAAAAATACATCCAGCATTTAAAATCCACAACCACTCCACTGGGAATGAAAAAACCCCCTTGTACAGAGAAATGCCTGTGGACAGTGTTTTTCCAAGAGCCCGGCGCTCCGGGCTCCCTCCGTCCGTGGAAGGCGGGTGGGCAGCCAAGGCTGCCTCCGTTTTGTGTCCCTCCCGGGGACAAGCTCCAGCCTGCAGACCCCACACACCCTCCCCTTCTCCGGAACACGCGCCCCGTGGTGCCTGCCCAAAATGTGGAGTACTTCGGCTAAGAAATTCTGAGGGGTTTTCCTCAGAAAACTGGGAAAACTCAAGCCAACGTTCCCTGAGGACATGTGGGCTGCCCCACCCAAGGGCGGCTCATGGCACCTTCCAGAGCAGGAATGCAGCCTCTCAGACATCGGCAGTCACACTCTGAGCCATAAAACTGTCCCATTCGGTATTTCACCTGGCTCACAAGCAAAGGGGTGCACTGTTATCCTTCCACTGGAGATTAAAGGGTGTGGGATTGGGGTTCTGGGCACAGGGGCTGCAGCAGATCCCCCTATGGCCTCCCCCAGGCAGCCGCAGCCGGTTCCTTGAGGAGGGCACTGCCCACCCAAACCCAGCCTGCCACAGCAGCCGCCCAAAGGTCCTGAGGGCACTGGTGTTGCAAACAGTGGGAGAAGCCCCAAAGGATGTCAGGGAAGCAGGAGGGATGGAGAAGCAGAGGAGAAGGGACACAGAGCCAGCCTCCCAGGCTGCCACCACCTCAGCCCACTCCGAGGGGCGGGAGAATAAAGAGTCTGTGGCAGGGGTGGGATGGCAGGAATTTCAATTGCCAATATATTCCTTCCAACACAGAAAATACAGGGAAAATCCCAACTTGACCCACAGCGCAGGTTCATCCCAACTGCTGCAGAGGGAGAGCCACATTATCAAGTGCCATGCTGAGCAGATATCAACTTCTGAAGTACAGTCCAGCTGAATAAATACCACGGAAAGTTAATAGCCAAATCCTTTCAGCATCAGCAGAGCTCTGGGAACCTGATTGGAATTTGAACATTTACATTGATTTATAATTATTTTTTTTTGAGGTTACCAGCTGGGAGCAAGTGCTGGAGAGGGGTACAGGAACAGCTCTGCAGAAACAGGAACAGCTAGGGAAGGATTACCTCCGAAAGGATTATCTTTTAAACTAAGAAAAATTTGGTATACTGCAAACAACTAACTCAAATCAAAAGAAACAGATTAATCCAACAGGATTAACAGGTAAGGCTGCCCTGTACTTCAGTGTCCAGACATACAGTTGAGGAACATGAAGGGTTTTATTAAGGGTGCAGCTCTGAAGCACCTTTTCATGGTCCAAAATAAGGGCTGCCTGTTCAGTTAAAACAAAAGCTTTGCCAACTCATCCTCCAGCTTCCCAAGCAATAGAGATCTCCTGTCTTTTTACAGAGCCCTTTCCTTTACCCTTACATATGTAAGCTCTGATCATCCAGTCCTTTTAACTCCCGCCAGGAAGGAAGATTAGTCGCTGACTGCACAGCTCCTGTGCTGTGAAATTTCCAGAACTGAGCACTTTTACTTCCCTCTGGGAGGCAGGGGAAGTCACAGAAAACTGAGATCAAGCTCCTCGTGGGTTTTGCTTTCCTGAATTGTTAACACTCGCATAAGCTTTCATGGCCATGGTACTACAGGATTATAAGAAGCAAAAGAGCATCGATCTACTAAAAAAACCCAAACATGTAGCATCCATGTATTTGGAAACAATAGACAATCTATGTGCTTGAGCACCTCTGCCTTACTAGTAGGCATGCTGGTAGTATCTCTTACCTGCACCAAAGATTTGTATTAGAATCTATTTGTGAGTATTCTGGCAAACAGAATGAGGTAAGCAACCAGTTGAAAATATACTTATTATTTTTTTAGAAAAGCACAAAGACAAAGCCTCATTCATTTACTGAAATTATTTTTACTGTGTCTTAATAATTTCTTTTTAATTTGTTTGTTTAACATATATTTGAGGTTCCCCTAGGGTAAATTAAAAATCTTAGATACTTGAAAACATAACATAAGGCAGTTCAGTTCCTTTCTGTTTCACTCAGCCTCATGTACAGGTCAGCCCCCACTCTAATCCAGAGGTGAAACCGAATTCAGCAGCAGCCACAAACCTTGCCTCCTGATGATATGAAAGATTATCAGCTCTGGTGAGTTTTCCCATCTAATAATTTTACATTTTCAACTTCTCAACTTACCACCTATTATTTTATAACCAACGAATCACTACAGTGGTCCAGCATGTATTTCAGTTATTTAAAAGTGAATTCAGCATTAAGCAAAGACTTACCTCCTCCACCTCCAAGAAGGCTGGAATTAGCTGCAAGAAAAACAAAAGGAGAATCATTACCACTGAACTTCCAAAATACAAGACAGAACCAAACCAAAGGTGTTTCACATGAGATTTTCCATTGTTTCAGTAACTTTGCTACTCTTCACTTACCCAAAAACATTTAATGCAGAAACAATCATTTCTGTAAATTGCAATTGCAGTCTTCACCTTTGCAAAATCTTTGAATGTAATAAATAAATAAAACAATAATACAACTACTAAAGCATTGAATAGCTTATGAAATGACAACCTTGCATTTATAATTCTATGAACTATATTCCTTTGTGATGAACAAACAAACTAAAAAAAAATTCATTGCAGAGAAACTTCAACAGACTTTGATGGAACTTTGCATTAGCGCTCCTTGTTTTCTGTGCCATGGGACCCATAAGGATGAAAAACCCCAGCCCTGTTGATATAAAAGGGTATTTTGCCATTGTAGGCAATTAAGTTGGGATTTCCCTCTGCCTGCTTAATTGCCTCTGTACTGTAACTATCCGGCTACCCAGGCCAGAACTTGATAAATCACTGATGGAAAGCAATTTTCAGAGCGTGGTGATACAAGATGGTCCTTCAAATTAAGCTTGCACAACTGGAGCCAAGCCAAACATTCTCCTTTCACTGCCCAGGCAGAAACAGAAGGAAAGCCCAAGCTTCTAAACCTGCACTTTTTGGATGCGGGGGAAACAAATCCTTGTTGTATGGGAACGTAGATAAAACACAGTATAAAAGCAAGACCATAGGGGATGGACACAGGTATTCCTTCTTATTGCTTCCTGGTGAGTGAAAGAGAAGTGATACCTCAAACCATGCCCTGCTCCAACACAAGGGTACATGGCAAGACACACAGAACAAATTAGGTAATTTTCTATATGTTATTGTATCTATTATTTTCCTCTGCTTCCTCAATAGAAGTCCTTAAACAGCAAATTCCCTGCTGTGGGGTTTTTCTTCCCCCATCGCCTTCTTAATACTTAACACTGCTATTTACATAAAATTGACAGTTATCTTTGTCTTCTTCATTTCTTTTTCAGATATTCTACAAACACCTCTGACTGAACATCCAATTTCAGCTCAACCGTTTGCAGGCAGCTTTCCCTGATGCTGCTGTAAAAATGTCTTCCTCAGAAAGCTGGATTTTCCATTGAAGTGCTACACCCAACATCCATGATTTTTAAAAGCAACATATGCCATTAATATTATTATCTTACAGTGAGTCAAAAAGGACTTCAAAATGCAATGTTCTTTACACAAATAAATGAGCAGGTTCATATCCAGCATAGCTGACCACATCAAATCCAAGTAAACTGCAAGCTAAGTTAGTTACCCATTAGCTGTTCCTACACTCACTGAGGGAATGAATCAAGAGCAGAATCCAGAGATTTCTTGGTCAAAGTCTGGTTTTAATACTCTGGAAGATTAGATGGAGGAAAAATGGGGCAAACTGTTTCAGAAACAAAGTGATTTGAGGCCATTTGAAAAGAAATGCCTGTTTGGAGATGCAGAAAGTTTGGAGCAATAGGCACAAAATGGAAAATCTTACAAAAAAGAGCAACACAATCATCCACGCGTGATGGACATCTCTTGGGTCTCCTCTTTAAAGTGCTAGCAAGGAACAAATATTGCCATTTATAAAGTGCCTTTGATAAAGACATAATGGTAGTAGCGATAAATGTGCACAGACATATTGCAAAGAAGGCCACTGAATGTCGATCTTTCTGTTCTTGCCCTCACTGAAATTCACTATTAAACAAAGAAACAAATTAAAAACAGCCGCATGTGCTTTCAGCCCAGTTTCCAAAGGCCTCCTGCAACAGGTAAGAACATCACCTTCCCTGCAGCAACAAGTGTCTACCTGCGACAGAAATCAGCACAGTTCTTATCAGGAGAAAATAAAAGTAACAAAGTGTCATCTACTGCCACGAGCCTGCTATTCCAGCTCGTATTTTTTGGGCACTGTAGAATGCACCGACATTACATTACCATTCTAACTCTTGCATGAGTCAAATTCTAGAATTTTTGTTATCATGTTTCAGAGACCCGAGACACAGAGCTAAAATCCGCTATACCTCACTGGAACCAAAGTTTCCACTGCTAAAAAAAGTTCCTTGGGATACCCAGCCAACATCCCCACTGCAAACTCTCATTCAATGGCTTCTCAGAGAATTATGTTTCTCTCATTAAGCCCTCCTGACAAAGTTCATCTTTCCAAGATGTTCTAAAACCTCTTAATAACGTATAATATAAGTCAGCACCATACACTTCTCTATAGAAACAGCAAAAACAGTTCAAACAGATTTTTGGCTGCAGTGCATCTACTCCAGCTATTGAAATTGCAGTAATAATTCATGGGCACTTTTTAAAAAGAATTCTGCTTGCATAATAGAAAGGAAACCAAACCATTTTCCTATGATCCCAGGAAAGAACAAGTCATATTTACAGTCTTATTTCTAGAAAACGTGTCACTCAAAAAGCAAGAACTTGCAGATTTTTCCGCCTGTCCCCGAAAGGTTCAATAAAACCCACCTCTCTTTCCATCTGTGGGAAAGCCTTGCCATGACAGAAGTAACTTGTCACTTAGCACCTAATGAATATTGTCCCAGCCAGAGCTGCTCCAGGAGGTCAGCACAGCCCCATGGCTGCAATCACATCACATCATGTTGGAGCAAGCACGGCCTCTCCTCTCCGTCCCTCTGTGTTTATCTACAGCTGCGTTTTGTCCGTCAGTGCTCCCAAACAATCTGGCCTTGGAAAACACTTTGGAAGCAGCCCCTGCTGTAGAGGCTCAGCTCTGGGTTGACTGTGAACAACCCGGTCTAGTGGAACCTGGTGTCCCTGCCCATGGCAGGAGAGCTGGAACGAGATGGTCTTTAAGGTCCCTTCCAACCCAAAGCATTCCAGGATCCTATGGCTGTAGGTTGCAAATCCATCCCGACTAACCAACCCCTTGTCCTTATTTCCCCGTTCCAGAGCTGCACAAGATTCTCAAGTCACAGGAGACTTGGAATGAGAGGAAACACTGAATTGCTACCAAGTTACCAAGGCAAAGAACAGCAAAAGAAAGCAAACAAGAGGAGCTCCAGAGAGCTGTGAGGTAAAGCCTTCCCGCACCTCATTGCACTGCCCGTGTCACCCTTCCCAACTGACCCACCCAACCTTTCTAAAATTGCCTCCTCATGTATTGCAGTCTAATTCTAAATATTTTTGCCTGCACCAGTAACACAGGCTTCAATAAAAATTATTAATAATTAATTATTTAGAGAAAAAAGCTGTATTTGGTGAGTTTTAAGTAGTGAGTTCAGGATGAGACAAATCACAGCCCCAGAGATGCCGCACATCACCACTACTTTAAAAGGAATCCTGAATGCTGCATTTTGAGAGACAGATCTCACTGTTACAGCCTGCATCAGTACAGGAAATGGAAATACATCCAGAAGTGGTAATATGGCTTTCAGCCCTGTAGGTCTGTGTTTCTCTTTACTAGGGACATTAGAACTATTCGCAGAAAAAGTGTTTCTACAAAGTTCAGCGTCCTCTCTAAGAAAAAAATCCACTATAAAAATATTCACTTTTAAAAAACCAGTCTCTAATCAATGAGTATAACAATTTAGCCCTTAACTAGATGTTGATGGCACCAGATTCTACTGGAAATTCGTACTTAAAATGTCTTGGCAGAAAGGAGAAGAAAAGAGAAAAGAGAAAAGAAGAGAGGGAAAGGGAAAGGGAAAGGGAAAGGGAAAGGGAAAGGGAAAGGGAAAGGGAAAGGGAAAGGGAAAGGGAAAG
>JAWMRA010000113.1:6139095-6202984 GCA_035584735.1 Pseudotriccus pelzelni | reverse complement strand
AAGAAAAGAAAAGAAAAGAAAAGAAAAGAAAAGAAAAGAAAAGAAAAGAAAAGAAAAGAAAAGAAAAGAAAAGGAAAAGAACCTGGAAGGAAAGAATTTATAGTAAGCTTAGTTGCTCCTTATGGAATACCCACAATGAAAACTCAAGTTACTAAAATGCACCAATTTTACTAATGAATACACCAGTGTATGTGACAAAGAAGAACTGGACAGGAATGGTTTTCAATCTCAGCTTTCTTAATGAGTTACATCATATACCTTTCCAATACTTTTTTGACTGAATAAGCAGAGCAGGAACTCTGGCACAGGTATTAACATTTTCCTCAGTGTCCTCTTTACAACAACGTTCTTTGCCAAAAATGGAGGTTCCTTGAAATTTAGTGGAGTGCAAATGGACGCTGCAGAAGTTTCCCTCAAATGAAACCCAAAATCTTTCTGTGGTGATCACCAAAAGGTGAAGAAGGATGGGTGTATGGGCTGGTTAAACAGACACCTGCAGACACAGAAGTAGTTTTTCTGCTGTCGGTTCTGTGGAATGTTGAAAACAGGGAAGATGTGAACAGCAGTCTTTGTGATGTCTCTGGAGATAACACACTTTTAGCTTTGTTAACAACATAGCTGAATAACTCTGGGTACTTTTTGTTGGCATATACTCATCTGACAACATTTTAAAAACGTAAATTCTTCTGGGAGCATGTCTTTGTCAAGTATTAATGGCACTAGTAACTTAAATTGACATCTATGTCATGCAGCCATGCATCTGTCAGTATAATAAAAGTATACTCTTAAAAGATTACTTGATATTGTCTGACTTTGGCAGCAGATGTTTGAGCTTATTTTGATGTAAAAAAGATTGAATATTTTTGTCAATACTTTCTAATTGTGAAATTTATTCAAGGAGACATCTTTATAACTGGCAGTATCGTAAGATGCAAGGCATTCTATTGCCTCAGACACCATTTTTATTCATCAATAAAACATCATAACAGGCAGCTGGTGAGCAGAGCACCAGTAATTTATGGAATGGGAAGCTACATTTCTCCCACACGTTTTGTGAGACATCCTTACCTGCCACTGCATTTTGTTTCATCTTCTCTCGAGAAAGCAGAGAGAACAAAGAGGAGTGAGATAACAACTGCACCTCGTACATCCAGCCATTTTTACCAGGAGATGTGTTTGGCTGCCTTAGAGTAAAAAGGTTTAGGCTCAAAGGACATGAAGTAACCTTGAAGCAGATACAGCAAACAAAATACAGCCACACACACTGTGCTATAGCCACCACTCTAATTAACTTTGCTCACAGTGTTTCCTTGCAGACAAAGCCCCAGCAATCCGGAGAGGTAAAGTAACATTTTAACAGACTTTTGCCAGATTGGCAAAGTTAGATAAGTGCCTAATGATGGAAAACAGAGACTACTGGGAATCAGAACACCACTAGGCCCTCAAAATAAGACTGACTTAAAGCATTTAGGCACATCAGTAAAATTCCACCATTAGCACCTTCTGACACCCATATGCCTCCTGTAAACATCTTCAGATACTCTCAATACCCACCCAAAGACTTGAGCTTCAGGCATTAAGAAATCTCCTCCTCTTCTGCACACAGAACCCTCTGCAAACAGAAGTGAGCATCTGCCCGCTCTTATTTGATTGCTAATGAGGAGTACCGGCTTCAAGCTCTCTTTGGAGAAAGCCAGGATCTCCAGAGGCACAACCAAACAACTCAACTTACCAAGCTTCCACCACCTCTGCCTTAGCAACACAGAGGATTTGGGAGACAACAGAAAGGGACTGAATTTCCCAAGCCTTACCTTTCATTTCCCCACATACTGAAAGTGTAGGGCACAGGTTTGTCCCACTTGAAGGATAAATCATATCTGTGCAATCAGGAGCACAGGCTTTGCATTTGGAACCAATAAAATGGATCGTGGCTCACCTGTCATACAACCCGAGCTGTTCTATCCTGCCCCCACCCCCCCACAATTCCTGTACAGAGAACAAATTGCTAAAACCAAGTTCTGCCACCTTTGCAAATAAAGTAGTCATTATCTCCAATTTCGAGCTTGTAAAGGGTATTTCATAGGTAGATTAAGAGGAAAAAAATAATTAGCGTACTAGTAAGTGCTCTGGAGTTGATCCTGTCAAGGAAATTGCCTTCACAACATTATGAATTCAATAAGGAAACAATAACTGTCATAACTTCTCAGTTATTTTTCTTCTTCTAATACATTACCAACTCAATACATAACATGCATTTATGCAACAAAGCTATTTTTAAAAGTTATACATTACATCCATTAAGCTTAATCAGTCCTATGCAAAGCATGTCTGAAATCTGATATGAAGAGTAAAAAAAAAGAAAAAAAAAAAACAAACAAAAACCACCAAACCCATGGCAGGCAAAGCAGCACGGGGTGGAAATGAGCACACAGCTATCAGGCTGGTATTTACAATTTAGAGTACATTGGAGGCATAACTTCAAAGCAGAGGCAGCAAAGTGACAGCTTTTTTTTTTTTACCACACAGTGAAATACAGTAATTGCTTTAATGAAGAGTGAGAGAAAATTAACAAAAATTGAGGTTGACTAACACATCCTGAAAAAAACCCAGGAGAGAAGGTGCTTGGCCCAAGTACTTCCTAAACTCTGCTGTATAAACTTCCATAAGGACTAGAGTTCAGACTCCAGCTTTAAAAGAAGCCTAAACTTTGTAGTTGCCTGAGGACTCCAAAGCACCACAATTGCTTCTTGGAGGGGAAGTCAGACAACCACAACAAAAAAACGTAACTTAAAAAGAACATCCCCCAAAAAACCTCTTGTTTTTAAGAACAGTATTCCTCAGACCTTCAGTCCCAAAGGCAATTCCACCAAACGTTTCGAGGTGGAACCCTTCAAAAACAGTAGTTCACACTTTCATACCAATGAAATCCATACCCTTCATGCCCCTGCACTGGTGTTTTTTTCAGCTAGACAGAAACTATCCCAAAATCTATTCCAAACCAAGGGGAAGAAAGCGATGTCAAAGGAGGAGGTTTCCTGCCAGCACCTCAGTTAGAAGAACCTGTTTGATGGGGCTGATCTCATCCTTGGAAGAGGGGGAAGACGCCAGAGTTGTCGAATCAGAAGCCGCAGTTTGAAGGGAAGGAGTTACGAGAGGCTAAAAGGGGCTGCTCAGCTCAGAAACATCGTTTTTGTGAGCCCCTTTGCTAGTTCTCCACATTCCTCTCACTGTGTCCAGCAAATTAATCGAGATTTCATCCGTTTTGTGTGTCAATTCGTGGTTTGCTCAGCCACTTAAAAGCTGCCTTGTAGATCAGGAAGGCGTTTAACAATCGGGCTGAGCTGAAATGTAAAGCAACAGGAACTTCTTTCAGGGCAAAATAATGAGGAAAATAATATTCAGCCAATACAGCCAATTCCTCATCTCACAGTTTAGGCCATTTGTGTGGTTTGTAAATGAAACATTAAAGGGAATCAAAGTGCTGCCGTGTATAATTAACCCATTTAAGTCGAATCACCATCAATATTTAAAAGCCTATGCAAAACAAGAGCAAGAAGTGGTCTTAAGTTCTACCTGCACAATTAGAAGAGTAGTTTTGGTAGAAATTATTTCAAAATAATTACTGACATTTATGTAACTAATGCACCTTTCCAGTATCCCAAAGGTACTAGAGCAAATTATCTGGAAAACAGAAAAAAAAATCAGAGTGAAGCTTCTTTGAGTTTTCTTTGCTTTTATCTTTTCAGAATCACAGCCAGCTCGGAACCCTCCAAAGTCCACCTGTAAACAAGAGCTTCACTTTATGAGCTTTCTCTTCTATTTTGAATTTTTAAAACGTTGGTGTGGTGCTTATGGGGCAGCTCATCACACCATTTCAATTCAGTTTCCTTCCCCGGGAAACAACTGCCTAATATTTGACTTCTGGAAGGAAATCATCAATGGCAAAAAGTTTCCATAAAGCAACAATTACCTCCCGAAAACCAAAACGAAATCGGTCCAGATACATTAATATTCAACATCCTGGCTTCAAACAATACCAAAAAACCCTCTAACTTGTTACGAAATCAAAGGCCACAGCTGAAAAGAAGCGACCTGGGGCCTTGCCCTGCTGTTTTTCCACAGGGTAACCAGCAGCAAGAGCTTCCCTGTGGTGCAAGCACACCCTGAGCTGCTCCTGGTTTGCTCACGGGCAGGGTCAGCCCTGGCTCCAGCTGCAAGTGGTACAAGCCCCCACACCACTGCTTTTCTTAGGCTATTGACACTCAGGCACAATATTCAGCTTAAAAAAAGAAGAAAAAAAAGGCACACCTGATGCCCCCCTACCAAAAAACCAGCCCTGGTGGGTTTTTTGTCATTTGTTGGTTTGGTTTTTTCCAGCTACAGAGACAAGACTTCACTTGCAAATTTTGCCTCAAAGTTAGAGGAAGGCAAGGTGTTATTGCACTGTTTTTGCAAGAGCAGCCTAGGAGGAAGATTTTGACAATGAGTTACAAGCTCCTGCAAGCAACGAGCGCAGACTTGCAGGATCCGAGGAGGCTGCAAAGCACGGAAGGAGGGTCTGCTTTAAAATGCGTCCAACTGGGTGAGCGCAACACGCTCTGCATATGAAAATGTTGCATCACCTCTCCAGTGATCCTTTCTTTATACAGCCTGAAATACGAAGCAGCTCCTGCTGTGGTCAGTGGGAGCCACGTGGCAGGAGAAGCAGAGAATCTGGTTATGTATTTGACTATTTAAGGTTTTCAAGCACGGGCCCAAACTGTTGCTACAGGGCTAAATATTTGTGTAACAATGGTCGCATCACAAATATTCCCTCTGTAAGGCAAAGTGGATCTTAATAACCTCGGTATTTCAGTCAGAGCAGGAATAATGCACTTCAGCAAAATATGGGCTGGGCATTGCATGCTGTCCCTAAGAATTCTGTCCCAAATATTTCTACCCACTGCTGTCAAATATACTATCCATACTTTATCTTCATTGTCTGTTTCAAGAAGTTATAGCCTAAAAAAAAAAAAAAAGTATCTCAAGAAACCATAAAAGGCAGAAAGAATAAAATGTAGCTATCAAGTTACTCTATCAGAGACACCAAAAATTGCCCCTTTTATGATAAAAGTCAGTCAGCTTAGTCAGAGGGAGATCGATTATCCTCTCCATTTTACTGTTCCTGGAATGGATAGTCCACGACACAGCTTAAAGTGGAGAAACGTAAACTAAAGTCTGAAAAAATGCAGGGAGAGGGGCAAAAAATATTAAAAATTACTGTCAGCTTCCCATTTTCACATACTCTGAAAACTTTAAAAACTCCATTCAGGAGCTTTAAAGAAAAGGGACATCACAAGTAATCGAAATGATGCGAAGGCCTGGAGATGCTTTCAAAGGCGTGACAGAGCCAAGCGCCCACAGGAAATCCCTGGCAGTGACAGGTTTCAGATAGTGGGGGGACAATTCTTTGTTCCTGTCAGCTTGTGGAGGGTTTCTAATCTTTCCAAGCTGCAGAAGCTCACGGTTCAGGACTCATCTCACCAACCATCAGGTCAGATCCATGCTGCGCATTTGCTTTCCTACCAAACGGCGCCCTGCCCCTCATTTCCCTGCTCATCAGCTCCTTGGCTGCCCGAGAAATAAACCAAGGAGTCAACCTGTTACACTCTCAGGGCCTGTCTTTAACACTAAGATTACAGGCACTTCTTAATGATGGAGGAGATTAAAGCCATTCCCCCTCAAAATTGCAGTAAATAGGCACTGCTTTTACAAGGCTGTGCTTCCAAGCAGATAGAATCTCGCAGAAGCAGCATTAAGGGTTGGATGAAAAACTTACTGGGGTCAGGATGGACAAGCAGCTTTGAGTTTCTGTGCAGCACAACAGGAGGGCACGATGTTGTGGTGCCCCACACCAACAATGCCAAGCAGACAGAGAAAGGATCACCGAGCTGCGCCACCTGATCAGTAACTTCACCCTCTGTGCACCAGCGGGCCGTTCTCAAAATTTCCTGCCCTTGCTTCTGGCTAATCCCACGGATCCATTTAGATATGGGAATGCTGCCTGTATCCAGCAGGACTCACGCTTACCTTGTCACTGAGGGCCATTCCCAGTTACACGACACATTTCAGCTGTCTGCACAGGACATGATTTCGGATGCAGATCAGAAGACCACACGTGGAAGGCTCGTGACAGGGAGAGTCAAGCACTGTCCAGTAGCACCGTGGGGCACCTGTGTTTTGTGACCTCCCAGACGGACGATGTGAATCCACCCCCCAGTGGCAAAGATGCTTGTGGTTAATTCATCCCCACAAGGACTCGCACCACAACTCCTTTCAGCTGCAACCACGACCCGACACTGCAAGAACTGCTCCTGCTTGCTGTTTTTGTTAATATTTTCTTTCACTGCCTCTGGTAACACTTTGGCCACTGACTCAACAGTGTGAGAAACAAAACAAGCCCCTCTGCCTGGGCCACAATTCAATCACAAACTATTTTGTGTATCACACAAAATATTCTCACTGGAAGCCTCAATAAAAAGGACTGACGAAGCAGAGCTTAGGACTGAGAAAACAAATTAAAAAAAGAAAAAAATCCTACAAGCAATTCCTCCAGACAAACAGACAAAAGATAAATTTGGGAAAGCTGATTAATCACTTCAAAGTGTGCTGCTCAATTTTATTTTTTTTTCCTCTTTCTGAGCATTTTGTAAAGTGTTGCTCAAATAAGGACTGCTATGGTTTTGGTTTACCAATCTTTCTGTAAGGCAAAAAGGGAAACAAATACGCGTGGCACAAAAACCACTCTGGGATGAACGTGTCGAATCACTTTTCTCCCAAATGTTGCACTTCCTGAAACCATGAGTTAATATTTTAATAACCCATGAGTTCATATTGTAATGAGTTGTTATTCCTCCTATACTTTAACACAAAATTCCAAGTCTTAAGAAACTCCAAGCTTTCATATAGACCTTCTGAATCCAGGAGGTAACTCCCAGTGATCAGTTCCACATCTAGGGAACGCAAACAGGGATGCAATAATCTAATCTGTGCAGAGCAAACACTTTCATTTCATTATTCTAATACTGCTGGAATGATTTATGAGGCAGCTGAGCATTTCTGAAAAATGTACTAAAGAAAACAAAGACGAAATTAGGCAAAGTACAAATGTCGTTTATAGGATTACAGAGACCAGTAATGTCAAAGGACATTACAGGCATCTAAGGCCATATATAAGCACATCTGTGAGGCAGGTAAAGCATGTTTTTATAGCTGCTCGCAAAAAGAAAAAGATGAATCATCTTTTAAAGCTCTCTATAAAATTACTTCTCTAGTGGCAATTAATAGAGAGAGGCCCCAGAACACCAGTCATGTGCCCTAATCATCAGGGAGGGTAAATTAAATGACAATAAAACCTCCCAAACTTTACTTAATATGGAAAATTGTATTTTCTCTTTAAAAGCAGCTGCAGCAACCTCATCCTCTATAAGCACATTAGCAAAGAAGCAGTTCAGTGGAGCTGGAGATCTTCTGCCCCTGAAGCATCAGGTGGGTAGATTACAACCCAAATCCCACACGAGTAAATACATTCCGTAAGTTTATCATCACTATTTGCAGGAAAAGATGTGCCATTAATCTATGCACTACTTTCAGGAAAAGATGCCCTGGCAATTTATCTCTAATAATGCTGTGATCTAAGAATATCACTTGTAAAACCCACAAACAGTCCAAAAATGTTACCAGGACATGTAACATTAACCAGAGGCAGCAAAACCCGCAGTGCTCTGGCTGGAAGAAGGCACTGCCCAGCTTTCCTTCCCCTGAAGTCTCAGTCTTTTCTTTATACTTCAAACAAATTAAATCTACTGCAATTAATGATTATAGTTTTTCCTTCAATCAGCCCATGCTCCTCTAGGAAATTAATTTAGCCATTAAAAGCCTAAAGGCTGGAAAGGAACCTAGTTAGATGAGTTTTACCTCCTCTGTACTGCCTGTGTAATCAAATGCAGTTTCCCCACCAGTTTAATTCTAATCAGTTTAATTACTGAAAATTACAACAGAAAGAAAAAAAACACCTTTTACTTCTTGCACCAGAACAAAGGAGAAAAGCCATATGTGGTAGGAAAAATAACTGGGTGGCAACACTTCGATACTGGATAGGGAGAGGAAATGACCAAAAATAAAGGCAGATTCCAATATTCCTTAGACAACAGAATGAGGAGGCAGAGATGGAGCTACAAGCCAAGAAGAAAACTCAGCACAGGCAACTTCCAAGGTGTGTAATTGGGGGAAGAGTTTATTACTTCAGTGTTGCAGCACCTTCATTACATGGGACTTGTGTAGACCCACTGAGTCTTGATCTGTATTTCCTACCCGCTCTTTCGGCCCAGTATGAAAGTCTTTTTGCTGCAACATAAAAATAGTGAGATGAAAGGTGTCTTAAAGCAAGCCTGTTAGAAAGACAGGCTGCTAAACAGAAATATTTAGAGAGGAAGTAGGTTTCCTTCACTTGATTTCCACAGCAAAAGTATTTCTTACTGTCACGACACTCCCTGCTTAAAAAGAAATCATTTCATAGTGTGTTCATCTCACCTCTTGCCACGAGGAAACAGAAAGAGCTGATCAGAGCAACACAAGGCAATATCATGCCTTTATTTCTTCTGAAATATCCCACATATAAAACAAATCTGTTCTTTGATCCTATCTAATTTCCATTTATCATTTCTCCTCTTTGGCCATAACAGCTTTGCTGCCTACTTGACAATTTTAAGGATCTCCACCAAGGCCACTTTAAATCTTCTCCATCCAGATGACTAATCCCAGTAGTCCCATTTAAACTGCTAGTTTACATTCTACTAATACTGCAAAGCCATCTGATCTGTGAAAAGAAGGGGTAGGAACATGCTGGTGACTCTTACTACAAGACACTGTTATCCCTGTACAAGCAGAACTGCCATAAATCAAGGATTGGTATAAGAGACAGACCAGCACTTAGAAGCCTAAAAATATTTAGAACAAATTATTTTATTTTTGCTGAATTCACCAATCAGCCAGCCTTGTGTTTTGTGACGGGACCTGCAGAAAGGAGGAATTCTGGCTCAACACAAAAATCACAACCTTTCTCCAAGAAGGAAACTTCTTAAATCCAAGGCAAGTTTTTAACTAATTCTGCTCACAAACCTTTAACAGTGGAAACCGTGGGAAGCAGTGGGTGGAGGGAATGCCACAGCAGTGCTTAGAACCATCCTGGGATCTGCACAGAAAACTGGAAAGGTGAACTATACGGACTTCAACAACAGGCAAACCGTGCATGTTCTGAGAGAAATATGTCAAACCCCGTGCCCTTCACAAGGTCCCCTTCTGGGCCAAGGTGTCTGTGGCCTTTAAAAATTCCCTCAGTTTGTAAGGAAGTGCAGAAAGCAGCAGCATCCTGCTGAGCAAAGGCCCCAAGGGCCGTGTCTGAGTCTACAGAGCTCTCCTGGAGGGACTGTTTAATCAAGGAGATGGAGACAGGGCTCCCAGGGTGGAGAATCTTGCTACTTATGCTAAATGCAAGTCACTTATTCACCACCTTTGTTCAAAAATACCTGGCTTTGAAGGTTTTAAAGGCTCTAGTGTTAATCTGATCAAGTGCAGCTAAAAGGACAAAACACCTCAAAGCTTTTAAAAGTTCTGGACTTACTTAAGATGTCCTCAAGAACCTGACCCACTCCACAATGCTTTATCACAATCGATTAAGAGAATATTTTTTAAACACATTTCCCAAGTTTTTCCCAGACTTTCTTCTCTCACAAAATGGGGAAAGCTGCAGAGAAGTACCTTGCTAATCCTGAAGATCCTGACTTTCAATTTCAATATTCCAGAAGTATGGATGTACTAGCAGTACCTCCTTACTAGTTGAGGGCTTTTTTTTTCCTCTGCTCCATTCATGATAAAATTTGCTTTTCCTCTGCAGGATCAGCAGTTAGAAAACAGAATAAGGGGACAGAAGAGGAAAAAGAGCAAATCAAGAAACAATCAGAAAGAAACACATAAAGGGGAAGGCTGTGACACAAGAAGACTTGCCAAAACCTCTCATCTTCCGTTGTTTTTTTTCCCCACACCAATGTCTCTATATTTTCAATGCACATTACACATTTGGAGTACACCTCTAGGAAACACTTCGTAAAAGAACTGTGGTTATAAAATCCACAGTAGGTTGTATAAAAATCAGTTGTATATGTTAGTGGGGGAATACTCCAGGGGTGCCTTTGCTGGAACAGAGTGCAGGAGGCCCCATCAGGACCCACAGTAATTGCGTCTCACCCGGCAGGATGAAATGCCACGTTCCACACGACGTGTTCCACCATTACCACTTCCAAATTCACCTTCAAAAGAACAAAACTGTATTTGTTTGAAGCATCTAGCTAGTTCTTTAAAAGGAAGAAGAAGCAGCTGAACTGGAATTGAAACAGTCCGTGGTACTTTTATGACAGGATATTAACATCTCGTCCAGCCCTGCCCTCTCACCAAAGCTGAGATCTGAAGTGCTTTACCTCCGGTGTGCAAAACAACCTTTCACAAAGATGAATTCACCCACTGGTGGGCCCAAAAGATCCTTGAGAAGAACAAATGCACTCTAACCTGCCTTTCCCGTTCTTCACAATTGATAATTCCACAGGATGCCCATTTGGAGGCTCGAGTCCCTTTCGTGCAACCTACGAAGCTCCCGTGGGATCCAACCAAGGCATGGAAAGCTCTCATGCCATAACCACCATGAGGGTCAGGGCTCACTGAACAGCCAGGCTTAAAAAAAAGATTAAATCCCCTAATCTGAGAAGCACTGTTGAAGCAGAAGACCAGATAAATCCTAAGTATAGTTTCAGAAAACAAATCTTGCAGCTCAGCAATTCCACTTTTTACTGTAAGGGATGTTATGACAGCTCCACAGTGGATTCATATTTAAATAGAACTTTAGTCTCCTCTTGCATCCTCTAAAACATCCATCACTGTAACTTCAGCCTTTTCATAATTTAAATGAATAATCTTCAGCTCCTAAGTGCCGCTTTGGTCTGTTTTGACAGACAGAATTAATACCTCTTGCAGTTACTGTTGGAAAGTACTGGAAGCCCCAGTTATCAGATGCTCTGACCTTCCCCCTCCAGCCAGTTATTCAAGTTGTCAAGCCAACTTCCACAGGTCCCCATTCCCAGCACCCTTGCTGGGAGCATCCCAGCCCTGCCCAGGCACCCCTGAGGATCTCGGGATGCCGGCACAGATCTGCTGTGACAGCCCAGAATAGGACTGGGACAACCCTGAGCTGCCCTTCTGGAACAGCGCTTCTGGACACCAGGCTTCCAACTGCTTTGGCTCCAGAGCACAGAAGGTTTTATGTCTTCAGAAACCACGTCCATCCTTAGAGCAAAGGAGGAGTTTTTATAACCTATCCATGTAAAAATGTCCCTGTGCCTCCGGTGAGCTCAATTTAACCTGCTAGGAGAGTGAACTGTAGAGCCACGACTGAGGAGACAGGAGTTCTCTGCATCTTTCTGTTAAAGCTGGGTTATTTTGGGGTTTTGCTTCTTTATTTAGGGAGAGTTTCTGTGATTCTTGGGGCTTTTGTAGGGCTTTGATGATCCTTGTGGGTCCCTTCCGACTCGAGATATATTCCATGATTCTGGGAGTTACAGTTGCTCCAGGGAATTTTAACCTATACACAACTTGTGCCTTGGGACTTTTGACCTATACTGAGCCCATAGATCAAGTGAAGTTAAAAAAAAACAAAAAACCAACTCAAACAAGGCTCAATTCTCTGCTTTCTCCAGTCTCTCCAAGTCCCCAGTCCCAAACTGCTTTCCTGGCCAGTGGAGTGCAGGAAGAACAGTGATGTTTGGATACCATTGCCATGGTGTAAAAGTATTATTCCATATAGGAATTTTCACTCTATTTGTCATCAAAATCACATTCAACAGGTAAAGCTGAAGGACAAGGCAGAGGAGGGCTGAGAGCCTGAGATCCAGGACCTTAAACTGGCTTGATAAAGAACCAGCAAGTGGAACTGATTCCTGCATTAGTTCCCAAGGGAATTGGGAAAACTGGCAAAATTGAAAATATCGGTAACTGATAATTCATTAAGATGCTTCGTAAATGCTTTAAGAATCCTTTAATAACATCCTCTATTTAAAAATGGGCACCAAACATTTATGAACAGGACTGAATTCACATGTGAAAGCATTTCATTAAAATAATACCATGAAAAATGATGACATGTCCCACTTTAACACTTCATTTAAAGACTCACCAGAAGGAATAAAATCCATGAGAAAAGATGCAATGTATTGTTTATTCATGGGTCATCTTCCTGAAGTCTAGAAACTATTAAAAAACTCCCCCACATCCCAAAGGAATATTTTTAAAATACAGGTTATCGGGTTTTATTTTGTTAAACAAGAAATCCTTCAAGCATTTCGTCAGCTGCAGTTCAAAAAGCTCTAACTATAAATTCTGTGTAATATCACCTACTTATTAAATTCATCAAATTGAAAAAAAACCCCACCAATATTAGCTTCTTTTGGTGCAAAAGAAAACTATTAAAACTTAGAGCAGCTTTAAAAATTGCCGGGGACACATAGTATTTTTCCCATTTTAAATTCTTTCTTCCATTTTATCCTCTTTTCATCAATGGCTGTGCAGATACCATCTCTAGAACAAGGGGCTGAGATATTTTTATTACTCTTCAGCCAACTAATGATTTGACTTTTCCATGATTTGCACTTGGAAGACCGTAAGAGCAAACACACATAACGACCAAAAACGCTCACTTAAAGCAGACAACTGGAACTGGTGCTGCTGGAACCACAGGGAGGGAGTTGGGAACAGGGAAATGAAAGCGTCTGGAATATTAGATTTCACAGGGTGTTCACAATTAATAATTTCCCACAATGTGCTGCTCCCCCCCCCCCTCGGTTCCCCAGGGAGTCACCAGGCCTTCTAGGAAGCAGGTTGGAGCACTGACCTGAACCCCCATCCCTCTTTCCCACTGACTGTAGGCAGATCCAGTCAGCTTTTGTGAACAGTCTTCTTTAGGTAGAGAAGCAGCATTTAACCTACAGGGCTTTACAGCACTCACATCAAGCATATTCAGGGCTGGAAATGCAGGGGGAAAAAAGCAGGAAATCTGCACTCTGGAGGAGATTAAGGGGCAGCTGAGAGTGGTTTTCAAAATCTTGAAGCGCAGAGGTCCCAGCACGTTCCCTTTGCTACAGCACAGCCAAACAATTCAGCAGGGAAGCCCAGGCTTTCACCCACAGTGACACACTTGCACACAAATCCAGGGTTAGGAATGCAGTGAGCCCCAGGATTGGGGCGCTGGGCAGACACTGTCACCAGTGGAAATGCATCAGAGACTGGCTCAGACCAGGTTTGCATCCACACACACACACACACACAAGGAGTTCAAGTCAGCTTGTCTGAACCCGAAGTCAGCAGCTGTACTTTGGCATTGCTCGTGACACCCCGCTGGCCTCAGAGGAATTGTCCTGTACCACCATTTCACCCTTCCATGTGTTTAGCTAAAGACAGTTGGCCCCAAAATCCACAATCTGTGGTACTGAGTTGAAAGCAACCCTTTGAGATCTGCTCCTGAGCAAAGAAATAACCCTAAGCCCCCGTGAGACACTGCTATCAGGGCCAATAAGCAATGTTTGTCTAAGATTTTCTATCACAAAGACTTTGTCTCCATGATTTCCTTTCATCTCTCATTCCTCTTATGTCCCACTCACGGTTCTCTCTCCCCAGTCTAATCCCTACATTTCTCCTCTCTCCAAGGCCCTACATAACATCTTCTCACAACCACATCACCCACCAGTACTTCTCTCTTCTTTGGTTCCTCTTTCTGCTGCTTTCTCCCTCTCTGGGTCTGTCATCCATGCAGTTTGCTTTTCCACAGCCCTCAGCCCCATCTGCTGCTTCTGGAGCTGCCCTCTGCCCGTTTGCTGTCCAGCTTTCCACTGCGAGATGACATTTTCCCTTCCCCATTTCAGCATGTGCCGCTTCCAGCAACGGGATTAAAGGGATTTGAGTTAGAAAGAAGGCAAATATGTAAACAAGCAGCTGTGAGATACAAGTGCCCAAAGCAGGTTTCATTCAAGCCACATCCACATTTGAGAAAATAACCCTTTTTTTTTTTTTCATTGCCCCAACAAACACTGCCTGAAAACTTCCCCAACTGCTTTGTGTCTTTCAGGGTCATCCTTCAATAAAGATACTTCCAACACGTCCCTGGGTAAGTCAAGAAAAATTTCACATTCAAATTAATTTATCAGGGTTTTCTCTCAAGAGAGAATGCAGCTGTTAACTAGAAAACCTTATCTGATAGCCTGGGAGTTAAAAGGTCACAGGAGACCAGAGAAGTAGCTGATTGAAGAATAGCCATTATCTTTTCCTGTGCATTATGGTAATTTTTTCCTCTCAAAAAAACAAAAAAAACAAACCAAAGCTCTCAAGAATAATTAACTGGACACCACATTGATCATTTAAAGTTTGTCCCTCAGTGTCTCATAAACCTTGGTGATATAATTATGAAACTGTAGCCACACATGTACTGCAGAATCATTTAGCGAAAAAAGAAGGATGTAGGATATAAATGTATATATGCAGTCTTAAGATCAGATATTAAGGCGGTTTTCAACAACTCAGATGTAGAAGCAAAAAGTTTCACTCACCAAGATTCATCACGAATACTGAATTATTAAACAAACAAGCCAAATTGGATATTGAATACCAATCATTGCCACAATGTGGGAAAAAGTCCTCTTCCCTTGAGAACAGACAATCTAATCAGCCTACAGGAAAGAGATACTGGAAAAGTTAAATTTAGTGCTCAGTGAGTACTATTTTAACCTCCCTGCTTCAGCAAGATTTAAAACTTGTCTCAGAAGAGTTATTTCTTCCCAAATTAACTTTACTCTCCGCATGCTTTCTTCCACTTGCTTATGCAATTAACAACAAATAAAACCCCAAAATCCTATACTGCAATTACATTTCCACTGTAGCAGGTCAAACAACAACCCTGCTCCTGCCATTAAGTGAAAACTAACTTTTAGATTAAAGCCCCAAGGTTTGCTGGTTTTGTTCTTTTTTCACTTATGACCATTTGTCTTGATTTTTACCCTGTATTTCCATGATGGAATGCCGATGGCAAAGTCTAGTTTCTGGCCACAGAAGCAGGCAGTGGGAACCTGAATTTACAACGGAATTGGAAGCTTTACTACATAAATTAACCTGCCAGTATCCTGCCACCTGCTCCGCAGGAACTCCTCAGGGGTGAAATCGGGCCCTGCAACCATGTGCAGTTAAGATTACAAGCCATGTTCAAGCCAGAAATTTAACATCATCATACGTCATCTGGAAAGCAGGGACTGGGCAGTTACACCTGAAAAATAAGTCCATCTAACAGTCCTTAAACGGGAAGGAAAAGAAAACACAGAGCACTTCACAGTGCAGACCAAAGCCTGCAGGAAATGGCAGGCCCACTTCAGCTCCAGGAAGGAATATGGTCTGGACAGCCGCTCTAGACTCCCCCCAGAAGATCTGGTGTGTAGGTGTAGGCAAAGCTTGGATACTCAAGGGCCCAGAAGCTTTTCTGAGGAAAAACATGAGCAGCTCTTGCTCAGAGGAGCTTACAAACTGTGATTACGAGAGAGGCAGCCTGCCTTGCAAGGGAAGTCCTCAGAAGGCCCAGTTCAAATCCACCAAAGTAGTTCTGCCCCGTGTGGGTGGACATAACCTGCTACTTTCTCTAGAATGGGGAGAATAAAGACATTTTTTCCCTTAAATAAACCTTCCAGAAATAAAACTGTTGGGATACTCTCCACAAAATGCCATGATTTCAAAACATCCCTTGCGCGGAAAATGAGACAGATTGGGAACAGCTTTACACCAACAGGGGAAAACTCGGCATTCCGTGGCCCGTGCCACGAGCCTCCACACGGCTTTGAGCTGCTGACAGGGGAGTCACAGAACAGAGGGCACTAATTCCTGCTCAACCCTCACTGATCCCCCACGACATGAGGGAGGGCACAGAAGTTGTGTTTGCACAGTGTTTGGCTTGTTTGCTCAGTGCAGGATTTTGCAGTCCCGAGTCCCTCCCTTACAGGGTTTAGTCCTTCCCTTATAGAGTTTAGTCCTTCCTTTACAGAGTTTAGTCCTTCCTTTACAGAGTTTAGTCCTTCCTTTACAGAGTTTAGTCCTTCCTCAGCACTCCTCTCTAATGGTATTTGTTCCCTCCATACGGTTTTCATGCTGCCCGTGGAGGAGCAGGATGTGGAAAAGCTGATCAGAGAGATCAAATTACTCTGATGAGCTCACTTCTTTACCTTTTTCCCCTCCTTGGCCTTATATTTTTTAAATTAATTTCGCATAACAAAACACGGCAATCTCCAGCATTTTTGCCTCTGGAACAGCAGCAGTGCTCAGACCCCGCTAAAAGCCATAATAAGGAGGAAGCCACGCACAAAAATGCGATCAGCAAAAGTCCACCCAGGCTCCTGGAGCTCCTTCCCCTGCACCCGAAAGCACCGCGTTTAGTCCCATCTACAGAACAAAGAACAAGCTTCATTTATTTTCACCTGACTGCTAAGGCGGGGAAGGAGGGAAGTTCAGCTGTAGTTATTTTCGTTGTTCTTATTGCTGTTTTACAGGACCACGAGGGGAAACCTTCGGAGCACTCACTGCCCACTTAACAAACATAAAAAGATGCCTCTCTCCTCTGGCGACGAGGGCAACAAAAAACCCTCGGTTTTCGTTTGAAACACAGGTTAAATAAGTGGGAAGCAAAAGCAAAGCACAAACTAAACGAGGTGCTTCCCGCATAAAAACACACATAATAGAAAGCATTAGCTGCGTGCATTCCCGGCTAATATCTTGACTCTCCAACAGCGTGACTTTAAAGGTTATGAATTTCTAAACCACTGCTTCTGAAAGGCTTAGAAGGTGAAGGACCGTTTCTCTCAGTACTCCCAGGCTGCCTCATCCTCGCTGTCCGTGGAAAACACGCTTGCTGACTAGTCAGGCTCAGGAGGAGATGCTCAGGTGCACAACTGCCCAGGTCCACTTTTCTACGAAGAAAAAAATATCATGGGCCAAAATAGCATTTTTTTATTTATTTACATGAGGGATTTAGACGAAAACACAAGGAAGGCGAGTTTCTCCAGGTTGCTTAACCAAAGAATGATCCTATGCTAAGATCCCACCAGGCAATTCCAAAGGGAATATGATTTCTAAGAACTTGTAAGCATCTTTATCTCAGCAGCCACGGACCCCTTCCTAGGAAACTGCTACTGCAAATGTGGGTGGGGTTGCTTTTTTTCATTTGAATTCGTCCTTTCTCCTTTGAGGAGGGAAGAGAAAACTTCGTGCCTCGAGGCTGGTATTGCCTCCCTTCACCCACACCTGGGACGCTGGAAGCAATGAAGGATATATTCCATGAACTATGCCCATAACACTGTTCAAAAGCTAGCGATTTACAAGTGTTTACAATGCTGTTTAAGAAGGATTCTGCTCTTATTAACATGTGTACAAATACAACTAGACAATGAAATCCAATTTAGGGGCCTAAAGAATCAATTAGCTCCAGTGCCTCAGTATTCAAGAGTCCCTGTATGAGTTATCAGCCAAGTCCTGTCACATTCAGTGGAACTTTGCTGAGGAAAGCTTAGGATTATCTGAAGTGAGATTCAGAAACTAGACAGATAGAAATTAAAAGGGCAACTTATGCACATGAACTGCTAAGGGTTTTCTACACTTCAACACATGATATGGAAAATATGCCAGTCAATCTTAAATTCTCTCTAATTAAAAGGAGTAAACACTGATTGCCAGAGCATGAACAATTTTTACAAACAGATATTCTCCCATACTTTCACAGCCACTGAGGATGATTATTCACACACACAATTGCATGAAATCTATTTCAGCATCTTTTATTACGGACTAAAACTGAATCCATGCACTGTAACAATGGAAAAATTGTTAACAATATTGTCTCTAGAGAGGGCTGGGTTTGGGTTTTGTTTTAAGACCCTAATTACTTGCCTTTTTTTTTTTTTTTTTTTTTTTTGCTGTTGGCTTCACTGCTATCAGTTGTAATTAAAAACATAAAGTATTATAACCCAGCTTAAAACCCGCCTCTACGAACAATCACCAACTCCTAAACCATTGCAGTGCAAGCCATTGTCCAAGGACATATATCTTAAATATTACAAGTGTTATCTAGGCTTCACTGGCAATCATAATTCTCCTCTTGATTTTTATTCCTGAAGCCACCCTGCCTTTCCAATCCTGAAAATAAACTACTTAATTGCCTGTGTCAGACTGAACGTCGCTGCTGCTTCTGCCACTAACTGGAGGTCTAAACAGCTTAAGAGTCCTCACAGGCTGCCAAAAACTGGCATGGGAAGAAAACCAAAACCTGCCCAAAACTCATGTTCTAAAATTAAAAGAATCACAGCCTTCTAAGTGTGACCACGGCCAGTGCCGTGGACCACTGTGTGATGCCTCCATCCCTGCCCAGAGGGCTTCTTCCTTGACTCTGGATGGTGAGGACCAGAGTAAATCTGCAGCCTCCTCCCCATCCTGCTTGTTCAGACACGGCTTCTCCAATGGAAGGGCCAGGGCAGGCTGCGCTGTGCCTGTACAGGAAACAGAATTTCATGGGAAAATTCCGTAACAATTCTAACTGAATACGACCTAAGAATTTGCAAAACTTTGCCGATTTTCAGAGGGTTTGATAGGATTTTTCCTAATGGGGCTGTTTCAGTACTCCAGTAGCTGGACAAATAGAAGTTAAAGGCCTCCACACTTCCAACTCCATCCAACACTTCCCTGATTTACAGCCTCAGGAACTGAAAAATAAAAAAGCTCCATAAGACAGCATATTGTTGCAAGAGGAAAGGAAAGGAAATCGATACCTATCCTGCCTCTACAAATTCAGCTCCTCCAAGACAGAGGGTGAGTATCACAAAACAAGTGACTGAAGTAAAAACGAGGCTCTGGGTGCCATTTTTTCTAAAGGGATGATTCCATATGGATACTTCATAGTTTACTTTGCACTTCTCAGTAAGGCTTGTTCTGCAGTAATATGGAGGCTCACAGAGAGTTTGAAGTCCATGTTGCTTTTTATATCCAACTTCTTACTGGCTCGTCTTTTATCCTGCCCCCTGCAACTGCCTTTTCCACGTCTTGCTCCCAGGGAATGAGTGCTCCTGCTGACAAGCTCGTGCCCGCTAATCTCAGCAAAAAAAGACAGGCTGCCACTTCCTACAGAGGCAGCAAAACAAGATCTGAAAGGTCCTGCCCTCAGGAGAAGCACTTGTTCCTCCCCTTCCCATACACCAGCCCGGCAATGGAGCAGAGCAAGCCCAAGCCCAGAGAAAGAGTTGATGCCAGCACAGGGCACAGACAGCAGTGAGGCACAAACCCAGGGCATAAGGACAGGCAAGCAGGTGAAAGGAATGCAAAACCAAACACTGCTCTTTCTGTGACCTCCCACTCCTCTCCAGACGTTTCCACCCGCGCCTTTCGTACCGTGAGCCGGAGCACAGGATAAGAAACACACGGTGTGATTCCCTTCAACCCTTCGGAGGAGCACAAACTCACAGATGGTGTTCTGGAAGGGATGACCATGACGACTGCAGAACCACTTCAAAGCCAAGATCCACCTGGCCTGAGATCCTGCTTTTCTAACAGAGGCCATGAAAAGATGACCAACATAAAATACAAGCACAATATTCCCAAATACGGTTGCTCTTGCTAATACTCCATACGCCTTCAAGCTGAGGGAATTCCTCATTCGTCTTTAGTTTCTAAATAATGCCCAGTGACTTTCTAGCCCATGAACTCATGCAGGCTCCCTTTAAACCATACGCATCTGCAATATCCTTTGGCAGCAGGTTTCATGTGCCTCAAACTCACTGCGTAGCAAACCTGGCTCCTGAACGCCCAGCCTGGCCCTGGGTCTATTTGTGCAGGTGTGAGAAGCTTTATTTTTTTTATTGCACTTCTTAATAACCTACTCAGAGCATTCAAAGCTTACAGCGCTCAGCTCTACCAAGCTGTGTGCAAAATAATGATGTTACAACTGCCACCCTACAAACCCAAACCCTTTCAGCCAGCCATTTACACCATCAGTAATTCTCCTTTTTCATTCTCCACAACACTGTTTTATCTTCAGACACCACCTCTAAGTCTCCAGCAAGAAAGTTTTCTGCAGCACTGACCTCTCCAGTTGAGGGAGGTGGAGATCATTCACAGCATTTTGTATATTCCCACCCAAAATTCCACAGGAATAGTCACTGACCTTCCATCCATCCTTTTGCTACATGCCTTATATACAACAATTACATTTAAAGATCTTTTCAAATCCTTTCCAGCTTCAGCTTCGACATGAGAGTTTGCTTCTTCTCTACTAATCTGCAGACCTTCAGTGGCACAGGCCTTACCCTGGAAGGCATCACATGCCAAGTGTGCAAATGGAAAAAAAAAAACACCTCCAGAAATGCTCCACTGGAAGAAAGACGAGTGAGGCCAAGACACCTCCAGAAGAAGAAAAAAGGCACTAAATGTAATCAGCTTAAATTCTTTTGATATTTTTAAATTCATTGGTATTTGCAGGTAATGGTATCACTAATGCTGAAGGGCTCTTGGGGAACAGAGGATCTTGGGTAAAGCAAAGTATTTGCTATAATTTGATTCTGATGAGAACGAAATGGATGGAATCGTCTGGAATATATTTATAGCAAAAAAAAACTTCACCAGTCACAGCATTTTGAGCTGATCATCCTGGCACACAGGTATGCAACTCGTCCCTACAAGCTCTTCTTTAACTGATGACAAAAGGAAAACAAACGAATTTGAATAAGAATGTATTCAAACAAAGTGTTTCTTAATTAAGAAAACTCCTGCTCCTTTCCTTTCACAGGAAACCATTTTCAGTCAACAAAGAGGAGGTAAGGCTTTCATATACACAGAGTTTTAACATATTGAAGAACCTTGTTTGAATAGTCATACTAAATTTTAAACATAAGACTTTCAAAATAACATCTAAATGCAACTACATTTCAATAGAAAATGTTAATTTTTATAAGTACATTTTAATCTGTACAACTCTTCTTCTTTGTGCATAGCTGATGCCATCAATATGCAATTTATTTAGAGTATATTAAATATTCAATGTAGTCAGCTGTAAGAAAACAAGATTCTTTATTTAACCTTTGGAAAAAAAGATTATGATGATTTGTCTTTCCCCAAAATTTCAGGGCTATCAACCTCTCTGGTAAAGTCAACGTGACAAACAATTAAAAAATCCACTTCTATTGATGTGGAAAATATTCCAATCACCATTTGAACTAATAACAAACAGAAACAAACAGGTTAATAATTAAAATCAGCCCTGTGAGGCAAACCACTACAGTCTAATCAAACAGCAAGAAGTAAATAAAGGTTATAAAAGGACTGCGCCGGTTCAAGGAACATCTTTGGATTTTCACATTCATGTTCTGCCCAGGAAACAAAAAACCTCAACCCAGAGGTCCCAGCCCCGTTTGCACAACACCGAAACTCAGACAAGCCCGAGTTGAAGATTGCAGAGGAGCAGATTCCTCCTGGGCTGTCAACACTTTCACATTTGTGTTGGCTGGCCCGACTCCTTGATCTCCAAGGAATTGTCCCGAAGATCACAGGCAGATACAGAACCAGAAGAGCAAAGAATATTTAAGCAGAACAACTGCTCAGTGGGGATATGTAGGTGTTTGTCTGCAAATACATTAAGATTCTGATGTTGTTTTATTTCCCAGCCTGAACAGGTTAGATTTAAAAGCAGGCCTTTCACCAGCAATGCGATTTCAACTGAGCTGATTGTTCCAATCATTAAATGACTGATCAGATAAAGTTTGACTTTTGGCATTTGCCTGAGAGTAAACAAAGCAAACAGGATTATTTTATGCTGCACTTTCTTTTTTCTTTTTTTCTTCTTTTTTTTTTTTTTTGCAAGAGCAAGAGAGGTGTTGATTTGATCTCAAGTCACAATGAAGGCAACAAGCACCACTCAGCTTGTGTGTGTCAAGCAGGAACTTCTCCCCTGGAATCTAGGTTGGACCATCTCTGACAGTGGAAATTAGGAGAGGAAAATTCTCTGCTCTTTGTGGTGATCAACATTTCAGTGCCAATCCCTTCTGTGTTGTACCACAGAAACATCACTCTGAAGTAATTTCCTAAACTAATTCTTCGAAAGATTCAGCACAGCAGATGGTTTGTTCACTCCCGAGCAAAGGAAAGACAAACACAGAAGTAACAACAGTTAAAACATCTTGGAGTAACTCCTGAGTCGGAAAATCAGGACAGACAAAAGTACCACAGGTATTAATAGTGCTGAACTGGTAGAATCCAGCAAGCCCATCATATCACCTGAGAAATACATTAGCTGTGCTTAGAATCCAAAACGTCTCTAAGTCGCACAATTTATTGCCTTAAATCCTAATTATGAGACTCAATCAGAAGACGCCTCTATGACACCATGTAACGTGCACCTTAAGAGGTCTGAAATTTAAAAGCTTAAAATCAAATTACAATAATTTATCTGACTGCTCTGCAGAGAGACTGGAATCCAGCTATTTTATGTTACGCCAAATATGCCACATCTAAAACCCTTCATATTCTGAGGTGGGAAAAGAAAAAGCCAGAAGACAGTCAGTCACAAGCTTCTGCAACTCATTTCTGGAAAGAGAAAGAACCTTTTGCCTTTTTAGTTTCAGTGTAACATTTTGTTCCAGATATACATAAATATATATTTAATACAAGATCATGTTAGCAAAAATCAGAACTAGGAAGCTGTTATAGATCCAAACATGTCATGCTAAGAGAGTTTTGGGGTTTTTTACCCCCAGAAGCAAAAATTCCCCCTCAGCTCCAACTTCTTTTCCATCAGAATTTAATATTTGATCACTCAACATTTTCCTAAAGGAAAAAGCAGACCTTCAGTCTTTACAAACTGCAAACAGGCTTCCAGGCCGCTGGAAAAAACCTGTTGACACTACTGTTGAAGAAAAAAACCACATAATTCACCTTTCCTGTCTAACACAACGTAAGCTGTTGAATTTCTACACAAGGCACTCTGAAATTTAGCAAAACACTTTCAATACAAACGCCAGCACCGAAACCAGCGTTTGTGCCTCAGAATTGCACCTTCCATTAGGCTAAGGATGCACAGATTTGAAAGATCCCGCAGCCTGGTCCCAATAGGATCAACCATTATACTCGTATTAACCCACCGCAGCATTGCCTTCCATCTGTAATTCAGTGCATTAGGTAATGAGCTCTGGCAATTTGCAAAATGTTTTCTCAAACTGCTCTAAATCACATCAGAGGCTACAGACAAAAGCAGGTAACCTCCTTATTATTTCACGGAGCATTTCCATAAAATTACGAGCCCAACAACCGTATCATGGCTTTGGTAAAAAGAAAAAACGATGCAACCATAGAATAAAACCCAAGACCATTAAACCCTACTGCCTTTTTTTATTTTTTTTTCCAGAGAGATTAACAAGAGCTACACAATTTAAAGCTACTTAAACACAACTATCGCTGTATAAATAGTCAGCATCACAGTTTCACACCATTGGCCGTAATTTCCATATACGAAAGAGATATGATCCAATCTGCCAGTATTCAGCATTCCGAGGATTTGCCATTCCACAATGTCTAAAATGATCGTTCAAATGAAAAGCTAAAACTCTTTTATTTTGGTGGTTTGTTGCGTTTTTTTTACAAATCTAGGAAGAGTTCTGAGTTTCCAAAGCATTTTCAGATGAAGCCATCACACAGTGCTGCTTCCCACAAGGCCATCTGGAAAAATCCCTGCCCTGCAGAAGAGAGATCTCCCTGCTGCCCATGTCAATTGTCAGAGCACATAAACTCCCTGCCGCTGGATTTCAAAGCAGACACTTGTTTTGATGCCAGGGAGGCACCAGCAGTGCTCAGCCAGAGACTCCCGAGGATTTGCTGGCTCCATACGCAGTCCCCCGGGATCCCGGCGGGTGCAGCAGCAGCAGCAGAGCCACAGGAGCAGCTCAGGGAAGGGCTTTTACAGCACCTCTGCCTGTGAAAAGGGTCATGTACCCCGTGTTCTACAGGCCTCCAGAAAAAGGGCCTCTAAGCCAAGACTCTCATTGCACTCGGCTGCATCCAAGGAAAGCAAACGCTGCTGAGGCATTTAAGAGTTTAAATCTGGGAAAACCTAGAGGTGGATGCAGCCTGAGCCTGTCCTCCAGGCCTCTGCCAGCACTCAAAACCTTCCTGCTCCCTGTATTCTCCTTTTCCCTTTCACTTTTTATAATGCACAACCCAGCAGCCTTCCAGGCAACGTCCCTTCAGTGCCTTCAGCCACCGACACGTCACCTGCAGGAACGAGACGCAACCTAAGGAGGGATTATACATAATTTATGTTCACAGTTATTCCTCCCTCGCAGCATTAGGGACTTTTGGAAAGGCTGGAGTTACTCTTTGTAGCCCCAGTTCATCTCTGCTCAACCCTTCTCCTCTGTTACAGGGAATTTGTCCAACAGTGTTGTCACAGGATCACCGCAGGGCAGAGCGGAGCTGTCACTCTCGCTCACAGTTTCCGATCTCAGAGAGACGCAACCAACGGGACGCTCACTCGCAGCACACACCAGGAATTTTGCTTCATTTATGCCAGGGAACCACTTTTTAACAACCTTACGATGTTTTGAAAACTGCCTTTGCGCCAAGATCCTTCACACAGAATCAAAGTTCCTTCCTGATAGGCAAAAGCCCCAGCCTGTGTTCGTACCATAGCTGTGCCTGAATTTCAATGCCTTACAAGCCTCGCTTATGGACGAAATGCCTCTTCATCTGTACTGCATGTACCTTTTTTTTCCCCCTTCTTGGAAATCACACTTGAGCTCAGCAGCAGCAAGGAAGGCACTCATTTGAATTCCTCCCCCCCTCAGCCGCCTCGGCGCAGCTTTACAAGTTCCCACCTCGCATCTCCTCGAGTCCCTGAGAAGGTGACAGTCTCTGCAACAACATGCAAGCTAAAACTCTGTAACCTTCAACAAGTTCCTGAAACCTGCAACTGATATGTATTTCTCTGACAAGTAAATACCAGCAGAAAACTAACTTTCAATTAAAACGCTCCTTCTCAATGATGTTTTTGTGTGCATCGTTATTTCCAACACCAAGATTACGGCGTGTGAAAGGCCTGAGGTACCTGATATTTTTGAGTGATGCTCGCCACTCCTTCGGAGAGGCAGAGCTTTAGAAAAACCAAGGAGAACGGGGAAAAGAGAAGCCTAGTCTGGAGTAAACCTTCTTGCAACCAATCCTTTCAACTCAGCTTGCTGATGCTGTGGGTACAGTACAAGTCTGGCCCTGCCAGACAGGAGCACAGAGACTTTCCATTACAAGATCCACAAAAAATATGATGAACCATCAGCAGCTCCTCCCTTCTCTCCCCTCTGTTCCCAGCCAGGCCATACACATCTTGTTTTACAGAGGTGATTATTACTCTTTTTTTCAGTTCCATCTTTTCCACTCCTGAGCAAAGTTTCCCAATTCAGAAGGAAGCTCCGCCTTCTCATCCATGAAAAGGGAAGAAAACTTGATGGTGGATTCCGAAGCCTTTTGAAACATCCCATTTTACAGAAATATGTTATTTCCAACCAACCCATTCTTACTGTTCATTAGTACACAACCAGCTTTTTTATTGCAAAATAACACTTAGTGAGAAATAGTCCTTTTGCAGCTCTCATTCTTTCGCTATTTTTCGCCCAGCTCGAATGCATACACACAATAAACAAGCTATAATTTTGGTTCTAAAACAGCTGTCATCTCTCATAAAAACTTGCTGCTCACAAGCAATGTTTGTTGCACATCCAATCCTATAAGGATATAATACCCCTAATTATGCTATTGTTATTAGGCAATCATAACAGATACCATATGGACTTTAAAGTGGCTCTGAGAACCATTTTTTAATAAAAGCAACACATCTTGCAAGAAAAATTGGTGCCCCAAACTGCACCCTATTGGCAACATATATAACTCACTCTGTTTGGGGTGGTTTCGTGCTGTACGTAGCGGAGGAGCAACAATACAACTCACAGCTTCTATTGAGATCTCACTTTCAAAGGCTCTCCAGACTCGCTGCACATCATGTTTCTAATACAACAGTGACTGCGTGCCAGAATTCAATGCTCCTGCAAATATGCCAACTTGTAGCTACTTTCAAAATGAGCTACTCACTCGGAATTAGTGCCAGGGTAAATCAATGGCACATTCAGCTACATGTCCCAGCTCCACAAAATGAATTATACGCTATATACAGTCCTTTTGTGCACGTCTGTCTTTTTTGCATCTTTATCAACGGAGGCTGAAAGGACTAGAAATGAAGTTCCAGAAGGCTGTCAATTATCCAGCCACGGATTAGCAGAACAGGAAGCAATTTTGTCTACCTGTACATTTGAATACTGCAGCCACGTACTGGAATTAAATCCTAAACCATTTCACCCCTTCACAAAAAAAATGCCGCTTTCTTCAGATTGTTCCCCACTGCGACACACACACACACACACACAGAGCACTGGGATGCTCAGAGCTGCACCAGCAGCCTACCAACAGCTGAGGGCAAAAAAAGAAAAGAAAAGAAAAAAAGTCACTTAAATTGCAGAAGCTGATCACTGAAGGGAGCAAAACTGGACTTCTGAAAGCTCAGACTTGCCAGCTGCAGCTGGTGTGGACACAAGGAGGAATGGCAAACTAGGAGGTGGATCACATGTGCTACTGCACAAGGGACAGCTGGACCAGGAAAATGGGGGCCCTGGGGAGCTGGGAGAAGGAAGGGAAGGTGCTGGGGCCAGATATCAGGAGCTACCTGGGACCTGACTTCGGTCCTAGCCCCTGGGGGGAGGGAGCAGATCATCAAACAGGGTAAGCCTCTCATCTCGTTGGTTATTAGATAAGCCACAGTGTGCACACCTACTGCCTTCTTTTTTTTCCCAGAGTTTTTTCCCCCAGTGTTTCTCAGTCGTGACATGGAGTCCATTTCCCTGTTTTTTTTTTTAAAAAAGGCACTTTACCATCCACAGTGTTCTTACTGCCAACTCCAACGAGCCTGAGGGCTGTCCACTCTTACAGGGTCCCCCCGCCCCCGACTAACAGCAGGTAAATTTTGGAAATAACTGAAACTCGTGGAGCTGTGTTTGTGATGGAGGAGAAGACAGCCTTCTCCATAACGTTAAACATCAGTTTGCAGAATAAGTTTCAGCAGCCTGTGTCCCATTTATAAAACCTTCTTATTCACTACCCTTTCATTCCATTGTGACATTCAATCAATTTTCCATCCACATTTCAAACATGCCTTACGAGTTCTGTGCATTTGTACCACGTGTTAATCGTCTCCTCCTACAGAACCAGACTCCTTTATCTACTCCAACCTCGGAGGAACATGTCTAATTTCACCCGACTCCCCCATTTAGAGACAGTATATGGCATTTATTTTGGTATGGATTATGCACAGTGCCTTAGGTGCTTACGCTGTGGGCATTGTGTAAGTGTAAACTTGATTGATTGGTCACAAGACTGTTTTGGATGGGCTGTAAAATGGATTTGGCCCCCAGCCACGGTTTGCTCAGCACAGATACATTGTAGGGCTGAGATAACTCCAAGAATTCATAACACATATGGCTAAGAAATATTACAAAGCCCTATTAGTACAGTCGGCATTACACTGGCACCGCTAAACATTTCTCAATGGCAGCACATACTACGAGACAAAGGAGAATCCTGGCTGGGTATTTATCAGGAGAGGAGCCTTATGAAAATGTGTTTTCAATAACTGGTGTGAAGTCAGCCCACT
Source organism: Pseudotriccus pelzelni (assembly GCA_035584735.1). Taxonomy (NCBI): domain Eukaryota; kingdom Metazoa; phylum Chordata; class Aves; order Passeriformes; family Tyrannidae; genus Pseudotriccus; species Pseudotriccus pelzelni. The sequence continues at coordinate 6,175,098 of JAWMRA010000113.1, read as the reverse complement.
CTCTGCTGATTAGATGCAGTCTCAGTTCAGAAACAGCCTTATTCAGCAGAGTGGGAAGCGATCACTCGCTGCACACGGGCTTCAGTTGGGAGCTTCACGCTTTATGCTGAGTGACTGAACGCAGAAAGATCCAAGATGACTGCATTAATTGCCACCTTCAACTTCAATGGCAGAAAAAAACCCAAAATCTAACTCCAAATCTGCACCTGGATTCTTTCTCCATGACTTTTTCGAGTGCTGCTTCAAAAAGTCCCCTTTGTAGGATCAAATCCCTGTAGCAGTGCTGTTTAAGGGACAAAGGTACCACCATCCACCACTGCCAGCCATGCTTTTCATAGAAACTAGACAAGCTTGACATCAAGACTTTTTCTTACAGACAGAATAGTACCTTCATACCATTTTACGCTTCCCTGTCAAAGTTACTGGCTTGAGTTTCCAGTTTTAATAGTTACAAGGGCAGCCTCGTGCAAGATAATGTTTCCATTCTTGAAATCTGATCTTTAGGACTCTTAGTCTTTCGAGAAGAACTGGAGCATCTTCAAAGCAGTTAAGTCATCAGCGTAACCACTTCACACACGAGATTAAAGCAAGATAAAACACTCTTGTACTCCTAAAGCCATAAGTTTCTAGGGCTCTAGAGTATTGAACTAATAATGCAAAAGATTGCAGCCCCTACAGACAACCTTGCAAGGGATCATCCACTATTCTATTTCTGCAATACCTTCAAATAATATTCAAACCAGTAAATTCCACTTTGCATGTGTGATTCTCTTTTTTTAATGTATTTGCATACCAACATCTGTAACGTGTGGCAACATTACAGCTGCCTTGGTATGCAGGGTCTGGGCTCTTACAAACATTTGAGAAAGAACTTCTTTTTCACCTTTATGTTTTGAATAATCCTCTCAGTATCAAGTCACACATACAACTTCACTGCTAGCATGAAGCAAAATATTTAAGTAGGAGGAGGGCTGGGTGAGTATTTTGGAGAGAGTCTTAACTTCTCTTTGCAGAAGCAGTTTGGGTCCAATCACCAACAGCATGAAACCCTCCCATGAGCCTCTCAACTCTGACCAACCTTAACCAAGGACAAAGCAGCTTTTGTCCAAGCCAGAGACAGGCACCTCTTCCTAAAGTTTGAGTCAAGCCAGAGTGGAATCACAAATCTTATCTGCATGAAAAGAGGTCAGATTTTTTTCTCCCATGATAAAAGCTGAAAAAATTTCCAGGTGATGTGTGCAAAAAGCTCCACTGGACACCACCAAAGCAGCATTGCCAAGGAAAAACCACCTCCTTCCCCTTCAAGACAGCCCTGCTGTTAAGTTATGAATGTCCTTGCAGGCTGATTCACTGCAGCACCAAAGCATATGTTCACCTTTAAGCACACATATAGTCAGGACTGACGTCAGGGAATGAGGTCCATGGGAATGCCTTGCTGGATCAGGTCCTAGCCCACAGTTGGTTACCCACTTAATCTGCTGCTCATCATCTGTGTGCTTACAGGAAGATGGCACAGGAAAACAGGAAAAAAAGATACAGGGACAGAGATGGACCTTTATGACAATTCACTGAATCACTGAAAGCCAGGCTTCCCAACCACAGACAACAGTTAAATCAAAATAGTGCTTGGGGATCAATAAAACCAGATTGTCAAGATCATGCCGTTAACTGGCACCTGAACATAAACTAACACAGTCCAGCCACCACAGTTCAGGTTGTCATTAAGGTTAAATTTCACTCCTTGGGCTGCAGAGCTTTTATGACTGGCTTCTTTTTAACTCCCTTAAAATAAGTTGATTTTTAAGGCAATCCATTACAACTGTTAACGTCAGGAAGCACACTGCTCTCTGCTCAACAAAGAGCATCCTTTCGTGGCATGGCAATGTCACTTCTGCAGCAATTAAACAGGCATCATTCACACAGGCTTCAGTATCGGTGCTTCCAGGAAGTTGTAGGATTTTGTCTTTTCTATCTCCAGGGAAAAGCCAGTGAGACGTGGGCCAACAGAGTTATATGTCATTTGCAAAATGAAACATGGCATTTGACAGGGAAAAGGATCTTCCAAGTAGGGTGCTTGCTAAGGAGGTCCCAGCTGCCAAAGCATCAAAGACATCACCTCTTCCTCCTGTCACTCAGAGTACTGGCAACCCAAGAGTTGCCATGCTAAGAAATACAGCTGAGGCTCAGAAACAAAACCAACCCTGGAATCTCTTGGGTTCTGCACTACAAAAGGGAGCACACAAGGGGTAACTTTCTTACTTGTGAAACTCGAAATGAGAAAACACTTTTAAAAAAATTTGAATCAGATGTATAGAATCATAGGGTTGTTGAAGCTGGAAAAGACCTCTAAGATCTCTCCACTGAATTTTCCATTTAAGTGATCTTCAACAGCTTGGCAACTCTCAGATCTCACAGAACCATGGAATGGTTTGGCTGCAAGGCACCCTAAAGACCACCTTGATCCAAGCCCCCTGCCATAGGTAGGGACACCTTCCACTAGGCCAGGTTGCTCAGGGCCCCATCCAGCCTGGCCTTGAACACTTCCAAGGATGCCGCCTTTCCTGCCCCAGCCAAGCTACTCTCTGGCTCCTGCCAGACACCTCTCACAGCACGGATCTTACAGGCCTCAAAACACTCTTTCCCCTTTCGAGAAAACATCTTCTCTAAGTCTTAAAACACACACTCCGATAGACCCAGCATGGCTGATGCAGTTAAACCCCATAGACTGGGGGGAAGCAGCTGCCCAGGACCACAGTCTCTCTGCATTTAACTCCCCATTCCCTTCAGCTCCTGCGTTTGTTTTGGCCCAACACCCTCACCTTTGGAACAAGTACAGAGATCCCGTGCCCCCAGACGGGCTGCTCTGGCTTGGGCTGCAGCTACAATTCAGATTTCTCTTTCAAACTTGGGCTAAAACCTGTCATCTTTTCAGGGAGCACACCGGCAAATACATCAAAGTGTTCATGGCCTTCCGATAACTTTCCCGCTATTTGCCCTGAAGGACTTGCCTGCTCCCAAACTGTCACGATTCACTTGGGCAAGGGGGAGACTTGAAGACTGCAGGAGGATCTTAGGAGGGAGAAACCATGGTGTGTCCCAAGATGCTCCTGTGGGAGCACAGGGATAGTGTGCAAACAGCAGCAGGGGTGTAGCTCTGCTCCCAGTGCCGGTGCAAGGGTGCTCAGCATCAGGTTCTTTAGCTCCTCCAGGGAAATACACCCTCTTGGGAGTCCCCCTCTGATAAACATTTTAATGACAGTATCCTAATCCTACAGCCACTGTGGCAGGCGAAGGAAACCCATTCCCAAAAAGCCATCTCCTAAGACAAGAAAGATATTCATATGGAAGTTTGCTGGCTTATAACAAAATACAAATATATTGACAAAAGTATTTCCCAAATCAGGTCACTGAATACTAAAAAAAACAGGTTATACCTGGGGAAGAAAACATAAAGCATGCGGGAACAGAGGGCATGTAGGAACTGGGTTGCAGGGACAGCGCACAAGGATGTTTCTGCAGTGAAAGATTTTAAAAACAACTGGTGGGACAAACAGTAACCCAGCTAATCCTTGGTGCTGGCACGCTGCCTATTTCGGGAGAGCAGCAGCTGGTGAATCTGACGTAAGTCTCTGCATCCAAAGTAGGAACTTACTGTAATGAAACCACAGCCCACATTGGAAATGAGACTCCAAACTCGACAAAAAAAAAAAAAAATCAGGATCTCAAGACATTCTGTGCTACATTGAATTATTTCCATGCAAGGAAAATTAATCACAGAATGCCCCAATTAAGCTGATTCAAAAAAAAAAAAATCCAAACCATCACTTGGACCGAGCCTAGTATTTAAAAATAATTTTTTTTTTTTTTTAAAAAAGGGTGAGGATGAAGAAATTACAAACCTTGCATCTTTTTTTTTGCTTTGAGAAGTACAACTCTAAGACCTTAAGTGGCATAAAAACACCGTTCCAGAAGCCCGAGGCACTAGACAGAACCACTTGGACTGGAAAAAATAGGCACATTAGTGAACCACCTAATTCAGGATCCAGTTACTCTTCCACCCCCATTAGAGCACTGCAAGAATGTCAGTCCCTTTATCCCGGACACCGTGAGAAAAGCACCTTCTGATAAACGCATCCCCACCTCTCCTTCCCCCTCCTCCTTCCCTCCCCTTCCCCGTCCTCGGAGGAGGGCCAGGTTCACGTGAGGCTCTGAGCCTCGGGACACACCAAGCCTCCGCATTCCCCTGACTGCTGCTTTCCAGGATTATTTTTTCCCTTTCTTTCAGAGAATACAAGGGGAAAGGGGGCGGGAAGGCTTTGAGGCACTCCCTTTTAATCTTTCCCTCGGTTGCTGGGTAGTAATTAGCACGGGAACAAATGACCATCTGCATAATGGCAGAAGTGGTCACACAAACAGGCCCCTGAACCTCACTTCGGGAATTCCAGTCGCCACACCTGCCAAGGGTAACAGAAGGTGAGTATTTCACTGACCAAAAAAAAAATCCTTAAAGGGTTTTTGGGTGAAGAGATGGGCTGAGAGGCACGGGAAGGGGTGAAGAGGGTTATATTGCATTTAGGGATGAGAGAAGAGGAAATCACCAGGTCACTGAATTATTTAATTTGCTCCATAAGCAAATGTGTGCATAAACGCCAGCGTTCTGGTGTGTTATCTCTCACTGACCTTCGGTGTCAAACGTGCTCAGGTTAGAAAGAAAATGTTTTCTTTTGTCTTTACCAGCCAGCCTTGTAAAAACAGCTCCAGAGCTGAAAGTCAAGCCGTGCTCCTTTCTCTTCATGCCTAGGAATTGGTGATGGAAAACTTAATAGGAATTGTCACTGGAGTCAGCAGATACCGGCTCCCAATAATCATTGGCAGCGCCGCTGAGGAAGGAAAGGGGATGTTTTCCAGAGCAGAACTCCTGGAACCACCAGACTGTGCCTCCAGGGCTGCATGTGAAGCGAGGCCGGGGAGAGGGGCTGTGGGAGATTAGGGACCGAAGTGACTCAATTTCTTTTTGCCCTGACTAGCAGCTTTTAATGCAACATACACACATCATCCCCCTCGCCTCCACCCCCCCACTGTGCAGAGTTTGGTCATGCTGGGCAGCTGGGACGAGCTGTCTACCTGCCAGCAGTTCCCTGCCTTCTCCCGTGCCAGCGTCAGTGCTGGCAATGTGGCTCTCGAAACACAAAAAGTGCTGTGAAAATTTTAGCTCTTCTGATCAGCCACTCCTGCTTCTTAACCCTTTGCTAAATCCCTCCTTGCACATTTCAGGGAGACGAACCTCAATTTGTAGAAGGGAACTGGGCTGAAACCAGCTCAGTATCGCTCGATTCCACCTCCAGACTCTCTTGATTCCCAATTCTCTCAGAGCTCAAAATCTTCACAGATTTCTCCGTGTTCTTCTTAGTTCCTCAGAAACTAATTCTGTTCTGCTCTCTTAAGATCTTTCATTTCCAGCATTTAATTCCCAGCTTTTAATGCATGAGAATGAACACTTATCTGAATAAGCTTCTCTCTTGCTTTTCCAGACTGTGTCGCGGTGGTCCACGGTTCCCCAACGCCACTGGCTTTGGGATCACCATCATCCAAAGAAAAAGTCTGCTGCAGAACGGGGGTACTCCTCAAAAGGGAGTTTCAGGAAGCATTCCAGATCCAGCCCAGGCTCTTCTCCTCCCATGTGACACAATAACTGGCTCAAGTCTAAGGAAAATTTAGGCAGCTACCACAGGAGACTCTTCCTTCTCCGGAGAAAAGGCAGCTGGATGTCTCCATTTAATTTCTGGAGTGCTTTACATACCACTGGTGTCTTATGCATCTCACATTTTGACTTCAGCAAGCTATTATGTCATCATGGAAAAACATTACAAATAATACGTTGAAAACAAACTTAGAAGCATAAATTCTAATCACTGACTCAAAAACAGCTGCCTCGGAAGTTTGGAAGTCCCAGGCCACGGGGCCACCCCTGGTCTCTGCTTCCTGTCCTGTTAACTTTATCTCCCACAAGTGTCCTCACAGGGAAAATGGGGAGATACTCAGAATCTCACTAATAATTTATAGTTAATGAAGTTGTTTAGCGCGGATGAAATTATTTCACATTACAGAAATCACATAAAATAATTTCTTGGCTTAATATACACAGAATTTCAGCATTCTCTACACAGGCTTTGCTTTAATTATCTATAATGATTAACTCTACCACTTAAATGGTAATTTGGATCGTTCCTGGCACTAGGAGAAGGGAAGAAGCTTTACACTGATGTGATGCAAAAAGGACAAGCTGCAATAGGTCAATGAAACATAATAAATGTAACACACTGGGCTAAACATTGCCATTATATTTTTCAAATATTTAAGTCCCCTTTATAGGTTGATACAAGACACACTGAAATAACATTCCGTGTTTTGCCTCACACAACAAACAGAAACAGAGTTATCTGCCTGGTCTACACCTCGAGCTGGAAGATGCTCTGGGGGCTGGACACACCAGGACACTGAAAAGTGTTCTATATGTTGGACTTCTGTCCTCCTGAGGGAAGAGTAGATTCCTAAATATTACTCTCAGTAATGGATGGCCTCCTTCTGTTGCTGTTTTCCAATCAAATGATTTCTCTTCCAAGACATCTGCTGGGAAGATTTCCTGGAAGGTAGAAGGATTTGATTTCTACAGCAGGCTTTGAAGCCACTCATTGCTGAAATGGAAACCTGGGGACAAAACTCCCTTCACAATGAAAAATCTGGAGTGGGGGAAAAGGGAGTACAGTGGGGATTTTTGAAAGGTGTTTAAGTGATCTTGCTGCTTTTGAAGATGTCTTGCCTCATTCTGAAAAGCAAGAGCGCATCCCAAAGAACACAGAGACATCCAACACCAAAAATAAAGAGTGCATGTATAAAAGCATAGCAAAGAGACAGTGGGGTTTTGGCAAACACTTCTCCTTCTGGACTCCCCGCTCCTTCCCCTTTTCAGGGCCACTGGCTGGTCCATCTACCTCCCATGGCAGTGGGAATTTCCCAGGGCACAGAAGAGCAGGAGCTCCACACACCGTCACATCCTTCAGACTCATCCTTCCCCCGCCACATGTCCCCGTCCCTGCTGAGTCAGTCAGAGCCAAGCTGGGCGTCCAGCAGCACAGATTTTCTGTGCTGTCACCAGCTGACGAGGGAAGGGACTGGCCTGAGCACCAGGAGATGATGTACCAAGATGTTCTGCTGCTCCTGAAGCCAATCTGCAATTTTACAGCACGTTCTTTGATTTTTACAGGAAGGCTCCCATTAAAACAGAAAAGCCTAAAGACTGAACTCCTGCACGTTCAGCAGAGGAATATCTCAGACACAGGCACGCCGAGCCAACATTTGTTAAGCAGTTTATGAAACCATCCCCAAAATGTGCACAGAAAGACGTTTACAGGCTTTCAAACCATACTGTATTTCACCCCAATTTCACAGTTGTCCTCCTCCTGCAGTGTAATGGCCCGGGTTTCCGCTCCAGCCCAAGGGTTTCTTTTTGTCTAGCGCAGTAAAACTGCGGGTTTCTCTGTAATGGGCCACTTAGGATCTGTGTAGCATTTCCAAAAGCTCTGCCATCCCGTCACTAGAATAGGTTGTATCCCTGGTAGACTAAACGTTAGCTTGAGAAGCCTAAACAGATGCTGTGAAAAGAAATACTTTTTTTTTTTTCCGAGGCACGTGGTGAAATAGCAGCGCTGCTGAAACCAATTGATCCTGTGACACTACGGCAAGAAGACGCCGCAGCTGAGAAAAACGTCAGCTCCATCTCAGCCCCAAACAAGTTACAACAGCAGCAGCGTTGGCTCAGGGCATTTTTAAGGAATTAATAACCAGCCAGGGTTAGTAGCCTGAGGCAAAGTCAAGGATTAAGCACTCTGAGGATAAACACATGCAGCAACATCAAATAATGTACTTGACTTCAGTTTAATCATTTTGTTTCGCTTGCAAAAAAACTTATGATCTCCAGACAGAAAATATAATTCATATCAGCAAAAGAATATACACACACACACACACACCCCCCCAGGCGAGAGGTGAAGAGATAAATGAAAACACTGTAAAAAGTAAACATTTTCCTCTCAGCAACACAAGGAGAAAGCTTCCATTGGTTACTATTAAAACAAACAGGAACCCAGAAAACAGGCCAATACTCCCAAAGGAGGCGGCAAGAGAGCTGGGGAGGGACTTTTTGTAAGGGCATGAAGCAACAGGAGAAGGGGAAACGGCTTCACACCGAAACGGAATAGATTTAGATTAGACATTAGTGAGAAATGCTTCCCTGTGAGGGTGGTGAGGCCCTGGCACAGGTTGCCCAGAGAAGCTGTGGCTGCCTCATCTCTGGGAGTGTCCAAGGCCAGGTTGGATGGAGCTCTGAGCAACCTGATCTCGTGGAAGGTGTCCCTGCCCATGGCAGGGAGGTTGGAACTGGATGCATTTTAAGATCCCTTCCAACCCAAACCAGCCTGTAATTCTATTTAAAAAATAACCAAATTATATTAATGACTCATGGAAGAGAAAAGGTAACTGAGGTGATCCCAACACTCAACATGATCTCCCAGGAGATGTCACGGACTAATCTTGTAGCACCAGCCTTCATCACCCAGAACTGTGCATAGAACTGAGCTAACACATCAAACTATTTATGATTCCTTTTTCTGCATGGCTAGCAAATAAAAAATCATTTGCTATTTCTGCTCAGAGGACTTCATACTCCTTTTCTCTAAAATAAATCAGCCCAATAAACTTCAGACTAGTCTGCAAACATGTAGTCAGAAAAAGAATCAGATTTCACTAACAGGTAAATTAAAAGCATCTTTAAGGCATTGCCAGGAGCTCTAAGTTGGCAAGATAAGTTCCAATAAAGGAATTAAACAATAAACCCAACACTTCAATTCATAACAAAAACATTTGCTTGCATGGTTCAAAGTCAGGAAAGAATAACCTTAAGACAATACACTTCAGCATCTTCTCGAGAAGGTCTAACCAGCCTCTACCCTAACTCAGAGAGGTTTACATTTATTTATCTTTGCAGACCAAGAGGAGAAAGAAGGCTCTTCTACCTGGGTGACTTTTTAACGCTTAACATCTAAACACAGGACATGGCATTTGCTCTCTTGCGGAAGGTATTTTTTTCTCTTTCTTTTTTTTTTAGATTTTGGGGTTTTTTTAAGCAAGAAAAGGTCACTCTCTGACATCCCTGAAGATGTTTAAAGGACATTGCAAAATTCTGATGCTACTTGAAATTACTTTAAGGCGCTTGTTCCAGTAGTAAATACAGCTCACAAAATTTATAGCCAGTAACTACGAAGATCCTGAGTTGAATCTTTCAGACAACACCCTTCATTTATTATACAGACAAAAAATCTCTGGAGTCAGTTAAATATTAACGCACAATGGAAGAGCTGTTTGTCTTTTTAATTCTCTAACTTACACTGATATGATGACAGAAATGCATTTCTTATTATCAATCTACTGTTTAAAAAGTATAAAAAGGTAGGGATTTTCGGACAGCTTTCCAATATTCAGGATGTAATCTGACCTCAGTGAAGTCAGAGGATGCTTTGCCACCGGCTGAATTAAGACCTCAGTGTAAGCTTTTATTTGATCATTCTTTGTTCAGAAACATGACAGTTCCACCCTTAGAGATATGTTTGACTGGAGTCGTTTCTAGTCAAAACACTTCTCATGCGACCAGCCCTTCCTGACTCGCCCCAAAAAGCCTGTCACTGCCTAGGACAGCATCATCCACCTTCCTGAGCACGAGCTTTACAGCAAGGGACTGGGGAGCTCTCACTCCCAGTCCTTACAGTATCTTTCTGCAGCTCCAGGGGGATAACATCCCTGCAGGCTGAGGCAGTGTTCACGCATGAATATCTCCCAGGGATGCTGGAAAGGTTAACATTTCGAGAGCACAGCACTTCCATGGCGGTGAAAGGGAACATGCACAAGCAGGAAAGAAGGACAAAACTTACGGAAGACAGAATGGAAAACTCATAAAAAAAAAAAAAAGTGATATAAAACTTTAAGAGGCCTTACAGTCTACATATGAAAAAAAAAATAAAATTCAGAGTATTTTACTAAAAGTTCCTTTCACAATTGCTGGTGATGAAGTATGAATGGGTGCAATTCCGAGCACTGAGACACGTTTCCATTGCCTCTTATAGAGGGTGTGCTTCAGAATATTGAGCTATATTCTTGCAATGGTTTTCCAGCTATAAATCCTACACTTAGTGCAGGGTTAGCCATTTGGTGAATTGCAAAAGCACATAATAAAATGCATTTTATCATGTATATGTGACAGCTTGACTCGCCATTAAAGTATCTTCCAAATATTATCATGCTCTTGAAGAGCTCTAAAATAAACATCAAATCCCAACCACAAGTCAGAAACTCCTCCTGAACAATTGAGTATTCCCACAACTTTACCCCAGTCTCAAAGCACAAGTATTCAGTCCAGCATTCTGAGGGAATTAAATCATAAATTATCAGTGTCAGGTGCATCTTCTTTTTACCTCTGAGGAACAAGCGGTCACCTAATTTCTCACCACTCAGACAAAACAGTTTCCATGCCATCAATCCACGAAGTTGATAATATTACGAAAAAAAAACAAACCACCCCAACAAACTTGTAACAGATTCAGGCTACTACATGAAGTTAAATTTCTGCCTTTACTCCTGACTCAAAAACACGAGCCAGTTTCCCTGTTTCAAACACGGATTTTTCTGACAGCTCGTGCCAGCAGTTTAGACGGTTTGGCAGCCTGAAAGAAAAGAGCAAAAAAAACCCCACAAACCACCAAACAAACAAAAACCCCCACGTCTTCTCTTTGCAGGTCATCTGGTGTCTTCCCAGACACTTGAGTGCTGGCCCCCAGGGGAAACAGCTTGGCTAAAACCAGTCTTATTACTACTATCCAGAGCAAGCACAGTATTTCACAAGTACTTATTTTTATATCTCGTCAACATTTGCATGGTCTTTGCGTCTGGAAATTCCAGAGCATCGGGTACGAGCTGTCAGCTACCTTTGTGCAGTGCTGCATCCTTCCCTAGAACTCATAAAAACCCCATTTTTAGTTAGACAGCATAACTGTCACATCAAAATGCACTCAATCATTTAAATCGTCACACGTCGCTCACCCCAAAATCTCTTTCCAAAGCGTATCTGGCACTGACTTTGTGACATTAAACAGAAGGAACTGCTGCCTGCTAAAAGCAGCATCCATAATTAAGCAGGCAGAGCATACGAAGTGTGGGATAATAACAGGAAGGTGGGATTTCAGTCACCTCAGGTAAGGTTTCCACGGGCTAATGCAACCAGCTTGCATTTAACTGTCAAAGCTTCCTATAGACAATGGGAAGGAATAAACGGCTTAAGACAGCAATTACTCCAACTTACCTTCAATTCCTAATTTCATCAAGCTGAATCTCTTCCTGGGATTCATTCCTCTCTATTGAATGTAACAGAAACCTGAGAGGAGTGTAGCTCACATTTAGGTGTTTAAAGATTAGACATGTAAGAGGAAGTAGGATGGATCTTACCTTGAACTAACATGTTTCATCCTAAAGCACGAGTTTGAGATTGGAGGTTTCCTCCAGAGCAAGCTCAAGGGGTTTAAGAATTGTGGAAAAGCAGTTTCATGGAAACACAAAGTGCATTTTGCTATAAAAAAACCAACAAGGTCTTGCTATGAGCACATGCACAGAGATGGCCTGGGCTTAAAAAATGAGTGTGGAGAAGCAGCATCTACAGCAGGAACAGGATCTGATCTGACAACTGATGGCTGTCACAGACAGTGCAGGCAGCAAAATCACTTGGGCTGATGATCGGTGGATCCTCCCACTCAACCCCTAAAATTCTTGCAGGCATGTCTCAAGGAACCTGATGCAGGATTCCCAAGCCTCAATGGTCACAGCTCCAGGAATAAAAAGGACATTATGTTCCTGGTCAGCTTAGCTGGAGTCCAACCAGTCTTTTCCCCTAGTAACAAAGGAGCCAAAAGAGCAGATGCAGAACATGGAATGTCAAAGCATTTACCTGATTGTTCTGACACGAAACGTCACAAATCACGCGCAGCATAACTTCACTAGTAAGAAATGCCTCAGCATGTGTTTATCCACCCTCTCCACGATGTCCTGGCACCTGCCATCTTAGATTCCCATTAACTGGAAATTCCACGTGGACATAAGGCAAAACTTTGCATCATTTGGGCAGTGAAGTAGTAGAAAAGGTTGCCCAGAAAGGTTGTAGAATCTCTGTCCTTAGAGCCACTAGAAGCTGGGCTGGACTCAACCCTGAGCAACATGAACTAACTAGACCTGCTCTGAACACGGGGTTGCACTAGAAGACTCCAGAATTCCCTTTCAATCCCGTGTATTCTGTGTCTGTCCTTTCAGCAAACAGCACCAGGGATTACAAAACCATCATCCATAGTCATGGGCAGGGAAGCAATCCCAGTAATGCACCACCCAGGCTTTGACAATTTTCGTTCAGAAAGAAAAAACTCCCTTTATCCTCAAATAAACACATCGGAAAAATCCGCAAAACTACCACACTTTAGCCAAACTACCATTTTGATTATATTTTTGAAGGTGTGAACATCTTTTATTATTTGGTTTATAAACCTGAATTTAGCACCTCTCCTCCTCCCCACCATCACACCACCCCCAGACAAAAATAAAGAGTCATCACTACACACGGATCAACCACAAACAAAATCACTTAGAGGAACACTCGAAAATTCAGCTTTTATCATCCGTGCCACCTAGCAACACGCAGGGCTGGATCCAACACATTGGCAAATCTGAGGAGAGAGAAAATCCTCCTTTCCCGTTTCAAAGTTTCCACAGGCATAAGAGCTTCCCATTAATTTGGAAATATTGCCATGCTTAGAACCGAATCCATACTTTATTTTTAAATGGAGCACTCAAGGTTTGAGTAAAGACAGAGTTTAGGGGTTTTTTTTTGTTTGTGTGTGTGGCTGATAATTTCACCTATAAATCAAAACCAGGCCAGGTATTTCTCAGACGTGGAAAACTCTGCTGAACTTCAGAAATGAATGTTAACGGACTGCCCACAACAGATCACAAAACTGCAGCACATCTGGGCCGGGCCCAAGGCTTCCTGCCCTCAGTGTTCTACCCGTCGAGTAAACCTATTTCTGTTTTAAAATTCATTGAATAGTTAAGTAGCATTACCTATACAAACAATGCATTTGACTTCCAGCTCAATAAATGGCCTGATGTATGTGATTTGAATTCTTTTTTAAAATTGCAAGATGAGTCGACTGCAGCACTTTGAGAGTCAGTCTAAAAGAAATGAAGGATTAAATATCTCTAATTTCAGTCAATAGTCTGGAAACTATCGTAAGCTGTTCATTTTTTAGGCATTCCAGTTCATAATTCACCATTAGATACAACAAAAAAAAATATTTCTAAGCTGCAGGTCAGGCTCCGTGATTTGTGTGTACAAAAAAACTAATTCAGTCGCTTGGAAATTTTCAAAGACATCCCTCTCTTGGTTTTGTTTTTTCCTTAGGAAGTAAAATTCAGTAAAACTCAGTTTAGGAGATGGTCAAAGCTCATTTAAAAATTTGTTTGGACAGATACACACACATTCATTGTGACAATATCACCTTAACTTTCAAGCAGCCTTTTACCAACTGGAGTATCTTTTATTTTTCCCTCTATCTTATCTCAGCCATTCTGGACAACAAGAACTTCATAATTCATCTTTGGACCACTTTTTCTGATTTTAAAACACAACATCTTTTCTGCGGACTCTGGGTGGTTTGTTTTGTTGAGTTTTTTAAAATTAGGCTTTAAAACCAGCAGCCTGCTTTTATCTCTACATGTGGAGGGAACTCCAGGCAAGAGATGAAAGGTTTGCCACTCCCAAGGAAGAAGCAACAGGGAGACCGGAACGTGAACGAACGCGGGAGATGAAGCCAAAAAAATTGTAGAGAAGATCAGAGGTGAATATGACTGAGGCAAAACAGCTGTCAAGCACTGAGTCACCTATTCAATCAACTGAGCAGCTCATCATGGGCAGGACAAGCTTCTCCAGAACTACTTCATCGCCTCCCTGGAACCCAAGCGAACGCAGCTCAGAGCTCGTCGTTACACAAAACCCCATCGTTGCATTGTTTCTTCTTAAAATTCTGCACTGCAAGGCAGCAATCAGCAGTGCCTGGTGATCCGGGATAATTCCAAAATCCATGAAAACCAGACAAATGGTGGCTTCAATTCCCGAGCTGTCACATGGCAGCAATTACTGCAGCTCAAACGATACACGTGGCACTTTGTCACCAAAATCAGGGGGAGTGTTCGTTTCTGCTTAAACAGGGGGGGAAAGTCAGCCAGATGTCTGTGTAAAATTGCATTCTGCTACAAGTTCCTGTCACAATTATAAAGGTGAAGCTGAAAACAGGAGCTTTGCACAGGGTAGAAAGACTGGGGAGTCAACTGTGCCCAGTGAGGGTTCAAGGGCTGCACAGAAAGCCCCTCCAAACTCAGCTCTAGAGGAGAGGGGGGAATATTCCATTTTTACAATCTTCTAAAAAGTAGAATTACATTTGCTAAGACTGCAAGAGGAGATACTCATAGATTTGTCAGATAAAAAATCGGTTCACTTCTATTAAAACCAAGGAACTCGGCCTGCTGGTTTTTGGTGCTTTGGGATTTGCAAATAATTTCACTTCCACTTCAAAAGGACCAGGTAACTCCTGTTCAGGTTTTGCTTCCAACATACACAGCCTCAGTATCTCCATTCCTGCACAGTTCTAAATGTCCTTACACACCAAAAGAAGGGAACCTAAAAATCAGTAACATTCCTTCACTTTGGCTTTTCTATTGCTGCTTTATCTACTTAATCAATTATTTGCTTAAGCACAGAGGAAAAAACACCTGTCCTTTGTTTAGTGAGTTGACTCTTAGATTTCAATTATCAACAGATCTGTGCTGGTTAAAGGATTTGAAGGGGGTTTTAATACAGTGAAGCAATAACACAAGTCATAAAGCAGAAAACCCAGCACTCTGCATTAGTTCATTTCAAAGTAAACATAGAAATTAAATGATTTCTCTGTAATGCCTCAGAGACTGCAAAAACAACGATAAAAGGGTAACTACCACAGTGATGTAAATGATTTTATAGGATCCAACTAAGACACTGCAATGTTGTTTCGCCTTTTAAGTTCTGTTCAATACTTTCCCAGTGTCTCACATCCTTCCCCCTCTGGCTTCCAGAGAAAAATTCTTATTAGCTGGTCATGGTTCTTGACACAAGAACCTCCATGAGATGAAGCTTTTTGAGAGAGGGCTCCAGTGAGGTACATTCCATCCCCATTCTACCTCCAGAGCATCTTCCTCAGTGCAGAGACAGGGGAAGAGACAACACGGTCCAGCAGATCTCGGCCGTGGTTGATTTTTCCTGGTGTTCCCAGTCCAGGAGATGGGATGGGACACTAGGGAGGTTTTGGAGGCCAACCCCGTGCAGTTCAGTACCCATTACAGCACGGCAAGTGACTGCTGGGTTCGTATAAGGAATATCTGACTTTTATTTGCTACTAGAGGAAAACCGCAGCTTTTAATTCTTCACAGAGCAACCGAGTTGTGGCATTACACCCATAATTTTTATTATTTAAGTCTCTTCTCACCATAAGCACTTGCAGCCCTGTGTTGTTTTTTTTTTATTTACCAGGCAAGTTGGGTTTTTTTCCCGCCAGGACACACAAAAGGAAAATAATTTCCTTTTCTTTTCCTTAAATTCATTTCATACACTGGCTTTTCCTCAACTCCTCAAACTAAGTATTATCTCCAAAGTACACAAGTTTACTTATCATCCATCATTTCAGCCTGATGCCCTGAAACAACACATACACTGATAAATCTCCATAAAATGCAAATGGCCAACTGATTCATCGACTGCCTGCATGGCTTTGTTCCTGATTTTTTAACCAGTTTCCAATACACTGTGCAGTGTCAAACAGTACTTAACAGTAATTTATTTTTCAGGATGCTCACTCCATCTGATGCATACAAAAGGCTGGGATTCATTTGGAACATCTTACATTCATGCAAAACTTCCGTAATAAATAAGTAGGGATGTTTTGGGATTTTTTCCCAGCAATGCCTAATTATTTCAAGCTCATCACACTTGCTGCTCAAAGCTCCGTTATCCTCTGCCTTCTTGCTTCTTCCTTCCCCTAAGCTGTTATATTTAGTTGGCTACTTAAGCCAGTTTTCACTTGATAGAAACTTCAACAGGAGCAGCCCGGGATGTGGCTGTGCCTGACTCTTAATTGCATGAAACAAACTCATTTCTTATCAAACTGGTGGTATTTTGTCACCCAAACACATCACTTAACTACACAGACTAATTTTTCCACCTGGCAAAGCCTTCTGTGGGTGCATTAATGGGCCCTTCATGGCTTTCTAATTTCCTTTGCTCCCTTCTGGCCAAAGGCTGATCAAATACAGTCCCAGCCTCAGGCTTTCCGTGGCACTGGGCAAAAGCCCCTTCGCTCCTTTGGCTGGGAAATGAGGATGAAACACCCCACGCTCACGTCCCCCACACCTGTGTGTGCAGCACCTGCATCCTTGCCTGTTCCTGAGCTGGCCTCCCCCCTCCATTCCTGGCACTTGCATATTTGTGTTCTGCTTCCAAAATCCTTTCTTTTTCTCAAGTTTTGCTTGGGTTGGTGGGTTTTTTGATTCCCTCCCTCCTTTGCATTAATTTGGTTTGCTTCTAAAATGGAATGTAACAGCTGGTTAGTAGTTCATAGCTCATTTATAGTTTATTCACCTTTTGTTGCTCCACATTTTAGCTCTCCTTATTTAAATGAGCATTATGTGCTGGGATTTTAGCATTAAATAAATGCTTTTTCTGCTCAGTTTCACCTCTTACGGGCTCCAAACCCATGAAATATGTTATAAACAAAGACCTACAATGGAACAGAGAAAAGAGGAACTTAGAAATCTAGTTTGCCCATGATGGATTAGGGATTTACATTCCCAAACTAGCAAATACAGTGGTCTCCTTGACCACCCAGCTCCAGTGATTTATACACAGTGACAGATTAAGCAGTCTTCCTGGTTACATATCATTAGTGGAAATCAAAGCCCTGTCAGATATTGATGGTAATACCTTTCAAAGGTACATTACTGGCCAAGCTTTATGAGCAGCTGTCACATGAATTATTCAGAGAACAACAATGCTTAAAATATATGCATATATATATATATATATATATATATATACACACACACGCTCTGGGATCTTTGGACTGCATTCATCACTGATGATTTCAAAAGAAAGAGAAATACACTCAAACTCAAGGCCAACCTGAACACGGAAGCAGCAAGTTCAGACCATTCAATTTATAGATTTACTGTTGCAAGTGCATTATGTTAAAGTGCAACGAGGTATCTCAACAGCAAAAGCAAACCCTCCTAAATATCTGAATTCCAGCATTCAACAAGCACAACTCCTTCTCTTTGTGTGCTGCAAACCCTATTGGAATCACTGACCAAAAACTAAAAAAACCTAAACTTTTAAACTTCCATTTAAAGGCCGTGGAGTCGTTCTGGGTTACATTATCAATAAGCTATTGATTAAAACTAATCTATTATAGGCACAAAGTCATCCAGCGTCGCTGCTTATTTTAAAATCAAGGAGTGATGAAAGCAATTTTCATAGCCCATTTTAAACTTTCACTCCAAACATGTAGGTTAATGGAAGTTAATGTAAACAGCACAGAACAGAAGGACCAAAATCTGATGAGGGCCAATCAGAATAATCTGGCCTGCCAGCTGAAAGGATACACAGGCACAACTAAATTGAGCTTTGTTTATGCATTTTGATTTTCAGGCCTTCTCCAGGGTAATTACCCTATCTCCACTTCTATCGAGGGGAAAAAAACATGCCTCTCTCTTTCTGAATCTGCTTCTAAAACAACTTTTTAAATATTGTTTTAACAGTACTGGGAATGTCACACTATTTAGTTCCTACTCTAAACATCTGCAAAGAAAATGTACCTACTGCCAGCTCCTGACTTTTTCCCTATATCTGCTACTATTATTTTTACAATCTCCTATTTGTTTTGGCCATTTTGGGGGAGGGAGGGTGTAAACAAGTTTTAGGGGAAGCCCCTTGTTTTCTTTCTCCTCTCATTCACCTTTGAGAAAAAAGGGATCATAACTCCAGCCGCCAAACCATTTTTTGGCAGCTGCAAGTTGTACTCCCGGACACTTCAAAGGGGTTCTTGACCACCGAAGAGTCTCAGGTGCTTTATGAAAATCAGGATGCTCACTGGAATTCAAATGAAACAATACCTGAGCAGAGGTGCAGAGTGAATACAGAAGATAAAGAGAGGCCCCCAGAAGCAGAGCCCCGCGCTGTGCTTGTGTTTATACGAGGGAAGCTGTGGCACTTTCTCCCCCTGAGCGCTTGCTTCGTTTCTGTACACAAATTACATCCACTCTGCCAGACACCATTTATAATGGTAGGCAATCAGATCAGGCACGACACTCAAGGGGTTTTTTATAAACTTCACATTAAAAAAGCAGCGTGGCAGTAGATCTGGCTACCACTGGTTCCCCCCACCCATCCCCGTCATTTAATTCCCATTTGTCTTAAATCAGTAAGTGGCTCAAAAGTCACTGTCCAGAGTCACCCAAGTACCCACAGATACCCTCACAGGACAAGCCTCAGTTTTTAGGAAATCACTTAGAAAAAAAAAAACACTTTCAAAATGCTTCACATTGGGAAAAAACAAACAAGCAAACGAACAAACAGAAGTTTTCATTTCAAGTTTCACAGATAAATTTTTTCCGGTGCAAAAATAGGGGAAAACTTTAGTTCCAGGGGTTTGTTTTGACCTGGTGCTGAGGACACCAGTGGTTTGTTACATAAGGAGCAGGTAACACAGAGATATCAGAAGTTACTTAATTACCAGATGTGAAAATTGTGCTTCAGAAGTCGACTAAAACTCACTGCGCTTGGGCAATTCCACCTCACACAGCAAGATTAATATAAAACAAACTAAGCTGGAAAAATAATTATGTCATTCAGCGATTTTTTAACAGTTCCCTCTCCGAGTCTTAGTATTGAGCCTCCTCTTAACAACATTTTTATTAAGAAAATGGATACCTAAAGTAATAACAACCCGGACAGGAGCGACTTCGTGAATTGTAAAAGTTAAAACTGGAAGAGTTGAATCTGTCATAAATGAGAGCTACTCCATTAACATCAGGAAAGGACTGTGGAAATTTCCAGCCCTATCAACTACTACCCTAAAAGAAACCAGACCTTTCAAGTGACTGGCACAGCCTTGCCCTCCAGACCACCTGGAAATAGAGTTATTTTCAGATAAGGGAAAGATGTGGGCCATTGTGCTAGGTTTGTGTGGCCAGGTTTTGGTAGTAGAGGGTGATACATGTGGTAAAGTATGAATTAAAATCTAGCAAAACTTCCTATCAAATCAGCAAATTTCCTTGATTTTTGCTGATCATTATCTTGGAAGGATACAGCACACAAATTCACAGCCAGAGATCCCTAAAGCATTCCCTTTTTCTCTTCCATTATTTGTTTTAACAAGTTTACAATTTTTTTATTACATCCCAACAGTCTGCATCCAACACAGAATGACTGTGCATCAGTTAAGGAGATGCCAACCCCTTTAATCGACTCCATCACTGGGACATGTAAACTGAGTCTTATTCTGGGTCGGTGTCACAGAACAGTAACAGAATTTCAAACACAGTTCCTAAAAATACTGACAGGCTAGTGAAGCACAGGCTTCTAGAAATCAAGAGATATTAGGTTACATTGTCAATACCTAAATCAATCCATGTACAAAAGGACATAATGTTTACATTTTCTTCACGTCATAAGCACATTTTGGGAGCTGGCCAGCTCTTAAAGTTTGGGGTGGAGGATTTTTTTTCCCTCTTTCTTAATGATGTGTTTCTGTCAATCACTTAAAATTCGTTCAAAATAATGACCCTAAAGAAACAGTGCCATTAGTAATCACTGAATGATCACAGCCAAATGAAACTCCAGGAATGGTGTCTGACAACTCCCAGAGGACACAAGTGCCACCAGTTCAGAACTTGTCACATTAAGAAGTCCCACAGGGGTTGAAACCATATGAGTTTTAAGGTCTCTTCCAACCAAACCATTATGTGGTTCTATAAATTGAAGGAATCAAAACTTACTTCATTCAGAAAAGGAGGTGCTAAAGCAGCAGGATGTCACAGGGCAGTGAAATAATCTGGGTGTGGGGAGAAGGGCACTGTGAACACAAGAAACGAGGGGCAGCACTTACCTCTCAAGTTCTACATCAGTGTTCTGAGGAAGAAAAGGAAACTTTACACTGGGCCAAGTCAGTGAGAGAGAGATGAAGAAACAGTCTGTAATATATCCTACAAGGCTCAAAAAGTAATACCAGAAAATAAAGGAGCCTCTTCTTTACCCTCACAGCAACAACGAAAAAATGCTTAAACCTGATTACTTAAACCTATTCTTCATCAATATTAGAATAAAGACAATAATCATGCATTCCTGGAACTGCAGATTGAAAGGAACAGAGTCTGGCAAATATCAAATATTAAGATAAAAAAGGTTTAAGAAAATGAACCCAAAAAGCTAACAGAGCACCTTTCAGAGGCATAAGTAATGACTTAATTTTAAAGAACACAAATATTTGTCTGTTATTCCCCTGATGCAGAATAAGCTCTGACAGGTCAGCGTTTATTTTGCTGACCATCAGTTTTCCAAATTCTTCTCCTACAAATAATTCCAGTGGACTGAAAAGGGAATACTGCATGGCTCTGCCAGTAGCAAGGCAAGGCTGTGATACATCCCCAGGTGACCAAGGCCTTCCCAGGACTGACAATATTCCTCCATCCAGCAGCATCAGCTCACTCTGTTGAGGAGAGGCTCTGACCCCACTCTTCATCTAAATTAGTTTTATATCAACAGTTACTACTTTCCTGCTGTCGGCCATCACAATGATGAATTGATAATGCATTTTGATGAAGGCTAGAATATATATATGTAATAAAAAAAATATTGATTTTGCTTACATACTTCCTGATAAACTATTGCACTGTTTTTATTCTGTTTGGAGACTCACACAAGCCATTGGCTGGATTTCCGTCTCAAGAATAAATTCATAGTTCACATGGGTAGTGTTTCAAAATCAGGGGGGTTGCCAAAGGTACTTGGATACAGGGCACGTGAAAGTGCTTTGCTTGGGTTTGGGGGGTTTGGAGTTTTTTTTAAAGAAAACTGACCCGGTGGTGACACAAAGTCATCCACGGCTTCTCATTTCCATGCAATGTGCACCGTTCTCTGAAAACAGCGGAACAGTGCAGGTGTGTGAGAAGCAAGACCTTATAAAGGAGAAAGATTCTTGCTCATAAATTAAAGTGATCACAGAGCTGCTTAGCCTTGTTGAACTCCGACACAAACAGGTTATGTGACAGCAAACCCTCAAGGCCTATTCCATGAGGAGCCCATGTAAGTCATCAAGACAGCCATATCTCCTTTTTCAATTTCAGAACTTCCACTACCTAGAGGAAGAACCTAGAGATGCTTCTAATACCTGTGTGGCTATTACGTATACGAAGAAGCTTTCATTAATAAGTATCAGGAAGCATGGATTTGAACCACAGGACTCTTGGCTTCCCCTCACCATTGAGCAGCAGAGGTGAGGTCTTCCATCAGCAATGCTAATTTATTCCTCCAGCTCCCCGTTTTACATCCTCTTGGAGGCTTTTAACCACTGGACTGAGTCCTGGACAAAGGAATCAGGTGCCCAGAACGAAAGGCCTGGGGAAGCAGTGGCTCTTTATTCACCCTTTGCAACATTCCCCTGACAGCGTGAGGCGAAGCCGGCGCCCACTGCCGCTGGATGTTGAAGGTGGGAAGGGCCTTTCCATCAGATGTCTCCAAGGATCCTACTATTAGCAGGACTTAAGGAAGCCTTTGTCATCCCAAATATGCTCAGCTGCCTCGCAGCACAGCGGAGCGGTGTAAGAACCATTTAAAGATGTGTCTGACATCATTAATCTGTTTGCCCCCTGACCCACCGGGCCGAACTGTAACTATGGCAACTAAAGCCTGACCTTACAACGCTGAGAAATTTTAAAGCTCCGTAGTATTTTGGGTCACATTGTTAGGCCGGACAAAGGAATAAAGGAGAAATGTGACAGCTTCCTGGGAATTAAGGTCAGCAGGTCAATTGCCCTGAAGCTTGATTGTTATATGATAAGCAAAACTGGCTGAAATAATTTTTCAGCTATCAGAATTTAAAAAAAAAAAAACAAAACCAAAAAAACCACAACCAACAAAATCCACACACAACTTTTGTTGCCTGAAGCAGAAAATTGGTCTCTGTAAAAGCAGTAGATAGCCTATCACCGGGCAAAATTACTCAACAGCCATCCCTGTACCATTTCCAGCACAAACGCTAGGAAAAAAATGGGCAGGAGGTATCAATTTCATATCCTCAGATTGGGTTTATTGTTAATTCAGGCTCTTTGGGGGGTGTGAAAAGTATTTATTAATGTGTTTCTCGGATTGCATTTGCTAAAATCGCCAGTGTTTTCCAGCCTCCCTTCTCAAATGATTCATGGCAGTAAGTGGGAATCAGCAGCCCGAATGCCCTGATTTGGAACATCTGTGTAAAAGCCGCATATGTCTTGGGCTGAGAATAAATACAGTGGGGGGAACTTGCCCTAACTAAATGCTATGACAAATACCAATCCAAATATTTACAGTCTATAAAATTAGGCTTGTTAACACTGTTTATACGATTGTGTGGTGTGAAGGACTGTTCACTTTCATCGTGCGTCAGCGAAATTCACCGGCGTCTCCATTTTAAAGTCATTTATAATTCAATGAAATTAATTCTACATCAGAATTAACTCATTTACAATCATGTTTTTTAAGCCTGAAAGCTTTTCAAATTTTAGGTATTCCAACCCATATATACATATATATGACCATGGATGCAACTTAAAACAGCAGCTAAAAAGCAGACAGATCCAAAAAAATCTAAGTTGTGCATTGATTTATAGTGTTGGGGGGTTTTAAATTTCTCACCTCATTGCTGACAAACTGCTGCAATGCAGAAGTGCAGCACAGAACATGCATAACGTGACAGCTTAGCTGAGCATATTACACTCAGAACTATGAAGTTTGTGAAAAGTGTAAAAGGGAAAGTTTGTGAAGCAGTGTCTTTTTCACAGCAGGTAAATATGTATCAACATAGTTTTGGGGTTCTCCACAGTTAGTATATTTTCTTGAATTATCTGATAAATATCAAGCCCTGGGAAGTGGATGCTGCAAGAGGGGTACTTGTTCATTAATAAAGATGAAGAAGTACCAGTTTCAAGCTTCCAAGACATTCTTGTGACTATTAAAGAACACAGAAGGAAAATTCCAGTCCTCTTCTGCTTTTCATTTTTTCTAGCCGTGCCTAAGGAACAGAATTCCACAGAACTGGCTTGAAAAGGTCTGGAGACTGCCAGCCTGGCAAGAAAGCATGGCAAAAATTATGCCAGAAGTGGGGATGCTGTCAGTAAAGAATTCAAATGGCCTGTTGGTCGAGTGCAAGCTGAAGCGATCAGTGCTGCAGCTGGATCCAACCTGGGCAAAAAATGTGGATGGCTCTAGAAGAGCGCTGGAAAAGATCTGAAGAAGGGAGTAAAAAACTTAGAAAATCTGTTTCAGCATGGGCAGACACAGGGATGTAATTAATACACATACCCAACAGCAAGGCAAGAGTGATTTACCTGCAGCCATCAAAACCCAGAACCCCAGTGGCGATTCTGATCAGGAGATTACTCGTCTTGTGGAGAATGTCCAAGGCCACTGATGCCAAGCAAATCGCAGACTGGAGCAGGTTTTAAAAGTGATGGCAGTTCGGAGGGCAAGCATGCAACAGGTAATATTTAAGATACACAGTAGATTCTCTTCATCTCACCTTGGAAGGTTGGATGCCTTTGGAAGCTGCGCCCGTGACAGCTGTGACACCAAAAAATGGTGTTGAGGGGTTATTTGGTCTCCCTTATATAAAAGGTCACCCTACATGTCATAGAGGCACACCAGGTTATTTTCATCCTCTCTCAACCTGACACAGAAGCATTTAAGGGCCAAAAAGCACTGGCTCTTACTAAGCTATCCTTTTGAAATCACTGTATTTTAATGTTATTTTAAAAATAATGATAAACTAACAAACTTGCCAAGTTTGCTGAAGTTTGGCACAGAAGGGAGCTATTCCCAGGTGCCACGCTCCCATTACCCACTCATGGACAAATAATTACTCTGGGAGTCCAAAGAGACCCTGGAAAACTCCTAAAATCTCATCAGTTATTACTTCCCACACAAGTGAATCCCATCTGAAGCCATATATTGAAGCACTACTGAGTTAGCACAGAAATGGATAAAAGCCAGGAAACTCTAAGTTTAAGCTGACTCGCCATCCTTAGCACACCCCATTGTCCTTTATCCCTAAAATTTAATTAAAGCCCAGTCTTGAGCAGTTGTAATAAGTAGTACAGAAAACTGATTATCGGAATTGCTTTCCTCCGACCGTCCATTGTGCTGCACTTCCTCTCTGCAAAACACAAAAGACTCTTATGTACATTTTTCTTTCTCTGTGAAAAGAGGGCTGGAGGGGAAAAAAAAAATCCAGTCTGAACTTTTATTTAGTTGCCAATTGTGCTGTGGAATGAAACTAAGCATTTTCTTTTAAAAGCTGATTCAAATTCAGTACTTAATCATGCCACAGCAGAGCAAGTGCAGCAACAAATTATGTTACAATTACATCAGAAATTCTTTTACGAGATTTTGTTTTCAGTCACTTCTAATCTTTCAATAGCTGTCATTTCCAGGGTTGATATTTCCCTAACAACATTTGTGCCTGAAACTCATTGCTCTGAGAAGAAACATTTGGAATGTAAGGAAAATATGTACATGCACATGTGTGCAGAGCACAGACAGGGAGAGAAGCAGTCCCATTCGATTATAAAAAACGTCCTAGAAGCCTAAAATATTTCCTTTATTCTTCTAAATGTTTTTTTTTCCTTATTCCAGCAGATTATTTACTCCTGCTCTCCTAACCAATTTGTTTTCTCTGCTGCAATACACCATTACAAAGTAATTGTTTTAAAATTTTAAAAGGCGTGTGCTATGAACTCCACTTCAAATAACAGGCCCAAAACACAGGCCTCAAGTGTCTACATTAAAGCAGACTCACCACTAACTATGTGGATGACTAAGCCATCCAGAAAGAGGTAAAAGAGCTGGCAGGCCATGGGACACACAGACTGAGAGCACAGGTTTTAAAAGTCCTCTTTGTCTGCAGTGCTCTCCCTCTTAACCCAGAAAAGGTCAGGTGATTTGAAAATATCAAACAACATCTGTTTTCCAAACAACACACTCATGCCTGCAAAATTTACAACACCCACTTTGGAGCCAACCCCAAAAAGACTCAGCCCAGCCTTCAAATCCAAAACATTGGAGGAACCTTAATTAGCCATTTCGAAAAGAGGCCCATGATCCAGGCAGTGCAGCACTACCACAGATGAAATAAAAACAATATATGGAAAGCTACCTATGGCATTATATGGATATTCAACAGAATTTGGAAGTCTTTAGGTTAAAACTGCTAAACCTGTAGAGCTTCAAAGAGGAAAGGTACAACCCCTGTTGGGCCAGCAACAGGTCAGTGCCTGTTCCAGCAATGCCTCATCGTTACTGCTGTAAATGATTCCTGGTTCGGCTCCACGGCTGCTCCGTTCCCATCCACCTCTGCCTTCTGCCACAAACACAACACAGTAACGTGGTCTGCTCACCAAAACGAAATGCAAATGTCCTCCTGGCTCTCTGGCCCAACAAATGTGAATGTGCTTTCCTAGTACACAGTATTCTAAAGATTAGGGTCCCACAGCAAAGGACAAAGTACCCATTCCCAGGGCTTTTCCACAGCATTCCCGGGTTTACACAGTTGCAGTGGCATTTTCCCAGCAGTCAACTCCAAAAGCAGCTAATGGTTAATGCTAATAACTTGTCTTCATCTGTAAGAAGGGAACGAGCCCAAATGGCCTTTGGAGGAGAAGGCAGGTGGATTTCATAGGATTAATCACAGAATCACAGAATATGCTGAGCTGGAAAGGACCCAGCAGGATCATGGAGCCAAACTCCTGGCCCTGCACAGGAGACCCCAAGAATCAAACCATGTCCCTGAGAGTGTTGTCCAAACACTCCTTGAAGTCAGACAGGCTTGGGGCTGTGACCACTGCCCTGGGGAGCCTGTGCCAGTGCCCAACCACCCTCTGGGTGAAGAGCCTTTCCTAATATCCAACATAAACCTCCCCCGACTCAGTTTCATGCCATTTCCTCGAGTCCTGTCACTGGTCCTGAGGGTGAAGAGATGGAGATCTGCCCCTGCTTTTGTCCCTACCGCTCAGGGGACTCCGAGACGAAGCACTGCACATTTCAGCAATAATTACACGAGACCATTCCTACTCGAAACCTTAAGTAACACAAGCACCACATGCTGCAAGGGGGCAAAGGGTTGCTGCAGTGGTGACAAAATAAACAGCTGTCACACCAATTTGATGGAAGTGCCAGTTTCCATGCCAATACCACAATCCTTTCGAAGAGGCATTTGGCCAAAGTATTAAAATCCTTAAGACCATGGGGAAAACAACAAGAGCAATTCCCCAGCACGTTATAGCCATTAAAAATACAGCAGATTTAGCATTACAGGTTAGAGAAAAGAGCCAAGTACTCCTGAGTTTCAGAAATGAAAAAGCCAAGAAGAAAACTGCTCTGGTGGTAATATGACAGGGCAACACAGACCATAAGAAGTTTGACAGCTGCATATGCCAAACTTGCACGTTCGCTGAGAACAAGCCTGTACGAGACCTCTGAGGCAGAAGTTCACAGATGCAGCGTCGAAGTCGGTTTTGAGCAGCGCTGGTGGGTGGAAAACCATAACTAGCAGGCAGCAGGGCTCTGCAGTTGTTTTGCAGGCAGCTCAGAACAGTGAAGTAAATAAACAAATAAGGGAAACAGAGCCAGCAGCAATTTGGGATGTGCAGTGCGACTGGCTGTCATTCAGAGCTGGCTCGCCTGCTCTTCCAGCGGATGGGTTCTTCTTGAAACCGTTCCATGCACACATACACAGAGAATTTCCATTAAATCTGTGGAGACTAAATAGAGCCCCTAACGAGGCTGAAAGCTTGACTTCTCACCTCTCTGCAAAGATACCTGCAGTACTATTAGAGTCGACCAGCACAACCAACTTCAGCTCGCTGGACCCAACCACCAAAGCACAGTGGGAACAGGACGGTCCTGCAGGCACCAGCAATTGTCTGGCTCCATCATGAGCTGGATGGAAAAGCAGCACCAGCGAAATGCATTTTATTCTGGGAGGAAGCCTGAGTTTCTGGCAGCTGAGCTAACCAGAACACTGGCCAAACATGAGCTGCTGCAGAAGCGGAGCCGGGGCTGCCCTCTGCGGCAGCAGCCAGCCAGATGTATTGTGCAAACCCGTTTTTAGATGATCTTGCCTGGAGTATCAGGGACCTGAACTCAGTAACCTGAGTCCCTTCTGTTCTGTGCTTACAGGCTCCACTCTGTGCACAGAGCACGGAGCTGACCCGGCACAGGCCCGAAATGATTGTGGTTGAACAATCCCCAGCAATCACGACTTGTTCGCTAAAGAATTTACAATTGCAATCAGAGCCTCTCTGCATCCCCTGGGAAAAATGATCAAGGAGAAATGAAACAGGCTTTGTTATACCACGAACAATAACCTAAAATAACATCAACTAGAAATAAAGACAAATGCTAGGCAGGCTAACAACAAATGGAGTTTTCATTCCTCACTGGGGTTATTTTTAGATGCGTTCATATTTAAATATGAAGGTAATTTCCCAGTGCAGCTGTTAACAGCTCTTCCTGAGCTTCTCTTGGAGTTTGGGTGTTGCATCTGCTGGCATTTGCAAGGCAAACTTCTGGTTTTAGTGCTTTACAACTACAAAAGCAAATGTTTCAAGCATTACTTCCCAAAAAATCATACTTTGCATCTCAGGGGGTACTACGATCAATATATTTGTAAGGAGTTTGAGGGTTTATGTACAAGACTCCGCTGCTGTTCTAACAAGCATCTTGTGAGGGTTTTAATCTAAGGAAAGGCACACTGAGGTACAGATCAGGTGAGCAACATCTCTAAATAATGTGCTAGTTTAGGCACTGCTGGTGGTTTGAGAAATGTATGATTTTAAAGAACCGTTGCTAAGGTCAAGAGCTGCTCCAGTTTTAATGAGGGACTCGCTCTGCTTCTCTCACTCAAATGAAGACTTTTTTTTTTTTTTGGTCAATAAATAGAAATTAAATATTTCTCACATGTTACTGTATCTGAAACCCTGCTTATGTGGAAAGAGATACATTAATGCTTTGGTTGATTCATACTTGATTCAGTTGATTCATATTTGATTCAGACCATAGGTCCAACTAGCCCTGTCTCACCAGCCCAGAGTTTTTGCTTTCACAGCAACGTGCAAAACTGAGTGTTGCACCTCCCAGCTTTGTCATAATACCTGGAGATGAGAAACTGATTTATATTCTGGTTTTATAACCCATCTAGAGTACCAAGCAAAGGAATGAGAAGCCAAACCCCCTAAAAGTGTGTATCACTGATCTCTCCATCCCATGGCACCACTCACACTGTAATGACTGTGCTACAGGCCTTGTGCTTTACCTGCTTCGTTGGCAGAGCTAGGCCTGCCTTTGACTTTCTCTCCAACACCTCTCCAAGAGAAATGAAGATGAAGCCTCCGGCATTGATGCTACAAGCCATCAGGGGAGAGCTGTGGGTCTGAGGGTGGAGGAGTGGGTGGGAGAATGACTGTGAAGCAGCTTTGAAAACCTTTTTTCTCCCGTCAATGAATTGGACACAAAGCTACTGCAGTGCAGACCACTCTTAGGGGAGACAAAACCATGCTGAGCTCTGTATGTGAAAGGCAGGAGTTTGTTTTCCTTATCGTTAAGGTGAGAGAAGAAACGAGGAGCTCAAGGAAAATACAAGATCTTGATGAAAGTGTTCATCTACTGCACAGCTGCTGTACCTCAAAATTCCCATCCTGCCTTCTGCAACCTCTTCCTCCTCTGAACCACCCAGAGTCAGACTCTGTTCTTCACTAACAAAGCTGCTGTTGTCACCATCTCAAACGAGTCAGCTCTCTTATGTGCTGCCCACCACAAACAGCCTCATCCATCCCGAGGTCAGGCAAAATGCCTTTGTTTTCCTGAGTCACGGAGCTGAAGGTCTCTAATGGGTTCCTACAAGTTACTTCTCCTCAGGATTCCCAGCACTTTCCCCCAGGCCTTGGGACTGGCAGCAGCAATTAGTGCGTGTTCACAAAAGGCCAAAGAACAAAAACTTTGAGGAAGGAGATTAAAGATGGATTAAGGAAGGAAGAAAAAAAAAACAGAAAAGAAAATGTAGAACACTGCTCCAGATACTAAGGCTTGAAATGAATTTCAGATCCCGTTTCCCATGAAAATTCATCCTCTTACCACTTCAAGGAACTCCATCCTCAGTAGCAGCAAGGCATACCTGCTAAATAATGCATGCCCATCACCTGTTCAAAGTAATTCCCGGGTCTCAGGCCTTTTCCTCACTTCCCTGCTTACCAGCAAGCTCTGGGCAGACACCTGGCAGGGGAGAGCTGCTCCCCACTCATCAGTGTTCCCAGTTATCCTCTCCAGGTGTTGGAACTGGGAAACGGGTGAAAACTGGAGAGGGATCACTCTAGGAATACCCAGGAAACCCTCCAGCATGAATGTGCTTCTGAGACTCGAAGGAAACACTACACCTTTGCTGAGCATTCCAGCGCTTTAGGAACGAGATCTCCTTTGCAGCCGAGGTAAACTCCAGACAAAATTTCACTGGTAAAAAGTAAAATCAGCATTAATAATGTACAACTAGGAAAAGCAATTGGGAGAGAACACACATATGCCTTACAACTGCCTTTTTCTTTTCTTTTTTTCTCTTTAGCTTCAAGGATCTCTCCATAGCACATTCACCAGCAGATGCTGAAGACATGGCAGCTTCCACACCGACTCACGCAGATGGTGCTGCTGGGGTTGACTCTCCTACAAAGGCAACTTGCCTTCCCAACTGAGATAAAGTTTCTGCTTGTGTGGGTCCTTTCCCTGAGTCAGACTCCCATCAAACGAAACTACATAGCCAGGGAAATTTCAAAATTCCTGTTAACTTGCTTTTAATGACCATATCAACTTGTAACTTCCTGCCAACACCATTAACTGCTGTTGAGCAAATCCATTCCAGAAACGCCCTCTCTTGCTGAACGGACGAAGCCAGAATAATCACCTCTACTTAGGACTAAACAAATCTGCTCAGACAATGTAAACTTGGTCCTTTCTGAGAATAAACACTTTGGAGTTATTCATATATTCCACGTTGGCACAGTCTTTCACAATTTCAGACACGCAGGCATTACACAAGCAAATCAGCAAAGGCACAGACTCGGGCTTATGGCTGGATGTTAACACAGACTAGACACAAACAACCAGGGCGGTACATTTGGCCAAAATGGTGTGCTAATGCTTTGATTTGCCTGCAAAGCAGGGGGTGTTCGTTTTTTTAGAGATTACAGAACACCACCTGACGCCTTCAGCAGCGCTGCATCCCCACACACTTGCTTCGAGTTTACACAGAATGCTAAACATTCAAATTGGGAAACTCATGCATTATACAACTGCACAGAACTTGGCCACTGTAATTTTACCAGATTAGACCTAAGTGAAACCACTCACATAATGGGAGAAGGAAAGAAAATAGGAAACTCTCTGACATGTAGAAGCGAGGGAGCAAAGGAAAAGGACAATGAGGGAGAGCTGAGGGTTCAGCAGAAGCAGCTTCTCCCAGCAGATGATCAATGCACAAAGAACTGGAATGTGAACACTCCTGTGTGGGTTGATGTGCAGAGGAAGAGCTATTGGGCACTGCAGAAGGAGGAGAGGAGCTGGGGAAGAGGCAGGCCGTATGCAGAGAGCCTGGCAGAGAATGGCTGAGAACACTGAGAGGGAAGACAGGGGCACAAAATCCTCTGGGGCTATCGGGAAGTAAAAACAAAGAGTAAGGACCAGAAGAGCCATTTTCATGGCCTGAAAATACACCTGAGAGAAAGCATGTGACTTCCAAGTTCTCAGTGTAAACCTGTGAAGCGCTGAGATCCATGAAAACTGCATATGGAAATGTAAAAAGAAACATGAATTTTCCCCCAAACTGTTGTCTGCTCAGGAGAGGCGAACCAACACCAACAGGTAAAACAGGAACATGGACAAAAAGGAGTTATCCACCCCAAGCCCCTTCTTGGCAAACCCCAAATCACTGCTTCCGTGCATATCCCTCGATCCTCAAAGGCCAGCTCTGGGCAGCTGTTGCATCAGCTCCAAGAAAGACCAAAATTGCAGCAGAATTTCTCTTTTGTGCCATCTCAGGAGGTTTAGGGGTTTTATTTGTTTAAGTATTTCTGTAGCACTGGAATCCTTTTTATAGAGGCAGGTGTAAAAGTGCATTTACCACTTTGTTCGGGCTCTGGGTATAGGCTGCATCCATAAAAATGTGAATTTGCAAACGTAAGAACTACCCTGAGGGTAGAACAGCAGGTTCGGTGTTGGTTTTTTTCCTTTACAGGATTCTTCCTCACACACAGTACACGTTACTAACAATCTCAGTTAAGGTTTTCAAGGTTGTTTTGGCAGAACACACTATTTTTTCCTTCCTTTAACACACTTTCAAAGCCACGTCAGGCACAAGGAAAGTCTATTCTGTTCTGACAGCACCGCTTACTTTGTCAAGTAAGCAAAGAAAAAACTCCATGTTCCTCGTAGAAGGAATTAGCTCTGCTTCTCCTAAAAATGCTGTCGTGGTGGCTTCATGGTTTGACGCCTAAACAAATAGAGAGGACTGCCTTCTAAAATACAAAAATCAACCCCAAGCATTAGGAGCAAATTTACTTGGTATGAACTTTACGTCGTTCAGCTTTCTTTACCCATTTCAGTATGTTCCGCAAATAATAAAAAATAAATACCTTACTCAAAGGGCTTGGCAATCTCAAGTACCCCATTAAGTTACTTCATTTTGCTATCCATAGCACATGATCTCAACAAGCAAAGCTGTTTATTTGCCTTAGGGAAAACAGAGATGCATCATGGGTGTTTCTGACTTGACAGGGCTTTTCCCTGAGGGCTGTTTGGGAGAGCTGGAAAGAAGAACAGGGAGAAAGCACCGAGAGAAGGGAGAGGAATGGCGGAAAATACAGGTGCAGTGGTCTAACCTCCTGGCCCTTACAGACAGACAAAATAACCACAATTACAACTATTATCCCTCACATTCCTCTGGCAGAGGAAAAGAAAGAAGCACGCTTGAGCCCACCTAATTTTAAAAGTGCATTTAGTTTTAGACTCTTCATACATTTTTAGCTCTACTAGCCTAAATGATTACATTCTCATTTTTGTTGCATTTGATACAGAGCTGCTGCACCAACTTTGACAAGGTACTCTATGTACATACACAGTGCAGAAAGCTGAATTTGACAGGCATGTATCCAAAATTGGATTCTAATTCTGAAATGGTTCAGATCGTTTAAAGATTAAACTCCAATATAAAATGCAATACGAGTTTGCTGAGCAACTGTACCCAGTCGATATCAGGAAACCTTACAGGACATGTATCATACTGAAGTTCATATATTATAGTGTCCTCTTTTCTTGGATGTCCCTACAAATCAGCCAATGCCCAACTTGGATTTGGGACAGCTTGCTTTGAAAAATCAATACAACCCGATAAAAGCCTAAAGCTAAAACCCACTAACATTCATTTCAGCTTATTCCATTGAATATCAAACTATTACTCTCAGCTTTATCTGACAGAAATCTGTCCTTGGGAAGCTCAAAGAAGCAAGGCTCGAGTTTTGGTGCTTGAAGACAACTCTCTCCCTCTGCACCGAGGGTGAGTGATCTCAGCTCCAATTTCACTGCCCAATCGGCGTGTTTGGTTTCTCATCATTTCATAAATGTCCTGCCCGGAAATGTTTCTGACTTGAACTGGACCTACAGCAGGACCAAGTACATCCAAAACTCCTGTCGAGTCACAGCGAGAGTCATTCAGGTCAACCTTTGGCTGAGGGAGTTCCCAGAACTTTGATTCTTATCAGAACATCAGGATGCTCAGGAAAAAGAAACAAGCATCATCATTATCTCCTTGACCTAACAACACCTTCAAAGTGCGTGTCATAAACTTGCATTAACATTCTGTGAAATGCATTATGTAGGGTGAGTACTCTGAATTTCCCACCCAACACCTTCCAAACTCTGTCAGCCCATGAAGCGTTAACAAGATTGCCACATCTTCGGAAAGGTAATTTCCCTATAGGTCTGACAAGAACCTTAATCTCAGTGTCATGAGCATTAATTAATTCTATAAACAAAATACAGGTAAAAGAATATTTTAACTCAGAAATTCAATTAAAATATCTCATTATATTCCTCGGCTTCAGCATGTCTGTGTTAAATATTCATAATTTTATTCCCAACATATGAGTAACTCCATCCATATTAGCAGAGTTTTCTCCGTTCTCCTGGCATTCAAGAGGCCATGAGTTTCTACATTTTAAGAAGAAGATGGAGAACATGGTCCAGCTCTCCACGTACAACAGGTTTTTTTGTGGAGAGTATTTTAAAAGCTACCCACGCCCTTATGAAGTATATTTACGGAGTTTACATAAAAGAATGCAGTCAAAAATCTGCTGCAACAGCATATTAAAGACCTTTTAGTGCTCCAGAGCAGCTGTGACCTGGTAAAATCTAATTATTTCTCACATGCCCTTTGGAATTCTCCAGGAATATGTAGCGTAATTTCTAAATGATGCCATCAGCACTGGGCTGGCCTTGGAATTAAGCTGAGAGATAGACCATATACATCTTTTATGAGCATCCCACAGATCTATGTTAAGGCTCAGCCACATGGCACAGCAACGTAACCCTGGAATCTGTTAACTAATACGACTAAGTCAGGCGTGAGAAATACCAAACACACAACTTTTTTTGTAAAAACACTGCTATAGTCTTTAAAGAACCCCCAGGATCTCTGCAGCATTTCAAATCAGCTGCTGCACTTGCACAGCTCGCTGTTCTGTCCCACATGGTGAGACCTGGGCACGCTGTAGTACCAATCATACCCACGTTTGTATAATACATGTGCATATGTATCCACAGCATGCATGTGACATGTGATACATATGCATTAAGAGGTATATGCAACACAGCTGATTATCCTGAGCTGGTCAGGGCACAGCTCACTGCCAGGACTATCAATACAGACACTTGTACCTTAACCTGAAGTCAATTTGTTATTAGTTCTTACTCTCCTCAGGGAAAGATTAGAATTGAAGTGACAGAGGAAAAAAAAAAATCCCTTTTCCCTCCTTGTCAAGGAAAATTGATCCAGAATTTTTTTTTTCTAATTAGTTGAATAAAGATAGCAGGTATATAACATTTCAAACACCTAAATACCAAATACATCAAAAATCTCTTAACATTCCTCTCAAGAAAGAATGTGGTTTGATACTTTTATATGCTTTTGCCAAAAGTTAAACAACGGGAACTGAAGTATTCAAACTTTGCACAGAAAGTGCAACTGTGTGGCAATTTCCATAGGATTCATGGAAGTGAAGCATTCTATGAACTTAACCGACCTTGGCCTTGTGTCTTCTGATAGCAGCAAAAAGCACAACTGGAGGATAACTGGGAGCAGGGGAGACAGTTTCTGGGAGCTTCCCTTCTCCCGGATATCGGCTCCTTGTGCTGGCCAATGCACCGGTCACAACCACGCAGGAGGTGGCCAAGATCACCTGTGCACTGCTGACAAAGAGAACAGGACGCTCATGAAGGGAGAGACTGTATGCCATGAAGGAAATCCCACCTTGATAGAAAATTTAAAGAAAACCCAATGGAAACATCAACTTCATTTGCCAAAGCCAATGCTATTTGCGTGCTTGTAAACTGCAAATAATGGGGAACTAGGTCTTGGGAAAATCCAAGGTATTTTCCCAAGGGAAGGTATTTTCTAGCTTGCCCCATGACCACCATAAATTTTTGGCTGTGTAAGGAGGGCAGAAAACTTGTTTTCCAAGGAAAAAAAATCCCTAAAGACGTCAGCCAGACCCCAACACCCCTCAACCTCAGTCCCGCTGGGCACGATAAGGTATCTCCCGGCAAGTCTCAGCTGTCCCGGTCTGAGCACGGAACCAGGCAGCTCTTACCCACTTGCTGATCCCAAACAGGACCAAACGCCTCGGCAAAACCCCTCAACACCCCGAAGCCGCCGCCTGCAGCACCTCATGGGCAGGGAGACGCCAGAGGAGCGGCAGGAGCGCTCCCGGACATCCGACTACAGAGGCTGAGGGAAGGTACGAATTTATTTACATTTAATTATTTTATTTATTTACTTACTTATCTATTTCTCAGTATTTTTCAAGTCGTTACCTGCACCGGTCCTTGGACCTAAAACCGGGGGACGGGGCGGGGGGAACGAGACGAAGCGGGGTCACCTGCCCAAGCCCAACGCCGGGCACTGAAACGGGCGCCAGGGAACGAACTGGGGAGGGGATGAAGGAGCCGCCGCCTCGGTTCCCGCCACGGCCGACAGCGGCACCACCACGACCAAAAAGGGGGAAAAAATTTAAGAAGAGGCGGAGGGGAGGACACGCACACCCCTAAAACTTAAAGCAGGGTAAAGCACGAACCTTCCCCGGAGTCCCCTCGCCCCTGAGGGGCCCTGCCCGGCCCGGCCGTGCCGCCGCCTATCGCGCCCCCTGGCGGCAGCCCCGCTCCCTCCGCTGCCCTCCCCGCCCGGCCCCGCCCCCCGGCGGCGGCCCCGCCCCCTG
>JAWMRA010000113.1:6091101-6135659 GCA_035584735.1 Pseudotriccus pelzelni | reverse complement strand
CCCCCCCCCCCCCCCCCCCCCCCCCCCTTGAAACAATGGCAGCATTTGTTCTCTGTTCTTTTATTTAAAGCCTGGGCGAGTTACCTCAGCAGCAGCTCTCAAAAGAAAACCTAGAAGCCATAATTGGCTAAACTCAAAGAGCACTAAAACACAAAGCAGAAAGCCATTGCAAAAGACTCCCCCTCAAAGTGCTTTTTAACACACAACCTTTGCAACAGCAGAGTAGTCAAAACAAGAGAGTGAGTAGGAACAGAGTCATAAAAGTCTGGGTCTTTGCAACCCAGCATCTTCAAAACTAGGCAAGGTTTTAGAAGTAAACTTCAGAAGAGAACCGCTCTGAGTTCATTTCCATCCTCTACAGCAAATACTGGTTTGGCTGATCTCAAGCTTTCACTCAGGTTCCATTCCTAAGTCAGATTCACTTGCATTTGAGGGAAGATCACATAAAAATTTGCATTTTTAAAGACACTTGAGTTAGACCTAAGAAGGCAAAAGCAGTACTACATCCCTACTGCACAAGAGAGGGGAGCAAATTTTTTTGCAAGGAAATAAAGCCTTCTCCAGCAGGGGAAAAAAAAATAACCAAATTTCACCAACAGGCAGAGACACACAGGGCTCACGCTCACTTTAACAAACTCCTCTGCATTCTTTACCCCTTGGAAAGACAGCTAGAGGACCTTCTGCTTGCCCAGCACCAAACAAAAGACTGGGGCACCTTCCTGAAATATGATGATCGTGGAAATTGCAGCTCCTGGACAGGGTGCTTAGAAAGCGTTTTGCTGTCACTGTCAACTAACCCGGAGTAATACACTTAAAGAAAACAAAGTATAGGCATTGTTTTAAGTCTGGATTAGCAGGGTGGAACTTCTTTTGGAAAAGAAAACAAGCTGGTGGAGCTGTTTAAGCAGCAGCATGACCCTTGCAAGCACAACTGGCATTAGAAGCAGTGGAGAGACTTCACAAGTATTTGAAAAAATAAGCACATTTTGTGTTTCCGATAGATTTCAGATTCTAAATAAATACAGAGGCGACTCTGGAATGGAAGTACGCTGATTAAGCAAATTGTTTGGCTTATCAAATATGTATATTCTAGTGGTGACTTTAAATGATACTTTTGTCATTTACAACCTAAAAAAATACCGAGGGGTTTCCATTCCCCCTGTTACTTTGATGGTCAGAAAGGAGCCACTGGACTACCAGCATTCCTGCTGGAGAACACAGAGGTAGATTAGAAATTCAAATAAGCATTGTGTGACCTCGAGTGAGGCAGGTCTTGATTTTATTCACGTTTCATCACAGCTGGGAAAGAAAAGATATCTTTGACATCATTTTCAGGGAAAAAAAGAAAATATCTCAGCTTGTCAAATATACCAAAACTATTTACTTTGTTATGCCATTGCCTGCCTACAGGACAGGGAGTGCAGCTGGGTTCCAGACCTTAGCATAAATGCAATGTTCTTCTTAGGTGCATTTTTCTTGTCTAGCACAAATTACTTTGAACATTTTAAAATGAGGTGCCCCCCTGCTTGGCTGTGCCAAAGCGATAAGTCCACGTGCAAGGCTCACACATCACCCACTATCTCTGATAATTCCTTTGCTTTCACACTCCCAGGAAAAGGAATTTAACCATGCGGTTCAGCAAAGTTCAGGAAAACATTTAACTCATCATAAAAGAAAAAAAAAAAAAAAGAGCTGCTGTTCTGACGTAACTTCTGTTAAAAAAAAAAAAAAAAAAAAAAAAAAAAGGTGACTTGTGCATTTAAAAATTGATTTTAGCCCAGACTTTCTAAAACCTGCTCTGTTCCGAAGTAATGGCTCCTTTCAAAACCATGTGTCCATGAAGCCTCCCAGTCTGATGTTGCAGAAACCTGGA
Organism: Pseudotriccus pelzelni; assembly: GCA_035584735.1. Taxonomy (NCBI): domain Eukaryota; kingdom Metazoa; phylum Chordata; class Aves; order Passeriformes; family Tyrannidae; genus Pseudotriccus; species Pseudotriccus pelzelni. Next base: position 6,133,786 of record JAWMRA010000113.1, on the reverse strand, counting down.
CACAGTGTCTGTACCAGTGGGGGTCACTTTTCTTTTCATCCCGCCCGGATCAGCTCTAATGACTTGATGTTAGGGAATATTTAGAGACAGCTCAAGAAGGGGAAAGTTGAAGCATGGCAGCAGGATTCCCTTCTTCTCTGTAGACAGATCACTGGAGCCTTTGATATGCAAAAACATTGTTTTCAGCTACAGCTCGAGCTATAAAAGGGAAGTGCGAGATATCAAACAATCAAGACCTGGAGAAAACTATTCTAGGTTTAGAAAAGGGAGTGGGGGGTATAGTCTTAATCCACATTTTTGAAACAGTGTCGTCTTCTCCAAAGAGACCTTTTGGTTTTTTCCCCCTCCCTTGTTTTCACGTAATTTTGAGAGAGGAGAGATGAAAAAAAAAAAATTCCAGGGACTTAATGAGCTTTAGTGCTTTCGTTTTAATCCTCCACATTACTGCTATTATAATAGTGGCAATAAATGAATAGATGACTATCAAATGGAGCACAGAGGAAACAGTTTATGTGCTAGAAAGGTAAAAACAAATGAAGTTACTTTCTGTGTGTGCATGGATCTATGTAATGTATGCATACTGGAGCCAACCTTTTACTTAATACTAACAAGTTTTTTACAGCTCAGAGTTCTAAAGGAAATTTATGATTTTAAGTACTTAGAAGTTACTGTAGCCTTCAAAGGCCTATTTAAGGGATTTATATTCCTGCTCCATAATGCCCTTCCAGAAAATACCTTCTGTCACAACTTCACAGTAGTTCCAAAGAGATACCTTTTTTTTTCTTTCGGTCCTACAGCTGTTAAGCAGCTGTTTATTTCAAGTTTCAGGAATAGGGCCTGGCCTTCTTTCCCCAAACACTTCAGTAATACAGCCCAAGAAAACGGGACCCTGGAAGAATACAGTTTCTTGTTCCATTTTGTAATGATTATATAATTTACTCCAATTACATAAGTTACCAATAAACATGCATTGCCTTCTAGTCTAAAATGTGGCCACACAGATTGAGCTTTTGCCTTGGATAAAGCACATGTTAAAATATTTATGCCACAGTGGGGGTCTCTCATTCTGAGCTCCTATTTTTCATTGCACAACTGGCTGAAAACAAGGTGCAGAAAACAAAGCTCAGAGGAGCTGCAGCAGCAGAGAAAAGGCTTCTCCATTCCCTTGCTGGGCACTCACACCATCTCTGAAACAGGGGGCTTTTGTTTTTTAAATTATGTTAATGTTTTTTCCTGTGAAAAAGAGCAGCATCATATCTACTTCAGTAATTTTGCATCCCTGCAGATTTCCTGTTGCTGCAGGAGCAGTGACTGATCCATTCTCGTGACGGACCTGCCGCAAATGGCAAAAGGCAGTTTTAAAAATTGAGTTTGGGTTGTTTGTGTTTGGGTTGAATATTTTATGATGGACCAGAAGCTGCTCTAGTTTTGCTCCCAGGAAGAGCAGCTAAGCAAGGCTTACTCAGCACGCTGCTCCTGACGAGCATTTCCAAGGATTGTGCTGTGGGCAAACATGCAGTCACCAAAGGGAGATGCAAGCAAACATTAAGGATTATTTTATTTTTTTTCAAATTTCAGATTTAACCACTTCTATTTCAAACATGCTACCTGCAAGCTCTCAGGGGACACACACTGCTATCTCACTGGATACTTTTTGCAGTAGTGATATGGAGTAGTCCAAATTAAAAATACCAGTTAAAAATAATTAAGAGTTCTTTAAGAAACACGAACAAACAAAAGAGATAATGATTTTCTTATTTGCCCAAATGTTACAGGCTAAACCCACATATGTGTCTCTGTTGCCAAAGAGCTGATGCAGATGCCTGGCTGGGCCCCGACTCAAAACCAGCATGGTGCAAACAGGGAAATATTCATACAGTAGTTTAGCCAAAACATGCCCCCTTCCACCCAGTCCCTCCTGAACAGTAATTAGCTCCCTTCACTTTTGAAACCAGGGAGAGGATCATCATCATCATCTCTCCCTATTTACCAGGAGCATAAAGCAAGCAACCATTTCAGCCTCCTCCCAGGAGGCATCACTGGTCAGCAAGTAGGAAACATCATTTCCAAATATTTTGTTACTCTCTGCCTTTATTTTCCTGCTGAAACAAGGGAAAATATAGTTCCAGCGTAACACCAGACTAAGCAGCAAAATGTTTGTATTTTGCTGAAATACCAGTGTCTGGGGACAACGACGTGTGCAAGTCACGTGTTCAGGGGATGCAACTCTTAGTTCTAGTGCCCACCAGTTGTTATTAACTCCAATTTTTGTCTTTACTTTTGCAGGAAATTAAAGAGTTCGATGAAAGCTTTCCAAGGGGAGTTTTCTGGGAAGGAAATAGTTTTTGTTTGTTCATTTTTTGGTTTTGTTTTTGGTTTTTTTTTTACCGAAGAAGACCATCTAACTTTTCTGAGGTAGAGTAACCTGCCTTCCTGCAGCACGGGAGGAATCCTTTCCTGCATTTACAAACCTGGAGGAAGCGTTAAAATACAAGAGTCAGAAAATGGTTCTCCCAAAGAGGTGTGGATGTATTGGGATGTAGCTACTGTACAAAGGTCACACTTGGATGGTTCTGGATAGGAAAAAGGACCCTTCCCTGACCTCCTGAAGAGGCTGCCACCCTTCCAGCCTCAGCATAATGAATAGTTTCCATCACGGGGTGCTGAAGTTGCCTCCTCCGACTACTCGGCTGCACAGAAGAGTTTGTAAGAGTTACAAAGGAAGTAACTCCTGCTAAAGGCGTTAAACCAAACAAAAGGGGCTCTTCATTCACAGACTTTACATGAGGACACACACAGAGGGAAGCTGAAGCTTTTCTACGCCCTGGCCTGGTGTGCTTATGTACCATGATAAATCTTGGTTGGAATGCTCATTGAGCGTCGTGCCAGGAGCCAGGAAACACACACCACCAACAGGGACCATCTGAGTAAACACCTCCAAGGACAAAACTGCTCCATGGAATAAACCCTGAGAGTGACTGGAGAGAAAGACATTCCTTTATTGGATATCCTCAAGCACAAAACTTACTCGTACCTTTAAACACGGTAGGATCAATATTAATTTATTTTCCTTTTCGTGCCTCGGAGAATAAAGTTCAATTAATACATGAACCCACAAGAGGAAAGGTCATGACACTGCTTAATGCACAGGTCATCTTGCAGGAGTTCTCACAACCCTAATTACAATGGTAATTGAATTATGTTGTCTTAAAAGCTATAAAAATGCTAATCATCTGAGCTCGGTGTACAAACACACTACTGATGCAAAGTACAATCTCAGTCTCAAGAGTTAATTTATATTATGCTACTAATAAGATGGGAAAACGTGGTTAAACCCACCAAACAATCTCTGATTAGTGTGCTGCCTAGTAAAGAAGACTTTTGAGAATGACAAATATTTAAACATGAAATTGAGCATGTAATGAAATGCTTCACCCAGTCAGCTGGAAAGCCAGAGCTCTACCGATTGTAACATTCACCTTTCGAATCATTCCTGCTTGAACATCAAGCAAAGGAGGCCACGGCGTTAGGGAGTTGCACAACATGGTGTGGAGTAATCAGAAGGCCTTGGGAAAAGGTCTTTACTGGCCCTTCCTTATTTGTCTGCCCATCCTGCTTTGCCATTGGGGCTTTTTTGGGGGGCCTTCAAAATAGCTACCGCTGACTTGTGGGGGTTTTACAGTTCACTTAAGGGCTCCTGGGGTAGTTAGCTGGCTTAGGAATTACTTATCTTTCAGATATAGAATGATTTACTTGAACTCTGGTGTGACTTCAACTCTGTACTTATCTGGTATCTGTGAACAAAGATTGTGTGCATGAAATGTGAAGAAATCCTTAAAAAGAGCCTTCTTGCTTAAGCAAAACAACTCACAGATCAGACATACTCAATTATATTATTTTCAGTCACTTTGCAGAATAACCTATTAAGTTAATTGAATTAGTACAAGATGTGGTAGAATTACTGATGTAAGGAAAAGAAAGCAAAATGTGTCTGTAAGCTTGAATTTTGGTTTACTGTGTATGTGTTTCAGATATCTTCTGTAATGTTGAAATTTTTCATTGCAGTTTCTTCACTGATGATCTGGATAATTTTGTTTGTTTGGTTTTTTTAGATTTGTTGAAGATCAGAACTGTATACAAATCTCATCATTCCTGACCATGATTAGTGTAACCTGGAGCATCTTCCTAGTTTGGACTAAAATAGGGCTGTTACTTGACATGGCACCTTGTTCTGTTAGTGCCAAGCCATGCCCTTCAGTTTGTCGCTGTGATGTGGGTTTCATATATTGTAATGATCGCGATTTGACGTCTATTCCTACAGGAATCCCAGAGGATGCAACCACCCTCTTCCTTCAGAACAATCAAATAAATAATGCTGGGATTCCTTCAGAACTGAAGAACTTGCTTAGGGTGGAAAGAATATATTTATACCACAACAACCTAGATGAATTCCCCACTAACCTCCCTAAGTATGTTAAGGAACTGCATTTGCAGGAGAATAATATAAGGACCATTACTTATGATTCACTTTCCAAAATTCCATATCTGGAAGAACTGCATTTGGATGATAATTCCGTTTCCGCCGTTAGCATCGAGGATGGAGCTTTCCGGGACAACATCTATCTCAGACTCCTTTTCCTCTCTCGAAATCACCTCAGCACCATCCCCTGGGGTTTGCCTAAAACCATAGAAGAGCTACGCTTGGATGATAATCGCATTTCCACCATTTCTGAGCTGTCCCTTCAAGACCTTACAAACCTAAAACGCCTTGTTTTAGACGGAAATCTCCTAAACAATCACGGATTGGGAGACAAAGTCTTCATGAACCTAGTCAATCTCACAGAGCTGTCGTTGGTCCGCAATTCCCTCACAGCCGCGCCGGTAAATTTGCCGGGAACAAACCTAAGGAAGCTTTACCTCCAAGAGAACCACATCAACCGTGTGCCACCCAATGCTTTCTCTTACTTACGGCAGCTGTACCGACTGGACATGTCCAACAACAATCTCAGCAATTTACCTCAGGGTGTCTTCGATGACCTGGACAACATCACCCAGCTCTTCCTCCGCAACAACCCCTGGCACTGTGGGTGCAAAATGAAGTGGGTGCGGGACTGGCTGCAGTCGTTGCCTCTAAAAGTGAACGTGCGTGGACTGATGTGCCAGGCGCCCGAAAAAGTGCGCGGGATGGCCATCAAGGACCTCAGCGCTGAGCTGTTCGATTGCAAGGACGACGGTGTGATCGGCACCATCCAAATCACCACCGCGATCCCGAACACACTGTACCCGGCCCAGGGCCACTGGCCGGTGTCTGTGACCAAACAACCCGACATCAAGACTCCCAACCTAAACAAAAACTACAGAACCACAGCAAGCCCGGTACGCAAAATCATCACCATCTTTGTGAAATCCGTCAGCACGGAGACCATCCACATCTCCTGGAAAGTTGCGCTGCCGATGACTGCTCTGAGACTGAGCTGGCTCAAGATGGGCCACAGCCCTGCTTTTGGATCTATAACTGAGACCATAGTCACGGGCGACAGAAGCGACTACCTGCTGACGGCTCTGGAGCCGGAATCGCCGTACCGTGTGTGCATGGTTCCCATGGAAACCAGCAACATCTATCTCTCCGACGAGACGCCCGAGTGCATCGAGACCGAGACGGCTCCTCTCAAGATGTACAACCCCACCACCACCCTCAACCGGGAGCAGGAGAAAGAACCTTACAAAAACTCCAGCCTGCCCCTGGCCGCCATCATCGGCGGCGCGGTGGCGCTGGTGGCCATCGCGCTGCTGGCCCTGGTCTGCTGGTACATCCACAGGAACGGCTCCCTGTTCTCCCGGAACTGCGCCTACAGCAAGGGACGCCGGAGAAAGGACGACTACGCCGAAGCGGGAACCAAGAAGGACAACTCCATCCTGGAAATCAGGGAGACGTCTTTCCAGATGATACCGATCACCAACGACCAAGTGTCCAAGGAGGAGTTTGTAATACATACCATTTTCCCGCCCAATGGCATGAACCTCTACAAGAACAGTCACAGTGAAAGCAGTAGTAACAGGAGCTACAGAGACAGTGGTATTCCAGATTCAGATCATTCACACTCATGATACTGAGGGGGACACAAAAGACTGCTTTGGGTTTTCTTGGTTTTTTGGGTTTGTTTTGTTTTTTAAAGAAAAACGAGAAAAGACTGACTTAACAGTTGCTGTTCTACTGCAAAACACTGGATTAAAAGACTGACAAAGCAATGTACTGTACATTTGCCATATAATTTATATTTAAGAACTTTTTATTAAAAGTTTCAAATTTCAGGCTACTGCTGCGATTAATGTAGTGGGGATACCTGACCACAATTCTATATTTTAGTATTTTTTAGTAATTTGTACCGTATTTTCCTTGCTAATATTGAAGTTACAGACCATTTAACTTTTGTGTTCTACTGAGTAAGATGACTTGTTGACTGTGAAAGTGAATTTTCTTGCCGTGTTGAGCAGTCAAAACATTCATCTGAGATCCTTGTAAGTGTAAGCACAGGCCATTTTTCACTTTGGTATCAATAAAATAATGTTGAACCTGGCAAATCAGGAAGATCAAGAAGTGGTTGCAAAAACTCACCAGACTTTCCATGTTGGGTCTATTAAATCTGTAAACCACGACAATATTCAATAAACAAAAATGTGTGTAGTAATGGGCAATATCAGCTGTCTGGATATATCCATTCAACAATGGTGAAATCCAATTTAAAAGCATATAATCCAGTTGATGACATGCGTGAGACTGAAGCGTTTGACACATGTTAAGAAAAAAAAATTGATCCCTAGAAGAAGACAATGGAATTCCTAACAAGGTATTTAAAAAAAAAAAAAGGGGGTGGGGGGGAGGAGTGCTAGGCTCTACAAACCAAGGGGGTATATAGAGTTTAGGGATAGATTTTTGGTTATCAAAGCCAGTGGTCTGTGTATTACAGAGAAAATAGTGATGGATGCTCACAGGCGTTTGGGAGAAAAGGGCAGGGAGAGAGACAACACTTTGAAACTGCTTTGAACAGAAAAAGGGCTGAAAGTGCAGTTTCACAAGAAGAAAGAGCAGGATGAAAGCCAAGGCAATATATAAGCAAGGCCTCAAAAACTGTAGTCCCAAAGGTGAGCAGACAGCTGGGGAATGCAGCTCTTCCAAAGCATATACAGGTCTGTGTCCAGTACACTGCCTTTACAGTCAGGAATACTGCCCATTACTGTCACAGTTTTCCAGAAATTTCCTTGATAAATCTGTATTTCTTTCTGCCTTCCTGCTGGACTATGAGCTATTTCATGTTTAAACCCCAAGCCACTCTTTGTTGCCATAATCACTCTGTTTCTTCAACTAAAGAACCAAAGTGCTTTGTATGCCCTTTGGCCAGTCTTGTGTGTGCCTTGATCCAACGCTGCCATGTATCAAGCTTGGAAAAAAAACTTAAAGGGAAAAAAAAAAAAGGAAATAATAAAATACCCACTTTTTCATACATAACTTACCTATGAAAAATACTGGTCTTATTCATGAATTAAGGTGAAAAATTAGTTCTAAATCACACTGCACCTCTGCAGTGCTCTGATAAGAAACCCCACTCAGAAGTTACTGCTTTTCAGGTCATGAGCTTCACCTTTTTCTGTGTTCAGCTTGACAGCGTTACACTTGAAGGTTTTCTTTAGTATTAGCTGCTTGGAAAACAAGTTTTCACAACTGTGAACAGTGTGAACGGTGAAAGGGAGGGAAGACATGGAATTACAACCCTCCGAGATACCATTATTTTTTCAACGGCAAATAAGGAGAAAAATACTCAATATTTCAGACAAGAAGGAGCGTACACCAAATGCAATTCAATTGTCAGAGAATGTTAGCAGTGCTTGGCCTGTTTCCCTAAAAGCAGTAAAGGATGGAAGATGACAAGAACAGTGACAAACACTGAGGCTGATGTTTTCAGCCTGCAGATGATTCTCCTGCCAGGGATCCATCTAACTGCGCAGACCCAAGATTTCCAGTAGCACACAGTATTTTTTCATGCTCATTTTCCAGATGTGCCCAGGGAAGCTGCTCTCCAAACTCCCTGTGCCATGGTGCTGCTGCCTTCCAAAAAGCCTCCTGCAGTTTCTGAGCAGTGGAGGAATCCCAGCTGGAGGAACAGCACTGTGCTTCCCTACTGACCTTACACAGACCGTGTCTTCACATGGACCCCAGGGAGCTGTTCTTTGCCCAAGCAGCCATTTAGGGACCCCTCATATCTGAGACAGGTCTAATGGCTGGGGGTCGCTGGCAACGGATACCAATTCTCTGCCAGCAGTTCTCCAGTAACACAGTTAAATAGGTTTTGCTGGATTTTCAAACTGTTTACATGAAAACCTCTCCCACAGTCAGCTCCAAGTTGTGGAAAGGGTAAAGACTCAGTGAATACTCTCCCTTCTGAGGTACCTCAGCCAGAGGTCACCCTCTGTGGTGATGCCATGCAAAGGTCATAAAGGGCTATAAAAAAGCTGGCATTTGAGGAGATAATTGCACGAGAATCTTAAGCACAGTGACTTTCCATGTGACACTTCTGCCTGTGAGGCAGGAGAGTGCAAAAATCCAAAGCAACTGAAGCAAATCAGCCCAGTTGTTCCTGCTTTCACCTTCCACCAGGAAGAGTGGAAACCTGGAAGGGATCCTATTCTCCACAGGGAACAAGGTCAAGGAGCCACTGTCCTCCTACCACAAGTGATGTCTATGGAAAAAGTGGCACATCCACATGTACAAGACCTTCCTGGGGTTATACAACAGCCTTTACACAACACGCATAATATTAGGATTACTCTAGCAAGTGAAAGATCTGCTTTCAAACTAAACTCTGTATTTTTTCCTTTGGATATTTATACAAATTTCTGTTCAGCTCCATGTCATGCCTGTCTCCTCAAGACTCTGCTACTTCCTGTAGTTGTTCTGCATGCAGTGCTCTCCAGCCCCATGCCCAAATCCCCTCAGTTAGACAGGTACACACGCCGGCAAATCCGATTACTACATTGAGCAGTTTACTCAACACGTTCATCAAAATAACATTAATCCACATTAAGTTTATCTCCCATTTTCGAATTCCCCGTTATTTCACTGTGCTGTTCAATATTTATTGGTGGAGCAAGGAGGGAATTTTTTTCAGTGTTGCCTAAAGCCAGCGAGCAGAGTTCACTTGATCAGCACCCTCCACATTCAAACACTGTGCCAAGTATGTTTTACATTCTTTATTATCTTCTCTTTTTTTATTTGTATTTCTATCCTGAATTGCTCATAGTTCTGTCTTAACCTGAAAGCTGCCTCCAAAAACACCTTGGTACTCTGGAAACCATATTAATTTTGTCTCATCTTGGTACCTTCCACAACTAAATTCTCTTCATTTATAAGCTCTTATTTCCTAGCTTTCTACAGGAGCCTGATGTGCAACAACTGTTGGGGGTTTTTCGCTTGGGATTTTATTTGGGGTTTTTGTTTGTTTCTTTTTTTTTTTCTTCTGGTTTCAGCAGTACCAGATTCAAAGTATTATGGTCTTGGAACACAGTTTCCATTTCTCCTGCTAATGCAGTGGTGAGCATGCAAGCTATCCTGTGCCAATGCTGTACATATTGAATGTAGAGCAGCAAATGCAATAAAGCAAGAGCAAAAGTAATAAAGCCTTATTTGCTATTAAAATAATTTACTGGTGACATAAGACACTAGAGCATGTCTAGAGACTTCCCTGCTGACTAAGAGGATGCAATTCTGCACGTTCACCTGCAGCTGAAGTGGGATAAGATCTTCAGACATGTGCTGGCAGATGCCACCTGCCTGGATTTATCCAACCCACATTTGTTTGGGATAGTCTTGGACAGAACCATAATTCACACGGATACCTTCTGCTTTTAAAACATCTGAACCTTATTTCCAAGTCCAGGTATTGTTTCAGCATCACCCTGGGACAGATCTTTGCTTAATTAACTGTTTCTTTACTGATACCAGAACAACAAGAGCTTTGAGCCACAAGCCAGGACTTACCACCAGTGAGATTTACTTTTTTTTAATGAAGCATCAAGTTATCTGGGGAGTTCCTTCTTCCAAACTAGCCCAGAGTGGTTTAGCCAGAAAGGAAAAGCTCACTGACTGACTTCAGAACATCACCATTTTACCTTTTTTTTCCTTTGCAAATGGATTTCATTTTGGGGGTGGCAGAGTAAGAGTCCCACTCCTGTGATGAAATTAGAGCCCTTTCAAACACTGATGGTGTAACCATGACACAGTGTCAGATTCTGGACACAGCTGCTTTAAAAGCTTTTTTTTCCCTTTTGGTGAACATGAATGTTTGATTTCATTTTAATAGTTATTTCATCAAATTGTTTCCTGCTCCTCTCAAAAAGCCCAGAAGAAAACACAGAACTCACTGAAACGGTGGCAGAGCAGGTGCTCAAAACAAGCATCAACCTGTTCTATCAGCAGTGGACATGGAGCACCACACTCGCTGCATGGCAGTCTTTAAATGGTGGCTGAGCAACATCCCTGCCCTGGGGAGAATCCAAAACACTTCAAAAATGGGTGTTCAGTAATAATTCTCTGAAGTTTTGGTGGTCTAACACAAGTGAGCAAATGTCCCTCAGGCATGGACATCATAAATTCCCTGTGCCTGAAAGCTGCAGGTCAGGATTTCTGGAGTGAATTACCCAACTTCAACTGCTTTTCAGAGCTTCTCTGTGTTTCCTTAGGATGAGAATGTGGTGGAGTCACGGTATAAAGCCCCTCCAGATTAACCACATGAGCCCAAAACGTCTTTTTGAAATCTGAAGCCTAGACCTTTCTAAGCTTAGCAAGAACACTCATAAATAAGTTATAAAAATAGAAGGGTCCTAATAGGGCTAATTAAATAATCTGGCTTGTTCAAGCTGGTTGATAAGTGTTCATATAGGCTGATGCTTTGTCCTGAACAGCCCTCTTAAGTCATCAAAAACAGGGAAGGGATCGTAGCCAAGTGAGAGCTCCCGGCCCCTCGCTGAGCTTAAGGAATATCTATCTATAGATGGAGCCCTGGAAGGTCTAACTGTTCAAACTCCAGGGGCTGCACCATGTTCTTTAATCATTAACTGGGGGAACATAATTTACAAAAGGATGAAATTATGCATGGCATACATAATTTAACTTCTTTTAATTTATGCAAAATTAGTTAAAAATTTATTTAGATCAGGATGGCACATTCCGATTTATGTAACACTGATTTCCTCCGGTGGCCTGAGTTCCTGAGAAAAGCCTGCCTGCAAACTGGCTTTCCACACAAAACTAGACTATTTCGGGGGTGTGGGACTTGATTTTATTTATTTTAATGTTTTGTTCTTTCTTGTCTTTTTTGGTTTTTTAATTAAATAATTGCACTGCAAGTCTTTCTGTTTTCATGGGATACAAAAGTGAACTGGTTGACAATTATAAGTGAATGCCTCCAACACACACTTAAGGCAGGTGCTGGTGGGAGAAAAGATCTCCCTACAAACTTCTCCTTTCCCATCCCACCTCACAGTAACACTTTCCAGGACTGCAACTTGAATTCCACTGGGGTAATGAGACGTGTTTTCACCACTGTAAGATCCTACTCAGAACTAATTTTGGGTGCACAGGGGCAGCTGTATTTACATACCCAGGCATGGCTTAGAAGCAGAGTCTTTCAGGCTGGGTAGCACAGCAAATCTAAGCCTTTGTCCAACTCTGAGCCTGCTGCATTACCATAATTCCCTAAATTACTACAACAAGCAGCAGCAGCTCAAACAGGGAGTGAGAGAAAGACTCCTTACCTGACACATCATCCTCAGCCACTGCTCTGTGTGTGGAAAATGGAGTTAAATTTGGCTTGCCTTAAGTGTTGTTTTTCCACAGGTTCAATGATAAAGTAAAGAAATAACAGCTTTAAAAAGAGAGGGAAACCCTTCTAAGCCAGGAATGCTGATGTTTTGACAAAGCAAAGGATTTAAGAAGTGATGTTTTAACCCTTATCCAGAATTACATCCCAATCCAACCCTATGCACTCCCTGACTGTGTGCATGATGTGCTCTCCCCATACTTAAAGCCCCATTAAACAGAGACAAGTTACTTGCACTGCACTCCTCTAAAAGGAAATAAAATGAAACTATTTCCATTTTCTGCACAGTTGGAGCAACAATGTGGATGGTTACAGGACCTGTGGCATTTTGTTTGTTTACCTGGTCTCAACAACCTTCTCAAGAAACCTTCAGACACTTATTTCTGAAGCCTGAATAAATTACTGCCCATGAGGAACAAGAGCTCATTACCAGAAAGAAAGCCACGTACAGGGATTGCTAACCCAGCAAGTAAATACAATTTTAGGGTATTAGCTGATAACACAGAACCTCTGCCTAATGTCTTTAAAGCAATTATTTTACATAAGAACTCCTTAATCGCGTGTTACCTACTTCAGCCACTAAAAACCTTTTCATTTCTCCCTGATACAGAAATGACACACAGCACACTAAAGGAAAAACTAAGGGGAAAAAAACCCCACACAACCAAAAAAACCCAACAACAACAAATACAAAAAACCCAAACAAAAACAAACAAACAAACAAACAAAACAAAAAAAAACCCCACACAGTACTTCCAGGTCTTGGAAGTCATTCTGGTGGCTGAAATTTAGCACTTTGCAGCCAAATGAAGTGGCTGGGGGAGCTAAATTGCTGATCTCATGCCATTTCCTCACAGAAATGGGAAAAGGCAGGGATGGAGCTGCCTGTGGGACCTCACCAGCTCAACCACCACTGTCTCAGACAGGCCCTCAGCTCTCCTTGGTGCTTTTGACCACAGGAAAAATTGTGAGTGCCTCGAAGGGCAAAGAAGGTTGAGCACCAGTAGGACAATCAACACCTCTAAGCTCTTCTCTCTATTCTTTTTTTCTTTCCCCTCCTCCCCCCCTCGTCTTTTAATTAAATAAAGGTCATTGAGAGAGTTTGTTCAGTAAACAGGACTGATATGCAAAAAAACCTAGGAGTGATATGTAAAAACCTTTACGTTGCTGGTGGTACATAGTGAGATAGTGCTGAACCCTCCTTAAAGAGTTTGCAATCAAATCCAGGGTCAGCATTTCACAAAATATTTACCATGGAAATCTCCACTACTCCCTGAACTTACAAATACATCATGTTAAGAGTGAGGGAAAGAAGATAATCATATATTCCCTCTCAGCACTGCTACTTTCTCCTGCCCCATACCTGAAGTTAGGAAGTCCAAATGAACAAGATCAGTTAAAGAGAATTTTAGGGGAGAGATGCAACACCACAAAGTAACATTTGTGCTACTGAGAATTGAATTATACTGGAAGAAAGAGCAACTGCTTGGTCTGTCATCGTGCGTGCGTGTGTCAGGAAGTGCTCAAGTCTTGCATTATCTGCTGGCCTGGGGCCAGGGTTGCATTGCTTGGGTGCAGACAGACAGAAGCATTAAAGAGGAGCCAAATGCACCAAAAAAAATACTTAATGGGACTGGTTTTGTAAAAAAAAAAAAAGTCCCACATTTCTGGGGTTTGTCTAAAAAATGCTGTCCTCAAACTCTGAAATCTATTACTATCCTATGCTATTCTTAAAAAGAAAAAAAGGTTTTAAAGCATGAAAGGTTTGATGCAATGCCCAGTTTTACCTGTAAAATAAATTCTAAAGGTTTGGTCTATATATGAGTTCATACATAATGGTGAGCACACCTTAATTAAGCCCCTCCCTAGTGTTTTTCAATTGATATTCTGCACAGAAGTGAACGGCAGCTTGTGCAGCATCTTCCCACCTTCCCTGTGCAGTCAACTGACTCCTTTGGCATTTGTATCATTTTGGGCATTAAAATACTAAAAGCACAAAAAGTGGTTTGTCAAATTTCTTTTTAGGGTCTTGGAGAGGGAAAGGATGGAGAGGCATTACACTAGGGTGCTAATTAGGTGGAAAAGGGTGGTATAAAATGCTGCAGGAAGATTCCTTGGTTTACTGGGGAAAAAAAAACCAAACCAACTTTCCCAAACTCAGCTATTTTGACAAAAGGATTCTCTCAAGCTGCTCATGCAAGTAACACATCTTGTTCGCAAAGCAACCACATCACTTCGGGAAGTGAGTCTGTCTTTGATATGGATTTGAAGGTGATATCCTGTGTCCCAAGAAGGAGCACCCTGCTGGTATGATCAGTGTAGGTTTGATTCTCTAAATGTCCATTTTAAACTCCATCCTGGCCTTGCTGCAAAACCAAGATGGCAAAGCAACCCAAGACACAGGGACTTCAAAAAAAAAAAAGAAATCCCCCAAACAAATAAAAAAAAACAACCCAACCCTGTGAAATCCTCCGAAAGCACCTATCAAAGTGATTTCAAAGCACCAAGTCAGAGGATGTAGGCTCTTCTAATCCCACCCTTTGAGCTCCTCCAGGCTCCAGCCACCGTTGCCATGGCCTGGCTGACACCTCCTCCAAAGGACAGGAGTCCTGCTGCTCCCTCAGCCACTTGGGTTTGGGTTTACACACTGCAAAACCAACTCAGGAGGTGAAGAGGCTGGACAGCATCCCCTGTTAAGGTCCGTGAGGTTTAGTTACCGTGGGTTTTGCTAATCAGCACGTTTCTGACGGGAATTTCATCTTCCCTTCCACGTTACAGAAAGCATTCACAGTGCTCACTGCCACAGTAAATACTGCTGGTTTATTTAAACAAAATAAAACAATTAAAGGTTACCCACTGCTCTCCCCCTGCTAATAAAGACCAACTTTATCCTCCAGTATAATCCCTCCAAATCAATTACAACACATTCAGCAAGCTGAGAGGATACTGGTGAAGTATTAACAAAAGCCTGGTTTGGATTATGCAAAAAAACATGTCTGCAGCACTTGACTGATGCAAAGATTTCAGTGGCAAGATACTTTCAAGGGAGGAAAATGAATCTAGCTCTTGAAAATATTTCTTGTTCTGTTTTGATCAGTAGTTCTAAGAAGACTTTAGGTCAAATCCCCACATTACCAACCTGTTCCTAAGGTTTGCAAATCAATCTGTGAGTCATGTGTAGTTTCCCAGTCATTCAGGGAAATCTCTGCATCATAAGTTGGTGCTTGAAGACAATAAATAGGAAAATGTCTTCAAACAGCAGCAGCTCATGTCTGGATACACTGGGGTTCATCACCATCAACTGATGAGCCCATCTATGACATGCTTGAGCCTTCCCGGGAATGAAGGGACATTCCTGAAGACAGGGAGATAACCATGCTGGGTGTCCATGGGTGCTGGAGACCTGCCAAGGTATCTTTTCATATCTTACAACCTCCTAAAATGCCATTATAGAAGGGAAAAGCATTTTTTTTTCCCATGCTGAGATGAAGCTCCAGCAGGTGCTGTTACTTGTGCTGGGTCAGTCAGTGGACAATCCATATTCCTCCCTTTGCAAAAAAAAAAACCAAAACACTGGGATAAACTTTCATCTGTCAGACAAGCCAGGGATTGATCACGTTTTTCTAATGCAGTCCTAGGAAGCTGGCTCTGACATCTCCCCCCTGGGGCTTGATAGACAAGGAAGGAAAAGTGGAGAATTTTAAAGATGCTGGCGAAGGTCTGGTCTTTCAAAATGTCATCGCTAATCTGCACATCACCCACTAATCAAGACAGAGGAACTGTGCAAGTGCAAATTAGTGTCACTTATGTCCTGAAAACAAGTAAGAAAGAGGATCTGGAATAAGTATGCCCAAAAGCAACAGTAAAATTTATTCTCCATGATCAGATGAGGGATTTGCTCGAGTTTACTTCACCTCACACAGAAAAAAAACCAAATCACAAACGTGAAGATATCTCTGCGATATTTCACATTTGGCTGAGCAGGTTAGTGCTGGATTAAAAGGATGCTACAGGCTCAACGGCAGCGAGGACAGGAAGGCAAGGAATGCTCCTCAGCTCCCACAGCAATGCCAAGATAGAAAGCCCAACTTCTGAAAGACCTAGTTTATTTATTTATTTATTTTTTAATTTGGGGTCCATTAACAGAAAAATGAACAGGAGCACCCATGTTATTTTAGGACATCACACGTCCCAACGACCTGACAGGAGCAAGCAATAAATGGACGGGGAGTCAGTACACCCAAAAGCAGCCCTGCCATCAGTACCGAGATCTCTCTCTTTCCAAGGAGGACAAGCAACCTCAGCACAGGGCTGGGAGAGCACATGGAAAACTGCCAACATTTCCCTGAGCCACTGAAGCACAACAGGGAAGCGGCCGATTCATACACGGGCATTAGGAAGTTGTCCAAGACCTTTAAACTCTTTTCCTTCTGGGAGCTGACCCAGATTTGACTATTCCTCTAATGGCAGAGCTGCTCTCTATTTAATACCCGTGGCACACGATGATGTGCTGATGGTGCAGGTTTCCTGAGTCCTGTGAAGTGCTGGGGGTGGTTGTCGTTAAATGGATGGGTTTGCAGGAGTAATCGTGGTGCCTGCCTGGAAATAAAGAGCATTTCCTATGTGGTGAAAGGCAACGCTGATAATCACAGGTATTTCATGTAAGAAGAAAGGACGTTTGAAGGAAAAGAAGCAGGAAGTTTGAAGGAAAAAAAAACCCACACCACTCCTGCCCACCACACTGACCAACTTCCATATTCCGATCTGATTTTAAAAAACTGAAAATAGTCTGTGTCCAGAAAAGCCTTTTTTTTCATAAAATGTGCTTCATAAGGCCTTTTTTTTTTTTTTTTAAGTATTCTTCCTTTACTAATGACTTTTAAAAGTTCTTGTAATCAGCTTGAAAGAGACCAGTAATTCTTGGCTCAGCTGTAGCAGCAATAGAAGGAATCAGCACAATGTGCCAGAGGAACGTAAAATGTACTAACCAGAGATGAAAACTAAGCTAAAAAATACCGAAATCCAGGCAAGTCCACATCAGACTGTCTGCTCCAACACCGCAAAACTTGTGATATTTACTCTTGCCATTCAGGAATGCTCTTTATGTGACACTAACCCTGAACATTCACAAGCACATCAAATGATACACAGCCACAGAGCAAATGGGAAAATCCGTGCTCTAAATCCATCTACTCCCCATTTTCCTCGAGAGCATACTGTATAATAATACATTATTTTTCCCCTTAAATTAAAATTTCATCAGTCTTTGTCTTTTAAAATAAAGATACAAGCATATGGCCAGGTATTTTTACTGTATCCAGCATTATCACTCCTATGGTAAAATTAATAGGTCTTCCAAGCAGTTTTTTAAGTGGCCAAAACCCAAAAGTAAAGACTGAGCAAATTACAATATGAGGAATAATTTATTAAGCTACTTACAAACATCTTCAGCTTCCCCTTTTCTTTCTACAAGTATCTCCCAGCAACATCCTATTTCTTTTCAACTTTCCCAAAGCAGGTGCTTTTCGAGGCAGCACCACAACACCTGGTCCTTGGGATCGCATTTTAAATGACAAAGGCTAAAGAGGCCCTGCTTAATCAAAGTTGGTTTGGTTGTTTTTTGTGGGTTTTTTTAATCAACTGTTTCACACATCTCCTGTTGGAAATAAGAGAAGTAGTCCAGGCAACATTTTTTTCTATTCCCAACTCCTACTCTGAGCAACGTGTGACATTTTATAACACGGTGTAAAAGCTCATTAATACCATACGCCGGCCTATTAAAAAAGGTTATTGGCTTAACACAATGGGAGACACTCTCATGGAAAGCAGGCAAGGAAAGGAGAGGATGGCTCAAGATACACTGTCTCAAAGGACGAGGCCATTCAGTGACGGTGTTAAAAGCGGCCAACGTTGTTCACCCCCCTCTTTCTGCTCATTTAAAAACTGGCTTAAAACCTGCAGAATAAAAGCCCAGCGAACACCCCAGTATGTTTTAAAAGGCAATTCTCTCTGAAAGGGCTGATAGCAGGCAGGGAGTGGGAGAAAGGTTTATTTTAGTTGAGCTAATCTGACAGACTGGCACCTACTCAGAGGTGTTGGAAGAAGTCTGGCACATCCACACACTCACCAAGAGCAGCAGTAAATCCTTCAGGAAGGCAGGGCTGCCTGTGCCTTACATTTGCTTTTAAATGCTTCCCCCGACACGCTTTGTTCCTTCTTTTCAAAGAAATCGTGTACAGCATGCTCCCCAGTAAATGTGCTCTGAGGAGATGCTTTCAAACACTTGACCTTCGGGTTTGCCAAAACTAGTTAAGGCTCAAGGTGCCGTGCCCAGGGCCAAGGACCAAACGGGGTGAGAAATCCTGCCAGACAAAGTGGATTCCACATTCACACCCGATGCCTCCTCCTAAAACCATCCTTTAGCTTAAATAACTGTGGGTTGGTTGGGATTTTTTCTCCCATGTACTTGGAGAACAATCCTATCTCCTCTCAGCTTACATTTCTCTGAAGCCAAGCTCTTCCAGGCTGCTGGTAAAAAGGCTGGCTGATCCTTCCACCATTATCCTAATTACCCTTCCCTGACCTGTGGATGTTTAAACTCATCTTCCTAAGTACAAGTAGGACACCTTCATTCTTTGCTGCTCCCAAACGATGAGGCTGAGCTTATGGAAGAAATTAATATCATCCGTCCTTAAGCACATGACATTCTCCTGAAACCAATTAACGGCAGAGGAAAGTGGTTCCTCTCACACAATAATCCAGCCCTCCCCCACCCTCCCAATGCCTCTTGGCTTTGGAGTTGGCAAATTTATTTAGCGTGCTCCTAATTCTTCTGTAAAGGCTGCTAATGAAAATATTAAATAAGGCAGGATTTGATCTTTGAGGAACTCCAGCAGCACCTTCGGACAAACTCGCAGCGATAAAAGGTTACTGAGAACGACAGCACTGAAAGACTCCAGTCTTTAGAGGTATTTTAACCACATTAAAAGCCCTTCTTGCAGGTGACAGGATTACTGTGATGCAATCAAATCATGCCCAATTATCTCAAGCATTCTGAGCGTTTGTGCCAGCCACCCACCCTAAAGAAAAACAGAAACTGAAACAGGACTGTTTGACACGCACAGATGCGGCACCTTCTTTTCCTCAAACTGACCCAGAATGAAGGTCATCATCATCATCTCCTGGTCCTCCCAAGACTTCCCTCTCATCCACATGGAGATGCTTTTTTAGCATCACAAAACAGCTTGCAGTGCACAGATCCCCTCTGATAGCGCAATTAACTAATTTCCTATACCGAAATCTCTTATACAGCGAACAGCATTTTAATTAATTCTTTAAATATATATCCCTCCAATAGGTTGAACCTTAATTAAAATTAGAAGTGCCTGATAGCATCTTCTTATCTGGTTGCAGATGCATTTTTTTTAAAATTTGCGGTGATGATACAAAAACCACATTAAAAGGAATACATATTTCACTTCACATTTTTTCTGATCAGCATAACACTAAGGAAATTAATTCAACCTGCATTTCCACTCACAGAATCTGTGTCCCATTTCTGTAATAAATGTTTTTGCTTTGTTTAAAACACAAATCCTACAGAACTGTTTTAAACTTTGCCCGAGGCACATCTGTGACCACCAGAGATTTGCTGGTGCTTAATCTCACATTTCATTAGTTAGTGCTTAATTAGAATCCCATTGGAAAGAAGTCGAATAAAAATGGACTGGTTAATTATCGTGAGACATGAAAGAGGCAGAAAGTTCTCTGCAATCCAAGCTGCTCCTCAGCAAGTTTTTATCACGTTTATCATGATAGGATGTGGCTTTACCTCCTATCTCAGTTCCAGCTCTTCAGTCAGCACATCTGCCTCTCCTCCTACATCCATCTTCACACACCTCCCCTGGCACCAGGGAACACCACAGCCCCATGCAGCCCAGCAGCACCACCACCAAATGCTTCCTAGGCCCCACCTCCTGCTTCATCACCTTCTTAAACCAAGACACCAGCGCAGCAACCAGAGGAAAAGCTCCAGGAATACCTTTCAGGTGGGGAAAAGCACATGACTAAATGGGAGGCCTTCTCAAGCCTGCCAGGGTTTCTTACAGCTCTCGGGCTTCTCCAGCACTAGCACTAAAATATTGATTAAAAAACCCAAAAAGGGTTATCTGGAGTCACTCTTAACTGCAGCCTCTTCTCTTCACAGCCACCCAATTAACAAAGCCAGCAAGTTTACAGTGCAAGCACAGAATGACCAGGTTTATCTATTACCTCCACAACTAAACACTGAATGGTATCAGCACTTCCCCACATCCCTTCTTCAGGAACCATTCCCACAAAAATGCCCAATTCCGTTCTGTTTCCAGGCTTGGGCATCTGAGTACAATTTTGGCTTCCCGATACATAATAAAATGTGCTCAAAACCTGCAATTTACTTTATAAGCGTTCCCAAATTTGTCGTGTCTGAAACCACTGTCTGAAAGGCTTATGCATGAATTGTAAATGAAAGTGTTACTGCCCCATATTATGCAAATAGCCAAATTCTAGCATTGTAACAGAAGCAATGAGCTTGTTCTCCTGTCAGTCCCACAAGCAGGCACCTTCTTAACACATCATTTCCAAAAGTGCTTGTGTGTTACCTTTAGCTGTACTAGTTCTGATACTAATGAAGGATTTATCACCAACTTATAAGAGATGAAAGTCACCCAACAAGGAGCACTTCTGAGAAGGCAGCCATTTATCTGTAACTTGGAATGCAAACAGTATCGTCACACTTAATAAAAATTCCCATAAGGACATTTCTGTTAACAAACACAAGGGAACTGAGCAATAGGAAGCATAAGACAGCAGATACCAGGCCCCTCATTAAATAAGCATCACACAATGCATTCTCAAAGGGAACAAATAGTCTCACAATTAGTTTTGGTTAGATAAGTTACACAGCTAAACAGCTGCATATGAAAAATAAGAGTAGGTGCAACTGTCTTAACTTGAGATCATATATATCCCGACACATCCTTTATGGAAAAATTATGCATATGGTGCGTGTGGGTGGACTGAAACCACGCCGGGATGAGCGTCACCTCGCTGCCTCTCTGCCAGGCAGGCCAGGGTGGAGGGTTCAAAGGAGGCCAGGCGCTTGTCAGATCCATCAGCACATAAATCAGTTATCGGTATCAGCAGCACAAGTCACACGGATCCCACTAAATCCTACAAAGTTACCTCATCCCCACTCGAGGAAGCGTTTGCAGACAGACGCTGCCTCCCACCCGCTCCCACTCGGATGGAGGGTGACACGAGGACAGGCCGTGCCAGGGCATGCCGGCCGGCAACGCCACTCCAATCGCTCCATGCTGGGACACGGGATCCCCACCTTCCCCAGTCCTGAACAGCGAGCCTGATACCTGCTGCATGCAGGATGCAGCCCTGAAGACAGCACAGATGTGCCTTCTGCACCAGACAACGGGATTACAGACGTCCCACACCAGCAGGGACAAGGGCACAGCCCTAATCGTGCAGCTGCTACCACATGGAGCCTCCCGGCCTGGCTGGAGAGCAAGGCACAAATCAGTCCAAGAAAAAAGGCTGGAAGCAAACAGGATTCTGAAAACAGGAACACATCTGAGCTCCTAGTCCATCCTAGTTTATTCCAGAACAGTTTGCATTATGTTCAATCCTTTTCTTTGCCTTAAATCCATTACACTTTACAAAGAAACACTCCATTTTAACGCATTTCTTCCATCTTTCCCACTGCATTGTGCCACTTCTTTTACAATTTGCTTGAGAGCAGCTTCCCATATTCGTACATGTTGCTTCAGGAGAGAGGTTTCAAACATCTCTGTCATGCTGGAAATGGGGAAGAGCTAAGCTCTGGTATCTCAAGATACTAAAACACTGACAGTATTTGCACACTACAGCTGAAAACGATCATCAAGTGGTGTTTCTACCAGCAGACAGGTTCAGAAATGAGGCTCAGACACAAGGGAAGGAACTGATATGGGACTTGATAATTTTCCGAGCTACAAATTAGCCATTCATCTCTCTAGCTGGTTCGGGGGTTGCTCTAAAAGCTGCCAACAGGGGCTGCACAGCTGGCAGGGTTACACGCCCCATGCATGAACAACGCAGCCGCCACCATCGTCAAACCCACAGCATCCTCAGAGGCACCATCAGAAATGATGGTGGGGGAGTAAAAAAAAAGGGTGTTTGCATATATTTTGTTTTCTGAAATCCCAACACAGGCAGAGCTCTGGCCTGCAGTCTAAATGAGACCAGGGGAATGCTTCCTCTCAAAATGTACTGATGCTGCTTGAGCGAAAAGTTTGCTGCTGACGGGTTTTACGTGTGTCTAAGCTGAGCCCAGTGAGCTCAAGACAAGCAAACAATTCCAAGCAGTTTACTACTGCAGGAAAATAAGGCTTTTTGCTTCTGCCTAATTATATTCTCAGACTGCACAACAGACTTATGTATTCCCAGTACCCCGTAACTGACAGCATTGTTTTAATATTTCGTAATGTATTTGCAAATGTTTTAAAAAAAAAAAAAACAAAAAACAAAAAACAAATAGCAACAGCAAACACAGAACAAGAGGCTCCTGTCCCTACTTCCAAAAAAACACTGTAGTAGCTGAGTGTACTTACACACCAGCATAAATCAAACAGGCACAATCCAATTTAAATATGAGTCCTGCAAGGCTTTTTCATTAGTGCAAATTTTATGCTTTTGTCATCTTTTGACTAATTCTATTACATAATACTGAAAGATTTACTATATTACAGTACCGCTCAGCTAGTCATAACAGAATTTTAGAAGTTAATTTTGTTCCTCTGTTTCAGAAGCTGGAGAGTATATCATGCCTTGCTGGTTTTCAATCAGTAAATTTTTCTGAAATTCCTCTTTTGTTTCCTCTTCCCATTTTCCATTAAGAAATACATGTCCTACGTGCTACTGCTATTTTAAAAAGTAAATCTCAGGAAGTTCCCATCCTGGTGCTCACTGCCTCCCAAAAATTAGAGCTTTTATTTTTTATTTTTTTTTTTTAGTTTCTTCTCTATTTTGCCCCAACCTGTTTTTTCAGGGTCTCTTGTCAAGCAGCAATAGCTGAGCAGTTCAGCACAAACCTCACAGAAAAAAATATACAGGGGCACCTGGCCTTGGTATTTCCCTTACTCAAAACAGCACAGATAATTCCATTGAAATTGGGGAGACACATTTACAGCCCATTTCTGAAGATAGGAACATAATTCTGGTGAGCCATTACCAGCCTTTTTTTGTCTTTTTTTTTTGGCTGTCTTCCTCAAACAGCTTCTCCTGAACACTCTCAGAGGCAGGAGGATGCTTGGGAGTGAATCACCAGGTGCCGCATCACAGACAAGGAGGGATAAACCCACTGCTGAACATTCCATGTGCACTGATGTCCTGTGTCCACATCCCAAACTGGAGTCTCGCTTAGAAATTCAAGTCTGGTGCCCCAAATATTAATATAAAAAGAGGTTTTGGCCCAGAAGACCGTGTAATGTGCATTATGTGCAGAAGAACAGAATGAAACGGAATTACAGGAAGACAGCCATCATTACCCAACACAGTGCACATACAGCTTGATGCAGGCAAGAAAAGCATATTAAGAAAACCTAGAAGCCAAGTTACTGATAAAAATACCTTCGAGTGTCTGAATAATACACCTATTATTAAGGATTTTCTAGCCTTTGTATTTGTAACTCATCTGAAAAGGACTGCTCGGGGGGTGCTGTTGGTTCAAGACTAATTGCTCCCAGATCACGTCGGATTTTCCCACATTCAGGAACAAGTGTCACGCTGAACTTGGTCAGATCAAGGCATTTCCACCAGCTGCTTCAACACCACTTAGAGAAACTCATCTGGATGCAATTATGGCTTTACTGCAAAGTTTTTGTTGGTTTGTGGGTTTTTTTTAAATCACGGTCCGCCTTCAGTTCCCACTGAAGTAAATAGGGTGGTTTTCACAGACTTTCATAACTTTTGGATAAGGTCCTATAAAATGATGAAAAATAACAACTCTTTGTCTACCAGGGAGAGAGGTTAATCTCTTATCCTTGGTGCCTGCACATCAAAGAACTCTGGAGTTGCTGCACGCTAAGTCTAGTACATATGGACATATCACAGTCAAGAGTTTAAAATGAAAAATACTTCCATAAAACACATCTCCAAGACAAAGGACCTGGATTCAGAAAGACTAAGATCTTGTCAGGGAGGGAGCAAGTTATCAATTCAAAGAGATTATTCTTTAAGCTAGGGGAAAAAAGCAAACTCACTAATTTCATTCATGGATTTTCTTTTAATTTCCCTACAATCAAGATACAGCAAACGCTTACCTGAGTAGGGTTTACTTTTATACCTTCAGTTTGTCACAGGGCATATATTTTATCTCCAGATGACACAGTTAAAAGCAAAACCATTTAATGCCACTAGAAACAGAGGGAAATCCATTTAATCCTTTTCCCAAGACGTGAGTTAGTTGCCACACAAGGTTTTCAGCACAGTCCCCTTCAGGAGATACTAATCCCACAGAGGTCTTTGAAAGAAAATACTCATTTTGCCTGAAAGGTCTCAACAGAAACCTCAGTTTCAAACTCAGACTCAAGCTGTGCCACCTGAGGTGGAGGTGTCTCTGCAACAGCCAGCCCCAGTGAACAGAGACCACAGCGTGTGTGACAACCACAGCTGCACATTAAAAAATCCGTTTCTGCTTTGTTCAAGCAAAACCACCAGCAAACTGACAACGCTGTGGGTTTGCAGCAGCCATTGGCTAAGGGTGTCAATAACCTGCCCACTTCATAGCTTTGCTTTCTCCCTGAAACACCTGAAGCTGCTCCTGGTTTTGTGTCTAGCCGTGATTACAGGAAAGCAGCTGCCCTAATGAGTCATGGAAAGTGTGCTGGAAGAAGAGGCTGGGGATGAGACCTTGTTCTGCCTTCTGCGAAGTTTCTTGGCCACTGTTTTCCCTCCCTGTCACACACTTGAGTCTCTGAAGTAAACACACATTTCACTTATTCACAATATTGCATTCTACCTTTTGTTAGAACTCTGCTGGCAGTATTGGTTTTAACTTGATGTTAAAAATGGAGATTAAGATCAAGCAAATATCCTTAGCAAAGCAGTTTTTCTTTGAAGTTTCAAAATCTACAAGTGAGAGAAGGTCCTTAGCAGCCTTTTAGCAAAACTAGAATTCTGCCCGCTGCTTTCATCAGCGATGGACCAATTCCCAGTGTATTCCCAGGCTGAAATACAAAATCCTGGCATCCTTCTCTGGCAGACCAGCAAGGATGTGGCTGTTTCACTCCAAATATGACAATTAATGTTTTGCATATACTGAATAATCCTATACATAATTGTTCACTTTTATGTGGCTTGTTCAAATCAGGCCATAGTTAGCACTGACTGAAAGTTATCAGACTGTGGAAAATTAGATGATGGATTTATTTCTCGTTAATAATTAACAATTTTTCACTCTAAAAACCTGGAGATTGGTACCTGAAGCCTCTCCTCTCTACTTGTTCTTCCAATCCTGGGAAAAATAAAAAGCACTTTTGCACACCCTCAGCTTAAACTGGAGCCTGGAAACAGAATGGCAGAAAGACCAGTTGGACTTGCACAGACTGCGCTGGAGTCTGGGAGAAGAGTAAGGGAAGGAAAAGAGGAGTTGTATTTATAAATTCATATAAACTGCTGTAAGATTATCCTTCAGGAAAGCTCCACCCTTCACCACCAGCAATTACTCAACCATCTTCAACAGCCATCTGTAGGATATGCTTTAATTTGTGGATCCCAAGTCTATTGTTTATCATGTCATAATCTGGAAATAATTGTAGAGATTAGGATGTATTGAAATGGATTTTTTATGATAGCTGGCAAGACTAATGATGTATATACAGCAGTAAGTAATTTCCTACGTGTATTTTCTAAAAACGTTTCAGGGCTTCGGGTGGTTTTTTTTGGTGGGCAAAAGACAGAGTCACAAAGGTACAATAATACTGGATGTGCAAACACCACAGGCAAATTTGTCAGGAAGCAAATGTTTTGGAATGTATCAAGTGAATAAAATGACATTAAAACAACAGATTTTAAGATATGGAAATGAGAAAATGCAAAATTGTTCAATATCCAAAGAAAGCATCAGTGAAGGAGAAGCCTTAATGCTGCAGCCACAACAGGGTTTATTTGCTTGTTTCTTTGCTGGCAGCACTGTAATAACACTGATGATGTTCAATATTATATCATTTTTTTTCCCCACCTGTGTATCATATGTGGGGAAAAAAAAAACCAACAAAACAACATAAGAAACAGCAGAGGATGAAAACACATTCCACTGAAACAAAGAGAAGTTTACCTTGGAATTAATGAAAACAGTTAAAGGCCTAAATGGGGTTAACTCAGAATGAATGCTTTGAGAAAAGAACTAAAAGAACCCAAACTCGAGGACTAACGGAAGATAACATTTAGCCAAAGAATACTCACCCAGTAGCCCAAAGAACTTGAAGTAAGAAAACAGGGAAATAAAGGACAGCAGAATGCAAACATACATACCTAAAGAGACATAAAGGAAGGGCACAGGAGATAAGGCGGGAGAGTGCCAAAAGCTAGAAACCCCTGCCAAATATATGTCAGAGTCAGCAGAATTAAGGAAAGTTGAAAAGTTCATTGATGAAGAGGAGTAAAAACACGACCCCCGAAGGATGAAGAACACAGGAACGACCACCGAAACAGCACCCCAAAAAAAGACTCCGCCCAGACTCCGCCTGCTATGAATACTATAATTAAATGTTGCAATAATACGAATATGCATGTAAAAATGATGTAATCTCTCACAATAATTGTATAAATAGTCTCACTGTTCACTAACCACCTTGGAACTCTTTTGTCCGGCACTAGCTGGAGAGTTCCCCAACATTGCTTAATAAATACCTTGCTGCTGATAGACTAAAACTTTGTCCCTGAGCAGTTTCATATCCACCTTTTGGTGCAAAATTCGGCATCACAGTATTTCACTCCAAGCTGGAGAGATTTGCCCCAGGAAGCACCAGTTCGAACCAGAGCTGCTGGTTCTAATCTACTCTCTCAACTCCTCACTGACCCCACCAGATCTCCTCCCTGCCCGTTTCTGTGCGGGACAAGACACATGTTCCAGCACAGATCAGCTCTGCTGTGCTGTCAGTCATCTGCCCCCCTCCGAATTTACTCCACGTAACTGAGAAATCACCACAGATCCCAGAGTTCAGGTGGAGAGCAGGAAATCAATACACGCTGCCAAACATGCAGAAAATCCTTTGGACCGACTGTGTTCGACTCAAACTGAGAACCCTTTCACAGATTTCTCAAAAATACAGGTCTTCAGATTCCTCCCAGCTGAGGCTTCAACAGAGTAAGAATCAGCTCACCCCAAATGCCCCACAGGAAATGTGTTGACAATACCATGCAAATATCATCCCTTTCCCACCCAAATTCGCTCCCGGTAGTTTTCCCTGGATTTGTCCCCAGAGCACACAATGCTTTGCTATGACTCAGTTATTGTAACTTGTTAGTGGTTATCCAAAACAGACCAAATTCTGCTAGTGTTTCTCTCCGGATAAACAGGTCCAGCCACTGCAAGGAATTACTGATGGTAGAAATCAAGCAGAACTTGCCCCAGTTTCCTTAACTGGCTAGGTTGAAAATCTGTCCAATTAATCCTCTTTAAAAAATAACCAAACAAACAACCCAGTAATGCACTGAAAGTTGTAGCTCCATTGCACGTGGCACTGAAAGCCTCCTGGCCACAGGCTGCCGAAGATCCTTTAAGGAATAGCACTGGGGGGTGGGTTTTGCCATCTGCTTTTGGTCACTGTGGGGAGGCCCTTTACTCATAGGTTGGGGTGGGTTTTTTTGGTATTTCTTTTTGTAAGAATAGTTGTGAACATTTATAGCTGTCTACCTTCAAGGTAAGTAAAGAACTGCCAGGAAAACTCCCACCCAAGGACAAAACTTACTGTTAATGAATGTAACTTACTGCTAAGCATCAACTTATCTGCTAAGTTAACTGGAACAGCAGCTTTGCAACACAGGTGGTGTTCAAAAACACAATAATCATCATCTCAAATGATTCACCTCCCGCATGAGATGGGGTCCAGTGTCCAAACATCCTTACTGATGTGAGAAAATCTTGTTTTCTGTCAGCAAGCAGAAGCTACAGGACAATTATCCTCCATTCCCTATAGCATCTGTATTCCAGATTCTCTGATGCCAGGGGCTGCTTTACAATTGATCCTCAAAGGGTGTTTAGTTTTGGCCTCTTAAAAATAAAAAATAAAAAAAAGGCTAAGTGGTAAACTGATCAGCAAATCTTAAATAGAGAGTGCAAGGAGCCCTGCACATTCATGTAGGAGATGGACTGAGCCAAGCAAACCCAGCTAGAACAGACTGTCACGGAAATAATAAAAGCTGGCAAGCTGCTCCTCGACTTCAGCTGCCCCTTGGTGACTCCACAGTGTTTTCATCTTTCCTCAAGACAGCACCAGTTACATATTGATGCTTTTGAGTGCCAGCCTCATTAAAGCCCACATTGGTACCAGCTCCTACAGCCAGAGCAAAATTAATATTCAGACTTCAGCTGAGAAGACTGTCACAGTTGCTCCACCAGAGTTTGCATACAAGGAAAACAAGTGTTACAGAACAGGAAAATCACATTAACCGGGTTCTTAAATTGCTGCTCTGAGCATTGCATACTAATGCATTAATATTTGTTTTTAAAATAAGCATCTGGTGCTGGAAGAGAAGGTAAAAGCAGATGTTACCCAAAGCACCACGGCAGTTCAGGGAAAGGAAGGCTGCAGGTCACTGCCAGTTGTCAGGTAACAAGGGCATTAAAGCCAAACCTAGTTAGGACAAGACTAAAAGAAAGACCTTGCGCAAGTGACTGGACAGAAACAAAGTTGGAAACTGTTTCAGGGGCAAACTTTTGTGCAAGAATTTAAAATACTGATGAAAGCCAACTCTGGATTTCACAGAGCCAAGTGATTCTGAGTGCACGGGGAGAAGAGAGGTTTTCCTTCTTTTTGGCAACCAAAAAATCCTTGGCCGCTGAAGTCAGGCACTGAAGCTGAAGCCAATTGGAAGATAATTGATATTTTAGGGTCTCCCATTCTCCCTCCTTCTTCACCCCCTTGGGCTTTGCTGTGCCTTCAGGCCCAGTGGCAGCACAAAGCCGTGCACAGAGGGTCCATGGCTGTAAGCTGATAAAAAGCTGCTAAGCCAACTGATGGCAAATCTAACCTTGCTAAACCGCTCAGCAGGAATTTAAGGAGATAAATATTATTATTTCAAGGAGCAGGGTTCTCATGGATACCCCATTAAACTTCAGGAACAGCAAACCACCACAGGGCGCAGCTGACAGGAGGGGGATGTGTGTCCATGCGACCGATGACAGAGTTATTCAGAGGAAAGAGGTGCAGACAAAATATAAACCAGCTCCTTCGTTTTTTTAATAACGTGCCGAATGCTCCCAATTTCTCTGAGTAAAAAAGCACTTCAAGATCATTGTGCTTCACTCCTCCGAATGTTGCCCTTAACTGCATTATTACTTTTTGTTGCCATGGCTCATCCAGGTGCTGCTTCCGTACCTGACACCACCTCCATCACGAGGGGGTAAAGCTCAGAGCCAATATGAGAACGGGAAAGCAATCCCATTTCCACACCAGATGATTCTGTTCCAGGCTGTGTTTACTTTAGAAGCCTCATTTTTAAACACCTGAAATTACACAAGCAATAAAACAGTTTGCACAGAGCAGTGCTAAATTCCTCGGCACCACCTGTCCTGACTTTAGGACAGTACTGTAATTCAGCCAAGTAAAAAATGATAATACAGAGTCTTAAAACTTTTTTTTTATTATTTAATAAGTCATTTATGACTAAGTGGAACAAGAGATGGCTAATTTGAATGGTTCACATATACCAGTGTGTATTATTCAAAACAGTAATATTTTATCTAAAAATAGGTGAAGAAATCCACTCCAGAAAAACACTGAAATTTGCTCAATTCCTTGCAAGAAACACAGTTCAGCTGCGGTTTCAATTTTATTTAAAAGCCATAATTAAATCTTCAGCAAGGCCAGAAAAAATTTATCACTAGAAGCAGCAGGACTGAGAATTTACCTGTCATCCCTGAAAGAACTGTTCCAGCACTCTAAATTCCATTACTGATAAAGCATGAAAGAGCTGTTTTTAATGGCAAGCCACAGGGTCAGTAACCCATTACCACAGACACCACTGCTGCCACCAAATGCCACCGGAGAGACAGAGAACGGCATGGAAATTGTAACTCTGAGGCCCTACTCCTGGGGATTTCCAGCAGCACCAGTAAGTTTCACATTATTCTGAATCAATTCTATTTTTCTCAGGGACAATTTTGTATATAAATCCAGTCACAGAGCCGTAATTATGCTCTGCTGGGGAAAGGAATGCTCTGTAACAGAGACAGATGGCTTCGGCTTACATGCTGCACTCCCCCTTTTTCCAAAGTTCTGCTGCAATCTTATTGTATGGGCTTTGGACCTTGCTTATTTTGCATCTGTTGTCATATTTTGTGGCTGCTGAATAGAGAAGGAGAAAAAGAAAAAGTGTGGGGTTTGAGATGGGAGCAGATTTCACCCATTTATCATCATAATTCTCTCAGCCGGGATCTGGCTATTTTCTCATTAAGAAAAATTCCAAGTGTTTTGTTGCTCTGCAGTCAACAAAAGCAAAATGGAGCAGTTTTTAAAAATGGAATAATGCCTCTGGATCAATAAAGGTCACAGCTACACTGGTAAAGTACCTCCTACATGTGTTACGTGGCCTTTTATCTCTTGATATCCTTGTCCATATTCATGGCTAACAGGAATAGCTTGATCTCAGCCAAATAAAACAACCTTTTACTCCTGTATAAGAGCTGTAAGACCCAAGCTGAACATCAGGTTTGTCTTTCCCATAATGGTCCTGTTGCGTATCTGACCCTTATTTGCTTTAAAATAATCCCATTTTATTTTGCATGTGCACTTCATGCACGTCATTTGTCTCCATAAGCCAGTTTTAATTTGCATGAACAACTGAAGTTCTGTCTTCTCCCTTTACCCAAATTCATGTGCTACTTTTTATGAGGCTAAAACAGAGAGTATTCTGAAACATGAAATATTTAGTTGAAGCAAGTCCAGAGGAGGTCACAACGATGATCAGGGGGAAAGGGGTGATGGCTTTAAACTGACAGAGGCACAGGATTAGATCAGATATTAGGAAGAAACTCCTCCCTGTGAAGGTGGGGAGACTCTGGCAGGGGTTGCCCAGAGGACCTGTGGATGCTCCATCCCTGGAGCTGTTCAAGGCCAGGCTGGATGGAGTTCTGAGCAACCTGGTCTAATGGAAGGTGTCCCTGCCCACGGCAGGGGGTTGAAACTGGATGATCTTTAAGGTCCCTCCCAACTCAAACCATTCCAGGATTGTGCGATTCTAAACACTGTCACATCCCGCAATCTGCACCTCCCATCACGTCTCAGAATAAGCTCCATGAATAGTTTCACCTCAGACAGAGATAAATATTGTAAGGCCAGAAGAGCTGTAGAAAACCCATTGGGTGTAACGCGAGAGTGACTCCCATGAGCTGCAGCAGGATGTCACCTTCTCTGACCAAGCACAGCAAACTCTGATAATCTGGTGCAGTTTCTAAATGGAAAAGTTACTCAGATACATTAATGACATAAGAGACACCACTTCATACCATGCAATGGAAATGTATACTTGAGAACTGTAAAAGTAAAAACGTATTGCAAAGAGAGAGGAAAAACTTTGTTTTTACAGCAAGTGCTGTTTTTACAACAACTGGGTATTAAAATTACACCATAATATTCAGATTTGTAGTCAGTATTCCAGCCAGCAGGACAAAAAAAAGCAACTGAAGGGTTGGCTAAATCACGTGTGTTTTTCTCTCCCTACACACATATCCATCTATATAAAAACTTTGCCAGCAGTGCTGGAGTCCCACTTTGACAATTTTATTTTTAATCTCTTTCCACCTCACTCTCTCAAATTGAATAGAGGACATGTCAACTACCAGGCTTAATTTCTGTTCTCATTAGCTTCTACATTATGCAGATGTCAGGTCGAGAAGAACTGTATCAGATAACCAAAAATTAGTAATAATTAACCAATAGCAGTGCAGATTGCCTGAAGAGACCTATACCTTCCAAGTGGTAAATTATTTTTTAATTATCCCATTGAGATGGAGACTTCTAATTGCAAATACTCGAAGCAAGGAAAAAAATATACACTGGGGAAATCCCAGATTATTAGCAACTGTGCAACTTTCTACACAGGTTTTGCAAGTAATAATAGAGCTTTTCCAGTTAAAAAATAAAAATAAAAATAAAAATTCCTGGAAGGTTTCTTCAGTGATGCAGATAAGCCTGAAATTGAAGTGCACGAGGAGGATAATGGAATTGATAATTCAATTTTTAATGTCCAAACAATACTTTTTTTTTTAAGTCAACAAGATAAATTGAAGCCAGAGCTATTTAGAACGTGCAGATATAAGGAAATGAAACAGTTTTTGAGCAGCAGACATATTTTATTAGCTCAACATTAGGTGATGTCAATGGATACCTATTTATTTGGCGCTTGAGGGACACTTCATTTATTCCAATACAATTTTACAGATCCAGGATCACTCCTGAGCCCTTTAACCCATCTTTCTCTTACAGGGAGAAAAGGGAAAGATTTTATTTAGTATCTGGGAACTTCGAGATTTTTTTCCCACTATCCCTAACCATTGGATTTAACAGCTTCTCACATGCCCAAAGAAAGGGACTAAAAAAGTCCCAAAATTACCATGGGATCTCCACCAGAATCCACAGCAATCCACATTTTGGAAAACACAAAATTAGAAGTATATATTGATGTCCTGAGCATCCTCTTAAGGTGTTGTATTGTTAGATAATCATTAATTTTTTCCTTGCCCATACCCCCCCGCCGATAATAACATTCCTGGGTGGCTCCAACCTCACCCCCTCAGCACATCAATTCCTGAGGCCCCAAACACCCTGCAATAGGCATTTAATAAAACCCCTGGCTACAAAATTCCTAATGGCTCGTTTGTCACTTCCCAGATTTCAGAACAAGTGTTACCAGCCTCTCCCAGGACCGCAAAAAGCAGCGAGGTTGGTCCTAATGTGGTTCAGCCACAAACATTCCTATTAATGCAGCCCAGGCACACATTTGCCACCTAATCAGCCATCTGTCACCCACTGGAGAGCTCCCCCAAGGTTTGAAGGGAAGGGAGAATATTTTGCACTAAAAGTAGAAAAATCCTCATTGTGGCTGCATTTATCTGCTTATTTTTTTTTAAACCAGTGTCTTTGCTGCTGAAAGTTGGCAGCAGTGCCTTGGTGCAGAAGGTGCACAGATTTCCACTCTGTGGGTGCAAAATATAGTTTATAGGCCAAGTGAAATCCATAGTCAGCATCCAGTGAACTGCTGGCCTTTCAAACAGTTGTACTGAGGGAGGGAAAAGTCAAGTGTATGTCCTCAGAGGGGGCCTTTGGGTGAGGCAATAATATGTGAGCCTTGATTCTGGGCTCCCAGACTGTCTGAGAGGACAACAGTTTGTGAAGGAACAACAGGAAGACAAGGAAAGCTTTTCACCCAACTTTCTTACCACCTTATTTTAAATGTCATACACAAAGCCAGGCTGAAACAGCTGAGAGTAAATCCCACACCTCCAAAACAATTTGCGCTTTTTCTCTACATCTGCAGACAACACTAGCAAAGCTCAGCCATTTTGGAGGTTGACAACAGGCATTCGGCAAGTCTCCCACCCAAAAGTTACTATAATAAAAAAACCCTCCAAAAGACATAAAGTTTTCAGTGAGGAGAAATAATCAGTAATTACTTTTTGCAGAATTTTTTTAAGAAAACCACTCCACCCTGCAGATTTTTAACCTGTCCTAGCTCAGTGCCACCCTCAATTTTCAAACCTTTGTGCCGAAGAGAAACAAGATCACTGCAAAGAAGCCACCTCAGAGCAAAACCCCTCAGCACCATCAGGCCTGTTCTGCTCTGACGCTGCAAGTGTGGCCAAATTTAGATCCAGGCCACCTCCCCAGCTTACCCCCTTCTCCTTCAGTCCTTATTTCCTCATTAGGCTATTAAAGGAGAAAAAAACTGCCACGAATATGAGCTACAGCTGTGATGTGACCTAAAACATCTGTAATTAATTGGCTATTCTGTGTATTGTCCAACACATTAATTCCCAAGGTCCTTTCAACTCCAATTTGTCCGGTTCCTGTGGTTAGAAAAGATCCCTGAAGTCAGAGCCCTTTTTTTTTTCCCATTGCCATTGCTGTTATTCCAGTTCAAATGCTGCCCCCAGAAAGCCTCAAACATGAAAATTTGATTTCATCTGCATTGGATTTTTTCCCCGTTTACATAAGCTTTGATGCAGCTCATAATGAGGCACCACTAGTTAAAGGGAAATTAATGAAATAAGGACAGGCCTCCAGATGAAGATTTTAAAGCCTGTGTCAGTGACACAAAGAGATTTTGCCATGTTAACATATTTAATTGAGAGAAGAGTGGCAGAAAACTGGCTAGAAGCAGAGATGACCTCTTGTTCTGCTTCAGTGTATGTGATATTTTGTGATCAGACACCCTGATATACTGAATATATCCCCATGCTTTTTCTCCCCCTTCCCAAATACAGATCAGAGAGGAAAAAAAAACACCTACTGATTGGGGGCTTGTTGTTGCTATTTCCTTTAAAGGAAAATTAAGATGCTCTCTGCTGTCCTTTTAAAATGTAGAACTTCCCTTGAAAACACAAACTTTTTTGTCAAGGTGCACAGAAGATTAAAACATGCAGTAAAGTGCCAAAGGTGAGTGAGCCCATTTCAGAATAGGAAAGGCTCTACTTGTATTAATGAAGAATGTGATGTATTTGCCACATAAAGTCATTCCCTCCAAATATTCAGGAAAAATTGCCTAGAAATTTCAGCAGAGAAAGACATTTCTTTTCCATAGCATTTAAAGACTCAAATATTCAATAAACCCCTTTTGATAAGAGTTTAAAATTATGTTCCTCTAATGAATTCTTTGCTCAGCACTACAGTTATCCTTTGAATTCCCCAGTTCTATGAGGAAACACTTCTCAGGCTGCTCTGGACAAAAAGACACATTAAAGTATTGCCACTCCAGTAAACGCAACAAAACAGATAATTTTTTGATCTGAACACAGACACTGCTGATCTGTAATTGCAAAGCTGCCTCTAAGGCTGCCACTTCACACACACACACATAAAAAAAAAAGGTTAAATGGACAATAATTTTAATGAGAATAAAACACTCCAGTGCAAATACACCCAGCAGGCTGTATTTGACAGAGAAGAGATTGACTCTCTCAGAGAAGGCTTGTGCCACTTGCATTGCTGCTGTGACACCAGACACCTTTCCCAGCCAGAACTGCCATCTGAAGGAGTTATATACAAAAAATACTAATAATTTCATCCACTAGTTTTCCTGTTT
Organism: Pseudotriccus pelzelni; assembly: GCA_035584735.1. Taxonomy (NCBI): domain Eukaryota; kingdom Metazoa; phylum Chordata; class Aves; order Passeriformes; family Tyrannidae; genus Pseudotriccus; species Pseudotriccus pelzelni. The sequence continues at coordinate 6,098,360 of JAWMRA010000113.1, read as the reverse complement.
CCTAGTGCTGCTGTCCAAAAAAAAGCCCATAAACATTAATGGTAAATACTGATTGCATCTCAACTTCTCTTTAATAGGTCTTCCAGACAGATAAATGTTAATCACACAGTTTCTGCCACGTGCAAAACCCAGCCTCTTCCTTTAGTGTCACAGCCTCCAAAAATCTCACAGGTTTAATCTTCATGAATGAAAAATCTATGATGGAAAAACCATGAGGAAAATAAGGAAAAAGAGAGAAAACCAACTTTAAACCATGATTAATGAGGTGCAGGGCAGGCCTCTGCACTTGGGGAATCAGCGACAGCTTTGTCACAAGCCCTGAAGCTGAGCTGTTTTTTCACAGTTGCAGGGGTTCCTGGAGAGGGTGGACTCAGCTCCTGCTCTTCCCCACTTTTCTTGGGAAGAAATCAGAGAAAGACTGGCTTTCCATGCCAGCTCCTAAGACAGCTCCTGTGTAAGACTGGAGGGAAGTGGAGCAGAGCAGCAGAAAACCAGAGCAAAACAAGAGCACTTGGAGCTGGAAGATGGAAAGCAAGATCAATACACACGAGAGGATGTAAGTGCATCCAATACCAATGGGCAGGGAAAGGAGCCCAGCCCACAGTGAGAGGTTTAGCAAACATATATTGGGAGAAGGTTGCAGAATGTGAAATATAAATTGCCAGATTATAAAGAAACACAGGTGAAAAGTTTGATTAAAATAACTTGGAAGGCAGAAAAATTGAAGAAGTCACTGACAGAGCAAAAGAACCATGAAGGGGAAATAAGTACACAGCAAGACAAGAGGTGAACTAGAGCCAAACAGAAGATGGTTTAAGATAGAAAAAGAGGATAAAAAACAAGGATTGGATAAAAAATTTAAGGGTGTGCTTGTCAATCTGCTCAAATCAAACATTATTGTAAAAGTTTATGCACTGCAATGGCAACCCCTAAGAGCAGAGTCACAACTCCAGAACTCTGTTAGAAGTTGAGATGTGACTTGGATGACACACAAGCCTTGCTCAAAGAGTTAAAACCTCTTATCCCAATGACCTGCCAACTCTCCTCATGCAGCCTCTACCCAGTCCCAGTCATCAGCCATCTGGTTATTGGAATATAATGGACAGAAATTTAACAAAACAAGAAAGAAAACGTGGAGTCATTTTCCAAGAGAAGAAAAAAAAAAAAAAAACCACCACACAATTCTCAAAAAAATTGAGAAGCTGCGAGATGGATGAAAACCTGTCCAAAAGGCAGGAATGCTTCACACTGAAACAGAACTAATCACTTCAACCCCAGGTGTATCTGCTGTGAGTCAGGGGCACACTCACACAGGTTGTCTGCCTTCAGCAGACGGTGGGGAAAGGTCCATAAAAGCTTCCTGGCTTTCCCTGTGCACATAGTAACACCACGTCCAATACATGAGGGACGTAATGATTGTGTGGCAAAGCTGGGGTGGGGAAAATGATAGAGATGCCAGATGGTTTAATGTCAAACCCAACCACTTCCTTTAATTGGAGGGTTTGGGTTTTTCTTTCTCAAGAACACCAGTGTCACAGAAGGGTTTTTTTTTTGAGAATCATTCCAGAAAGACAAACAGTGGCTCAGCCTCACCCTTGCATTATGTTTTCATCATCTGACATCTCTTGAGAATTTGCATTAGAAGCATTTTTTAATTCTTTACAAATCCTTCAAGCACAGCTCTACAAGGACATTTATTCTCACAGGTGAAGAGGTTTGGTCTGACTGCTGCTTATCCCCCAGCAAACCCTCACTGTAGATGCTGCTCAGGTCCTGTAGAGGTTACAAGAGCAAACTGCAACTTAAAAATTCTACAGCTGAAAACACACACTTGTGTAGGAGGAGACTGGGAAGGCTGGGACTCTCCAGGCAAGAAAGGGAAATGTGGAGATGAGCCACAATCCAGGTTTACAAAGCAGCACCCACCGTGGAGAGGCTGAAAACACCCCATGAAACTGCAAGTCCATTTTTTCACCCAGAGCTGGCTGGCAGCAGAGTCAGGCTGCAGCATCAGAGACAGTTCCCTTTGCAAACTTCTCTCTTCACCTGCCAAAAAAAAACCCCAGAGCAACTAAGGAATTCCGGCTAAAAAGACCTCCCTGCGATGGTGTGGGGCAAGAAGAAGCCATGGGAGGTGTGGTTTGGATCCCACAGGGCACATCCAGAGCTCGTCACCTCTCACCAGCTAAGGCCCAGCAGCAGCATGTTGTGAGAGCCGTATGTCCCACCATATGTCCAGGGAGCTGACCAACCTTCACTACACAGCATTCCTGGATCTATACCTTTACACTGATTCATTAGGAATACCAGGATTTAAGTTCTATCTCCCCATGCAGCAATAGAACTGGGTTTCTTTGGTTGCTGTTCAGTCGAAGATTTCTAGCAGCTTTCTGGCTTCCTGCATTTGTATTTCCTAGACGTGGCCTGGAGAACACAGAGCCAGGTTAACAGATGGGAGGGAATAAAATTGACAATCTTGGATCCATTTCTGCTAAATTGACAAGCCCATTTCTGCAAACTAGGTATTATATACATCACACAGCCTGCAAATGAAGTGGGTGACTCCCTGAGCTACCTAACAAAGCCACCCAGGGAAAATTAGACATGTTATCTTTGAATGCCCCAGGGGCCAAAACAACGGGAAATTCATGAGCTTATTCACAACCACCAATCTTATTTATAACCACCTATTTCACAGCATTACAGACACACAAAAACCTCGGATTTTTACAGTCTCAGTCGGTGCTTCTCACAGGTAATAAATCAGCCTCAGCAGTTTGGTAAAGGAGTTAATTCATAAAGCCCCAAGTTCCCCTAACATATGAACACGCTGCAGCTGTTTTATATGCAGGGTTTTGTGTAATACTGTCAATTCTCCTCCACTTTGTTTCTGCTCCTTGTTCCCTCAGACGAATAAAAATAACTGTGAAGAAAAAAAGAAAAAAAAAGGAAAAGAAATCATTCCTTAACTACCTTGAGAAATCTGTTGGCGTGACTATGAAAGCCAAGCAAGCTTGAGGGATACAGGGCCTTGAGATATAAAAGTTGGCACAGCTACTGAAACAGCCCAGAGATTCTCCTCAGGAGCATCTGAGGAGAGATGATTCCATGGAATTTGATGATATCAGAAAAAAACCAATCTGCAGCAAGTATCAGAAATTTTCCTAAATGAATATAGAAAACAACTGATAAACTTTGCCCTCAGAAAGGGAAATGGGAATTTTCATGCACCAACAGGAATGCGGCCCAGGGCCACAACCTGCTATTCCTGCACCAGCTATTCCCTCAGGAATTACAGAGCATTAGAGAGAAATGAGAAATTCTGATGAATGACAAAATGTAAGAGTAAAAGAGCCTGGAAACCAGAGAACAGATCATGAACTTCACAGCACTGAGCATTTTAAAAACCTCATCTTGCTGCAAAACACACAATCCAGTATTCAGTAGAGTTTTAACACATATTTTGTCACATGATGATTTTTTCTCCACTTGCATAAGCAGGAACTATGTTCTTAAGTGTTGAATTAAGAACTATTAGTAATGACATTATTTTGCTTTTAAGAAGTACAGTAGGAGATCCATATTGTTTCTGCATGTTGTAGTCCTCCTGACAGTCTTTGAGCCCCATCCTCTAAAATTACTCCAAGGCAGGAAGGGGAAGGTAACTGGCCAGGGCAGCTCAGGAGCCAGGAACAGCTGGTTTCCATTATGGTCTGGAAAATGGTTGTATCAAGAGGTATTAGTCAGGCCTAAAGATCAACCTTCTTTATTTTCCTCAGTTTGGGAGCAGTTCCACCACTCAAGAGCAGCAGCAATCGAGATTAGTCCAAATCACAACCAGCTTTCATGTTCAGAAGTTCAGCTGCATCCAGGGTCAAAAAGAACAGAAGAAGGGCAGGAAAAGAATATTTGAATAGTACAGCAAGCCATGAAACTCAGTTCAAGGCAGTAAATAACACCTGTGCCCAAGTGAGCTGTAATATTTTATAAAACAAGCAAATGGCTACACTTGTGACTGATAGGGAAGTATTACAGCATACAACAGGCCAAGCTGTTGCCAAACTCATCTTTTTGCCCAAGGAAAGGACTTCTTGACCATTTCACTAATTAAGCAACTTCATAGCAGAGACTAAAGGTATTTAGTTGTATGTTTGGCAACAAATCAGTGAGTCAGTGTGGATTACAGAGACCTGGCTAACATCTTGCCAGGCTTCCAAAGCAGGACCTAAGTCCTGGAATCAGCCAGGGCACAAAAATCTCTGTCCAAGCCACCAGCCAGCTGGGAATATAAACAGAAAGAAAGGTGTAAAGCTGACATTTGAAGGCACAGGGAGGGAAAGATTTGCTCTGACATCTGGTATAAGAACATATTTACCTCAGTGCCCACCTGCATGCACACCCCAGACAAAAATCCCTGGACATTTTAGACCACCTTGCAGCAATGCATGGACACCGTTCTACTGAATCTATATCAAAGGCAGATGTTTCGATTATTACTCTTGGTCAGTGCCCACCGAAGGGAATGAAAAGCAGTCATTAAAAAGTTATCTGCTCACCCTCCTGTGCTGCATAAAGCATGGAAAACCCAGGGTTCCCTCTGGTTTTGTGACACAATGAAACTGGAAAAAACCACTGTTCTTCATGCCTGAGGGACCTTTCCCTCAAGTGACCAGCAGAACAGAAGCCTCAAACAGGTTCAAACAATTGAGCCAAGATCACTATTAAAACTGTTGCCATCTAATCGACGCAGATTTTACTAAGTTGTCTTGTAGAGCAGCATGAGAATGAATCCATTTGAACTCTGGCCATCTAAAGCTCAATCCAACCTCGGTGACCACAGAAGCAAGAGGGGAAAACCCCAAACAATCTCTATGATTTCTCCTTCTTCCTTCCTCTCCAAAAGCAAGGATTTTATATTCCCCATCAAACCTTGATTTTACCGTTCTTTTGCACACCACAAACTGTTGACTGACCAGCTTTAAAAGCTTACAGAAAAAGATGACTTTTTTTATGTATATAAACCCCCAAACATTTGAAAGCAAAAAGCATAAACGCACAACATCTCATGTTTAAGAGCCCAGGATACACCAAACAAGCATAAACTTCAGGTGCTGCTATACAGGAAGGTATAAGACAGATAAAAGAGTAATTCAGGTAAAATTGCTAAGGAAGTTAAGGTATCACAGGTTTCCAGGGTGGACTTTATAAAAATTTTATGTTTAAATTCATAAGGTGACTAATTTTTGTTAAACTTCTGTGTAAAGATCTGGCAACACTTTATGTAAGTGTTATCAAAATGCCTCACTTAACTGAGATCATCAGTGTGACCCCTCACAGGGGGAAAGGAGCTGCTGGTGACTCTGGTACGCTACAGACAGAGTATGCAACAGTTCTGATTAATGAAATCAATCGTTACTTACCTAATTAATAAACTCTAAAACAAACCTGCACTGCCTGTAACTCATTATGAAGTCTAAAAAAAATGTAATTTTTTCCAAGTTATTTCATAATTTTCAAGTTCTTCACGTTTATATCACAAAATACTGTCGGGTTTGTAAAAAAGGCTGATACACGACTACTGTGATTGATAATTAGATGTGCAACCGAAGTTAAGTGTGGTAGGAAAAGCTCCTCCTCCTCAAATGACCCAAGCCCTTGCAGCAAGAGTAATTAACAAGAAAACAGCAATTACAGATTTGTATGCTACTCAGAACGTGAACACTGACATCACACAAACAATTCTGTGCAAGTTGCTGTTTTAATTTGTATTCACTGCACTTTGCGGGACAACGAACATTCCAGTGATTTACTCTTTAAAAGCCACCAAATTTGGAAATTTTATACTGCAGAAGTGATAAAAATCAAACAATTAACTGAGATTCATACCCTAAATGTCATTTCTGGCTATTATCACTCTCAGGTTATGTATTTTTTTTTATATACATGCTGATATATACGAATAACTAATTTTAAGATAAACATTCCATAAGCTGCCATTTGTGTGTTGCTGGTTTAGCTCACCTTTCCTCCAAGAGCTTCATTTTACTCCTTTCCATTGTTTTATACAATTTTTTCATGCTAAACTCAGTTTTTAAGTTTTTGCACTGCAAGTGCAACATCACTTATGGCACAGTGCATTACGTTGTTTTTTTTTCCTAACTCAATTTCTTTCTTATTTTTCAACTCTAGGAAGGCAATAATTCTATTATTTTCACTACGGACTGATGCTCTGTGTGAAATATTGTGCTGTTGGGCTGCACTTGAGCAGCTGCACCACGGCGAGGAGTTCCAACCTGACACCCTGGCCCGTCCTGGCTTGTTCGCTCCAGCCTTGTAATTTCTTCCCCTGCTTTGAGAGGGAGGATCCCGAAATTTCAATACACTTTTGAAGCACCCTGTTGCTTTTAATGATCGGGGCCATTCTGAAGCTGAGCTTGAATGGTGCCTTCAGGGCATTGTTAGGAAGGGAGGAGGAATTCACCAGGGCAGACACCGGCACACGCTGCCTCTCAGGCTCTATTTTTACAGGGCCATTAGAAACCTGCCACGTTTTGTCACATCCCTGAGATGTGGCACTCCAGGGCTTTGCCACCGCCTACCCTACATGGGATTAGCCTGTCAGATCTTGTAATACCTCGCTGAGTCTTTCAGGGGTTTTGACAAAATTCAGCTCCAGTCCCCTCCCCGCCCGCCCCCAGGAAGACACCAACCCACTGCCTTCAACCTTCCTTGTACCTGTCTGTAAAAACTCCTAAAAAACTCCGAGTTAAAGCAACAGGTTTCCTAACAGAGAACAGAGAGTCACATGCACCTGGAAGAGCAGCTGGAATTGTGTCCATGCAGCTCCAGCAGTTTTAACACTACACAGTCTTATCCCTTTCCAAGACCAACACTGGACCCACCTATTCGTGGTCACTACATGTTTTCTCCTCGGGCTCCGGTTTGAAGCTGAGCACCACCGTATCCCTGGAATATCCCTGCCTCACCCAGTTTTGGAAGAGTTGCCTTTCCTTTTTATTACTGCCGTAATTTCTTCACTGCTGTGAATCACCCATTCTCTCCCCTCCTGTTTTTGTTCCATAGGATTTGCTGGAACTCCTCTCTGGCATCAAGCAGTGCCAGCTGCTTTTATGCAACAACAATAAGACTACTTTCATATTTCTATTAAATTACAAACCAGACATTTTTATAACAAATATGATTTAGTCACCAACACTACTTCTTCACTCCCCCTTTTCTTTTCCTTTAAAGAAACGACA
>JAWMRA010000113.1:6056364-6084499 GCA_035584735.1 Pseudotriccus pelzelni | reverse complement strand
TGTCGTTTCTTTAAAGGAAAAGAAAAGGGGGAGTGAAGAAGTAGTGTTGGTGACTAAATCATATTTGTTATAAAAATTTCCCCTTAGCCCTTTCTGCTCATCACACACCCAACCCACTGTTCATGGAGGGTTTTGTCCCTCTGTTCACTCACAGCTTTTCAAAACTATCTACTCCTTACCAGGAGAAAAAAGTAGTAAGAGATTACTCTCTGCTGTCATCACACTACTCCCCCACTACTCCAAAATTTCCCTATACAGGTTCCTCCTCTCTCCTGCTTAAAATACACTTTTGAGAAAGGAGTTGCCTGCTACTGCAGCTCTGTGACGAGAGGATTTCTAAGCACTTCCCTCTCACCTTCATTTCTCATTTTTAAATACACTACCCCTCTGAGAGTGAATTAAAAATGAGCATAAAAAGAGCAGTAAGTAACTGCCATAAGTCCCATGTTAGAGAGGAAGACTTGCTTTCCAACAGCTACCAAGATATTCTGGGTGGGAGAAGCCTTTGCTGTTGATGATTTACTAAATGCTGGCTGTAAATTTATTTTTTTTTTTTTTCCCCAGAAATTGCAGCAGAGAAAGCCCTGGTTATGGAGGGAGAACTTCAGTCTCAGATTTCCAGGATAGGGAGGGAGTTCAACCAAGAGTTCCCAAAAGAACTGTGAAGTAACTAATAGGACTTCTGAAAAACAAATAAAACAAGCAGCATTCAGAAGAGTGGTTAGAGTTGCAAATGGGAATTGTTAGTTTATTAAAAATAAATTGCATCTTAGACATTAACAGTCTGTGTGTCCCATCATGCATAAAATTTCAATCCTGTTTTATTTGTCTCCCAGTTATATGAATTGTTTACAATATTCACTGATTACTGTTATATTAGAAAATAATAACACAAGGAGTGTGAAAAACAAGTCCATTATTTAAACCTAATGTTTAATTTTGCTTTGCATCGATATTCAGCAACAACAATTGGGCGCAAATAGGTTTTGCGCTTCCTGTTTAAGGAGCAAGAACAAAGAAACTTGATCAACAACAGGGAAGGCGTAGGGGAACGGAGGGACCACATTAAAAGTCATAAAGCATTTTTAAAAGCTTCATTAGATTTAGAAACGTATCCGAAAACTACCACTTTTGGAAAAATCTATAAAATAACACAATTGAAATTACAAAGCGTGAGATTTCCAGTAAAGGGGGGGAGAAGGATGGAATGTGAAACCTCTCTTTGCAGGCCAAAGCCTGGCCCTTCTGGAAGCGCAGCTGTGCCTGAGTGAAAGAGATAGGCAGCTCAACCTCTTGGATCAGTAACATATGGCTTAGGGCAGGTACAAAGAGATTTACTTCCCATGTGATCCATTAAAATCTCCAGATAGGTTTAAAGCTCACGCTGTGGAATTACAGTAATGGAACCGTCCTGGGACCTCGGAGCTCCAACCACAAGTGTCTTTTGTTAAGGAAACCTCTAAGGCTTGAATTTCCATTTAATATCGGCTTTCTACAAAAATACAGATAGCCTATCTAAAACATATGGACAAATATGTGTTTTAACATAAAGCTTTTTTGGGAAATTATTTTTTTAATTGACCCTTTAAACATAGCTCCAAATGCTTCGCTTGTCCCATTGGGATAAGACTTCAGGAAAGAATTTCCTACAACTTTTGGGGTTTGGGCACTACCTAAGGAGTTCCCAATCCTAATACCTAATACCCTACAAGTCCTAATACTTATTCTCTTAGAGCATTAAACATAAGCAAATAAAATCACTTTGCCACACCAACTAAAGCAACAGCAACTAGATCATCTAAGGCTGATAATACTGCAAGGGATTTTTTAAAGGATTTGCATATGGATAGAAAATGCAGATAACTTGTCCTATAATTCTACAGTGTACTATAAAAGCAAAAGCTTGCTAAGATATGGAAAAGCAGCGTGTATCTCAATCTTTCATCTGAACAGAGTCAACACAAGGAATGAAGAGTTCTTCTGGAAAGACTGTTAAAGATGCAGGTCAAAGCATCTTACAATCCCATCAGCTGCCTCCCTTGCTGTCTGCTCTCATAAGACTGCTGAAAGAGCAGCTCAGGTGCCTCTAACACAGGAATCTTAAAAACACATTAAAGTTTTCAGCATAAAAACCCTTTCATGTGCATCGTATTTGCAAACTAAGCTGAGTCTGACTGTAACACAGGAGTGAGCTCAGCTGTATTTAGGCCAAGCTGACCAATCGGAGAGTATATTTTATACATATGTATATATATAAACATATATGTAAAACCTCTCCAAAACTCAGCATTGCCTTGTGCTGACATAGAAGGAAACAACTAAGGGAGTATTGTTTTACTTCCATGCAAGCTCGCCCTGAGTTCTCCCCAGATGTTACCTTCCTCAAGAGCCTCTGAAGAGACTTTCATTAGAACTAAACATCTGGAAAGAATTAAATCGGAGACAAGTAGTTAAGATGGTACATTAATTAAACTATCAGTTGATTATAAACCTATGCCATAAATTCCGTCAGCACTGCCCTGTTTCCAGACTGATTTCAGAACCTGGTGACTCACGAGAAGCCTGGAAAGTCAACTGGAAAGGGACACAGTCCCTGCTGAGGATGCACAATACTTCACCTGCTCTTAAGCTTTACAAAAATCCCAGGCTCAGGAACATCTCATCTGCTGAACCAAACCAGAGCTCAGGTCTGCAGCAGCTTAACTGACATGAAGGAATCCCAAGTCTTGCATTTGAATTGCTTTCCTCAGAACGGCAGCACTTCCCTGAAAATTTCATTCCATGAAGGCAGTTTTGACTCTCCTGCTATTACACACTCCAAAATTATTCACATGTGTGTTGAATAACTTGCTATTACAGGCAGAAAATGCAAATGTGCTCAGCCTTCCTGGCTGCTTCGGAGGCAGGAGCCATGCAAGGTCGGGCCATCCCTTGGCTTGGAGCGCGCTGCATTTTCTCACACATTAGCGAGTTCAGCTGCCGTGACTATTTTCTGTTCCCTATTATCCAACTGACATTCTTGCTCTCTCTTATTTATTCCAGTTTCCCTACTGTAACTTCTCCTCAGAAAGGAGTGGCTGTGCGCTCTGGCTCTGTCACACCTGCAGCCCACCTTCACCCTCCCCCTCCCCTCATCCAGGGGGTGCCTCTCCAGGCTGTCACCCGGACAACTGTATATTTTAGGCACAGAACCACCACAGCAATTTCCAAATGCTTGGAATTCAAAGCACAGGTGTTTTCTAAAGGATTTGGTTACTCGTGTGAAACAGCTGAGGAACAAAGAGACAAACAGGACCTGACAGAGGGAAATTCATCACCGCCAAGGCAAGGGGAAAGCTCACCCCGAGGCTCCGTAAGGAAGGAGCTCTGAGTCTCAGCTTCCAGCTGCTGACACACACCTGAGAACCACAGTTTTACTGTTATGAGCTAAGCAAACCTTACTTAACAAAAGCTTTCCAGGAGCCCAGCAGGAGATTTCAAGGAGAATCAAGGAACGCCTTTAGCTTCGTTTTAATCAAGCTAAAATGGTTAAGCACGAAGCAGCTACAAGAAAAATTAACGTCATTAAGAAAGACCAAGCTTTACCTCTATTCCCATCCCTCTTCATTACACTGTAATCTCAAACCTAAATCCCATTTTAAAGGAATGTTACCCTTTGTATTTACATTCCAAAACTATGTTGGCTGTATAAAAATGTATCCCTTTAACACAGAAGGAAAAGAGACCAAGAGAAGAAAACTCCATGTCTGTAAGAAAATACCTGATCCATACACAGCTATCAAACAAGCTCAGTAAAATGCTGCCATTTCCAAGTATTTAAGTCTGAAATGCCAACAGATACTTTCATTAATATACTAGGATAAAACCATAGAATGGTTTGAGTTGGACGGGACCTTAAAGATCACCTGGTTCCAACCTCCCTGCCATGGGCAGGGACACCTTCCACGAGATCAGGTTGCTCAGAGCTCCATCCAACCTGGCCTTGGACACTCCCAGAGATGAGGCAGCCACAGCTTCTCTGGGCAACCTGTGCCAGGGCCTCACCACCCTCACAGGGAAGAATTTCTGCCTCATCTCTAATCTAAACCTGCTTTCTCTCAGTTTGAAGCCACTCCCCCTTGTATTATCACTCCAGGCCCTTGTAAATAGTCTCTCCCCATGTTTCTTGTAGCCCTTTCAGGTACTAGAAGGCTGCAATCTGGTCACCCCTAAATCTCCTGTTTTCCAGGCTGGACAGGTTTCCTTCAGCCTTTCCCCAGAGGACAGGAGCTCCATATCCCTCTAAGCAGTTTGGTGGCCTCTCCTTGGTGGTTCCTGTCCAGCTTCTCATCAACCAGCACCCCCAAGTCCTCCTTGCCAGGGCTGCTCTCAATCCTTCCATCCCCAGCCTGGACTGACCCCGGGCGTTTCCCCAACCCACGTGCCAGTAACAACATTCCTGCTTCATGTGAATAACCTTTGCCCCTCCCCTCTCCTCATACAGATTTGAATACCTCAGGAAAAGTGGAAGAACAACAAGAACACTTGCTTTTTCCTTCAGTTTTTAACAGCAAGCTCGAAGGCTTTGCAGGAGAGCTCACAAAGGAAAAACAAAGATGCCCATATGGCCAAAAGCACAGAGAACACCAGGAGAACAGATTCGGCGTAACTCGAATCCCACACATCTGATCATGCACAGCTTAAAAAGGCCGGGGATGAAAAAGAAATAAAAAAATAAAAGGAGTTCCAGGGAATTAAAAGCAATTAAGAAGAGCCTTATACAAAGATAAGATTCAAGGAGCAGTCATTGTACCAGAAGTAAGTTTTAAATAATTCTTCCATTCAGTAATAAGTTTAATGAATAAAAATGCCTGCCATTTGTTTTCTTGCCTGTCAACTTCATTAGCCATCCAAGGGAAATTATTTATGCATATTCAAATTTCTTATTTGTACATATGGCATAATCGAATTGTTGGTAATTTCTCCTTCTCAAGGAAAACAATTTATTCCAAGGATCTGGCAATGACATTTCTATAACTAGTTGAGCATTCCTATTGTGAGGCAAGGAAAACTAAGAGTTTCCATCAGAAAGAACTGGGAAATATTTCTGCAGCTTTTAATAGTGACATAACAAAAGCACTACCTGGTGCCACCTTTCTGCTACTGGATACTGTAATGGCATCTTGATATCCTACTCAGTTACAGTTCTGAGAGAATGATCTTGCCTTGCCACAGAAATTTCGAAAAAGGCAATTGTCATAACATATTGCTCTAAAGATGGTTTTAAATTATTCAGACATTTCTGTTGTTGTTTTCTTCCAAAAGCACCGAGAAGGCTGAATTTGAAAAGATTTGACTAAGAGAAGCCCAAGCATGTGTACTCACAAATCCTGTTCTCGTTTGGAAATATAAATTCTTAATTAAGTCACATGAAACTTTGAAGAAGAAAGACTCCAAAATTGTCATTCCACCAAAATATCTCTGATTTGATGAAAGTGCATTGTGCAGATAGAGGACAAATTTGGGGCAGCCACTTTCCAGAGTAAGTGACCAAACCCAGCCCCTGCTTTCCCTAAAAAAAGAGAAAAAACAAAACAAAACAAAAAAAGAGAGAGAAAGATAAGGAGAGCGGAGGTTTAAACCATGTTTTTCCTTCATTTTAGTGCAGCAGCCTGCACTGGAAGGGAAGCAGGGAGCAGCTCCAGCACAAAGAAATTTCTAAGAACCTCAGTGGATGCTTCTGCTACAACATTTCTCTTTGTCTGTCTCATTAACTTCTCTCCTACAAAGGACTTCTGCTTCCAGAACCCTGGCTACCTATCTCGATTCCAGAGAAATCCCATTAATTACGACATTCAAGAACACCAAGGAATCATTCCAAGGGATTCTGCTGAGCTAAAGCTACCACCACCAACAGGAAGGTTATAAAGGGACTTCAGGAAAACCTGCAGTAGGACCTTGGAGTTTTATTTTTTTAACAAAGTGACTGAAAGAAAAAAAGAAAGGTGAGAAAGTTAAAGCACACAAACGAATTCATGCCTGGACAGATCCAATCTTTTCCTTTACTCTGCCTCTTCTTTCCCATCATGCTGAAAGTTCTATGCATAAAAAGGAGTGTGACATCTGCCCTGAAGATTGGCACAAGGCTGATCAAAAACACAACACAGCCTGACGCTGATGTCCAAAGGAGCCTGCAAGGCTGGAAAGAAAGTGGACTTGGGGGAGCAGGGCCTGCACACTGAGCAAGCTTATTTTCTCCTGGAGTAAGTTAAGCTGTGGAGGTAAGAAAGAAAGAAAGAAAGAATGCTCCATTACAACATGTCTCTTAAAAAAATCAGATTAGACTAGCATTTCCTCAGGTGTCCTCATTACTGTGTACGTAACTATATATATATATATACACACACAGAGTTAATGGCTCTAATACCATCAAACTGTTCATTCCATAATTTAAAGTGAAGAATTAGCCAGAAAGCCCTTTTTTTCCTGCTGCAAATGCATGTGCAGCCCAGCTCTGCTCGTGGCTGGGGAGGCAGGAGCAGTGGTATCATCGCACGTGCTGTCACAGCAACTGATTGATCCACTGGACAGCACCTGACCCATCTGAGCAAGAACAGGAATACCAAGGGCATCTCTGAACTGGCAGTGCTACTGTGCAAAGCCCAAAGCCAAAACAAGCCCTAAAATAACACTTTCTGGCAGCTGAGACAGAATCAATTGTATGGCAAAAATCCGAAAAAGTTCCATTTATAAACATGTCAGAGTGCAGGTTCTACAACCAGGTGGGACCTAAAGGCAGCAAAGCCCAGGCTAAGCTCTCCTTAGGGCTCATCCTGCCAATCCGTCGAGTCTAAATTTCACCAGCTGACAAACGATGGGGATGATGTTAAAACAAAGTCTGTGCTAAAAAACCTGCAAAATCTACTTTCTCAGCTACCCTCACTGCAAAGCCTCCTAAATAACACTCCTCCCCTCTACAAAGCAACAAACACGATTTGAGTCCTGGCCATATTTACTGCAACTCATGTGGCAAACTCCTTTGATTTCATTTTTTTAAATACCAACAAGTGCGAGGTACCGACTCCATCCCTCAGCCCACGGAACAGTTTGCAGAACACCAGCCTAAGGAATGAAATTCATGTGAAGGGGGAGGAGGAGGGAGGAGGAGATCAAACCTAAACCCCACCAAGCTAATATGGTTTGGGTTTTGGGGGGGTTTTTTGTTTTGGGGGTTTTTTGTTTGTTTTTTAATATGGTCTCCAAAATTGTATTTTAGCTCTTGCCATCATTAAATGCTGGTAGGAATTGTAGCACAGCCTGCCATGGCAGTACATGAGCCGTTAAGGTTATGTGTTTAAAGAGTTATTGGTTTAATTCAACCACTTGCTTGCTACATGCTACTTACTGGTGGTTTATGTATTTTAATTATTTCGGAGATTTCCAAGATCTCTACTTTGTAATAACCTTCTGTCACATTCTCAGCTATCAAAACACTGAGCAAACATGAGCAAATGTTACATAAAACACAGATAAAGAGAACTCAGGGGGTTACCGTCCAGCACAGAGACACTGCTGGTAAGAGACTAAACCACACTGCTCAGGTGGTTGAAACCACTCCCTGTCTTCTCCCTTCCAATCTATTTTTCTTTTTTTTAGTGATAAAGATATTGCCATACTTCTGCCCTTCTGTTCAGTTTTTTCCTGAAGCACCCAAGACTAGTTTCTTCAGACTTGTGCTTTCATAATCTGTTCTTTAAAAATGACAAAAGCTTATATAATGAAAAGATTAAACCAAAAATAAAGTTACATAACTACAGAGATGCAGACAGAACAGCTGAAGGGTGCAGTATTAATAGCCAAAAATCAAACCTCAGCTTAGTTTTCCAGTAGTAACTGCTCAGGTTATAAAAATATATTCTAACCTTTAAGGAAAACATGTAGATGTGGATGACTTCCAAACGTTACAGAAAGCATGTTAGTTCTTGTCATATTGAGTTTTCTGCTACGGAATGGTAAAGCAAAAACCCATGTACAGCACACACACATGGAGGCAAGCCCATGCATTTCCAAGAACGCTGGTTTTCCACAAGCAGCCAATGTGGAAGAGCAGCTCTGGCTACGGTGGTTGTGAAAGCCACCTCCAGGCAAAGGACAAAGCTACATCGCGCTTCCGATACTTGTCAACACTCTACTGGGGAATGTTCGCCTAGCCCTCAGTCACCATCTCCTATATGAATAATGAAGGAGGATATTGAATTGTGGAGGAAACCCACGAGCAGAGAGGTGGGCACCAGGCTGGACACTGAGAGAAATATTAATTGTACATTCATATATAGCATGACTGAGCAGGATAAACTTTTTTAAAAGCACTTTGTCTTGAGCTTCATCCATAATGCATCCAAAGACCTTTTTCCAAAGAAGTGAGGGTTGCATACAGATGCATCTCCTTCTCAACTCCTAAAATAATGCACAATTACAGAGGGACTTGCTACAGACTCCTCATAATTTCACGTAGTTTCATGTTCTAAAACCAAATGCTCCACTTCCAAGCACACAAAATACAAAGATCTTCAAGTACAAAAGAGAAAAAAAAAAAATCAAGAATTGGATCAAAAGTAATGATGAATCAGGTCCTAAATTCTCAGAGATTACGGCAGACAATACACAATGCATTCACAGAGGCAGAGAGAAGGGAAGCAGATGGCAATTTGGAGAGCACAAACGAGATTTAAAGCCAGGTTTACATCCATGCTGTATCCAGGAATGCTTTAAGTCTCAAAGAAGTAAGCCTCTGCATTTCCCATGTGTTTCCCAAAAACAACCACCCTCCCTCCCCGCTCCTCCGCTCATGGAGGCTGTGACCCTGCTCCATGAGTAACAGAGCCACAGTGAGAGAGTTGCCTGGGCACTTGGCAGAGAATTCTCCAAGCGTGTGTGTGTGTGTGTGCTAACCAGCCCTTGACATGGGAGCAGCTTCCTATCAGCATGGGAAAAGCACACCTGGACAGGAAGAGCCAAATGTTTTAAGAAAATTTAAAAAAAATTTTTTAAAAGTAGGCTAACAGCATTTTTTCCAAGGTTGTATCTGGCACTACCATAAAATGTGTAAGTTATGACAGTATCACCACATATTATCAAAGACAAATCAGGGAAGTGCCTTGTCCAGTCATTCAAGGAATTAAGTATTTTTTAATCATTAAACTCCCTTTCCCGTAAGCAGAGCCACATGTAGGTATAGGGAAGGGACTTCCAACACTGTCTGACACAGACCTTCGCAGCACCTTTTGCAGATCACCACGTAACATTTCTCTCATACAGTTTTTCCTTCGGGAAAAACTTAAATCTGTTTCCTGGAGGTCCCCAGAGCTACAGCACAAAGTAAGTTTTCAGTGCTTTTATCTTTCAAGTGGCTTTGCTGTAGAGAGATGAGGAGCAGGACAGAAGGGTGTGTGTGATTACTGACCACTCCTCATGGAAACAAGGAAAGGGGATCTGTGTTTAGCAAACAAAATCACTCAAGGTAACTTTTGTTCCTCTGGGAATCCTGAAGGTATCCCCGGCACATCTCATCCGCCATCAGCAACTCGGACAATGGAGAAAGAGGGGGAAGTTTCTGATCCACAACGAGGGCGTCTGCCCCCAGCCCTCATTAAAAGTCAATGGGATTTCAGCTCCTCATTCTCATTATGGCTTTTCAAAGTCTCCCCTTTTGTCCTTCCACTGCAGACCACGGATGAAAGCAAAAGCTTTTCTGTTCCAGACAGGCAGCAGCCACTTCAGTTACAGCTGAGTGGGGAGAGTTTCCCTCCTGGCTCCCCGGCCTGGGGTTTTCCATTTGCAGAGTATTGATCAGGGATAGGCAAGAACCGAATTTTAGCAGAGCTGGCAGGTGAGATCAATCTCTGGCCTCCCTCACCAGCTGCAACCTGGAAGCTGTGGGCATTTTTCATCATAAAGGGTAGTATTTATTTGTTCAAGTGCTGGTATGAAACACAAAGAGCATATTTAGTCTTTACCAGTGGTAAATAAAAAGATTCCCCTTTGTTTCTCAGTGTGCAATACTCGACCCTTACACCGAGGGACTCTGTGGTAAAACCCATCATGGATGTGTACACAGTATCACTCAAATTATCTCCTAACATGCAAGTACTGAAAGTTCATTAATTTTACTGATTAAACAAGACATGTAACTTAAACACTACAGTTACTGTTCTGGCACTGTTTGAAGATCTGTCTCCTTTATAATCATGGTTTAATCCTGAAATTCAAACAAAGAAATTACAAAACCCCCAGCATGCAGTTTCTGCTCAAAAAAAAAACCAAAACCAAACCTTATTTCCTACCTGGCACTGGTAGCCCTCAAAAAACTTGAAATAAACCCAAAGCAAACAAGAAAGGTATTACAAGCTTTAGTGACTTCATAAACAGATATTCACATTCATTTTAATTGTTCCATGATAAATAATAAAAAGCTGGTTTAGAAAAGGAGATTTAGTGGCTTTTTCCACCAAATTTCTGCGTTAAAACAGGATTAAATAACTGTTGGGCAGCAGAAAACAATCCCCACAAGCACACTGAAAAACAAGTCATCCAGGACAGCATAACAAGCTAATCCATGACTTCTTTGATTTGTTTGCTTGTTCAGGGGCTTGTGGGTTTTAGTGATTAACATAAGGTTTCTAGGTATCATCTGCAACTCAGAGCAGCAAGTGCAGTTTGCTGTGGTGTAGTTTTGAAAGGAAATTCAAAAGAAATCTGGTAATCCACTGTGAACTTTGCAAGGAAATATCTGTGCTGTGTGCACAGAAACAACAAAATCCTTTCTCCTACTATTCCATACTCGATTAAAATGCTGTGGTAAGAAACACGTGTGTGTGTGTGTGTGGCTGCACATCTCCACTTTAAATGGTTATTGCTTCTTAATGCACCCAACAGCAAATCCCAACAGGTAACACATTCCAATCACTCAGTTACAGCCACTTGGATATTCCTGTTTCTAGGAATGCAGCACACCACGTCTTCATCACTGCCTTGCTTGGCTTTAACTACTGAAGTGCTTATATATAATATATGTGCCACTCTATGGCATCCCAAATAGCTCCATATTGCTGAAATAATTGAACTGTCACTCATTACAAGGCAAAAGGGAAAAAAAAATATTGAGAGAAGATGAGCTTGACTTACAGCACTTATTCTTGCAAGGGAAAAATAGCCCTAGACACCAGTGCTATTGGAAAAAATTAATGCAGAAGCGTTTCCTCCATATATTATGAAAATTTAAACTTATTCCCGATGACGGGGCAACAAGGGTAGAAGAGTTTGTCCTGAAAAGCCTGGGCAGTTTGGGTTTTAAGAGTGAGAAACACCTACTCCGTGTGACTATTAAGAAGAAATGCCTCACCAGGCAAGACTAATGGGTTTTCTCCCTGGTGGGAGCAACAGGAGACGATGTCCAGGAAGAACATGTCGGCCTGGCAACTGCCTGCAGTCTCTTCCTCTTCCATTCCCCCTCCATCCGCAACTGCTCCACTAAGGATGAGAAGAGCACACATTTATGTCCAGTCCTTTTACTGTCCATTTGTGACCTGTTGACTGTGAATCTGTCTAATCACAGAAAGATTTAGAGGCTGGGAAGAGAAGTTTACAACTGAAGCTCCGTGTGCTCTGAAATGCATCTAGTCCTCCCTCCCACGGGCAGCAAGATGGCCAAAACAGAGGAGTTTGGTAAAAGAATTGGTCAAGGAAACCTACAGCAACAGCAGCAAACAACTGAAGATACATTTTGCATGAAGAAAGCTGGCATTTGGCTGCTCAATGCAGAGCTCAAGGTCCCTGTATCCATGAACGTGGAATGGCACAGTATGGTTAAGCAGCGCCTTCCTCCGGCAAAAGGGGAACACCCAACAGGAGCTGCCGTGGCTGAGCAGCAGATGACTCTCTCAGCCTAAAGGCAGCATCCAATCTAACATGCTCATTATATAACTTGTTTTACTGTTCATAAACAGTTTGAAGATCATTTCAGCCAAAAATGAAGCCCAGGCAATCACAGTTCCTCACTTTTCTCACAGCGCTCAGCCCAGGTATATTTTTCCCTTCTTAATAAAAAGGTTTCTTTAAGGTTTTCTTTACCATCACAGATTGGCCACCCCGGAGTCATCTCCACGGAAGTTTCACAAACTGACATTATGGTCAGACAGGTTGCCTTGCTCACAGTTTGAGGCAACAAATTGCTAAAGCCCAGCTTAGAGAGCACCCACTGTAAGTACGAGCTCTCCCGGTCCCACAGGGTTCGTTAGCGTCGCCTCAGATTGTCCCTCCAGCTGGGTTAAATCAGTCTCCTCTGTGCAGTTCTTGCTGAGAACTTGTTGGGAACAACCACAGACACAAGAATTACCTGTAAGGGTGAAGTCTACAACACCAAAAAAAACTCACAGAAAAGGAAATGGTATTATTTCATAATTGTGCTTGGACTTTATTGCTGACATTATACACAGACACTATAAAGTCAAAGCAAGTCTTACACAACCCGTTTGATCTCAGATGTTTACAATTTTCCATACATGAAAAATATCTTAGCACTATAGAAGTGCCTCTTTTCAACCTGCAATATCTACTAAGCTTTTTTTTTTTACTTCTTAAGACTAATACGCAAAGTCAATTTAAACCAATATCTTTAATAAAATATCAGAGTTGAGACATTGAAAAGCACAGCAAGTCAACTGACTTCCAACCCCAACTCATAGTTTCAAGGTCATCTCCTCAATGCTCCTCATTATATTCACACTCAAAGGATACCAGGAGTAAGAAAAAAAATATATACATATATATATATACACACATGGCATACCTGGAAGTATCACTTAGATTTCACCGAGATATTGGCCAAGCACTATTCCTGAGCCCTGCTATGGTACAAAGAAAACAAACTGCCTAAATTTTACAGCTCATCCGTAAGAAAAGCACAGAAGTGTGACCCGCTTGGCTGTTTCTTCAACATATGTGTATGCACAAATGCACAGGTGCATAAATGAAAACTTATGTAACAGAAAGCCAGAACTGAGAACAGAAAACACCAAAACACATTTGCAAACCTTCCAACTCCAAACTGAAAAATGCAAGAGTGCAAAAATTCGGTTTTAACACACTGAAATCAAACCTTGAGTAGACTCAACCACCTCCACATCACTGCACATGTGACAGAGAAACAAAAGAACAAGAAATGATAATCCCCCTTTCTGTTTAATAATTTCTGATTTTTAGGAACATATGGATAATGCATCATTGTTATATACAGTGTTATTATTCCCTATACAGGTTCTCACAAAAGCCTTCTGTCAGAAAGTGTAAACTCCCCATTCTTCAAAATGCTGCAAGTATATTTTGATCTGATTGCATAACAGTATCTACTTGAAACATTAGTATCTTCATGATCAACAGCTCCTCATTAAACAGAATTTAAGGTCAATTGTATCTGGCATACGACATTTGAAAAATTTAGAATCACAGAATGGTTTGGGTTGGAAGGGACCTTAAAGATCCTCCAGTTCCAACCCCCTGCCATGGATAGGGGCACCTTCCACTAGACCAGGTTGCTCAGAGCTCCTCCCAACCCAGCCTTGAACACTTCCAGGGATGGCACATCCACAGCTCCTCTGGGCAACGTGTGCCAGGGCCTCATCACTCTCACAGGGAAGGATTTTTTCCTAATCTCTAATCTAACCCTGCCCTCTTTCAGTTTGAAGCCATTCCCCCTTGTCCTGTCACTCCATGCTCTTGTAAAAAGCCCCTCTCCATCTTTCTTGTGGGCTCCCTTCAGGCACTGGGATATTTTAGAAAATCTAATATTCTCTCAGACTTTACATTCTAAGAACCCATATTTGTTCACCTAAGTCCTGTACAGCTGTTTTCAATATATACAATGACCCAGAGCAGCTTTTCTGACTCAGAAAGTGCTAAAGCAGCCTCCTGAGGAAGTTTTTTCATAAGAATTCCTCCCCACAACTGAAATAAAACAACAAAGGAGAAGGCAGACATAGACAAAAAGATTAATAGTAAGTACAGCTGGCAGACAGGTAACTCCATACTGTGGCCAGAATACGCTATTTGTGCTAAAATAGACATATACAAAATGTAAAATACGCGCACAACAGCTAGAAGGTTCTTGGAGCTCTCTTTGTTGTGAGACAGCTGCAAACACGTAGCTGTTGGAGTTACTGACCGAGGAAAACATTCATTTATTTCAAGTAGCAGCTAAGCAACCTTTGACCACTCTAAGACCTGACAACTTTAATTAGTTTTAGCTTAAAACGGAACCAAACTTGGCTTTGGCCTCTCTCCAAATAATTTTATCCCAGACTGCTCTCTGTTGCTAGTGGAGCATTGCAGTATAATTACTTTAATCTCTTCATAGGCATGTTCCATTTGCTAGCTTTCCAAGGAAATTTACAGCCTTAACATATAGCTCAAAAATAATAAAAAAAAATTATTTCTCCTATTAGTGAAACAAAAATTAGCAAGAAGGCTCCATCCCTCATTGGTCTGTAAAGGGAGCTTTTATTTTCCAGAAGTCGCTGTGCCAAACCCATGTTCATGATGCTCAATTTAAAGGCAAGGGACACAACAGCTCCATGCAGTGCATGCACAGGGAAGCTGCTAAACCTGTTTGTAGGGTTGGGGTTTGGCTCTTTTCAGGTTTAGCCTGTATTGTTCCAGACAAGAAAATGACCATCTGGTACAAATTCCAGATGTATCAGCAGCCGTAACTATTTCCAGATTAAATAATGTTATCACATTGCTATAAAACACCAACAGCACTTAAAGATCCTGCTGCTCTGATCTGGCCACTTCACCCACACATTCCACGGAGAAAATGGCTGGACAACTTATTTCTGCAAAGGCAAAATTATCTACTTCACAGAACGAGGCACAGAATGAATCCTGTAGAGCACACAGAGCTGTGAGGGAACCGAAGGGATGGCCCTGACTCTCATAACTGCAGGTAATCCTCTTGGGCATTAGGGGTACTCAGGTGGGCTCTGCCCTTGTGTTGGATCAACCACCTTCCAGCAGAGCTTTAAGCACCAATTCCTCATTTGTTTGACTCTTTGCAGAACAGGTACAGAAACGTACACGTAATGGGGCTTTTGGGTCTGGGAAATCACAACTTTCAAAGTCCACATTTACTCAACCTGGAACACAGGTTAACCTCACACTGCAAATGGAAGGCAACTGCCCCTCGTTTCTGTATGGAGCCTTCCAACTTTAGCCCTGTCCCTACAAAAACTCCTTGCACAGCTGAGCTTCCCTTCCCACGGCAGAAACTCACAGTCTGCCCGCAGAGGAGAATTGTCAACCATGATCTTCATCCAAGGAGAAGAGACAACATTATGGATTTCTCACTATAATTCAGAATGCAATTTTCATCAGAGGATGAACTTAATTAAAATAGGACAGGACAGCAGAAGTAATAAAAAACCTTTTAATTACACTTCTACAGTTTTGGATTTGTCCTCAAGCTAGACATCCAGACTGCCTTAGCCTTCACCAAAAATATGAAAGGAATTCAACTGTACAAAGTTTTCCTGACCAAGCAGAAAAGCACTGAATGTCAAAAAAAAAAAAAAAAAAAAGCTTACTTCAATTTATGCATCTCTATCAAAGAATAACTTGCAGGAACATGGCAAACCGACCACATTTATTCTAAAAAGGCAGAACTGAGACTTTCTGATAGAGAAAACCAATACATTTCCAAGCTCTGTATACACCACAAGCTTTCTCCCATACACAGCCCTGTTCAGCAGGTCTGCATTCTCCTCCCCACATTCACCACCACAAAGCTCCCAGAGCCCAGCTCCATAAACATTACCATACGGCACCTATAAATGGTTTAATTAAACGCTGTTGATACCAACTGTTTATAAGCCATCAGCGTGGCAACCTCACACGGGCTCCTCCGTCGGCAAAATAAAGGCGGCCGTGGGGACGTTAGAGTGCTTAACGACAGGATGCTCTCTCCTGGGGCACCCAGGTACCGAGCTAACGAGCGACCAGGTCATTCACTGCCAGGGAAGTGGGGTGGAACACAAAGGAAATAGCAGGGGAATTCGCTCGAGTTGCCCAGGCGACAGCAAAGCAACGCGATGAAAAATTCCCGGTTGCCCAGTGGCGGGGAAAGCGCTGGGGCGAGCTCACACCAGCCCAGGGCTGGGGCTGCAGCACACTCTAGTGACCCGGTGCCTCCACGGTAAAAGCTGAACGAATTCAATGCTGTACTCCCCCCAAAAAACCCAAAGAGCAGTGATTGGAACTCTGTCTCCATTTCTAAAACATTTGAGGCTTGTTAAGAGGCAAAGGACAGACCAGCGTTGGTCTGGAACCAGCGGCCCTTTGACCCCTTTGCCCTGTGAAGGGAACTGTGGTTTTTGTACCGTTTGCTACTTCTTTGGGTCAGATTTAAACACTGATAATTAACCACTGAGGAGCTTTGCACCTTGTCTTACTGGCTGAGAGCTGATGTGCAGCAGACAGGAGTGTGGGGCCTGCTTTGAGGACGTCACAGCGGCACCCTGGCTCCAGGACACTCCTCCCCAAAACCCACCAGATTCCAGAGATCTCTGCACACCACGGCATTTTCTGCCACAGTTTCTCGTTTCATAATTGTAGATCATCAGCTTTTCAACAGGTGTTTCAGCTGCTGTGACACGCAGTCAGTTTGAAACACCAAAAATAATGGAGAACGTGGACGACTTCTCTCCCCACCCCCTGTAAGCACTGCACAGTTGCCTTGCACAAACCATCAAGAAAACTATGGATATACAGTCACAAGCCAAACTGCTTCGCTGCGGTTGGAAAAGTGAAAGAAATTCCACTCAATGCCTGACTTCCACACTTCCATGTACTTGCCCCGTGGCTTGGCAGAACTCTGGAGTTGAAGCCCACAGACCATTCAGGGTAAAGTGTTACTCATTTTTATTGCTGAGCAGCTTCCCAAATTGCCATAAAATTACAGCCCCAACTCCCAACACCTTGGTCAAGTGACCTTCTCCCACTCACACCTTTAGCACATCTAAATTCTCCCTTATCTTCTCATAAATTAAAAGCATCCATTTTTTCACATCCTATGGTCTTGTTGACCAAACTTCACAATCTGGACGTGTGGTGTTAGTCACTGAGTCACAAGATAAGCTTCACTAATTCACACCCATCAAACCACTAATTTTTTCCTCCATGTGCCCACCTGTATTTCAGTGCCAACTTCCTTCTCTTACTAATCTGCTGCATCTTAGTTTTATTTCGCCCCGGCGTTTGCTGTGCCTTTGTTTCTCCTTCTCTTGCTCCCATTCGTTCAAAAGTGCTTAATTTAAAGAAGCTTTCAGAATCGTTCTGCCACATCTACAGTTGTTCTTGCTCTCAGTGCGAGCACAAATTGTTGGTAAATCCAAAGCCATGAACACACTACACAAACACACCGTGTCTGACAGTCTCCTCACAATGACTCTGCAGAACAATTACTGTTACACCAGACACATGGAATTTCACTTGGCACACCTGGCAGCACCTCTTCAGCCAGGAATACATATGCAAAAAAAACCCAAAGTCATTCTGGAGAGTTTAAGTTTCAGACTGTTAAGAACATCATGACTACAGCAAGTACTTACAATGGATCATTGTACTTACTAATGAACAAAGCCTGTTGAAACACTAAACTACATGATTATTGCTTAATTTCTAGATGTGGATACACCTCATTGCCTCCCTGTACAGACTGCACTTTGAAGCTGAAATAATGAACTACCGTGATTAGAGAGCTGCTTTTAAAGAGAACAAAACTTAGTGCCTTTTCATTAAATACCAGGGAGAAGAAAAAAAAAAACTTCAATGAGAAATAGTCCTTTAACACATCATTTTTCAAGACTTTTATATGTCCTTAAATTATGTATGAACAATCCTTCCCAAGTGAACATCACTATGCCTGCACTAGAATTTAAGGACTTGGGCAGATTTTTCCAGGTTCAAGTCTCAACTCAAATCTATCCAGAGAAACAAGTGCCTTAATTACAAAGCAGCATTTCCATCAAACTTGCAAGCTATTATATAGGATGCAGGTATCAAGCATCAGAAAAATAATCTGTTGGTATCAAAAAAAGTCACGCCGAAAAGCAAATGTTTTAGACAAAGGAGAAGAAAAATGCTTTTGGAAGTAGATTCAGATTTCTGATTCTTGAGATTAAATAAACTGACAGAAGTTGAGAATGGAAATCCTACATCCATTAATAAATAAGCTTCTCCCAACAAGGTTTGTAAGAGAGAAAAAAAGAGAATCACCAGTTGCACTGGTATAAAAAATAGTAACAACAGTCCACAAACAACCTCTTCCAACAGCTTCCTTGCCATTCCCTTCTCCCATCAGTTCTCTTCACACAAGCATGGCTGTTACATGGCAGGAAAGCCAATAATGATACACTATAGAAAAAGCAAAAAGCATTTAAAAGATGATATAATTAACAGAAACTTGTGTAATGTAAAAGCAGCCCCTTCACGTGTGCTCCACTGGAGTTGTACTGATACATTTACCTCAGTCTGGCTAAGAACCAGCCCTCTGGACCAGTTGATACCAAAGTTCAAATAAAAGCCTGGGCTGTTGAGCAACTGATTTTATTTCTAATTCATATTCCCATTTTCTTTCTCACCTAATTCATACATTCATTACATTCACTGACAAGGGATCAGAATTCAGGATCATAACTTAAAACTCTTCGGTCTCACTTGCTGTACAGGATTTATCTTCACTATTTGCACAATGCCATTCAGGTTGCTGATGGTTCAGGCTACTTCCTCAGCTGGTGTGGAAGGAACACTTCAAACTGCAGCTAAATCTATAGAATTTTAAATAAAGCAAAATACAAAGAGTGCAAACACACACACACACACATTACATGTTGCAGTATAGACACCGAGAATTAAATACTAAGCTAAAAGTGTATAAACATCAACTAAAAAGAGCCTATGTCTGCAAAGCATAACAACCGCAAGCAAAAAAGCCTAAGCCAATTCATAAACTGATTTCACCACAACCAGAAAGCACCCAAAATTCCATTTCTGAACGTGAGATCAACCTCCATTTCACCAGACTAAGTCCACATATGCAGCACTGTGTTCATGCCAGGACTGGAGAAAAATTAGACCCAAGGTAGAACAATTATAATCGCTAAATTATATATTTAGCAAGACTATGTAAGATAATGTTGTTTAACAGAAGTAAAAAAAGTTAATTAAAAAGCAAAAAAAACCCAATTAAAGCAAAAGCAGTATTTCTTAACAAGAAGAATGTTGCATTTGGTCCAGGGATTTTAAAAATGATCCCTTGATCCAGGAGACCATGCTGGGGAAGAGAAAGACTACTTAGTTTGCACAGATCCAAAGTGTTTGTCCACTTTTCCTAAGGCCTTGGATCCTGAAACTATGTCCTTCCTACACTCAAACAAACATGTCCTTCCATAGAGTTCCAGGGGCCTGAGCTCACAGAGAAGTGAGATGCCTTATCATCTCCTGCACCAAAAATCAAGGCTTGCCTACCTTGATTCCTCCTCCCACTAAACAAACAGGGAAATAAATTCATGAGCCATAAGTCCAGCAAGGATGGCAATGCCACTGATAAATCCGGTTCCCATTCCAAGGCAGGGACAGGTAACAATACACTTCAGTTTTCAATTTGATCGAAGCGCGGGAGCGAGCTTTTCACTCCACATCTTGGCTAAAAAAAGGAACGTGTCCTAGCTTAGCTCCATCATGCCTGCACCAGCAAATTGACTTAATTGTCAGCAGGGAATTATGAAATCTGAAGTGACTCCAGCAGTGCTCCGGGGAGATTCCCGAGGCATGGTGTCTCTAGCAGAGACACCAAAGAGCCATCCAGCTCACTGGCACCCCCGGGCACAGCACAACAGCCCTGGCTCTCTGGAAGAGGCCAACAGTGAGCAGGAACAAAACCTGGCTTTCCTGGATGGTCAGCACTGGCCCAAATAAGAACAAGTGGCTTTAAACAGCGAGAGCACAGGTTGGAGGTCAGGATTTGAGACATCGGTTTGTAGTCGTGAATCTGCACCCAGGAACAGCTCAAGGGGGGCCTTGCTAAGGAGAAATTTTGGATTCTCCTCTTATATCCTTCTCCCCAAGGATAAGGGTGGAAAGGAAAGCTACAGCCAGCACAAGCTGCTCTACTGGGTGTTAGCACTAGAGGACAGGAAAGGAAGGAAAGCAGCAGAGATATTGCTAAGCTGTAATTTCTGGCTCAAATCCTGGTTGCAGCCTGATGATGCCAGCATGATGGAAGAGGAGAAGCCAGATGTAACTCAGCCCCTGGGACACAGGCACGAAAAGGAAAAACAGGGAAACAAAACCTTCTGCTGTGTCTTTGATAAGAGTTATAGAGAGAACTCCCACCAGCAAACATCCCTCGGCCTGTCTGTCAGGGGATTGAGTTGGAATTTAAGAAACAGTTTTTACTTTAATCTAATCTATTACTGGTGTCATGGACTAGTCTGAACTAGAGCTGCAGCCTCTGAAGCTGCAAACTCCTGACCTAAAGAGCCTTTGAGGTGTAAGCCCTGCCAAAACTCCAAGTTTGGGCCTCCTAAAGCGGGTTCTTTCTTACCAGAAAGGAGGGGGAAGGTAGAGAAATCACTCTTTGTGGTGGAATGGCCCTAATACTGATCACTCCACTCCCTGAAATGCTGCCTTTGCCATCTAGTATGGGGGGTGGGGGGAGAAAACAATAAAATAAGAAACTATAACTAGCTGGACCATGGACGAGGCTGGAACTGCTGGTTGACAAAACTCTGCTGGGACACAAGGTAAAAACTGTCTGGCCTCCAGCACTCAGGGATTCCTTCATCCATGGAATCAAAGGAAAACTAAGAAGTATTTGTCCTGGTCCACCCTTCCTCTAAGGTGGATTCGGCTGGTTTTGATTTTTTGGGGTTTTTTTTGGTTGGTTGGGTTTTTTGGTTTTTTTTTTTTTTTTTAAGGCAATGAACAACCTTAAATGAAAACTGTTTCAGAACCTTTGAAATGAGATGCTGTAAAGAAATTTCTGTTAGTTTCCCTCACGTGGTTCAGTGAACTCTGCAGGTAAAATGCAGAATTATTCACTGACTGGCTGTTCTGGAAATCATTCTAAAATCTGCTTTTAAATTTCAGAAAGAGTACTACTAGGACTCAGATTTGCAGAAATTCAGAACCAGTCAGTAGTGACCTGGGCCACACTGCTCAGCATAACCACTTCAAAGGGGGCTAAAACTGACAGGATAAAACAGAGAGTTCCTCTGAAACAGCCTATACAGCATAAATCCTTAATAACGTAAAGGGAATAGGTTGCCAGTTACTATTATCTGGCATATCAAGTCACTGGGAAGACTTACATTCCTCTATAACCCGGTTTCATAGAGTTGAAAACAATAGCACCTTTCTTAAATAAAAAGTTATTTCACGTGACACAAGAGTACAGTTCCCTTCAAAAAGCAATATGGTTTACACTTTAAATTTAAAAAGCATTTCCAACATGGATTTGCAATGCAAAACATTCTAAATACAAATCAAGTGTAGCTGACAGAACCATCTTTTTGAGGCAGTCTACAACTAGGCACACCAGATATTAACTATTTCTATTTATTACTCTACAGAAACCAGTTTTAAAGCATAAAATGAAGGTGCTACAGAGACACATTTAAGTGATTCCCGTTGCACACCAGACTAAAGTTACTGCAGCACCGCCATGCAAGTGACAGAAGGAACAATAATCCTAAAAAGTTGACCAAATAAGTGCCTTTCCCACAAACTTCAACTACTCGGACACGATAGGCAATAAAAGCCCCAGGCACCAAGGCATCAGTGGTGAAACCATCTGAGAACGCGGGTCATTCCAACATCGCTCCTACAAGA
Source organism: Pseudotriccus pelzelni (assembly GCA_035584735.1). Taxonomy (NCBI): domain Eukaryota; kingdom Metazoa; phylum Chordata; class Aves; order Passeriformes; family Tyrannidae; genus Pseudotriccus; species Pseudotriccus pelzelni. The sequence continues at coordinate 6,062,581 of JAWMRA010000113.1, read as the reverse complement.
GCCAAAGCTTTGCTTTATGAGGCAGAGCTCCAGAAACTTCTCTGCAAGTAGAAGGGGAGTATTTGGGACAGGGAAGAAGAAATACAACCCCCCATGTCCTCTCCTGGCCATTCACAATCCAGGCAGGAGATACTAAAACAGGCCTTGAAATGTCCCTGTCACCTCAGAGTGAATGGGAGGTGCGGGAGCTCCTCACACTGTGGTTGTGAGGAAAGCACAGGGCCTTTCAGCATCTCCACTGCTGTAATTAAAACAACTCCCAGACACATCCAAAGCAGTCTGAGCAATGGCACACAAACATACCAGCGACTGTTCCTTGCACATGATGTAAACACCACTTGCCATTGTGAGTGGATTAACAAGCAAATGCCGCTTTCACAAGCCTTCCCCCCCTGCTTTGATGTATATTTAGCTGCCATTGCTAATTTTTATGACTCTGACAGCAGGTCACACAAAGGGGTTTGGAGCCCAGATTTCTAAAGCCAAGCCCTACCCTTAATGCTAATTTCCAAGTGAGAGGCATTCTGAATTCCAAAAGAAAGCAACTTGTGGTTTTGCCACAGAAATGTTTTCCTTTTGTCAGAAAAGTCAGCCGCTAACAGCCACAGGTCAAAACAAAACCTAAACTGCATTTCACGGTCCATAATTATTTATGTAACAAGCAATGGAAACTGTATTTCAAGGGACTACATTTCTTAAAAAGCTTTCCCAAAACCCCCAGCAAGTGGCAAAGCACTAGAGCAAAACTGAAATCCTATAAAAGAGTGGAAGACACAGCATCAGTCTTCTACTCAGCAGCTAAAAGAATCAAGGAAAAGCAATTCCTCCCGCCAAAGCAGAAGGCAGGGGAGACAGACAGGGTCAGCAGGGGCAGCCAGCTACTCAACAGCATTTTTGAACACCAGCTCTCAGCACCATTTGGTGAGTATTTATCCCATTTTCTGCATCCAGTAACTCAGGTAAGATAAAACACAAAGCTTGCTTGCTCCAATCAGAGGAGAACTTCCCCTGTTCAATACTTAACTGCATATATTTAACAGGATTAAAACACATGGAAACACTGATTCCCATGATGACCTTACTGTACTGCTTACAGTGACTGAGATCATGATGAGCTGACAGCTGAACAAATGCAGAACAATCCAACGTGTTCGTAGTTACAACATAAAGCCAGGAAAGAGCAAACGCACATCTGGACAGAGGAGTATGAGGGGCAATATTAACACTACAGGGATAATCTCAGCCTATCAACTGACCTCTCACTGCCAAGATTCTCTAAGTATTGAAGAGAGAGGAGACTTCAAATAAATTTGACTTGTTTGGATTTCTTCAAAATATGAAAGCTTGAAAAAAACCCCAATGTTGCACATCTGTCTTGACTGAGAACACACTATTGCAACTATCGGCTTAGAAAAGCCCCAGTCCTTTAGATAATCCCCCACAAGTCCTGATTAAAAGTGGATTTAATATTATGAAACGAAGCATAATTGTCCAAGGCGACCTTGGGCGGTTTCTTACACCACATGCTCAGGACAACAGCTGCACTGTCAAATGCACGATAAGACAGGCCGATATCGAGGTCCTTCTCAAATATTTCCCTCTCTGAAGTAAAACAGATGCTCCTAGCTCTTCCAGACCACGCCTGTCTCCTGTTCTATTTCAAACACACAGAATGAAATGGAGTCGGCATTTAATAAGCACGGGCTGTATCGACAGCCCCTCCAACAAGCACGCCCGGAATACACGCATTTCGTTTCCTCCGCTTAAGTCATTACTGATTTTATGTGCAGGAAAATTAAGGTGTACAGGCCAAAAAAGTGGCTCCACGATAACAGGGGCACTATTGCCACCTGCTGCCAGAAAGCACTCGTGTCATCCCACACCACCTCGCACTTCCCGGCTGAGGGAAGTCATAGACTTCTAAGAAATCCAAATTCGCAGGTGTTCTGCCTTCATGCTGCTGGTTTTCTCTAGAAAGGGCACACTCAAAAAAGGTCCAGGGTAACCATGGCATGAAGGATCAATAATCACACTGGCCTCAGACACAGTAAATGGGTTCAACAACAGATGCACAAAGAAATAAGGAAAACATATTGGCCCAGGTAAAACAGCGTTCTGAAAGCATCGATGCTGAAAACAGGCTGGCAAATAAATATCATAGGTATCACAGGCCTTCATGTTAGATCAGGCCACTAAAATGTCTACCTTGCCATTTCACAGCAGATTTTTACAAGCAGGCTATGCTGAATCCTGCCAGAGGAGAGAAATGGCCATTAACTTTGTGCCAGGCTATTTCCTAAAAGTCACACAATGATCTGTATTGGAAAGGACTTTCAAATACCAATTAGTTCAACCCCTCCCACCATAGGCAAAGACACCTTCCACTAGACCAGGTTGCTCAAAGCCCCATCCACCCTGACCTTGAATACTTCCAAGGATGGGTTATTCACAACTTCTCTAGGTAACTGAATATTAGATACTTAAGTTCCTGCACACTCATCTCATTCCACTCAGACTTCTACAGCAGCACAGAATAACAGGCAAAGTCTAAAAGCTTTGCTCTGAACCTCAACATGCTGTGTGTGTCTGGTGACTCAGCCCACAATCTGTTAGTTCAAGGGGCCTTTCAAGTGCACTGTTCCAGTGGAAAGTATATTTTCTTCTCTACTGCTTTTTTTTTTATGGCTTCTCAGTAAGTCACTGAACACTCACATCCCACTGCTTGAGATCATCACTTGATTATCATTAACATGAAGTGCCTCTCTGTCTGCAGTGCCTGCCCATATGGCAGGCTTGATGGGCAGAGCTGTCCCGGAGGCAATGCAGGGTTTAGGTCTCCATTCTATCAGCCACACTCTCAGCTCCTGGCACCACGCCTGATGGGGCAAGTTGATGTCCAGGCCCATGTCGGAGGCTCAGAGCCCTCCAGAACCCACCCCTGTGAGCTGCACAGCACGGCTGGGAGCACACCGGTGATCACAGGACTGAAAATGTTTCACCACAACTCACCTCCCCCCCTCTCAAAGCACCCCAGAACAAGGAACAAACTTTATTCCTGCCCTGCATCTGCAGCCCTGACAAACCTTTCTTCTTTTTAAATCCTTAGGTTTTGAGTTATACTAATTACACCTGAGATATTTTCAAAGTGCATTGCAGCCATCCTTTAGGCAGTGAGTTCTGAGTGAGCCTCCTCAGTCTTAAGCCCTGGCCACATCCTTAGAGCAAATGATGTTGGACTGAGGCAGCAACTCCACTAATCCACAGCTAAAATTAAACCACACCTCTGGCTGCAGTTCTCTTCCCTTTCATTCCCTTGATCACTGTCACTGCACACAGATTTTTAGTTTTCATCCAAATGAGTATTACACTATAGGGAAGAACAGCATTGAAATGAAATTAGGCCAAAAGCAGAGGGCAGGTTTAACTACATCTACAGCTCACCAGCCACGCTTAAAGCACTTTCCACAAAAAGCAGCAATACACTCACTCACTCACAGATGTCATGACTGAGAATGACCGATTCCCTCAACTATTAACATTGACTTTCCTGATGAATAAGTCAGGACTATATTTAAATTAGTCTGGGGCTTTACACGCAAGTGTAATTGCACCAACTGTAAATTAACTTGAGAAACCTTTGATTAACACCACAGTCTGCTCACAGTAAAGATGAAATCCAAATTAACAACAATTTGTTAGCAATACTGGTTCTATTCCTAAAGGAAATTACAACAGTGTAGGTTATATAGGCAGATGCCAGATGACTCCATACATGAGGTTTCAATATAAGTTTTCAGTTTCCCTGTCTGTAAACTGGAATTAAACGTTTAAAATACATTTACAAAACGTGCCACTGGACAGCAAGTTCACTAAGAAGCTCCCAAGAATAAGTAATCATTTATGCAGGAAAGAAAAGAACAAAAACCCCACAAAAATCAGAGTTAATAGACGCAAACATCCCATGTCAAAATCCAATAAGCAACTTAAGGGCAGATTTTACGTTTTGTTCATTCCACTTGCAATAGCAGGAACATTTAAGTTAAGGGACTTATTTTTGTAGTGAGTTATCAAATAGCAATTTCAAATGAGCTCCGGAGCAAGAACTACTGGTCACTCTAAAATAATAATGTGGAGAATAAGCATATACGCAGTGCTAGGTCAGGCTCAGCAACCGACTCAAATACCTTCATAATATTCAGACAGGCCACTTCTGAAGTAATTTCTACTCCAGAAGCTGTAAGATGAAAATTCCATGTGATAAATTAAGTCGTCAAATGAAATGGATTAGCAATCAGTGAAATTGCCTGATGTCAGATCTGTTCCAGATTAGAATCCATCCTTTTTCCCCACCTGTTCATTAAGCACCAAGTTCAAGGCAACAGCGGTGACTGATTGCGCATTAACAAGTTGTTTGTGTGGAAAGGCAGAGTTCAGCCACTATCTGCACTTACACACTCCTGTAAAGTAATTCCCTGATAATATATTCAGCTCCCAGTATCAATACGTGGCGCTTCTACGCTGACATGTAATTTTGGGCTTGAGAAAAATGGGATGCCTCATAAACAATCAAGATTATAGCTCAAGGTCAAGGCCGGGGAAAGAAGAGTCCGGAAGAAATCTGTTGCTATCTCCAGTTAGGAAAAGTGGATAAGGATATTGCTGTGGCACTAAAATACTGAAAACACAGTTCTGAAGTCAGAAGCCTGAGGAAGGAAAGGCATATTTCATTAGGAAAGGTGGGACCTAAAATGAAAATGGTTATTTCATCCTCTAAGTCGAGTCACGCAGGGGAGACTCACTGCACAGAGGGAGATGGTTTCCTGCAGAAGAAACATCTTCTTGAGGAGTGTGAGTTCCTAAACTAAATTCCAGCACTGGAGTGGAAAAGGGACACCTGAAAATTCCACTCCTTCAAATAGTCACTGCATATGATATAAATAGCAATGTAGTTTTCCCTATATTTACTAAAAATGCAGAGGACATTTACTCTTTATGTCTTACTTGATGCTATAAATATTGCACAATCTATTTTTCAAACCTTACCGAGGTTTTCACTGCTTATTTCTGTATCTGGGATTGTCAGAGGGACTAAATGACCCCTCTCTCCCTCTTCTAAACACAGACAGACCCTCTGAGTTATTTGGAAGTTAGCTAACTGTGGTTATCTGGCTTCCAGGTGCTTGAAGCACCTGTGGCATCAGGATGAAGTGATATCCAGGACTGTTTAATTTGTTAAAAAGCCCAGTTATCAAGGAGTTATGCGGGAAGTACCTGCCTCTAAGAGAGGCTGTTCCCATTCTTAGAGTGTAATAATGATAGAGCAGAAGAGGATATGGGAGTAAAACCAAGATTTTTGTACAAATCTTACCTGAACCCTCAAAAAAAAGTGGGAAGGACGTGACGTAACAGGGTATCTTCGGCAAAACATCAACTTAAACTAACACCTGTCTGCAATGCAATCAGCAGCAAGGAAGTTTTAGGAGACCATTTTGGAAGGAAAAGAGGTTTACAGGGGTAGATAATTTACATTGATTTTAGCAAAGTAGCTCCTTTTTTCAGCTCCCTTCTCCCTCACGCTGCATCTCAGATCTTCACTCTGATCCTGAATGATTTCAAAGCGGCTGTTTTGATGTGGTTCTTTTGACAATGAACAAAGACATAAGTGTTCTTCTACTGTTTCCTTAGTTTTAGCATAAAATATATATAAAATACTTTTGGGAAGTAAGTACCATTCAGTTTGTCTGTTAAAAGTCTAGGAAAAAGGGGGATCCTTTTGTAGCAGAGCTCACCAGTGATATCCTGATATTTAGCTACATAAGATCACCATCTATATCCATGTACGTCTCATTTCCTCCTCACAGGCAGCTATTTGAGAACATAAATTTTTTTCTGGCAAGACTTTTGTATCCAAATCTGGAGACAATCTGAACCACCTGGAACCCTTCCACAGCTCCAGAATTTTCAGGATTATTCCCTTAACTTCAGGCATGTTTAGTTGTTCACATGTACTCAGCGCTGGTGAGGCCACACCTGGAGTATTGTGTCCAGTTCTGGGCCCCTCAGTACAAGGAAGACATTGAGGTGCTGGAGCGGGTCCAGAGAAGAGCAACGAGGCTGGTGAAGGGACTTGAGAACAAGTGCTGTGAGGAGAGGCTGAGGGAGCTGGGGTTGTTTAGCCTGGAGAAGAGGAGGCTCAGGGAGACCTCATCACTCTCTA
>JAWMRA010000113.1:6005745-6051853 GCA_035584735.1 Pseudotriccus pelzelni | reverse complement strand
TGGCTCCCCCCTCAGCGACCGGCAGAGGGAAAGCCCCGTGTCCCTCCTGAACTACCTGAGGCACCTGCGCCACCGCCACCTGCTCCAGGACCTGCTCCAGAGGAGAGGGAACAAGAAAGTCTTGGATGAAGAGGCGGCACTTTTCTCTGATTGAAGAAACAACACCTGACAGGCAAATGGAGCAGTATACTGCAAGATTTCTAACACAGCCTTTTTTTATTATTAAAATTATTTACAAAATAAGACAGCTTTTATTACTGTTTTAAGCTTAGTCTTGCTTGCTAACAAGTTGACTAACTCCTATGAGAAAGTGAAGTCAATGGTCACTAAATCATCTTTGCATCCACACGCACAAAGGACAGAGTTCATTCTGGTACACCCTTTCTAAAACCGTATGTTTGGTTTCAGCTGTTTTTGAAGAAACACAGAGTGGAAACACTATAAATGCTCCAGCTTCTCCTCCTTCCCCCTCTGTCCCAGTCTCAGGAATACATTACAGTTGAACACCTTCACCGGAAACAGTTGATTATTCATGTCCCATCCACAATTTTTCCCTCTAGATCCACCCATCATCTTCTACCCCTTTGCCTATGCAACCCAGTTTCATTTAGCTCTTCCTCCTACATCACCCTTTGGCCCCAGCATCTCAGTCCACAGAGCCACAGCCTGAAGTAGGATGAGGCTGGTTAGCTGAGCTCTTCACATCAAATACAGCAAATTAGCAGTCCTTGTCCTGAGCTTCCAGCTCACCCCAAAGGAAAAGGGCCTTTACAACTAACATGTGGGTAGAAAAACCACATTCGATTTAGTCAACAGAAACTGCTCGAAAAGCAAACGTGTTAAGTTCTTCCAAACAAAGTGGAAAAAGGACCGTCAGAACAACTCACTAGAGGGAGCCCCCAGCCAGGACATGAATATCCTCAGCTGGTGCAATGGACAAGGATGGCACAAACCTACAGTATCGGAAAATCAGCCCTGAAACTCAGCCACTGCTCAAATAGCCAGGGTTTTAAAGTCTAGTACAAGGTATCTTAATTTTTGAAATTGAGGTCTCGGGCACCCAATTACAGGAATCCCCGCAGCAACACCAAAGAGCTTACAACCAGAGGGAGGAGAAAAACCTACAGCTGGTAAAGTTTCTGTTATAAAAACCCCTTAAATTTGCATTTTAAAACTACTTGTTAATGAAAGCAGAGCACACACATAGTAAAAATAGGTACCAAAGCCCCCTAGTATAAAACAATACCTATGGCAAAATAAAACATTCTATGAGCAAAAGCCAGCAAGAGAAGAAATCCAAGAAAGAACAAGTGAAAAAGGATTGATGGCAGCAAGGTTCACAGGCTCACACTGTTACAATAAAAGTTTGTTAAATGAGTCAGATGACTTAATTTTCCCCCTCTCTAGTTCATAAAAACGAGTAACAGACTGAATTGTAAGGAAAAAAAAGCTGAAAATGGGAGAGTTTCATCATTTCTAGTCAGCTTTAGAATTCACAGCTGAAGGAAGTAAATGAAGTTGAAGTTCAAAAAAGTCTGTTCACTATCTCATCCCTACCACAACAGCTACAAGTAGAGATGTGTATCCCCACATAAGGAAGGCTTTTCTGACAGGATCTGGAGAGAACACTGGAAAAAGAACCTGAGCAAGCGATAAGAGTCACAATGTGACCCCCAAACAAGGGCCAGCCCTTCCACTCCTGGAAGAATCCTCAGCAAATACTGGACTGGGACACTGCTCCACTTTTTATGGTTACTTAAAAAAAACCAAAGGAGTTGAGCAAGCTTTAGGAGTGCATCTGACCACAGGGGAATGTGCAGCAACAACTCTGCTACACGCTCTGTGCCTTTTCCCCTTCAGTGTCTTTTTTTGTTAATTTTTTTTTTTTTTAATTTAAAGCTTTGTTTTTACAGGTGTCCTGTACAGATTAAAAATGACAAGCTACTACCAATTACTAACCTCCCATCTAACACAGTTTTCTACGCCATTTGTTTCTGCACAGGCTTAAGGAGTTTTAGAAAAGACAGACTGTAAGACCTGTTCTACTCCATGTCTGCTTCCACTCCTACTAAGCGTGGATGATTGTACAGGAAAGGCAATTGCTTATCTAAATCAAGATAAGCATTATTTCCATATGTTCCATCACCAGGGGGAAAGCATTCACAGATGCACTGTAGTACTTCAGATTTGTAGTACAGATTTGCTCTATCACTTCTTGGACTTAAACAAGATCAGAACCTGAGCACAAGGAGGAAACAGCTGTTGCAGACAAATCACTTCCTATCCAGCCAAAAAACGCAGCACCACATGCAAGTCAAAGGCACTTGATGATGAACACCAACACCTTCTCTCTGGCTGCACACTCTGCCGGTATGGTGTGTTTCAGCTAATTACTAAGTGGCATAATTGGATTAGCCCATGACTACAGCCAAGTACCAAACCCCCGAGGCAAACAGACACCACAAACCATAGAAGGGAGGAGGTTCGGTGGCACCTCCAGGGGATTGTCAGGTCCAGCCTCCCCACTCAAAGCAGAGTCACCCAGAGCAAGTCACCCAGGACCCTGTCACAGATGAATTCTGAATATCTTCAAAGACAGAGATCCCACAACCTCTCCAAGCAACCTGTTCCAGTGTTCAGCCACCCTCACACTAAGTGCGTGGTTTTGTTTCAAATGCTCAGAGAGAATTTCCTCTTCCAAGTTGTGCCTGCTGCCCTGCCCCTGTGCAGCACTGAGAAGAGTCTGGAGCCACCTCCCTTACACCCTCCACTCTATGTTTATAAACACTGATCAGATCCCATCTGGGAGGACTTTTCTTCAGGCTAAATCTGACCATCTTCCAGGTCAGGAGGTCATCGTGTCTCCCATTCAAGGTTTTTCAGGAAGTATGAAATATCCCCCATCTGAGGAACAAGGACCTACAACACACCCCTCCTACAACCCCTGCGAAAAGCCCAGAACTCGCTCACTTGGGCCAAGTTCAGTGTAGTGATGTGGCCACCAGCAGCCCTCAAACAGGGCTGGAATACGAGCAGTGTCTTTTTAGCCCCATGTTTGCATGGAAACCACTGAAGACATTTACACGTTACAGAGAGAGAGTGGGGTACCATGAGAATTGGTCAAAGCAGCTAGTCAGTCTGAACAACCCACACACTGCTCATGCAAAATGCAATTTTCTTGTGTTACCAAGGTCTTGCCTAGTCCTTACAGCATTATGTTCCAACCTTTCCCTCAGTCTATCCCACACAGCTCTCTATATCCCCAAAACACAAAGCTGAGAGGCAGGAAAACCCTTTTAGTCCGTGAGAAGAGAAAGCAGAAAGAAAGGAGGAGATTGCCTTTTTTCCTAAAGTTTTTTGTAAACCAAGGGAAGACTTGGTATGGACTGCAAAAGTACCAAAAGATCCACGTTTGAGAAAGGAGTAACAACAAACGAGGAGAACAAGAACAAAACACATTCTCAGTTCTAATTTGTGATGCAACCTGGTCTGCAGGGACATGCAACTGTCAACTCATAAATCAAAGTCTTCTAACTTCTGCAGCATGCACACTGACAGCAGAGGCACAACAAAGTAGGCTGAAGCCCTTGGGTATTTGTGTGTTTACTTGGAGAGCCAGCATCCAGCTGCCATGGTTGCTTCTGCTGGCTTGGGATTTCATGATTTAGGGTCCATAGGAAAGGCTGCTGGCTTAACTGTGACCCAGAAGGAGCTGTGCTGTGTGTACTTGAAGACACTCATTCAATCACTGTCTTGTTTGGTTAGTTCTTTACATGAACCTTCAAAGGACTTCTGGGATTTTTAATGATATACTGGGATAAAAATGCTGTTGGATGTTGTATTTGCTAAGCTCTTGCCCAAGCCTGATTATCAGTGCCTCGCTCCCAGTGTTACCAAGAATTTCAATATGCGAGTTCTTCTTTGCAAATAGCAGCCTGAGCTATACAGTATATGGCCAGCCAAGGTCACACGGAGGCAAGAACTGCACTGTGCAAGACTCAATTCCTACTTTATAACCTCCTTCTATTACAGAGAGTTTGTGATTAACAGTGGAAGTCCAAAAATGGAGAGACAAAGATTTTACATTGCTTTAGACCCCTGTTCACTGCTCCGTGAGTATGTTGCTACTTGTCTATAAAGCTGGAAGACTACAGGTGATGTCACTTCATAGACAAGTCAGATCACCTTCACTGAGAGAGCTGTGCCTTGGCAATATCACAGCATTCCTACCACTATTCCTGGAGTGTTCAAATCCACCACCACCTCTTGGGATAACTATGACCCTCTATCCAAAACACACTACCAGTAGTGCAGCTTTAGAAACTGGGAAAAAATGACTTTTCATGGACAACCAGGTGTTTGGTCTTCAGCAGCACCTATTTCATTTATCAGAACATGAAAACCCACTTTTAGCAGGAAAGCACATACAGCATCAAGCAGGATTAAAGTAAATTTATAGTAGAAAACCACAAATTCATTAGCTTTCATTCATTAGCTCACTAAACAGTCAGACAATTTATATTCTACATTTTCTGCTTTTTTTAATTCCCTACACCATTGCTAAGCAACAACTTCTCTAGCTGAGCACTCCAGGCTTTTGTAGTACTTGCAGTGGAGCTTGGAAATAAAATGTTACTACCAGAAAACTACGCAAAACTACTGCAAAACCATCAGCAAACATTTCATGGCACCGTCATTCGTGAGCCTCTCTGCTTGAGATACAGTGACAACTGTTTACCAGGTGGGAGTAGGAACTTTAGTACCAGAGGCAGGTAGCTAAGTTCTTATGGAAGTGCAAGAGAGATTTTCTACAGAAAGACATTAGGCTCAGTGGTAACTCTTACCTTGCATTTCCCTTTCTCTGCTCCCTGAGATACCACCTGTAATTTGCTACCCTAAGGAACAGCTGGGCTTCAATTTAAACAGCAAGGGACAAAGCATATTTGCAATATTTGACGAGAACTCTACCATTATTATCACTAGTGCTGCGAGTCATACTTGCTTAATTTAAGGACTTGAAAAATGGAAGTTAATACAAATTCACAAGCAGTTACAAACTCACTAGCAGTTAGCAGAAAGATTTAGCTGTCTTCTCCTGCATGTCTACATAGCACACAGCACATCAGCAGGTGAGCAGCAGAGGACCTTATTCACACGAAAAGATTACACTGAGCTCATGGAAATAAACCCAGTGCAGGATGAACTTCAACTACAAGTTACACCTGTGCAGCAAATGGAAAACACACAGCTCAGAATACCTTTACAGCCTAATTATCCATACCAGAGAACATCGAAAAGACCCATCATTGAATAAATGAGCCTCTGGAAAAGCAAAAGGCAGGATAAGGCAGGGAAACATTCCAAAGCAAGACAGAGGTGCAATCAATTCTACCCTTTTTAGCACCTGAATTAGAGATGGACCAAGTCGTTTGGACAGGAGGATCTTGGAAAACTCCAGAACAACCTTTTCTGACACAGTGCTTGACCACCAACTCCCAGAGATGCTCTCAGGGCAAAGGTGCTTGCAGAAAACCACTCTCAGATATAAATGTATTGGCTACATCAGCACAAGGCAGAGCAGCTTCATTTTGCAAAATGTGCAATCTGTAGCATCCCATTCCCCAAAAAAACACATCTGGAAACTCTGGTAAAGACCCCTGCGACATAGTTCTACAGGCATGCCAAGTCAACATGCAACAGCTGCAAGTCTCAGGATGTTTTCAGTGCACAAACTTTATGCTTCCCTTTCACACCCCACACTGACGTGGGAAACAATTCTTAGTGAAATGGAGCCACACTTAAAAGAATCACTTTAATGGGTTTTCAGGCTATGCAAAATCCAAGTTTACCTTCCAACTGGATTGTTAAGCCTTCTCTATGTCACAGAAGAGCATTTTCTGGGAATCATAACAAATGCATCTGTACACAGGTCTTCCTGAGGAATTCTGTCTCAACTGGGTTTTCCAAAAGCACAGTCAGCTCAATGCCCTCATACGGAGAGAGCCATGTAACACTTCACGGAGTAAGTACTACCATTTAATGGTTGGACTCAATGACCTTAAAGGTCTTTTGCAACCTTAATAATTCTGTGATTCTTCCCCACAACCTACTCAGACATCAGTTGGTTTGTTAGAGACATTTCTACGTGCCGAGCAGTTCAGCTCTAACGAATTGAAAAAGGAAGACCAGGCTTATCTGGTTTCCAGTGATTGGATTTTTAACACGTGCAATCAAGTGTTTAACTGCGCGTGAAGCAAATGCAACTGCCCATGAAAGTTGGTTAATGTGATCCAGAGCTCAGCGAGCACAAACGGCATGAGTGATCCTCCAACCTCATCGAGGGAGTTAAAGCAGAATCCTTACCGAGTTTGAGAATGAGGTTAGTTTTCCAACTCCATGCAAGACTCCCACACCCAGAGAGCAGCAGCTGAGTAGCCCACCCTGTATGAACACTAATTATCATTAGTCCCAGGCAGCAAATCCTAGTTGAGGCAATAGCTCAGCACCTTCAGAATCACATCTAAGCTACAGAAAATTCAACCAAGCCACACCAGTCTCTTACTGTCTTATCAAATGAGGCTCCCATCTCCTCCAGGAGGACATCAGCTTTTTTCACCTACACTTGAAAATACCCAAAAGTCTCACAGCCAGGCAACAGGTCTACTTAGTAAGCCATGACAAGGGTACAGTTTAACAGCTTGATTTTGGACTCAACCTAATCAGAGGCACACGGCTCTTAAGCAGGCTGGCACACTGGCTCACATCTGTCTGCCCACAACTGTGAGGACATATGTCACAATCCATCATAAATTATAGATGTGGGCATTAGCCAAGCCACCACACTGAGCAAAGCTGGATGCCTTACTGAAACTGTCTCTGCAGAGCATTAATTTGGGGGTTTGATCTTGCAATCCTCCACGCTCTGAAGAGGCTCATCCTTTACACATAAGAAGGGGAGCGGAAAAAACGATCAAAGAGAAGACATGAGCAAAAGTCCATAATCTGTTACTTTTCCCCTGCTCGTATTGCACTATCTCACTCAGAAAGTTACTATTATTCTGCTTCATCTTAGTAGTCTTGAACACGAGACGAGTCAGCCACCAAAACATTCCAGGCTGGAACCTACAGTTTTTCTCAGCCAGTCCTGAGGAACAGCACATCCCGACTTGCCGCATCAGTGCTGCTAAAGCCACCCTCCCTCACACCCTGTGTGAGCAGAGCCTGCCAGCTCACAGCACCCTGCATCATCTCCACTTTCTAACTCTGCTCAGTGCTTCCTCAGGGACCTCTGCACAAAACTTCAGTGCACAGTGATGTTCAGCAGCTACAGAAAAAAAGAGGAATGTATCTTATCTTGCATTGTTTGGAAATTATTAACCTGGTCAAGACTTGTGTCACCAGTACTGAAACTTTAGAAATATTCTTTCTGGCAAAGATATGCCTGACTTCCCCTTGCACTTCTACCTGCTGTTGCTCTCTGAAACCACCAAGAGCTTGCAGAGCATCAGTAAGGACACCAAATTATTGTTGAGAGCAACATCCTTTCTTCTAGTTAACTCTTGCCCTTCAAGGAGCTGTCTGCCACTGCAGATAAGAGGGTTTTCTCAGCTGCCTTCAGAAGGGCCACAAAATGATAACTCTATCCAGGACCTGTATAAGCTTATTGCTCTGTGGAAGTTAACTTGTTAAAAAAAGTCACCAAGCATCAGCTTAAAGAGAAATCACTGCCTTAATTACAAAGACAAGTGCTATTACTTTCTTAGAAAGAGGATTAGCCACACTAGATTTTGTGGGTTTAATCTATGTAAACACATCTGAACTTTTACTTTTGCTTTCAGCAAATGTGAGATGATTATTAAAGATTTTTTTTATTTCTTCCCCAAAGTTTTAAAGGAAACTGTAGTGCAAGCATCATCTCTTTGACAGCTAATCCATCCTACAAAGGTTATATGCCTGCAGCTCACCAGGGAATTACAAAGTCAGTTGATTATATATTCATTCCTTCTGTTTACCCCCTGTACTGAACACACTCATTTATCCACTCATATCCGGGTTATCACTAATTAGGGAGGAATATTTTTCCCTCTAAAACCAAACCAACATACACCCAGACATTATTGCTCTCGAGCAAAAAGTAAACTTGCATCTGAAGAAGACAGAAAGGTATGTGGGGTCAGCAGATCACATGGTCAGATCCACACCACTCAGCAGCTCTGCATCTGTTCAGGACACGTCCCCAAAGGGCAGCCAAGAGCCTAGGTGAAGCAGAGCACACACAGGGCTCTGGTTACTCCCTTTGATATCTGTTGCAGCCAAACAAAAACCACCCCAGCCTTAAAGTCACCCCACATCCTGCACACAGACTCCTGGACACCTCCAGGGCAGACTGAGAAGTTGCCAACAACGCTTTGCTGTTGTTTCCCCTCCAATTCCTTTGCTCCTTTCTTAACGTATATGGACAGAGAGCAGAATGAGTAAACAGATTTACAGGCACTTCCACAAAAAGCACCTCGTTTCCCAAGTATTCCAAATACTTCATTGACATGATCTTCACACAACTCACAGAAACCACAGCTGTTGGTCTTTGGGTGGTGCTCCCCCAGCTATTACAAGCAGCAATTAATAAGCAGAGATCTCCCCATGCATCTCAGTGACACGGCTTTCTAACCTTTAACACACGAGTCCTGGAGAGACCTTGTGATAAGATGTTTAGTGAGAGTAACAACGGTATGACAGTACATGAAGAGTAAGGACAAAGCCAAATACAGCAGTTCAGGCAAAGCTGAAATTCACATTCAAGGCCTCAGGTAACAGCAGAGATCCTGAATGGTGGCACACAAGTTATTGCTGTTTTCTGTGTGAGCTCAGCAGACAGAACTGCTGCACCGTGAACTTCACCAGACCAAGAGTTCCAGTAGCAAAAGCACCATCTTCTTTGACAGATAGAAAGCATCACACTGAGCTGTCTCGATTTACTTTCCTCCTTGTCACTCAGCTAAAAATGTGTTATAAAGACAGTTGTTAAAGTCACTGTAAGAAAAAACAAAAAACGCAAAAACCCGCAATGCAAGCTGATGGACTCAGGTTCTTGGTGGGGGAATGGTCTTGAAACACACTGGTTTCACACAGCTATTACAGACAACTCATTGTCATAACTTGCCCAACAATCAATCTTTATGTTCTAGTTGAGCACAATTTCTTTTTCTGTGTAAGTCACTGAAAATAATGAGTGGTTTAGAGAGATGTTATTTCTCATTTGCAGACATCTGGCTGCATTTCACTGCACCTCAGTAGAGGTGTCACTGTTCAAGGTCAGTCTGATAATATTCACCTGGATTCGTATTTAGTGCAGGACAGATATCCACAGAAACAGGGGTACAAGCAGATATTACATTACCTGTGCTTAGTTACTCATCTCAAGAAATGCTGGTCACAGCTGAGTATTATCACACATTTTCCTTCTACCATGAAGAATTTTGAGTGGCTCAACCTGATGCTTTGTCTCTAATCTCATATCAATCCACTGAGAATATTTAGAAAGCTACACATTCACAATGCTTTTATTAAATCCAGATCTAATTACTATACATAAACCCCTCAGTGTTAAAGTAGATTAATTTGAATACACTTTGAACCATATCATTTTCTTAAAAAATAGCAGATTAAAAAGATACAGAAGCTGCCGAAGTATCTAAACATATTTCAAGACTTCCTCAAAAAAAGGGGGATTGCAGACCTTTTATGTCATTACATCTTAAATAAAAATTTGAAACTTAGTTACGGTGTCCTTCCCTTTTAATTTCATCCAATCAAAATTAGGTCTTACCATTAGCAAAGGTCTTTAAAACACCACCTAAACTTCCTGTTTTCTTGGCAACACTGCCATACCAACGAATTCCAGAGGCTGTGAGAGTCAGCAGGACTCTCAGTTGCCTGGAGTTCAACTAGGTAAAATTCATTCAATTTTCTGAATTGCCCAATTAATGCAACAAAATGTTGTTCTACCAGTGGCACACAAAACCCAGCGAAAACAAAATTCCCAAGGCCCTG
Organism: Pseudotriccus pelzelni; assembly: GCA_035584735.1. Taxonomy (NCBI): domain Eukaryota; kingdom Metazoa; phylum Chordata; class Aves; order Passeriformes; family Tyrannidae; genus Pseudotriccus; species Pseudotriccus pelzelni. The sequence goes on along the minus strand of JAWMRA010000113.1, from coordinate 6,041,803 downwards.
ATTTTCTCAAGAAGCTTTCAAGAAAAAGTTTTCTGAAGTCATCTCTGCAGAGAATCTTTGGCAATTACTGTGTACCCAACAAAAAGGTAATATATGTATTTAACTTCAAAAAACACTCACTGTTGTGAGTCTGTGTGGTGGCATTTTATTCACTCAGCAACATTAGCTTCTGTTGCTGTACAAGATGAGTGCCCAGCATAAAGTGGTGGGTAATAAATATCATTGAAACAAAGGAATATAAATTCCAAAGCTTCAGAAAACAAGTCCATTATTCACATGTTGTCAGGAAGGGACTCTGCTTCAAAGTACATAAGAAAATAGATGAGGTGCCTGCATTTGGTGTATCTGAAGGATAAGAAGTGGGAAGAATGATGGATTTCAGTATACTCACACTACCCAGCCCTCTACAAGCTCATTCTTTGTTTCCAGAGTGGGAAACTGCTTATTTCTTTAATAAATGCAGTTAAAACAAAGAAAGCTCATGTTTACAGAACTACGTAAAGAACAGAAATTTTGCATTCCTACCATCCCCTGTGACATTAAAGAAGGCCACTTTTCACTAAGTATCCTTTTTCCTTCCACTGCTGTGTTACACCAGTTGATCTCCAAGATCCACTTGTGTCTCCTGGCACACCAAAAATCCAGGGATCCTGACAGCACAGTCCTTCTGGAAATACCCACACCTTCTTCCCTCAAGCCACAGCAGTGGGCACTAGGCTTAGTGTCTGTATTCACACTGCACCACTCTCCTCCCAAAATGAAGAATTAACACAAACATGGACCAAATTCCAGGCCAAAACACACACCAACTTAATTTCTTACAGCTACTTCCGTCCATATGAGGAGACCTGCAGAACAACGTGGGAGTTTGTTTTAGTTTTAGCCACAGAAGAGCATTTTAACATAGACACTGCTGCTTTCAATTTTCAAATGCTTTCAAACACCTTTGCTATTATAAGAAGAGACAAAGCCCTTGTCAGTTGCCATTCAGAAAGCCCTAACTCTGCTCCTCAGAAAGCTTTACATAGTTACACATCAGTCTGTTACTCAAAGACCTCCAGCCTTGCCAAAACACAAACTTACTCCAAGTTTCACTAGTTTTCTTCAGAATTTAGTTCTGCGTCCTTCCTATCAAAGGGTGAAGGAGGAGGGGTGAGGAAAAACCCTTCTTCTACAAACTAAGGCATGTTCTCCAAACCTGTCAGTAAAGAGCAGTGAGGTTGGTTCCTTCCCAACATGAACCTTTTGAGTCATTTCAGTTTGAGCAGTTCCACACACAGACCTTACAGTAATCTTCTGTTAAACTTCCACATGACAAAGACGTGTGGCTACCTGGGATCTCCCAACACCCTCCAGCAAGTCACTCACATTTAAAGATGGGCACCATGAAGGTTTTATGCTGTTTCTAACAGCATATTTTTCCTAACAGCCAGTACACAAATCTGTGCAGTACTGAACAGTCTTAATCTCCAATTGAGTACTCAGTATCTACAGGGACTACTGCCAGCCCAGATGCTCTGCCTTTCTCCTGCAGCTTCTTGCTCCAGCAGCTGATTGATTGCTCTTGTTTCACTTGATTTGTTCTTGGTTGCTTTCTTGATTTCTCCTCATCACTCTTCGTGAACAGCCACTCCATGCTTTACTAATCAATCCGTCATTTTTTCACTGTTTGGAAGTAAATGGTAAAGAATTTTTCCCCATCAGTTGCTTTTTTGGCCTGACAAGTAATACAGAGGATTTTACTTTTTTCCTTCTCTTCAGTTTGTCAGTGCAAGCAGACACTTTTCAATATAAGAAAATATGAGAAGTTGGGCATGGCACAGTCAAGTCATCACCAATTCCATCCCACCTGGGGCCTCACTTCTCTCCAGAGCCTCATTCAGGCTGTACCTGTTGCCCTCTGTATGCTCCAGTACACAGAGCAGCAGTCTCCATCAGCAAGACTGAAATTCTAGTTCTTCTGTATTTCACCTCAAAAAGACAGTTCTTGCAAACTCTCAATACCTTCTAGTGGGGTCAACATTTAAGGGAAGTTTGAAACACATGCAATAAGAGTTCCATTAATACACATATTTCTTCTGATTGTATTGATCAGTTGGAACGTGGAAGCATTTCAGCAGCCCAGCCTTCCAGAAGTTCACTATTCCACATGGCTTATTTACAACAAATACCTCAAAGACAACAAGTGACTACAGATAATCCCCCCTGAATGTACAGTATAACGAAAGCTCTGAGTAGCAGAGAAGTGTTTCAGCACAACTCTTGCCTTCCAGCATTTTTTTGCAGTGCACTGGGTACTAACAGAGAGAAGGCAAGAGTGGCTACAAGAAAAATTCAACACTGCCACAATTCAATACCCATGTATTAGACACTGACATTTTGCTTCTGTGAAGTGTAACACCAATCACAATGTAAATCCACACCTTGTCACCTTCAGCAGCTCAAGTAATACCAGACCTGTGAATTTCACCACGTTTATAGGGAATGTGAGAGTAGCTGCAATGAAAACATAGTTTGGGCTAGAAGGGATAAAGAGTCCCCCAGTTAAACCCCCATGACATGCTGCATATTCCCACATACCACAGGCCTCTGAAATGAACTCAGAGGCAGTCAGGTAGTATTTTTTATTTTTATGCAGCCTTAGATTTCTAGATGGACAGGCTTCCTGATGCTCTCAGATATAAAAGGGAGAAAGAGGTCTATAAGTACTGATGTAACTCAGCTACTCAGCAGCGCTCAAGAGCTCAGCAACCTCTGACATATTTTCACTGCAAAAGTCATTCCAGGTGCTTTTAGGAGCAGACAAGAGCTTTAGCTGTTTATGACAAGGACATCTGCAGATCTGTCAGCTCCTCCAGATTGTGCTAAAATAAGTGCTACAGCCTTCCCATTTTATTAAAAACAGCTGATTAGCTCCAGGCCTCATCTCACCTGGATTATTTACCATAAAGACCATGTTCACCTGCAGCCACAAGACAACTCTACACACCTGTTCACAGGCCAGTCTTAGCTCTTAATTATAAGAAAACGGTCAGAAAACCAGTCCTGTATCTGCAGAAGCAGGAAACACTTCTTAGGTGTCCTAGTTAAATGCTCCTCCCCAAAAACACAGGCTTCAGCCAAATAGGATAACAATGCACAGCAAGAAAAGACAAGGAGGAAACGAGCTCAGAAGTCATCCCTGTTCTTCCACGCCCTTGTGTGGATGAAAGGGAATTAGACAAAGAACCAGGCATTGTTTCAGAATTATTTAGAGAGGACAGAATTCTCCACGTGAATAGGATTCTCCTTTCTAGTCCGTCCTCATCGCAAGTATTTAGACAGCTCTCCTGGTGATGACAACCAAGCTAACACTGCACACACTAACAGAACGGGAGTTAATCCAGGCCAGGCTGATGTTCCTCAGCCTAAGAAAGCAGGCAGGACCAAAAGTAAGACAAGCTTCAAAACCAATCTCCTCCCATTTCTGGATTTTTAGAAAACAACACCACTTGTGCATTCCACTCTGCTTTTCAGTCACCTGCAACACTGTTTTGCCCAGATTCCCCAGATCATTATGCTCTTAAGTTGCAAAGACAAAGCTCCATAGGCACAGCTGAGTGCTGGAGTATCTGGAAAGTAAGATTCCTGCAGAGACCAGCTCTTTTACACACTTAAGGGTTATTGACTCAACCTGGTGATACCTGCAGAGTTAGGGGACACCAGTGAGCCTTTAAGATATTTTGTTGTTTTTTTCTTTGCCCCTGCTCCCATTTTAGACTGTCACTGCTCCTAGCATGGGTTTTAAGTCTTGACCTTCCCAAGAGTGACTTCAGATTGAGCAAATAGAGTGGTCTGTATTTCAAGACTCCCCCGTTTTACTTACCCTCACTTTCACTCTTGCTTTTTAAGTCTTCCATCCACGTTGGAATAGTTTTCAGTGCAACGTAGTCCCCCGAGTACTCCTTGCGTCTTTCTTCCAAGGTCATCCTCAGCAGACGCTCTGTTTGGGAGAGAAAGACACATGAAAAAAGTTGTTCAAACTTCCACAGGAGCCAAGCAGTGACCAGTGCAGTGCCCTTGGTGCACTGAAATGCCACTGGAGCGAGCATTCTGTCACTTTCTAGGCGGTAAGAAAGGCATGTTTAGTCTCTGAAGAGACTTTCATTTGGAAGTTAACAGGACACACTTGTTACTAGACTAAAACACAAGCGGATGGTTGTTTTTGTTTCCTCATGAGAAAGTCACTCTTTTTTCAGACATTTGGTGAAAGGTAAAGCCTCAAAGAGTGTACACCTATGATGGCTATTGGCAGCTTCACTCTTCTTCAGACCTTTCTATAAATGGACTAAGTTGTACAGTAAGGAAAGAAAAAAACAGCCCAGTGACCCAACACTGCAAGCAACCCCAGCACTTAAGCTGATTTTCGCAGCCACATCCTCTTCTCCCTCCCCACATCAATGCTCAGTATTAGATCAGCCCAAGATGCAGAGCTTTTCCTCTCCCAAAAGGAGAGGGAAAAAAAAAAAAACAAACAGTAGAGCACCTCATAACACCCATATGCTACTGAAGCTTCTGATCTGTTTTTATAAGTGGCACTATTACTACTACAACCACACTAACAGTTTTTTTGACCCATTAATAAGCAATAAATCCTCTTTGAAGATTCAAGAGTTTTTAGGAGTGTAGGGGAAGGCTAAACTCATGTTGTTTGCCTTTGACATAAAGGACTAGATGGACGTGAAAAGAACATTTTCTTCTCAAGTAAAAGAGGTGGTGAAAAAGTTGGATGCGGAAACTGCTTCTCATATGAAACAGTAAAAAAAAAGAAAGAAGAATCACTTTCACTGTGGTTTGGGTTATTTGGTTGTTGTTTATTTTTAATAAAGTTTCCTAATTATGGAGGCTGCAATCAGCACAGTCTAATAACCAAATGCAGCTTTGGAGCACAGGCTCCCATAGCAAAATAAGTTCATTTTTCTATTCTTGACAGCATTACCAATTTATTCAGTTGACAAAAACATTTCTCTCCTGTTATGCAGGCTGGGTATTCCTTAATTGGATATTTACATCTGCCAAAGTAGAACTGATGTGACCAGGGTCACTATTATGCACAGCAGATATGCACTTAAATCCATTACCTGAGCTTCAAGCATAAAAAACTCCAAGTGTTTGATGTGAACGTTGGAAGTGCTACAGGAAGGCAGACCTGAGAAAGCGCATGCCTATGGGTGTCAGGGTTGAGGGACTGATAAGCAGAGCAGTTCTGGGTGCCTTTTGCTGAAGAGGTGACAGAGCCAGTCCTGTGTCTTCTAAACACAAGTTCCTCTCCACAGAAAGGTTTTGTAAAACTTTGCTCCTGTGAGTCAGCAGCAAAAATTTAAACTGAGACTTAATTATACACAAACCTTGGAAGATGCTCCCGACAGCCTTCGCTGCAAGTGCAGTTTTCTGCCTGCAGCAGAAACTTGGGAAGTTTGCAGGCAGTCCAGTCCTGTGTCTAAGGCTCTGAAATCAACTCCAGTCCTGCTCCGTTCCAGCTGTCCTCAAGCAAGACCTCCCCTGGGAGGATGTGGACCAACCCTCAATTACCAAGAAAGTAATTAAGACAAGCAAGTGTATTGTCAGTGGGTTTGAACTCAATATTTAGCAACTGGTGCTTTTTTTCTTTTCAAGAGGTGCTTCAGAATATAAAAGGCTGAGAGCAACTGCACTCAAAAGCTTCATGGGAAGAGCAGAACCAGTGAACAGACAGCTTTGCAGGGGTTGACAAGTACCTGTGAAAGGTGGAGGCAGTCCTAACCAAAGATTTGATTTCCAAAGGACAGTCTGGGTAGGAAGGAAGGAAGTTGGGCTTCTCTAATTTTCCTCTATAGTAAAGGAGGTACTTGGCAAGTCCCACAGGGCTAGAAGCTGAAGAGCAAAACCAGCGGTGAACAGAGTTTCTTCTGCCCTCGTCACTCAAATAGCCAGGGCCAGCACTATCAGCATGGCCCTGGAAAGCGATTACTGGAGCAGAAGACTGGTAAATGCTGTTCATTCACACTAGGCAAAGAGACAGCGAGTTCTGGCCAGGCAGCACTCAGACACGCTTCCTGGAGGGAAAGACCTCACCAGCAGTGGGGAGCTCTGGTTTGCATCCCTGAACATCACCTGATGGAGACCACCATCCTCACTGCTGACTGAGACAGGGAAAGCATGTCAACAGCTCCAGTTTCGCCTCTAGACTCTGCACTCTACCCTCCTCATCAAGGGCCCGAGTGTACTTGCCAAGCTATGAACTCACACAGACAGCATCTGTCTCTCCCCATTTGTCCCCCAGCACAAAACTAGCATTTTTTGAAGGTTAACACCAAGACAGCATTAAGGGAAAGTCAGTTATAGCTGACCCCACATAAACAATGCCTGAGAAGATCTACCTGTATCTTTGTGGAAAACTGAAACTTCTGTCTGGTGGAAATTCGTTGCCTTGTATTATACTACAGAAACATGGACTGCAAGAGAGTTTTGAAAGAAAAAAAGCATGGAACAAAAGTCACTTCATTTGAGAAGAGTTTGACAGGAGCAGTTAACCTTCAGAGAAATCAGTTCATTTGTGTTTTAACAATTTTTCCTTACAAATGTACACGTGATTTCCGCCACAGACAAGAAGGATGAATCCTATCCATTGAACTGATCTTCTGCCTTCTTAGCTTGAAACACACAGAGTCACAGGGTGACAGAAGAACAGAAAGAGAACCTAAAATACGAACCTCTGGTATTTTTTTTCATCCCCTCCTCCTGTATTACTACATTATTTGTAAACACACCAGGCAAGAAGCCTTCCTCCTAGCAGATATAAATATCACACTTCCACGGGATGATTTTTTTTTCTTAATTTCTATGTTGCTCTCCACAGGATTGATATAAAGTACCAAAACAGCGAGGTCTGCATCAAACGCTTGGCCCACAGTTTTCATGCTCTGGACTTTGACTCTGGGGATTTTTCAACTGAGAATACACGGGTGGGGGTCCTTAAAAAACATAAAAGGAGTAAATAGTTGGAATCGGGGGGGCAGGGGGGAAGCTATGACAGCCTCATACCTCGAACACTTCACCCCCCCCCGACAGCAGAAGCTGAACTGAAACACAGTACACCAGCAAGTCAAATAAACCACATTTTCCCTCGGAAAACGAACGCGTTAAAAGGAGGAAAAGCACGTTTTGAGGGCATGTGCCCAACTTTCCGGCCTGGAACACTCCCACAAGGTGACTCGGGGGCGGGAAGCCCTCAGGAGAGGGGCTGTTTACCGCCTGCCCGCCCTCGCTCCCCTCAGCCCGCGGCTCCGCTCCTCACGGGTCCCACCGACTGCGGGGGGACACCCCCATCCCCGCACACCCGGGCTGCCGTGCGGCCGGCGGGGTGCGCACCTGGAGAAGGGCACAGGGCACTGAGCCCTCCCCGCCCCAAGCTGCCCCACGCCGTGCCCTCAGCCGCGGGAAGCGCTGCCGGACACCCCGCGGCGAGGCGGCGGTTGCGAGGGCGCCAGGACCGCCGCTCCCTCCCCGCCTCAGCGTGGGGTTAAAGGCGGGAGAAGCGGGCCCGGCACCGGCAAGGGCGATAATACCTTTCTCCTCCCGCCAGAGCTTTTTCCGCTTGTTGCCGGGGTACATGGTGGTGTGGCTGGCGGCGGCTTTGAGCTGCAGGTTCCCCAGGCTCACGAGGGGGTGGAGGAGACGCCGCGCCAGAGCCAGAGCCGAGCGATACCGACGCCCCGCGCCGCCGCCGCCGCTGGTGGTGCCGCCGCTCCCGCCGGGTCCGGCTCCGCGCCCGCCGCACGGTGCCCGTCAGCCGGGTCACGCCTCGCTCTACCCCGACACCCCCGCAGCGCCCGCCCCGCTCCCCGCCGCCCGTTGGCTCCGGCACACGCCGCTCATCAGCCGCCGCCGCCTCCTCCTCCCGCACCGGCCAGGAGGAGCCTGAGCGCGGCGGCGCCCCGGTCCGGAGGATCTGAACGGGGGAGAAAGAGGGTGCTGTGCTGGGGGGGACGCTGGGCGGTGGGTGCTTAGTGCCACAGCTCCGCGCAGGGCTCGGTGTCCCCGCGGGGCGGGAGGGAGGCAGTGGGAGGGCAGCCCCGCCCCGCCCCGCCCCGCCCCTCTGCTTCCGGGTTGCGGCAGCTCCGGCCGCGCCGGGCACCGCGGGGCTGTTGCCGAGCGACGGCGGCGGCGCTTGGAGGGACCCAGCGGGACCTGCCCCGCACGGCCCGACCCGCGCCCGAGGGTCCCCCCGCGACGCTGTGGCCCCGGAGCCTCCGGGACGCAGGGAACAGCAGCTCCGGCCGGTTCAGACGCAGGGGCTGGAGCCGCCGGGTTGAGCTTACCGGGAGCGGGCGGCTCCGCGGGTGTGTCCAGAGACACACCTGTGTGTCCTGAGAAGGGCGGCGGAGCTGCTGAAGGGGCTGGAGAACAAGTCCGATGAGGAGCGGCTGAGGGAGCTGGGGGTGTTTAATCCCCCGCAGGGGTGACTTTATCGCTCTCTACGACTCCCTGACAGGAGGACGTAGCCAGGTGGGGGTCGGTCTCATGTCCCAGGCAACCAGCGACAGGATGGGAGGACACAGCCTCAGGCAGTGTTTACCGCTCGCCCGCCCGCCAAGGTTGAGGTTGGACATCGGGAAGAATTTCTTCACAGAAAGGGAGATTAAACACTGGAAGGGGCTGCCCAGGGAGGTGGTGAAGTCACGGTTCCTGGAGGTGTTTAAAAGAAAGGCTCGACGTGGCACTTGGTGCCAGGGTCTGATTGTCAAGGTGGTGTTCGGTCATAGGTTGGACTGAGTGATTTTAAAAGGTCTTCCAACCTCATTGATTCTGTGAGTCGCTGGGATCTCTACCCTCCCACCCATTGCCTGCTGCGGCAAAGGCCAAGGTCCACCTGGGACCGAAGGTCGGGGAAGGCACCTCACCCCTGCACCGCTTGCCCTTCTCCCAGCCGAGTCATTTATTGCTTCACACAAGCTTCCATGGAGTAAATAAACAGACATAAAAGCTTCCCAGCATCTGCAGAGATCCTCCTGGTTTTAGTTTCGTCCCTGTGGAGGGAAAGGCCTTTCCCTGTGCAGGTGAATGGATTCAGCCCTGGAGCACAGCAGGTACGTAACTTGGAGCAGGGGTGATGAGGGGCTGGGGTGACAAAGGACACCTTACAGCCTTCAGTGCCTCCTGGGGCTCATGATCCAACACACCTTCACTGAGACAGAACAGTCCATGATGGGACAGAGAGATCTGGCCGAAGTCAAGCACAGAGAGTGCACCTCTGTTCACATGGAAAATGGAATTTCAGCTAAATCATACAGAGAATGTCTGGTGTGCAGAACCTGCTCAAGAACTAACTTTTCTCTGGTGATACTCTCTGGTGCTTCACCTGTATCAAAGAAAGGTGAGGCACAGCACAGCAACATTTTGACTTCTTTTCTCATACTTTCTGCTAAACAAAGACATTAGCATCTCTGCTATTACCATTAATCTTGGCACAATTCCTTACAGTAAAATCATTAGTCTTATCCCACTCATTGATGCAAGGAACCACTCAGTTTATCTTTTCACAAATAAGACTAAGAGTCCTTTTTGCAAAGCATATTTAAACACTAGTATTAGATCATCCCCAAGGGGATGTTGTTATCTTCTATCTTTACCTGATTTCTTCACTTTGACCATGTGATCTGCTTTGGTAGCCCAAGCACAATTTTATCTTCTCATCTTGATAATAAAAATGAGAGAAAAGCCAACAGGTTTAAAAAAAAAAAAAAAAAAAAAAAAAAAAGACATATTTTAGTTTAAATCACGCTTGCTTCCATGATGTGGAACAGATATTTGAATGCATATCCTAGATCATTGCACATTCACCAAGCTACTGAATATTCTAGTGTCCTGTGGGATCTGTTCCACATTTTATAAATCAATGTTTATTGGACTAGAAGGGGAGAGAGAGAGAACTTAACTCTTCTGTAGAGGCCATCTGCACACATTCTGCAGGTTCATTTGTAAAAGCAGTTACCAGAGCCATAATTTTGGAAAGCATCTAAAGAAAGTATGTATATACATAAAGGGGAAAAAAACTATGAAGCCTGATGTTTACGCTAGCATCAAAATGAAAGACAACATAAAAGGCAGGAATAAAACTTTACCTGACATAAAACCGGAAATGTTCAAATGTTACAACTCCAGCAAGAAAATTATTGATGCATTTTATATTTTTTACCTCAGATGCTGGGGATACAATTGATCCCACTGAAGCAGTAAGAAATCATGCTACTGACTGATACGAGGATGACCTGTCCTTCACTTCTTACACTTCTTGATTCTGGAGGCCTAAAGCCAGAAAAAATGATCAGCAGCATCACATGTGGTGGGAAGATTTGCCTAAAAAGCAGCATTTCAGTACCTGGATGAAGAGCAATCAGGCTGCAAAAACTAGGAGATTATTTTCTTAGAAAGCTGTACACGTGGCAGTCTAAAGCAATGCTCAGAAGGGCTTAAAAACATTCTGTTGAAACAATGAGCATGAAAATGGGACCTACAGGAAATTTATGTTTGTCTAATGAGCTGGGTTTATTCAGCCCATCCAAGGACTACTGAACACGCTGGGGACATTGTACAGAGGAAGACGGGAAAACTGGGAAATGTCCAAAATGAGCATTTAAAAGATACATAGCCTGGGCAGAATACTAATAGCTGTAAAATGAACATTTAACATATGGATAAAGTAATGACTGGTTCAAGAGTTCCCATTAGAGATATAATAGGAAATGTAAATTAATATGAGAGCAAATACTGTGCTATAGAAGAGAATAAATGTGCCAAAGGAGAGCTGGAGGCTTGATCCAAACTGCTGGATCATCCAACCAAACCAGCATTAAGGCACCTACGTGGAGCATTTCCACGGCCATCAACCATCCTGACCAAAATAAAGGCAGTGGCCCTGCAGGTCCTGCCCACAGCAGAGCAAAGCTGAGCAGATCCAAGGCCTTGGAGGAGGCATGTGGTGGCCACTGGGCGATCAGTGGCTCCACCGGGATCAGCTGCGGTGTGGGATACAGGGACACCAGGAGAGAGGGAGGAGAGAGTCAATCTGGGACACAGATCTTAAAGAAAGGATCAAAATGTCAGTTGCTGGAGAAATGGAGAGGATGGGAATGGTGGTTCCAGGTCTTGATTGCCTTAAAAACACTGGAAAAATTCCGTGCCGAAGAGGAAAGGCCACTTGGAGATGGCAAACTGGTGCCACTTTCACAACCAGAACACAGTACAGGGTCAGGGCCAGTTTGTGGATGATGAACAGCAAAATGGAGCAATTTTGTGAGAAAAGCCTTGATATTTAGCAAGGATAACATTTATATGAAAAAAACAGCAAGCAGCTCTTCTCATTGTTTACAATGGAAAACAGTCCTTTATTTGTTATTTTCACTGTATTCCTTGAATACAGTGAAAAAGGTAAAGATGAAATTAAGTTTAAATATTGTGAATTTTGATATTATAAATTTCATTGATATTTTAAATGCAAACTTTAATTGCATTTGTACATTTAAATGCACATCTATATTTAGATTATTTTTCTCAATTTCTACCTCACTAAAAAAAAAAGTTATGGAGAGTTTTTCATGTTAGGAGAAAACTCTTTCCTCGTGCATGTGATGGTATGTTTTTAAATGTATAATTTCTGTAGCTGTTAAACAAAATTAACTTATTACACCAATAGAAAAGCAATATAATAATTTAAAATGTGTTTTAAAAATTATTTCTATTTATAAAAATGTATTTAAACTGTCATTATTCTCTCAAACCTTGCCTGTGTAGCAATGCTATGAGCAGTCCTGTTGATTTTGATAAGCCCTGTGCCGTGCACGTGTCCACTGCAGGAAATTCAAAATCAAAGCTACAGCCCCTGTAGAGGAACGGCAACATCTCTCCTCCTGTCCATTCCTATCACATGCTGAAACTGCTCCCAGTTTTTCTCCCAAGGCTTCCATGCTATCGTTGGTGAGATGTCACCTTTTATTAGCATGCTCACTCTCGGATACTCTAATGCACATTGAAAACATAAAATGCACATCATCCATCTTTCATGTGACAGCTGCAGCCCACCTTCCAAACTTCCAAGCTCCTGGCACACCTGGGTCAAGGCTCTGCTTGTAAAATGATGCTGAGTGACAGGGGGAGAGGGAGTCGACTGACTACAAGCATTTGATAAACTGTTACCTGCAATTTCTTCTGTTTGTTGCCTTGGGCGAATGCACTACAGAGGAAACAAGTCACTACGAGCCCCGTTTGTCCAATTGGGTGAGCGGAGAGGAGGATGAAAGGCAATATACTCCTGTTACTTACAGCTTTGTGATTCTAATCCATTTTGTCAGGGAGATACCTTTTGGTCCATCAAATAATGTGATAACCTGTTCAAGCAAAGGGAAGAATCAATGTTTCTGTACTGCTGATATGTTTGTTAATATGATTCAATGATTCTACGATTCTACTGTTTCATGAGTTATCAGATGCACAGTGTTTCAGTTTAACCATTAAGGTTATACTTGTATCTAGATATAGTAATTTTTTATAGTAAATAAATAATATATCAAACACATAAAATAATTTGAGATAATTATTCAAATTAAAATATACACATTATTGACTCATGATAATTAAGACTTATTTTCTAATATTTTTGTATAGAGTTGTCTTATTTTGATTTGTTAGAGAATCTCAAACTTTTACAAGAGAAATCTGTAGATCCTTTGAAGTCAGACCTATTTTATGTCAACTGTTTTGGAAAACACTGTTCCAACATAGTGGTATCCTAACACAGTTCAGTCCGGTGATGTAAATGAGAGGAGCATTTTCTCAAAACTTAATTACAGTTCAGAAGTATTGGATTTGATTATGTACCTGGTGTGAGACTGGCACTTGTTTTAATTACTGCTGTGGTTACTGTGGTCAAAATCCATGTTTGCAAAGGCAAAGGAGAAAGAGCTTTTTGGAGTTTCCAGAAGAACCCACAGACCTGAATTTTTATGCGCAGCAGAAGACACAGGAAAAAAAAAAAGATATGAATGTTCAACTTAAGCTCTTCTCTGGGATCAGCATCATATGGAAGAGATAAAAATAGAAACTAAAAAAACCCCAGCAGTTGATCCAGACTGAAACTCTCTTCTGCTCCTGGAACTATTCCTGGCTCAGAGAGGAAAAGAGGGAGAAAAGAGAAGTATCCCACCTTGGAGATGACTCAATGGAGAAGGGAGTGGAATGCCGCCATGGCTCCCTGGTCCCAGGTGCCCAGGAGTTTGCCACACCTCAGGTGTTTATAGGTGTGAATGTGGGGCTCACACAAACAATTTAAACCCTCTGCCAGTGGCTGCTGGAAAGGGAAGCAATCCCTTTTAATCTCAGTCATTCTGTATGAGAACAAACGAAGATGTATTCCACAAAGTACATAATAGAGAGGAAAACTTTTAAGTAGGAAACTACTTCTCAATATGCCACTTGAAAATGTGGAATTCCTGCTCAGCCTACAGTGTCCTCGGCAAAAATAAGAGACTGAAAGCACAAACAGAATGAAACAGTCAAAGTGACCTCAATAGAGAGGAACAGAGTATTAAAAAAAAAAAGAAAAAAAGCAGGACTTAACCATGTGCTCAGACTTGAAGTACATAAAAGTAACAGTGACATACTCGGTGACCACTGGGAATTTGACCTCGGCGAGCTCTGCACAACCTTCTCAGCAGCAGCAGAGTCACATCATCAAGTGGCTTTGCAAGGATAGAAGGTAATTAAATGTGATCACATCTAGCAGAGCAAAGCATAGTGTAGTGACAAAAATGCAGTAGTAGTAAAAATATTTCCTAACTATAAAATTCCTTAAATGATTGCTTCTTTTCTTTCCAGGAAAACAAAGTCCTGGCACTGGAAAGGTTCAAGGAGGGTGGTCATAAGAAGAGGCAAACTGATGCATTTTCTTGTTTTGGTTCTTCCCTCATCCCTGCACACATCTACATCTATGCCTGGATTTGTATTTTGAGACTGCAAGGGGCAGCAGGCAAGAGATTTATTCCAACATGCTGTGCCAAATCCCCAGCACAGAGCTGAGCAACTGGGACTAGTCAGGCTGGGAGCTAATTGGTTGCTAAAAACAATAAAAGATGGGAGTACTTTTACAAGACATCTAACATGCTGACTGTATAAAATTAGGCTGAAATGACATTACTAAAGAAAGCTTTCAAGTGTCAAGAATGAAAGAAGGTCAGACGTTCTGCACTGAGGAAATCTAGATCTCACCAGAGGGGACATCCACTGTCACTATTCTGTTTTGTCTTTACAACCACTTTGTAGCTGGCCAGGAACAAAAAAAAGAAAAAGCCAAGAGATATGGTTGAAAGACTGAGTAGAGAGAGTAGATAAATGGTGTAAGAATTGGAAAGACAAGTCAAATTTTTAAAATCACATGCAGTGAAAGGTGGTACAAAACAGTTACTGATGAAAAGCGAGGCTATTTTGAATGTAAATGTTATACATCTTACTATTTTTTTTTTAACAGGTATCATGCATCACCCAAATCAGTGGAATTATAGCACTACAAACATATGTTTAGTTTATACATAACAAGAAATAACTGAATTAATCTTTCAAGTCTGCTTTTCCACCTCTCTCCTTTATCCAGTTATTTTGTTTGGTTTGGCTCTATGAAGGAATCCCAGACGCACCGTAGCTGGAGGACCCAGGGACACTTCCAGGGATAGCTGATCCACAGGCTCTCCAGGGAACCTGTCCCAGTCTTTGCTGGATTCGCTGAAGTTTATCACCACCTTTCTTACACTTTCATCTAGAATTAAGCTTTAAAGAACCACTCCAAGGAATTGCAGTTCAATCCACTGATGTACCACAATTCCTAAAGCTGAACAAGGGTATCCCCACACTCTGTACCTTCCTTGCACTACATTTGCCCTGCCTGTTGCCTTGGATCTTATGCTGGGATTCCATGGCTTTTAGGCAAGGAACTGTATTTTTATACTTGTTTGGAGTCCAACCCAAAAAGAAAGGTCTGGGGTGGAGGGTGTCTTTTAACTTTGCTGAAGCAAATGGCATGGTTATTTTCCAGATGATTTTCCAGGTGACTTTACTTCACTCTTCTGTCTTCTCTTGTATTTAATTGCCTCACCTAACTCTTCAGGTTTACTGCTCTTCTTTCCATTAGTAGCACTCTGTATTTTTATCCCCTGTAAATACAACACATGCTCCTGCTCCTTTTCTTGCAATGCTTCCAGCACTGCACAAGCATATCTACATTTTCCTTATCTTTTTCTTTCATCTTAATGCAATACATGCTGTATCCACCTCACTACTTTCCTCTTAACTAAATTGTTGTAAGTTATTTATTTGGTGTGAGGGGAGAACAGTACTGGGATAGAAAGAACTTCTTTACCTTTGATCACTTGGGTATCACAGCATTGTGTGTATTGTTTTCAGTTTAATTATGTTGTGTTACTTGGCAAAAATTTGTTCAAAATTTGGGAGTTTGGGTTCTATAGGAGATAAAATTTAAAATAATAATTTTATGGTTTTATATATAATAATCCTCAGCCTTTATGCTGGTAATTAAAATGTCCTCCCCATCAATTGGAATGAATTGCTTTGTAAATGGTGTGTCACTGTAGCAGTGACATAGTATATGATGCACAAGGAAAGCAGGAGTTTTACATCACAATTCTTACAAGCTATTTTAATTCTTTCATTTTTTTATAGTACTCATCACCATTAACTTTAATGCTTTACCTCATTACAGTGTTTTCAGTTGCTAGTATGTTAATAGCTTTTCTTAATGTGCCCAAATCAGAAAGAGTAAATCTTTGTGTAAATCTTTTTATTAGTCATACATAATCCACAAGCATTTCTTGACCTGTAGGAACCAGGTTTGGTTTTATTCCCCCTCTCAAGGTGGCCAATAATTGTATTAGGAGCTCTATTCTGCTCATATTGAACCCCCTGCAAAACTCTTCTTAGTTTGACTAAGAGTGAATTATTTATTGTGGATACAAAATGTCCTTTAAGACAGTGAATCCAAATCCATGTACAAGAAGTAGTACAGTTAAGGCTGATCTATAGCAAAGTCTCCAAATCACCTATTCCAGGGAAAATGAAGACTTTCTGCCTGCTCATGCATAGCAGTCTGAGGGATAACTGGCTGGCTAAAACACCACTTAATTTATGGTTATTCATGTAGGTGTTACAGCTCTGTGCTATGTATTCCATGCTGCCTTTTGTTATAGGATGGAAAATGAATTGAATCTTTTTCCTTATAGCAATCCCTTCCTGGGAGGCTCTTTCAAGAAGAGGTCTGTAGTGTAGCTCATTAGCATTTAATCTCTTATATTTTAATAAGTATCCTACAGGGTTATTAAGGTGTTAAAATTATCTCAAAAAAAAAAAAAAAGAATGACATCATTAGTTAGCAAATTAAGAAAATTTGTCTCCCAAATATGTTCTGTTTCAATAGAAACAAAACAATTTTATAAGAAAATGAAGCACATTTATTTTCAGAAGCAGAAAACGTGTTTTTTTTGAAAACCACATAGAAATAATGTTTCAAAACAAGTAAATGCGTTTCAAAGTATAATTGTATAATTTATCAGGATGAAGGTTTAGTCCCTCCAACACAGTCCCATACTGTGTTGCACTGCCATTATAAATGGAGCCATTACTTCTCCTAATAAATTTGAAAAATTGCCTGAAGTACCAATATTTTTTACTAACACCCAAACTGCATGACCCAGTTATTTAAAGGTAGCATGGACAGGCAGCATTCCCACGCAGTCACTGTTAAGGGAACTTTTAGAGCCAGAGCACTGCGTGCCTCCCTGGGAAGCAGCTTCCAGGAGGCTCTGGCAGGCTGTGGGGGTGTCTGGAGCAGCCCAAAGTGATGCTGTGAAGCCCCCCAGGAGAGGAGAACCTGGTTTGTTTGTCCACTGGGTGCTGCGGTGATGACCAGTTCTAGTTACTCACAGGGGCTCACTGTAGGGACACAGAGGGTCCCCATTCCAACCGGACACTGAGATGACACCTGGGGACACAGCAGACAGGAATAAGATCAGATGATGGTCCCCTGACAGCTTTTATAAATGACTGGAGTAGTGAGAGACAATTCAAACAATTCTCTGGAGAGCAGCTTCCCCAGGGAAGGAGCTAAAGAAAGAAGCCTCTGCACTCCAGCTGCCTGCCTTTGCAATTTGGCTGCCCAACCCTGGCCACCACAGATGTCAAGGCCACGTGTCCCCAAGGGACTTGTCACCAGAAGCTGCAGGAGATGTCAGGTCTGCCCCTCACACAGCAGTGAGGTTGTGTCCTGTGCTCAGGGGGAGCAGGACCATTGCAGGGATACACTGCCTGGCATTTGTCCCCAGGACCTGGAAATTAATTTAATGAACGGCCACCATCTCACAGAAATCGCTCTCCCTCCCCCAGCCAAACATCCTGCTCCAGATGGACTTACTAGTAATTTTCTGAGGCACAAATGTCTCTCATAATCTCTCTGGCAGCTGGTCAACACTACACAACCAGGCAGTGGAATACACTTGACCACAGAGGACCTGAAATGGGTAGAGCAAATGAGAGCTAATTTTTAAGTCCTGAGTCCTAAAAGCTGTTTCTTACAGTAAGTGTTCTCTCGAGTGATGGCTAAAAATTGCGATTTTCAATAAACTTAACATATAATATCATTACTGTGGTAAAATATATCATTATTACTGGAAAAATTAAATAGCAAGAGGCTGTTGTTATATATAACAGCATATACTGTCTTGTATCTTGCTGCTGATAAGGCAGGAAACTGTAAAGTACTTCCAAGATTGATAAATCAGTCCCGGTTCCTAAACTAGAAGCGAGGTGGAAATGGAAATCCACCACATAGAGCCAGAGTTGCCCCACAATATTTGAGTACAAGTACATTTTGCACAGTGGTCATTAATTCTGGATCTGCTCATTTTTAGTATCCAAATCAATACCTCAGCATTGTGATTTGTGAAGATGGCACTTACTAAATGAGTTCTATTTCAAGGGCTAAGCTACAGCTGTGATATGTGTAAGAAGTGCTTATCAAATATTTGCTTCCAGATGCAATTATTTTAGCAGTAAATTTTTGAAATGTTATCTCACTTCATGCCCAAATCCAGTTGCATTCCAATGTTTTTATTGGAAATAAGCTGTATCAAAGCAACTTCTTATCTACGAGCAGTAATATCATAGGCTGCTCTCCACAAGCTTTTTTATTGCTAATCTTCTGCTGCTGGAGACTTGAGTGTATTTTAGCTGAACTTTTTTTTCTGTGCTGATGCTTTGCATGTGGAGCAATAAAAAGGTTTATCAATTTACAGTCCATCTGAAACCAGTGAGCATTTATGAAATAATTGACTTAGTTCTTTGGACCTCGCTTCAGTTGCAATTTGAAAACAATGTTAACTTTTCTGCTTTGGTAAATAGAACAGTAAGAAAAATGCTGTCTTCATCATGAAGGACTTGTGTGGTTTGTGAAATAGTAACAGCTTTCAGTCTACAAAATATGTATTCCAGTTTTTAATAATGTTATCATTATAGACTGCCTCTCTAAAGGCAGCAAAACAGTTTTATGATGATTTCTAGTTTTGGCACTCATCTTATTTGCTGATAGTCTCCCACATTTAACATCACTCTAAGAATTAGGTAATGTGAGATTGTTACCAAAAAGCATTATTTAATCATAACAGATATAAAACCACAAAACCCCCACCTAGAATACGCCTTCTCAGTCCTTAATAATAAAATGCTCCTTCTGACAAGCTAATTGGACAATTTAGAGAGTTCCTTGTACAAAGAAATTCAGCTACTTAGACAAAAAAAAAATAGACATAAATTAGTAGTTCATGTCATAGACTCAAGTCTGCAAAAGTTCAGTCTCTTCATGTTACTCTAGTTGTACAAAATGGGGTAGAAATTGCCTGGGGGAAGAATCCAAGAGTAATGAGGTTAGTTCAAGTGCAGCTGACAGCACAACTCTCTTTCAGGGCCCCCCACACTAAGCCACATACCCGGATGCAGCAGGCAAAATTCACCTGAAACAATCACCAGATCAGCTGTAACTTACCTGTGGGTTCTACTTCTGTTTTTGTGGTTAAACATAGAGCTCAAGACAGCGTCAGAGGGTTCACACACAGTGGTTATGAGAAGTTAAAACATCAGATTAACAGCGGAAGAAAAATACATGACCACATGTGCCTTAGCAGAACTCTGCACGAGGTTTGCAGTTTTCCCCTTTCTATAATAACAACAGAACTTAAGTGCTTAACTTTAACATAGTTTCTGTATGAAATATGGAAGAACATGATGCATCTTAGCTCATCCCGGCCATTTGATGGCAATATCCGTGTCAGATCTACAGTGGCGTGAGGATAATTAATTGTGACATTGCCAAAGGGAGGCAACACTTTTGCTGATAAATTCTTTTCATCTTTCCAAAGGGTCACAGTCAGTAGTTCAGCTTTAGGCTGGTTTATTGCCTAGAGTGATTTTGATTTTAATAGACTTACACAAGCTATGGAAAAGCTGATCTGGAATGGTTACCTGTTTCAAATGTGAAAAACGTTCCAGGGAAAATAGAAAAGCTGCTGTGCTTGAATTTTTGAACAAGACTGTCAAGCTGAAAAAAAAACAAACAGAAGCATATTAATATTATAATACCAAGGTGAGATAGTTTGAGATGGAAATCATTTAAAACATGGATTAAGGAGGTCAGCAAAATGCAAATCATGAATAGGGAGAAATGAAAAGCCAGAAAATAGAAATCCTAGTAGTAGTAATTTAGCAAAAAATCAATTTAAATTCACTGCAAAAATAGTTCTGAGAAACACTAGTGAATTTTTTTTATTATTATTAATTCTCTACTGTTCTTCCAGCACAGACACAACAAGGCTGGTATCAAACTGCCTTTGTTAGCACAGTTGCCTTTGCCCGATGAACCAATTCTTGCCAAAATGTTCACTTACTGATATAACTCTGCCAGCAGACTTTTGCATGAGTATTATCCAACCTCATACAAGACCTGCCTCTGCCTTTCTTTCCATCCTTAATTGGCCATCACCCTCTCCAGGTAGGTTCACGTCCTGCTATCCAAATGAAGCACTACAGTGATTCAGCAGGGAAAGCTACAGGTTTAAAACGTTTGCATTTGACCTTTTCTTATATTCCTAATGTAAGTAAACTGTATCAAACTGTCAAAACTGGTCTGGTGTCAGAGCCTTGTTGGATTCTCCTGGTATGTTCCTGCACCTGAGCAGGATTAGAGAAGCCTGAAAAGGTTTTCAGTCCCAAAGGGCGGCTGCTGCAGAGCAAAGTGCCTTTAATGACAGTTGAACGCTGCGGTCACAAATGCCATTTCAGAAGGGATGGCAAGTTCTAGCTGGAAAAGTTACTTACACCCTGACAGAGAAAACTAAAATGGGAACTACCTGAACACCAGAATCCAAATTCTGAAGAAATTATAATGGGGATGCTGAACTTTTATTTCTTCAAAGACTTGCAAGATTCCTTTATAAAAAAAGACGATTAGAGCTCCAAACAGAAAGTAACAGTGAGGGCCACGAACAAGATTTAGATCAGCAGTCATGGACAGTATTTTGCTGGGTGGAAGGGGGTGAAAATTGTGTATGTGTTTTGTTGGAGTTTGTATGTTTATTTGTTTTAGAAGAAATATAGGGAAAATCAGAATTTAGGTTTCTTGGCTTAAGAAACAGCTTCAGCAGGATAAAAATGGAAGCAAGATTTTTTTTCTTATAGGTCAAATTCCAGCAATAATAAAACAAGGCTGTAGCTCCTTCCACTGGATCTGGATATATCCTCAGGCTCTCCAAGAGGCTATACTGACTTGCAAGGAATGAAACCTGGCATAGCCTTTGAGATGTGGGTAAATTAGGTCAGGCTAATGTGAAATACAATCAGGCAAACACTCAGAAAAAAATCTTTAAGTGATTGTGATGCCCATGGCACTTAGGCTGAATGAAACAATAATTTTTTGAGAATTTCAGTGAACTTTTATGTACTTTAATCAGGAATGTAAGACTCCTCAAAATACATAATGAATGATGTGACCAAATTGTGAGCAATGTTAGTACTGGACAGAACAATCATCCCTATGGAAAGCAGCTTTCCCACTATGCCTGTCATGCTTGTAAGGACTAGTTTAAGTCAATATCAACAGGGTAGATCCCCGTTATTCTGTCAGATATTACACTGGGAAATGGTCTATCAGATTTGCTTACCTTTTGAGACATGTGCTTTGGTTCCAGGTTTGTTAATTCTGGAAACAATGTTGACTTGGGTGAAATCATCAGGGTGCGCATGTAAGCAAATGAATCAGTCTGGGAGAAGAGCAGGCACCTTCAATGAGAACAATTTAAGAAAAAATAAAATAAGAAAAGGGAGACACAGGTGCAAAATTATTAATAGTAACAAATTGGTAATTATAAACTAAACAAACATTTCTTCTTTTAGTTTTTGTTTTCTGCAAAATCCAACAAAGATTAAATACCATTGAATATGAGATTTCATTGCTAACACCGGTGTTCTGATATGTTATTATTAAATTCCTAGTACTAACAAAGCAGAATGTTAAAATACATATATATGTATCTAGAATACTTACCGAAGTGTCTTCTGCTAAACAGAGAATAGGCCATTGCTCATTATTGAAAGTCAATACACACAGTGTACATTTTCTTAATGATCACACATTTTGCTGCTACCAATTATAACCTGGTTTTCTTCCACCTAAGGAGCCCAGATTCCTTTAGCTCATACAATATCTGAACATTTTCGTGCCTCTCAAAAGCAGATAAGCTGAACTCTTAGATCTTTTATTTATGGGATGTCAGTCTTAACAAATGTGGAAAATACAGCTCAGTAGCTCACAGCAGCATAACAAGACTGTTTAAGCCCTATATATTAAGGATAAAAGAAGAGAATTGAGTGACATTTTATTTCAGTTATTGCTAATGTGAATGATGTAGGATATTTGGAAATACACAGATGTGTGTATACTTCCAAAACAAAAACAGTTTTGAAAGAAATGGTGCATCATTCCTTTTCTTCTCATATCCAGGACACACTGAATGAATTTCAAAGATTGAGAATGGAAGGCATCACCTCACAGCAAGGTAAGAGCCCAGGCTGTAAGTACCTGCTTTGCCCACATGCTGTTTGCCCTGTGAGACAATGGCACTGCAAAGCCTTTCTGAAGCAGATGTGGCTCAAAAATTTAACGCACAACCTTCAACAAAGTGTCGCTTTCTTCTGCTTTTACTTGTTACACCATGTCCACTCCAGATGTCCCTTGTATGACATTAATGAACAGTTTAATGACATCAAAGTGAGGATTGTCACCATGGAAATCACAGTAAAAGGTCATTTCTGCCTCTCATTTCACACATATGGTATAGAAGGTTTTTCATGCACGTTATCAAAAGACCACAAGGTGCAAGTAAATCCTGTGTGTAGGTGGGAGTATCTCTGCCTGCAGATCAAGGGTGGAGGAGTGCATTCCCCAGTCTCGTCTTCCTTAATATTGCCATAAAAGGGGACAACGGATCAGTCAGTAAATACAAGTGTAACACTTGATTTCTGGGGGCTCACATGACCTGCCTTCCCAGTTCAGCATGTAAATCCCATACCAGTTCATGTTCAATTCTTGCTCTGAAGTGCTTCCATATGGTAAAATGTTTGAGCATTTGCTTAAACTTTTAATTGACTGTGAGCCCAATTCATCATTGTTCGCTTCATTTGCATTTGGGAGTAGATTATTATTTTTTTAAAACCTTTCTGTAAAACACAGATTATAGATTGTTTGATGATCCAAAGGCAGTGACTCAGTGGGGGGAAGTGAGTACATCCAAATGGAGAAATAGTCACTGAGGAAAAACAGGAAGATTTCTTAAACTCTTAAATGTTTGGTGTATTTTAACTGTGAAATACACAGACTTTAGATCTATATTGTGATCAATAGTGATTTTTCAGTGCTGTAGGAGGTGTCAGAGGGATTTGTGAGGCAAAGAAATTTTTTAAACTTGTGCTTTTAGAGGTCTGAACCATCTAGACAAAATATTTTTTACCACCTACTCAGAAATCAATGAAATATCTTTAATTCCCAAAGTGTACATTAACCACAAGCTAATTCTAATAAGCTACCTGTGTTACATGAGCTCCAGCTAAGCTGAGCAACAAAGACATTTTGTTTTCTCAATGTGACTTAAACTATTTATTACTACAGCAGTTACACTGTTGTTAAAGTTATTATATAGGGGGAAAAAATGTCTGTTACCTATGATGAGTGCTGTAATTTATTTGGGTGGTTCTGTTTGCCTGCAGAACAGCCTGCAAACCCCATCATACTTACCTTGCAAGTAAATCCCTTGCTAGTGATGATAAAGGCATGACAAACAAAATCAGACATCTCAGCCATCTATTAATCCTGGAGGAAAGCAGAATACTGCCCTTCATTCTGCTGAATGGATGGTGAGTTTCATAAGCAGCAGTGTCTTCTCAAAGTCTTAAAAACTGCTTTTTTCTTAAACTTGTCCAATACATATTTTTCCACTAGTCTGAAAAAGGGATTGACTAAAAAGGATGTGCAAAATCATGAGTGGTGTAGAGAAGCTGGAAAGAGACCAAGTATTCACTGCTTCTTCCAAAACAAAACCTGTGGGGGATCAAATTAGGTTATTAGGGGCTGTGATGGAAACAAATGGAAGTTTTCTTCATGGAGCAGAGAGGAAGGAGATTTAAGGAACTACCTGCTAAAAAGTATGGTGAGTACCAAAAACTTACAGGAGCACTGGGGGACACTGAACAGCTTATAGAAAATAAAACCAGAGGTTTATTAAATACTCAGGCACTATAAAGTAGATGAAGAAGTCTTTGAGATACACAGCAGATGGAGGCCAGGAAGTATCCTGTGTACTTACCCCCACATGAAATCTTTCAGAAATCTTCCCTCTCCCTTTGAGTCTCCTCTTAAGGACAGGCAGAAATCTGCTCCCAAGGTGAAGTGTCCTCCCTCAACAAGTGGAAAGAAACAAATAATTACAGAAAACAGAAAAGGTGGAAGATCAAAAAGGAAAGGAAAAAGAAAAAAAAAAAGAACCAAAAAAACCCCCAGGAAGAAATCCAGACCACCCTTGACAGCACTCACTGATATCTTCCAATATACCTGATCTGGTGAACACTGCACAGTGTCAAATGTCAAACACAGCATAAACCTCACAGTAATTGTGATAATGAGAAGTATAATTTTAGAGTATTATTGCAATAAGATAATGTCACTTTATGAAGTTATATTGATGTGATTATCCACATGATAAATGCTATTAATTTGTATCACATCAATGGCTGACCATTACAACTTAAATAGCTCTATAAAGATATATAATGTCTGTAAGATATTATATATAGCAATGTAATATCTATAAGGTATTATAGATGTCAGAGAGGTTATATATTGAAATAAAGCTTTTGAAAACCAGTGACCTTCAATTAGAATGCAGTTTGGGTGAAAACAAGCACAGCAATACCTGAATAAAATACATATAGACTTATTAGATTTTACAGGTACCAATCCTTGATATAAGCATCTCCTTAAAGTAGTTGTAGGTTTTAACATAACAAAACCAAAGGAAGAAATATGCAAGATAATGTTAAATTTTAATCCGTTAAAACATGCACAAAAATAGGTGAAAACCTCTTTTAGAACTTGAAGATGAGGGAAGGTAGACTGAGAATTTGAGAAGCAATTTGTACTTCTCTAGCAGCCCTTCAGAACACAAAAATCTACTAAAGAATTCAAGAAATAACTTGTGGTGGCATTCCCTCACTCCTTACAGAAAAATAAGCATCCAGCATTACTCTCAAGAAGAATATAAGACATTTGCATTGAAAGATTTTAATACCCAGGGCACCTTCCTACAAAGAGCTGATGCCTTATGCACAGGACTCTCTTTAGAAACAAGGTCTCCAAAAACCCACACTTTGTACCCAGAAATCAGGCTTCAGAACAACACATTTTCCCCCCAGAGGAATTACCATCTTCAGGCAGAATGGAGGAAAATGTTTCTTTGGGTTTTTTCTTCTCTTCTGCTCAATCTTCAGGCAGAATTTCCTTTACAACAAACACAACCATCTTATATTTTCACATAAAGTTTCCGTTGGACATGCATTGGCACCAAAATAATCAATCGTTTCCATCTCAGTCCCTTTCCTTACCCCACACCAACCTTTCCTTGCACTGGCACAAGGGTTGATACAAGTGGAGAAACTGCTCTGGGTTACCAGTGACCTGACAGTATTCTACTGGCCCTTCTTCTGGTGCCTTCCTCTAGTTTTCTACAGGTTTGAGTGTAAATCCAGCTCTGGCTTTATGAGTCCTGTCTCCTACCAGAGGTTTCCTCCAGGCCAGCCCCAGACAATTTTTTCTCTACAAGTTAGCTGACAGGTCATCTTTTTTTTATTCCTTTAATGTTATTAACCCTGACCTGATGTTCATATTAATGTTACCAAGTAATAGTCACAGTAAGTTAAAACTACTGCTCTGGCAGAGTGGGAGGAGAAACAGAACTTGAGAGACTTCTGCTGCCAAAAAATTGTATTGTAGTTTGCTCACAGCAGGTGGAATAACAGCTCCTGGTGCTCAGGCCAGTGCTCTGCTCTCTCTGTAACTACTCTTAAAGGCCTTGGGAAACATTCGAATTCAATTTGAACCCCTCAGTTCTGATGTGGAGTCTCTCGATGGCAACAAAACAACAGCCATAGGAAATCTCAGTGCGATGGAAATAGTAGCTCCTTACTCTTCAGTGGCTGATGGCCTTCTGCACACAATGGCACTGCAGCTGTGCTGCTCTGTGACATCTTGAGGGGAAAAGAAAGGATTTTATGAAAGCAAAGCTAAAAGCACTGTTTTAATTTTTTTTTTTTAAAGTGTATAAAGCTTTAATTAGCACAATCCAGCTGGAAAGCTTATAAATATTTGAATAGCAGTTAGATGTAGTTTACTTTTACATTTATCTTGGCATAAATTGGGGTCATGTGTAATTATCCAGATGACAGGATCCACTTTGAGATCGTTTTAAGAGGATCACATTTCCTGATCAGTGTTGGGAATA
This sequence comes from Pseudotriccus pelzelni, assembly GCA_035584735.1. NCBI lineage: Eukaryota > Metazoa > Chordata > Aves > Passeriformes > Tyrannidae > Pseudotriccus > Pseudotriccus pelzelni. Next base: position 6,015,632 of record JAWMRA010000113.1, on the reverse strand, counting down.
ACTAATATTAATGAGTGCCACTGAACCTTTAATGTACTTCCTTTTTATTCTTTAAAAGGATTACTTATGTTCAGAGCTTCATTCATACTGGAATAGCCTGTTCCATGTCACTTTGTGTGACAAGTACTAGAGTTCTGTTTTATTCTGTGGTTCCAAAGATAATTGGCAATGTTTAACTAAATATTAAATATGATTCCCCATGAAAGTTTTAAACCTGAATTTTGATGTATAAATGTGAGAGATGTTTTGACTATTTTACTTGAGATGTTCTTACACTACCACTGAAAACTATATTTAGCTGGTGAAGTTATAGGTTCATCTTTAAAATGCTACCAAGGTCAAAATGTTTTTCTGGGGGAAAACATTAACTATAACTCAAAAACAGAGAAAACTTTAACTTATCACAATGGAGTCTTTCTGTTTTGATCAAGAGTCTTAAATACCAGATATAATTTACAAGAATTTTAGTCTGAGTGAAACTCCTTTGTGCACTAATTATATGAGTTATAGGTCTTCCCTTAAAAACACTGCATTATTCCCAGTTGCTGTTTTCTGGTGATTCATACCAGATTCACTTCCCATTACAACCCACTGTCATTTAACGCACCTGCAACTCACAGCCAGCCAGGATTACCAGTGTGAACTCCCTACTGGGGATCTCACTACAAAATCAGGTGTTCCAGATTCCATTAATTTCATTCATAATTATCAGTGGATGAGATCTTCCACCTTGCATGTCTCTTAACAGCTTCTTGGATGTTTCTCACTGTCTTGTTTAGTACAGACTAAAATTTAGTCCATCATAAGCTAAAATGTTTTATTTGATGTCTGATTTCAAGGGAGATCTCCAGATGCCAAATATTTGTTTGTATAAACATGCTTGGTGTAAGACACAGAGGAAAGTAAATGTGAACTAAACTTGTCACCTTAGTGCATTCCTGTTACGCCTCGGTATTGTATGAATTTCTTTGGGAAGAGTACTTTTTAAATTTGTTTCAGATCCCATGGCAACTATAGGATGAACAGAGTTTGCAGTTCCAACCAAGCACCAAATTCAACTTGGTATCCTACCTGGCAGACAGACATTTGAAACAAATGGTTCATGTAGAGGAACTATATCCTACACAGGGCAACTTCCAATTGCTATTGAGGCAACACTTCTGTTCTTCAAAATATTCTTTACAAAAGTGTTCAAAAACTGTCAGTTGATCCAGGAGGAATTCACTGCACAAATGCTGAGATTTACATCATTGTCTAAAGAAACAAAAAACTCGCTGCAGACATGAACATCATTGTGTGTTACAGATCCCTTTCCCTCCTGCTTCTGTAACACCCTCACACTGTAGTGAAAGTCAGTTCAGTTCAGCAACTGAAAACTTACTCCAAATACTCAGTTAGATCAGAATTTCTCTATTTCTAAGCAATGATAATCGTTGAAATGAACAGTCAGGAACTACAAGTGACTTGACATGTTAGAAACGCTTCAAAACAGTAGGTAAATGCCATCCTACAAGAGTTGTTCACATCTCTTAGATGAAGACAGTTGAATTCAGAATGAAATTTATACTGAAGCATAAAGACAATCCATTTGCCAATTTTGGCAGCTAGTGCTTTGCTTCTGACTCCAATAGCTCCATAAGCCTTTGGTAAGCTTGTTATGTATTGTCTGTTTTTCCTTTTTTTTTGTTTCTTTTTTTTTGTTCGAAATGTCTGTTTCCTCAGAAAAAGGAAAGGATTGGCACACACAGTATGCTGCAACTTGTTGCACTGTGAGTTTAGGATGGAGGTTCTCGCACTGAGGAAGGATCTATGCTATGCTATGCTTCTTTGTTGTTTGGATTTAAACAGCATATTCCTCAGTGTTACTCCTGGATCCTGTGTCCTGGGAGTTCAAGACAGGTCCTGGTCTCATAACGCCTGGCTGTAGGTTCTGGTGCTGTCACACACATGTATTCCCACTGCATCCATACCAATACTTCAGTTACAAACCTCTACACCATGAAGTATTACGGATTTCATTCCAGTCCGTTGGAAGCAGACAGTTTACAGCAGTAGCTCCCATCTAGGTCTCCACTGCAAAACCACTACTTTCTACAATATGGAGGCTAATTTCTGATAGAGACACCAAATTCCAGGACAGAACTCCTCCTCTTCCAGGATTATATTATTAGCTAAAGACTTGTCCTCTTCATTGTGGCTTCCAGTGCTTAACTGAGACTCTAGATTCCACTGGAATCTTATCCAGGACAGATTAATTTAAAAAAAAAAAATCCTGTTTGTTTAATTTCCTGTCACAGTAACTATGCTGATAAACTGTGCAGAAATTAACAGAATAATCTGAAATATATTGAATAGACAATGTCACCCCATGTCCACTGTAATGTGTGACATCCTTCAGATATTAACTCAGAACACTGTTATTGTTGAGGTCCAGAGGACTTCCATAAATACTATTGAGGGAATTGATCCAGCTCCCAGCTTTAGCAGGAGGCATCTGCTACCACTTAAAGTACAGTATTTCACTTTTCTGGCCCAGCTCCAACGTACAGCATCACATATGGGCAAGTCCCAGAGCTTTCTATTTATTTATTTAAGAGGAGAATTAGAGCCCAGAACTAGAGCATTATCCGCAGTTATTACCAATGCACTTGTGCTGGAAAGATTTTAAGGATTTATTCAGCAGTATCAGGAGCAGTTCTATACTCTGCTTCTCCTTTCTGTGTTCTTTGCATTTACTGTGCAGTGTGGGTTTTCTGTAATACTATTGTGCTATTTGCATTCACTCAAGTAGGTGACTGTGGTGAATTTTAAAGATTCAAATGCTTCAAGGAACATACATATGCCATGCTATATTTGGAATGAAAAATGAAGAAAAGAGTTTGCAAACAAGAATATAAGTAAGCTGGATATATCATAAACAGAACACAGGAAAAATCATTCTTTAATCACAGGCAGCAAGACATCATTATCTTAGAGTTAAGGTTGCTAAGCAACTTAGCTGGTACAAAATCTACAGCACAGAAACCTTACTGTTAATGAAGTCTAAGTGTGGTAAATGTCCAAAGTAACAGGGATTAAACTGACAACATTATATTTCATATACTCCCTTATCTGTACAAGCCAGGCAAGTCATAGTCTCATTCTCATTTTTCACTCTGTTAATTTTTCACTTTGTTGAGCCCTTTATGACTGTGCAAGAATATGGTACAGAAAATGTAGTCTAAAGGACAATGTGCACAATGGACAGTAGAATCAATACCATGGGATAGCAGAATTTTCAAGACATATTTTCCATTAAAACACAGACTATGGAAAGTGTCTTACCTGAAGACCTCTTGTGTGCTGCTCCTTACTTCATTCATAAAAATCCCATAGCTGTAGAACTTGAGGACCTTTCAGGAATTTCGGTCTTCGGGTCTAAATGCTATTTGCCAGTCCAGGTCCACCAGTTAATTTGTCTTTAAGACAAAACTTCTGGAAACTATTAGCAGAAAGATAAAAAAAGTAGGAAATAGTAAAGCCCCTTTAAAACACTCTGTGGACACACTGAATGTGTCACAGTAATTACAAATAGCCCTCCAGGTATTTACTAAATAAGCCTTTGATGTGAAAAGATGCTGAACACGTCAAAATTATGACCAGAGTTCATCATGTAGCTCTTGTTTATAAGAAAATAAGTCAGGATATGTGAAGCACAGAAAAGGAGTAGGGGACAAAGGAGACCACACTAAAATTTCTATTTTTCCCAGGAGAGGCAAAAGCTGAAATCCTCCTCATTCCCATCAAAACAAAGTCCTGCAATTTCAGGAACTCCCTCCCTGGCTTCTTTCAGCATTGTCCGCATCCCTGTGCACTGGGTTTGTCTGGAGCTGGCAGTCGTGCCCCCAGAGCTTGAATGTGACTCCTCAGTCATTACGGTGCTGAGCTCCTCTCTCTGCCCAAACTGCTAAAACAAACCCAAACCCACCATCCCTCATCCTGGAGTGAAGCTGGGTGGACTGTGGCTGGACACAGCCTTCCCTTGTACAACGTGCTCCTCCTGCTTCTGTTCCTTACCTGTATTCCAGAGTATTATTATAAGTCTTTGTGGGGAAAAAAGGCAAATTCAAGACAGTGTTACCTAATGAAGGCCATGTCTCAAGCAAAGAATTCCTAAAGTTCAGACAATGGCATTGTTAACTTCAAAATTCAATTGCTTTACCTGACTAAATAAGATTTATTGGGTCAGTGTTCAGCTTCTTGGGCATTCTATTCTGTGGTTCAGACTATGGGGAAAAGTGTAATAAAAGTTAGAATAAATGCATCTAAAGGTGATTTAGAACTTGAGTTAAACAACCTTATTTCCCATATGCCTTTGAACCATCAAGGCTGCAACAGCCCTTATACTAACACTGTCTTTTAACTGTAGGACTGCAATTCCTTATAAAATATGAACTGTGTAACCCTTCAGATTATTTTTTCTGGATCCTCGTTGCCTCAGTACCCATCCCAAGGGCTTTTAATCTCAAGCATTTTTCCTCAGCTTCTCCACTGACCATAAAGCATCCCAGTTAGACAGGGAGCGGAAGACATTAAACACCCAGTGAAAGATTTCTGCTGACTTCAGTAAACATTAGATCAAGCAAATAACCATGCATCAAACTCTGCCTCGATTAATGGGCTTCAGAGAAACATATTTCATAAGCAAAGCTCACCCAAAGAAAACATTCATCCTTGTTTCTCTGAAATTCTCATGGATGGAGCATGGAGTTAGAGCACCGTGGCAGAGACCTTTTCTGTTGGTTACCAGCGCATGACCATGAGCAGGAGAATTATTACACCAATTTCTCACATAGGAACCACAGAAGTTGGATAACCAACTGCCCAGGAAGTATGGGCTGTCTTCATAAAACCTGGAAGAGAACACAAGTCTCCTGCATGCCAGCTGAATATCTAGGCCAACAGATCAGTTTTACCAACAGTGGGACAGCTCTCCCTTTAATGGGTATCAGCTGCCTGGCCTCTATGACCTATGCTCTTTAACCAGCTTTAAATAACTTATTCTGACTGTCCTGCCAGGCTGTGCCTCGGGCAGTTTGAACTTCCAGATTTCTTTGGCATGAGTCTGCCTTTCACTGGATGACACCTACTTGAAGTCCATCTTTCTTCTTCTTTTACTCCTGTGCTCAAAAGGGAAGGTTGTCAATCTCTTGTGACATTACTCACTCCAGTGTAGGAAGTTTGGTTCATTTGGACTAAGAACTCCGCAAACTCATAAGCGGGAATAATTTGTGTAATAATAGCTGTAGATTGTTCTCTGTGCATTTTTTTCTTCTTCAGTACCATTTATAAACACTACTTGTAACCAAGTTCATGGTTCCACCTTATTTAAAAGCTGTTTAATGTAATGGCTTTCCTGTTTTGCTCTCTCTGTGCTCAAGGAAGGGAAGGAAAACCCGAGGAGAAAAGACAGCCATCATTCTGATAGCTCTGCAGTAATAAATAGTTATTGCTACTTCCAGCCTCCTTAGCTAAATGACCCACCTAGTGATTACCACATCCCTGGAGTGACTGAACTTGTGATCCCTGTGTGGTCTTCCCCTCAAGGGCACCTGTTTAACTTCCAGGCAGCAGCAGTTGCCTCCCTCTGATCAGACCTCGTTCCTTCTCATCCTCTGCAGGGTATTGACCTGAAGCCTCCTTGTAAATCCTGCCCATCTTTCTCCACCGTGCCAAGTGCAATCCAGCAGCTGCAGAACGCTCCCCTCCAAGGGGAACGGAAAAGCAGCTGGTAACTGCCTTACTTCACAGTGCAAAATAAGAAGTTTTAAGGACAAAAGCACTAGGGGAAAAGCAGGTAAGTGACTGTATGTGACTCGTATAAATGATAATCAGAGACTTTACTCACTCCTGGACTGAGCAAGGATTTATTTTCCAAAGGGTGTGGAGTAGGGCTCTCTCCACTCATTTATCCTTTTTTTCCTTCTTAAGATGGAAGAAACAGGTATTTGAGGCTGAACTGAATCCACACGAGTACCCTGGCAGGACCTGCTCTTCCCCACGAAGCTGGCACTTCAAAGGAGTGAGACACCACACCTGGCACAGTTTGGTACCGACCTCGTGACTGCATCCCACTGCAGAGGAGTGGATGCAAACTGCCTTGGATGGCATCAAGGGGAGAGAAGGAATGCACTGGGCTGGCACGTTCACCTCCCTTCCCTTGGCCCTACAGACCATATCTGCTCGTTCCACTTTTTGTGTGACGGGTTTTTTATCAGTAAAACCATTTCACTCACCTCTATTTCACTTAATGCACTTCAAGACGGACCCCTGGGGTTCATCCTCCCAGAGATCTGACACTGGACACCTTTTCCCACTTGGCTGTGACTCTCTGTCACACATATTAGGGATTCATGTCAGCTCGCGATTTCGCTTTCTATGAGCATCCTGTCTTATTCCAGCAGGAACTAGAAGGCTTATATAACAATAACTCCCTGTTCCTCAGCTGCTCCACGCTCCCATAGCATCTCACATGGCAAGACTCCTTTTGAAACTTCTCCCTGGCAGCCTGCTCTGGTCTCCCGCAGAGAACCTGAAAAATAACATTTCTTTCCCTGTAATGTTCCTTTGCAACATTTCCTGTAGTTTTACAGCAGACAAGATTAAAAAGAAACAAAACTCCATGACCAGCAGGGAGTTCTGCACTGGGTGACAATTTGAGGTGCACTTGTGCAGTAAGGGATTGTTAGGGTGGCAGTTTGTTACAGCTTTACAGGGAACGGTGTGTGACAGTGCAGTTATATTTAGAGGCTGCCACTCAACTGTGAAACCTCCACTGCCTTGGTCAGAAGCCTCCCCAGTGCTTCAGCGTGTTTTTTCCTTTGTGCTTAACTCGCATTTCAGAGTCAAACTGTGGAAGACAAGTTCTATTCCTTCCTTATTTAACTTATTTTCTTTTAAACTGTACAAATGCTTGGTTTTGGTTTGTAGCTCTGAACTTTCCCTCTTGTGCAGGATGGTGGGCTGCAAATGGTACATGAATTAGGGACTTATCTTTCCCCGTCATCCGTTTTAAAGGCACTGAAGAACTGTATATTCCTGACAAAAAATACATTAATACATAAAATGAACATCAATTCAACCAAAATAATAATAAAAAATTAAGTCTGAGATAATTATTATCTCTAGGAATAATTATCTCTATTTTAAATACAGTAAAGTGTTATTTCCTTGGGTACACAAAGAAGCTTTGCTATAATATCTGCAGGAGCTACTGTAGATTTTTATCCTTCTAATCTCATAACCATCACTAATGTTTTTAATTCCAGATTGCAGCTACCAAAAAGCTTGGGATACACAGCAAAGATTTCATACCCCAGATTCTATATCAATTTCCATGGGCTTGATTTGTGGGTTCCCAGCCCTTGTGATCATGTGCATTTCTCAGCCATTGCCACCAGTTCACTGGGCAGTGTCCAGTTCTCAGTAGCCTACACTGGAAATACTAAAGATATTGAGTTAAAAACCATTTTTATTCTAAACTCCATACAAAACTTACGGTTTTGAGGTGGGTTTTTTGGTTATTTGTGTTGATGTGGTTTTTTCCAATGAAAAATATGACTTAAAGAGAGGGGGAGCTTGGATTTCACAACCAGCCAATTAACTCTTCTCATGAGAATTTCCAAAGTATGCCTATGAAACCTTTACTAAATCAGACAGGTATACCTATTCCTGAAACACATTTCTGATTTCAGTAGCTGAGACATATTTTAAGGAAAAAAAACCCGAAACAACACTTGCAGAGCTTCCACCAGACAGAGCTTGATGCATTTTGTGCCCCTGTAGACTCGCATTTCAAATTCCAACTGCATGCTAGTGCTTCAAGCCAAGAAATGAACCCGACTGCACGGCTATGCAGCTGTAATGGCGTCGTATTTGATGATGTTTACCCTCTATTTAGTCTTGCAAAGAACAAGAGGACTATGTTTAGGATTTCTTAGAAACCAAGCTAAGCCAGCAGAGCCGTGGCTCACGAGACCTGTGCTGCTGTGCTGATGTTACGAGCAAAGCCTGCTCAGTCCTTGGAGTTACGAGTTCCCTGAATCCTTAATCCTTTCCAAATGGCTGTACCCTACATTAACTGCAAGAGTAGGTGTTAAGTTTTATCATACAATTTGAAACCATACTACTGCAATTTACTTCACTGAGCTGACTAAGCTTCCTGTGAGAACTGGAGCCAAGCTTTGTGCTGCAGGTGGGTAGGGACAGGAGCAGCGCTGACCCCAATACTGTAGCATTAACTAAAAGTTTCCCTGATTCACAGGATTATGCTATAGCCATGTTGCACTTTCAGTCAGAAATTGTTACTTTTAACTCTGTTTCTGAAGCATATTGAGCTTCGTAAGAAATTCTGTTTGCAATGGCTGAAACCATTTTTTGCCATTTGAAATTAATATAATCAGTCTGAGTTTTCTTATACTATTCTGTTTTTGCCAAAGAAGAGTTTATCCTTAGTGCAACATCAGTAGAACATCCAGTTTACAGGAGTGATGGTAAAATTAAACTACATTATTTTGCAAGCCTTGAAATACATCAGCGTAGCAACAGCAAACACAGAGCTCACAGAAACACTCTACATTTTAGTAAATACAATCATTATTTCTCACTTCTTGTTGCCCTTGTACCTGCAGCCACATGAAGGGTGAACCGTTGATTATTTCCACTCTAAGTCCTGGCACTGACCTTTTCCAGACACTGTTATTTTTCTACTGAACCATCCAATAATTACTAAGAGAAGAGATGAAGAGCACTGGAAATGTTTTCTTGGGCATGTTTACTCCAACATGTTTAGGCAGTTTCATTAAGTTTAACAGAAGCTGGCTGGTTTGATATATACACTATATAGTGTTCTTTCATCTTTAGGTCTTACAGTTCATAAACAACTGGTGTTAGGTTAAAAAGATGGAAGACCCACAAAAGTGGAGCCTTTAACAACTAAGTTATGTGTTGGGTAACAGAGGGTTTGGGGGCGACTCTCAAATATTTCGTTCTAGGCCTCCCAAAAAAGGGGGACTGAAGCTGCCAGACAGAATGAAACCAGGAGAAAGATCCTTCCTGCTTCAGAACTAGAGGAAAAGCAATTCAGTCAGAAGGTGTCTCTTCTCTTCCTGCCCCCACTGTGAGAAGAGAAGGAACAATTCTGAGTTACTAGGTCAGCATAGTCTGCAAGGCTTTGCAGAATAACAAAGATGCAAGTACTTTCCTGTGCCTAAGGCTTGCCCTCTCAAAAAGACATAAATATAAATCATACACACATAAATATATATATTCATTAATTTTATCCTTTGCTGAGCACTTTCAGAGATATTGTAACAGCTGGGCAAGGAATATATTTTCAGCAATATTTTTTTTTAATACTTTTGAATACTGTTTCATGTTTCCACAAATAGTAATACATCTCTCATATATACCAGTGCACTGCAACAAATATTTCTGATGGCTGGTTTGTCTGGTTTGAAGAGTTAACCTGACCTTGTTCTTTGGAGAGAATTCTTTTCAGCTGAGATATCTAACTCTTCTCATATGACCTCAAATGCAGCCACTTTCCACCTCCCACACTCAACTGTGGCTCTTTTGTCACCACCAATCTGTTGAGTGGAACTGCACGTCCAATAATGACTTTTTGTAAGAAATTAGATTAAGAAGCTAATCAGGGAAAGCCATTTCTGTGTGTTTTAATACTTTTGAAACAAAGTGAAAAAGGAGAATATGTCAAGCTTGTTATAAGTTACTAAGTGGCCGATTAAATTAAAAGAGCCAATTTATAAATAAAAAAGGTACAATTTATTTAACAAGCAGTAAATAGGCAAAAACCACGCGTGGGGCTGCTAGCCCCCATGGCTAACAGC
>JAWMRA010000113.1:5993866-6005645 GCA_035584735.1 Pseudotriccus pelzelni | reverse complement strand
AAATCTTTATCAACCTATTTCTGTCTCAACCAAAAATCCCTAATCCTAATTCTCCTTCAGCAGAGAACATCTTGTTTGTAGAGAATGTACCTAGAACAACATAACAGACATAACAGACTGATACAATAGAGTCAAAGCTATTCAGAGACCTCAGAAACCTTGAAGCTCGTCCAAGCAGAACAAAGGATCATGACAAAGATGAAGGTGGGAGGAAGGGGTGGTCTTTTTGAGATCCCCAACCCAATTCAGGAAGCGTGCCTGAGGGAGGTCCCATGGGATGGACAGTTTTGGGAACTGGGTGTAACTATAATGTAATGGTTAAATATTATAATTAGCTAGTGTTATAAAATTGTAAGGCCTATGCTATGTGTGGGGGGTAATATACAATGTATATATTGTGCCTTTAAAGTGCTTTAATTAAAGAATTGCTATTTACATTTCTATACTAAAATTGTCCAGAGAATTTTTTCTTCAATTTTAGGTAACATGGGTTTCTGGAGAATGCACATTCCAAATGACAATCTGATTATCAGCCTGCTTGATCAAGTGATCCAGAAAAAAAATATTTCAAATTAAGATCTGAGGCCCACTATACTCCAACTGAAACAGAGATGCTAACAGTGTATGTGAAGGGGCTTGAACTGCTTTGGAAGTGATTGGTACTGAACCACAGCTCCTCCTGGCACCCCAACTGCCAGTGCTGGGCTGGATGTTCAAATGGAGGGTCTTCTCTACACATCATGCAACTGATACTACATGTAGTAAGTGGGTCACACTGATCACACAATGAGCTCAAAAAAGAAACCCAGTCATGCAGGAATCTTGCAAGTGATCATGGACTGTCCAGAAGGCAAAGATTTTGAAATTTCTCCAAAGGAGGAGATAACACATGTTGAAGAGGCTCCACTGGATAACAAATTATGAGAAAATAAGAAGCAATATGCCTTGTTTATTGATGGGTCTTGCCGTCTCATAGGAAAGCATCAGAGATGAAAGATGGCTCTATGGAGTCCCCTATGACAAGTCACAGAAAATGCTGAAGGATAAGGTGAATCCAGACAGTTTGCAGAGGGGAAAGCCATCCACTTTGTAGCTGGGAGAATGCCAAAACTGATACCAGTACACCCTTGAAAGCTCAACAAAACAATATTTATTACAAAGAAGTGTGTCCAACAAGAGGAGAAAATGAGACAGGAAAGAGGAGGGAAATAAGCCCTCAGTAAAACCCCCCACTCACTCAGATGTTACTTACAAGGTTGTCTTACTGAGCCCAGAATGACTAGAATTCCCCATAGCAGAAGCTGCATCCTCGGAGCATCAGCAGACTCACAAGGTAGCGGGCATCCCTGCAATGTTGTCCTCCATGTGAAGCTTGATTTTACTCCCAGCATGAGCTATCTGCTTTTTTATACAATTAGCCAGTGACGTCTACCTGTTATAAGTTACTAAATGGCCGAATAAATTTAAAGAGCCAATTTATAAAAAAAAAGGTAAAATTTATTAACAAGCGGTAAGTAGGCAAAAACCACGCCTGGGGCTGCTAGCCCCCATGGCTAACAGCGCAGATTGTTCTTTCCTTTGGTCTTTTGTATCCTTTCAGGTTCGGTTTATCTCTTCTTGTTATCAGTAGCTGTCTGTCTTCTTGGCTTCCAGTAACTCTTTTAGATATGTAAATGAATGTCCAGGTGTTTCCAGGAATCACTTCTTTGAAGGATTAAGCTGTTAAAGAAATAGTTATCTCATAGCTAGTACTAGTTACTTATAATTTTTTTACGGACCAAACCAATTTATTACAAAGCTCATTTCAGCTTAAGGGGGTGAGCGTAAAACTGTCTTACTGTACAGAAAGCTTTCTGCTCTTTCAGAAAGTCAAAATAGGGCATGCTAATAATATGGCATTTGGGAAAAGGTATGCATTATTTTAAGGCTAATTTGATAAATTGCCATCATTAAGGTCTTGATAATGGCTGGGTCTAATGCAGCTGCTCAGGTATATAATAATAGTATGATGCCTGCTCTTTGGGGTTTTTTCAAGAAAATGCTGTAGTTCAACTCAAGCACTGGTGACAGAACAGGCTGGTTGTCACCACATGTCAACCTGGGGGACAGAATTCAGCTCTTAGAAATCATGTAATTAGTGCCTTGGTTCGAGACAAGAGAAATAAAGATTAGTATTACCCAAAGAAATCTCTCTAGGATACAGATTGAGATAATTAATAACATATATTTAATTTATATTTAAATCATACCTGAATCAAACTCAGAGCAAAGCAGGAGGCAAACACAGAGCTGAATTCCAGAGACATAGGACCAAGTTCCACTGAGCATTTTGGTTCCACCAGGCTCAGTGGGGAACACTGATTTTATATTCCCCCCAAATTTAGGCATTTATGGGGCACTTGGAGCAGGAGTGTGGCTGCCTTGCCCTGCCTTATGGGCAATAAAGGCAGAAAGGTGCTTTCAGAGATGATGCAAGTCTTAGATGGGGATCAAAACCCTGGAAGAACTAATCCCTCCCTTATTTCTAGAGTCTTAACTGAGGTTAAATGGGTTCAATTTAGGACTGAAAAGGTTGGATCCATAATGCTTGTCTTGATCAAATTTTAAAACATGCAAGAGAATTTTTACAAATAATTTTCATACACTGCTTTGACCCCAAGTAGCCACTGGAAATAGAAATGCTATTTTATTATCAGACAAAGTAAATACTTACCAAATTAATATACAAGCCCCTGGTAGATTTGTTATAAGTTACTAAATGGCCGAATAAATTTAAAGAGCCAATTTATAAATAAAAAAGGTAAAATTTATTAACAAGCGGTAAATAAGCGAAGATCCAGGCATGGGGCTGGTTAGCCCCATGGCTATCAGCAAATGATTGTCCTTTTCTCTCGTCTTTTGTACTCTTTTCAGCTTCGGTTTATCTCTTCTTGTTATCAGCAGCCGTCTTCTTGGCTTCCAGTAAGTCTTCTAGATATGTAAATGAATGTTTATTGAGGTTTAGGTGTTTCCAGGAATCACTTCTTTGAAGGATTAAGCTGTTAAAGAAATTGTTAATGTATAGCTAGAACTAGTTACTTATAATTTTTTACGGACCAAACCAATTTATTACAGATTTACCTTTTTTCTCTTTTCCCTGAGCTCTACTAATATTTAAGTTTGCTGGTGTCCACATGACCCAACAGAAATTTTGGAAGGAAGTCATTATTACCCAGAACACAAAAGGATAAAATAGTCCAAAAATTACTCTTCTTTGAATGGAATTTACGTGGGAAAGAACAGAGCACATTTCTTCTTGATATTTCTGATTCTACAACCACATCAATAAGAAGATATTTTTATTATACTGACCAACATTTCTGGGGGAGAAAAAAGGGCACTAGAATAGCTGTTTTGTCATTAAAGATTTCATGATGGCAGTTGAAAGGGCGTAATTTGTTTTTAATATAATATTTAATCCACACTTAATTACGAAAGGAAACCGTGTAATCCACTTAATGAGATGAAGTTAAAAATAGCAAAAAGAGGCACTAAAATACATAATGAATTTTGGCAACTGCTTATATTTAGGGAAATAATAAATTCTATCCAAGAAATGAAGAACTGAGAGGGGAAGCAAATTCTCATTGTGTGCCTGAAGTCTGAGGGGCTCTTCACCAGGGCACCAACAATCTTCAGAGCCAATAGCTCATGATCTCATTAAACCATGCAAGACTTTATGCATATTAAAACACTAAGGTCTGGCTTATTGCTTAGAACTGCTGCAAAAGTGTAAAATCTCACTTAGTTCTACTGCTGCTTTCCTGTCCAACTATACCAAAGTTCTTTTGAACTGGAAAGCTGCTCTGAGAACTTCTGTACTGAGTTATTTTCCTTCTCAGATTGGGGAAATCCATCCACATCTGGTTTGGTCCTCAGAATTGTCATTATTCTGTCATCAGAGAATTCTGTGATCAGTTCACAAAATAGGATGTGCTATAAAGCCCTAAGCATGTTAAAAAATAATGGGCAGATAGCAGGTTTTCACCCTTCACTTTTCATATGTGAATGTTCTTTGCATCAAAAATAATCTACTGTGTAAAGGCTGTATATCTACAGTCGGTAAAACTGTAAAAAATAAAGTTGTCTTTAGCTAAATGGGTCTCTTCTAGAATAAAAATATCATCTTGTTCCCTCAAAAAAAATTGAAAGGAATTAAGAAATAAAATTTGAGGGAAACAGGTAAAAAGGTGTTAAATATACAGTACTTAGTTCAATTAAATGCTATTTAAAGAATAAGCAGTTCTAAAGACATTTACTTGGTTCTTCATGTAAGTGTGTTAAAACATAATTTGATCACTGTGTTGACCCTGAAGGGCTGCAATCCATGACCAACTCAAGAGCTGGAAGCTCCAGATCTAAGGCTGGAAGTAAAGTTCACCTTTTTCAAAAGTGAAAATAAGTAACCGTTGCAAATAAGGCCTGTAGTAGCTTCTCTGACATGAGCTCTCAAATCAAGATTAAATGACTTTTGCATCCTTTACTGAAGCCACAAAGGCTTCTCCTGAATTCCAAAGGATGTCCCCAAGAGATGACACCCCAAAGACAGATATTGAGCCCCTAAAGGAGTCAAGACCAAGCCCAGGCACAAAAAGCTTTACCAATCAACATGAAAATTCCAAGATACTTTCGAGCCAGCAGGACTGGAGCCTTCAAAAATTAATGGACTGTATCATATGAAGCTGCCAACATGAGGCAAACAGAGATCCTTAAGTACATCCTCCCCTGTATCCATAAATCAATCTGTAATAACAACTGCTACTGCTGCACTAAACTTTTCCTTCCAGATACTTACCTGGAAAACAGAAACATGCCTCCTCATGTGCCCATTAAAAACAATCAGTGTTGTTGATGCCTTCTCAGGTGATTTAATCCCTCTGTGTGTTCTTCCCTTTCTTTAACAATTTGTATGACGCCTTTCCTCATTTTTATTCACTTATTAGCACAGCAAGCAGCTACTTGGGGAAGGGGGAGAAAAGAAAAATAACCTCAGACCGATGGGATGGAAAAAGCTTAACATAAGAAGGCAAAAAGAGGCAGATTTGCTTGGTCTCAAAGCAGTTGCCATGGCACTGCATCTGACTTGTCTGCAGATTTACTCTCCGGCAGGTAGCAGCAGGCACAGAAGTCAGTTTTCATCCTCTCTAGGAGAGGAAATTTATTTTCCCCTCACCTCTTGGGCACTAAAACTCAACCTTGTTCACAGTGCCAAGAAACACTGAACTGACCCTGAATCCCACATGCAGTAGGAGTTCAGCCTACACCATTCCCCACGCTGATTCCTCTCATTTTCAGCCTCTCACCTTCACCACTAAACCTGTCCCAGTGAACCTCTCCCCAAAACTTTTGCAGTGTTTTGCATAGCAAAGCAATTCCTATTGCTCCACTAGTTTTAATCCTCTTGAATCTACGACATACTTCTTCCTTTCTTCAGTGAAATTTGACTTAGCCAAGTGACCAGGAAGACACTGGAAAAGTTCAAATATCTTCAGAATAGTTTGTTAAGCATTTTCAATGATTGCACCTGTGAAACTATATAATGTGAAAGAAGTACTCCTTCTACAACTTAACCTTGTCGAATAAGCTGATAAAAGGACAGATTTCCTGCAGCCTCAAGGGAAGCTCTTTGGATGCACTTTTTCACCTGAATGACATCACCTATTCTCAGTATTCCCAACAGTCATTTCTGCCTCTGAGTGATTTCAATCTCTGCTGGCTGTACTCCCAGCTCTGATTTTTAGCCTTGTCACCTCCCAACACAAAAAAAAAAAAAAAAAAAGTTTGTTTGTCAGCTCTTCCCCCTATCAAATTTGTTCTTCTCTTCCATCATCAGAACACTCAAACCTATTTCTCCTTATCTAAGCTGTTGCTAAATCCTCTTTGCTTTCCTTTCACATTATTCTGTAAACCTGTTGTCCCCTCTCTCTGATCCCAAAACCATAGTAGATAGTTTTGACATTACCCCTTTTCCTGCTTGTCATCCCGAGTTCTTTGGTTTATTGGGAATACAGCTGCCAGCCACCGAACCCTCAGCACCTGCTTTTGCCACTCTTTTACCTTTGACATCACAGTTAGGCTTTTTGTTTTCAGCTTCAGGAGTCTCCAGCTCTTCCCTGAACTGGTATCTCAGGCTTTAGCTTGGCCTGTGATGCCCTCTGAGCTCTCCACTCTGAATATCCTTTTTAGAGTGTTTTCCCCACAGCTGCACACATCATTAGCTCAACAGCACTTTATATTTTTGGTAACAAGGAGATGAAGCAAAACTGCTATCTTGAGTCAGGTGACCAGACAAGGCCTTTGTCCTTTAGGAGTCCCTCTATTTTCCAGCTGGACACAGAACTATAACCAATGTGCTGCTCTGAACTTCATTGTATTTGAGGAAAAAAAATTCCCAGAAACTTTCAAGCCACTTTTCAACCTTGGTACTTCAGGGCCTGAGCAACAAGGGGCAAACAGAAACAATGATTAAGATTTGTTCTTTAATTCTCTGTGCCTCCTGCCCTTCCTTTGCAGAGGCTCCTCCACCAGGAGCCTGCTGCCTCAAACTGGAACTTGCAGCCCTGTAACTACCTCACTGTTTAGAACAGTGACATTATTTCTATACTGGATGGTTTGTAGTACACCTTTCATTCCCTTTCAGAGCAGCATATGATAATAATTACCAGCTTTAAAACCCAGTACCAAATACAGCAGAGGGAAACACTGATTGCAGTAACGTGGCAATCCAGAGGTCAGAGAGTTCCAGACCTGTCCCAGCCAGGCTGTGTGACCCACTGTTACATTCCACATGCAACTAATTCCCACACAAGCAATAAAAATACCTGAGCTCAAGCCAGCTACGAGGCTTATCTCCCATGTCTAGCCACACTCCAGTTCTGCAGCCTCACATCTTTATACCTTTCTCTTCTTACATTTTTCAGTGAATTTGCTTTAGTCAGACTGGAGCACTTCTCACATTTGCTTTCCATGAGCACTCAAACAATTGAGTTTTCCTGACATAAATGCCTGTGGAGAAGGAATGAACGTCAAGGTCTTAAGCCAAAGCATTTGTGTCTAGCTAACATATGATTCAATGCAGAGATGATGTGCATTCTGTCACTCAGTCCATGGAAAGAAACACACCACTGTGATTTATGATTGAGCACCCCTGAGCAACACAGCTTGGAAATGAAAAACTAGCAGAGAGTTCTCTGCAGTGTGAAAAGGGGAAGGCAGGGCATGAAAAGGGGAAATGGAAAAATACATGTGGAATCTAAATCATTCAATAAAGTTAATGAAAAATATGATACTGTACTTTTAGAAATCTTGAGCTTTTGGTCTCTCATTAGTTTTGAGGGTGAATTTCAATACACAAGTTGTGAGCCACCTCTCTTTCCTGAGTTTCTTTCCATTGTCTTTGCTATTCCAGTTCCTGGTGAAAGAAGCAGGTCTTCATGGGTATCACACATGTTCCTCTACTACAGCTGTACCTTTCCAAATTACGTTTCCATTCCATCACAAGCCTCCTTCTCCTCTCGTCAATTTGTACTGCGTTGCTCAGTAAACTTCACCGGAACATACCTTGTTTTATAAATATTTATGCCTTTGGAGAAAAAAGTTAAATACAGACAGTGACATAGAGTTAATTCTATTTCCAGAGCTGGACAAGCTGCAAAATAGCTTAATGCAAGTGACATAACCGCAAACATAGACAAAAACAGAGTAATCATATCAGTATTTATGCAAAATAAACTATATAAAAATGAAATGTGCATATTTGACTGAAATGCAACTATATAAGGCCCATTAAATGCTGATTTTAATGTCCTCATTACTGTTAAATGATTTGCTTCTCGTTCACCATTTAGTAAAAAGAGTCAGTTAACGGCACTATACTGGAGTTTTTAGTACTATATTTTTTTAAAATAATCATGCTCAGAAAGTCTGTTCTGCAAAAGCACTGCTGAAAACATGATTACTAGAGAAACACTAGGATGAGAAGTGTCTTTCCCCTGCAGTATCTCTGGAATATTGCATTCCCATTCTCTCTTGAAAGTGAAACCTGTGTATAGGATTTAGTAACTTTTCCCCATTTTAGTTTCAGTTTCTCTGTTGTGCAAGAGAAGGCAAGAGGGAGACAACGCTGACAGATATTTCAACAGCTATTTATTCATTGCAGAACTGCTCTGCTTCCAAGAGATGGTAAAAATCTGTGCTGGGGAAAAAAAAATCACAGAAGAGAAAAATCAAGCCCTGGACTACAGTGCAAATATTCTTAGTGATGTTCCTTTACTTACCCAGCCTTGCAGCCAACTTCTAAACTTGCCCAGATATCCATTTTTTACATCCAAAAATTCTTGGGAAACAGGGCTTTGCTTTGTGCTTACATCTAGCCCTGATGTAAAGCATTTTATAGAGAAATACAAATTATGATTTCCACTTTAATAAGATCATAGAGTCATAGAACAGTTTGGGTTGAAAGGGCGCTTTAAAGGCCATCCTCTCTGCAGTGAGCAGGGACAACTTCACCTGGATCAGGTTGCTCAGAGTCCCATCCAACCTGACTGAACATTTTCAGGAATGGGAACTTCTTTATTATTTTATTTTCTTTTACCTGCAGAGGTGAGGGCAGCCCTGAAGTGCTGCTGGGACTGGGGAGCAGCCACCCATGTGCCAGACCCCTCCTGCACTGCATGGGAATAACTTTATTCCTATAATTAGGATTAAGTGAGGCTGCTCTCACATTCTGCGTCAGGCACAAATTCCTGCACAGACCAACAGAACTTTTTACTTCTTACCAGATCTACTGCCAAAATATCCTAATCATAGAATCAGATCTTTACTCATCAGCTACTGGTGAAGAGAGATGCACTGATTTACTGGGTAAGATATGAATACACTCCCTCAAGAGATTTATTTAAAACTTTGACCTACCTTTTCTGTGGCTCCCTCTGAACAACAGACCTGAGAACACTTCTCCTGCATAAGAACTTCTATTTTAGCTCAGTTTGAGGGAGCCCAGCAACAGACTTTTCTCCCCTTGTAATAAACTGGTTGTGTCTGTAAAAAAATTATAAGTAACTAGTTCTAGCTATAAGATAACTATTTCTTTAACAGCTTAATCCTTCAAAGAAGTGATTCCTGGAAACACCTGAACCTCAATAAACATTCATTTACATATCTAAAGAGTTACTGGAAGCCAAGAAGACAGACACCTACTGATAACAAGAAGAGATAAACTGAAGCTAGAGTACAAAAGACGAGAGAAAAGGACAATCATTTGCTGATAGCCATGGGGCTAACCAGCCCCACACGTGGGGCTTCGCTTATTTACCGCTTGTTAATAAATTTTACCTTTTTTATTTATAAATTGACTCTTTAAATTTATTCGGCCATTTAGTAACTTATAACAATTTGGTGCGTTGGCCGGGAATCCAAAATTTTCGACGCGGATTTCCACTCATGGGGAGGCGCGCCCCGTCTGATCTCAGACGGCCCCGTGATCAGGAAAGTCGCTGCCGAAAGCCTGGATCCCTGAACCCCTCTAACTGACAGTAAATAAACGAAAAGGATGTACAAAACCCCTTAAGTTTTGTGCACGAAGACCAGAACGAAGACCTCAGGAGCAGGTAAGTATAGCCATTTTGGTTGGGGTAGTGATCCTGACGTGAGCCTGTGTGAGGTGTGTGTTTAAAGGGCACGTCGGAGGATGGGGCAGAGAGAGAGGGGATCTCCTGCTTCCATGGGTAAGAGAGACCCGAACAAATTGCCTAGCATGCCGCTGGAAACCCCTCTGGGGCGGACAATTAAGTGCTAAAACAATTTGCCCAGGAGGAAGAATAGCTCGTACGGACAGAGAGTCTGTGCATTGAGAGAAACTCAGATCCTAAAGTGTCTGTGTGTGTGTGCCCTGCAGAGTGAGCGAGCACGTAACCTTTCGCTGTGCCCTGCCGGTTTTTGCAGCTCTTCAGGAACTGTTAACGGATTATTTTTTTTTTAGTTTTACTTTCTTTTTTTTGGCAGCCGGGGGGGGTGGTGTTGAAGCTCCGCCGCTCTTTGGGGAAAGGCCCGTGCCGCAGCTTCTCGTGGCTGTCCCGCGCTCCCAGGGCTCGGTGCTCCCGTGAGACAGAGGGGGCACTTCCCCGGCCCGGGGCAGTGTGGCGGGGTCGGCCTGGCGGCCCGGGGCGGCGCAGAGACCGGGAGCGGGTGGCGCTGGAAGCGGCTCACAGCCATGTGGGGGGGCGGGGAAGCGATTCCATAGCCCAGACCGTGTGGTGAAACTGGTCGGGGGCGAACAGCGCGTCCCGTGGTCTCATTCCTATCTCCTTCCCTTAATATAACACTGCGTCCCTTGCAATTTTTCCCAAGCTGTACATGTGTATATCAGTGCTTGCTGCTTTCCCATGGCGGGGGGGGAGCCTGGTTGACTAATTTCTTTTACTAACACGCCAATTTCGGCGGCGACTTCCGCGGTGTTCCGGGGGACTGTTCGCGCTGTCCAGAGACCTCCCGGTGGCCTAAAGGCGGCTGCCGGCACTCTCCAAGGGACTTCGGCCTGGCGGCCGGAGCTTTCCGCAGTTTGCTACCGGCTTCTGGGCTAGACCAGCACGTCTTTTACTGGCACTCAAAAAGTGTGTGTGTGTTCACAGAGGGCTAGGCCCAAAAAGCAAGTTTGCAGACAGTGGCGCGGGAGCCGTGACGTCAGAAATTTATAATGTAGCCGCTTGTATAAAAAAACCCTTAATTTACGTGTGCCTGTGAGCTGGGGGGAAGAACAATACTACGATTCCCCACCCAGAGTTAACAGCCAAGTCCAATATAAAAAAACAAGTGTAAAAACATACGTTGTGTGAATATTTTGTAGCGAGTGCTATGAGATGGGAGTTTGCAGAGAGAATGGAGAATTTTTGGAAAGTCTGTTGCGTCTAATAAGGCTTTTTTTTTATTGGTTGAGCATGTGAGAGAGAGTGCACAGAGTAGTGAAGAGACAAAAGATGTGCTTGAAACCGCATGAAATTCATGTATAGAGTGACAAGTGTCCGGGGAAGACAGTCAGTCAAAGCAGAATGTGAAAGTAACTTGTAGAGGAGTCTGGCCGGAGTGCGCGGAGAATGAAAACAGAAAGTAATAGATTGTTAATGGAGAAAGTGTACAATATAGAAAACAAAAAGAGTAGAATATTGAAAGAACTCTATTTGAGGTTTTGGCTTTGGGTACATGAATTTGCCCTGGCCAGAGTCTGCTGTGAAAAGTTATCTGTCGTGATGAGCTAAGAGATTGCAGTTTGCCTTTGTGAAAGAGAACCATTGAAGTTTGCCTTTGTGAAACAGATCTTGCTTGCAAAAGACACATGCCTGTGGGCCTTTGCATTCAACTAAACTTACACTAATTATTAAACGAATGTTTCCATCATGCAAGTACTATGTTTGTTAAACATAGACAAAGAGATACTGGAGAAGTGCATGCGATGACGTTTCTAAACCCTTTACTAAGGAGAGAATGTAAAATGAATGTAAAATCTATAAAACTGAAACATTTAAGTAGATCTACAAAACTGTGCTTTCTAATAATTGACTACTAACAATATTTGAGTTACTTCTAACTTTTTTTTTAAGTCCAAAGCAATCAGAATAATAAAACTGCTATTCTAATACTAATTAACACCTGTTGTTATAAGTTAGCATGACACTGGAGAACTTAAAGAGGCCAATTTATAATAAGTATAATAATTTTATTAGTAAATAGATAAGCAGAAACAGCG
>JAWMRA010000113.1:5945176-5985344 GCA_035584735.1 Pseudotriccus pelzelni | reverse complement strand
TGCTATGCAAAGGGGCACAGCACTCTGTCTCCTTCCGATGGGAACTCAAGCAAGCGACTCCAGCCGTGCCAACAGCACAAATCCCCAGAGCAGCGGTCCGGCTGCTCCCTCCAGCTTCCCGAGCACCGGCCACACTGACCACACACCCCCCAGCCCCTGAAAACCGCCCTAGATCTCCTCCCAACTTTACAAAGCCCTGTTTCCCTGGAAACAAAGTAGGGTCGTTAGCACAGACAATAGAGCTCTGCCAGGTCTTTGTACCCAGCCATTTAGTTACCCAGTTACTTAATTCCCCTTCCCCCCCACACACACTGAGGCAGGGGAAAGGTAAAATTCCAAGAACCAAACCATGACAGATCTCACCTAAACTTTCCCTCTGTCAGTTTAAAGCCCCTTGTCCTGTCACTCCATGCCCTTGTAAAAAGTCCCTCCCCAGCTCTCTTGCAGCCTCTTTAGGTACTGGAAGGCTGCCAAAATATCCAGCTGAAATGTATCCAGCTCCAGCCTATCACACACTTTGAGGGCAAATAAAATGCCCCAGTATTCACCATTCACTGCTCCAAAATAAAGTTCCAAACAGGAACACTTTTTCCAAGAAGGTCTTTGTCTCTTCCTCTATCAATGTACCTTGTACCCCAAGGAACAGCTCCAGGTCATGGGGGAAATCCACATGGACTACACCTTGGTGAAAAATCCTGGACATCAGCTGCCATGACAGAAACAAGAGCGAAATGTGAACAAACACCCCAAACCAAGAGGGTGTTTGCTCAAAATCTGGTAAGATTGTCTGCAAATGAACACCTGAAACAGTAACCAAGCAGTTACCACGAGACCTCAGGTGGGAAAGAAGAATCAGCTTAAAAATCAAGTGTAAAAAGCACCAACATTTCTAACAGTGAGAAGAGAGCAGTGAAAACCTGGTGTGATACCAGGAAGGTGCTCTCTGGCACCTCGAACTCTGCTGAGGCCTGAGGGAGAATCCTCCCCGCACTCCTGGCATGGGCTGCGAGCACAGGGAGCAAAATGGTATAGGCTGCTCCTGTGGTGTCACCTCCTCTTGGAGGGACAGAGGTGGGCATGGACCTGCAAACTTAGGGTGGGGAGCTGCTGTAGGAGCTTAGGTATCTGAAGGTTTTGTAAGGCTCTAGCAGTCATTAATCTGTGATACTGCTGCTATTAATCCTGCATGGATAGTTCATGGACTAACTGTTAATTACAAGCCATCAGTAAATCACCAACCACCTCAATTCTAACTTGATTTAAGCCAAGAGCTGTTTACCCCTACAAGCAGCACGCGCACTCCCTTCACACTGATATGTGGCCTTCATTTTAACTATCTCAGGTTTTCATTTTTCTTTGTTTATTCTCTTTTTTCTTCACCCGAGGGCCCCAGGGTATTCAGGAAATCAACCCAAAAGGTACACGAGTCACGCTTGCTTCAGTTCTCAGACTGATCCCCATCAAACTACTGCAATGACTGCACTCCCCCCCAAAGTAATGGCTCCAAAACCTGGGCCAAAATAGGTCACGTCTTTGAAAAGTAGATATTAAATTCTTGGGTTAGACAAATGAAAATTTAAGAGGTTTAACATATATGCTAGCTTTCTTAAACAAGATGCTCTAATGAATTTATTCCACTAGATCTGCTTTTTGCTTCAGGAAATGCCAATTAAGCACCATATGAAAGTTTGGTGTGTTTCTCTCCCTCCAACTGACAAAGTTCAGTGTTAGCTCTTGTTTTTTCTAGCAAACATTAAAAGAGCATCATTCATATTTCCTTTTTAAGCAGAGTTTAAAAAAATACAGTTCAATTTAATTCTGTATGCTTCACTTCTGTACTGCTGCCGCTGACACTTTAATAAATTAGAGGTAATGAAGGATCCTTTCCCATGTTTTAAGTTCACAAATTCTCAGAGTCTTTTGAAAGCACAGAACATAGGGATGAGCTTCTAAACAGACTTGCATAAAACTACAAGATCTGTCAGTCTATAATCAAAGACATAGCCCAAGCAGGCTCACTGATCTGTGACTCAGCCCCTGAAATAAAATCCCAATATTCATTAAGTGTACACATGCTTCTTCTAAACTTATTTTTATTTTATTGATGGGCTCCTAACTTTTGATTAGTCAAAATAATTCTTTTTTCATTATTCTGCTATCAGGAGGAAAACCTTCAGTATTGTGCATGAAGATTTTTAAAATTAACTTTAAGCTTACAGGAGATGTTATGTCACCTTAGCAACTACTTTTTAGAAGTTACTTACTCTGCAAAAGCTGATTCTGAACATGCACTTAGAGTTTAAAATAATTTCTAGGCTAGCAACTGGCAACAACATTCTTCTTCATTACAATTTTAGAAAGCCATGAAGACTTTTAAATCTGAAAAAGAGAATTAAAAGGAAACAGAGCCTTATGTGACAAAACCAGCTTTTCATAGTAAGTGTTTTCAAAGTATTTAATTCAAGTGACTAGTAGAAACCAGAGTAAGACAGAATTTTAAGAATACTACAAGAAAAAAAAACATAACTGTAGTTAAAAATTTATATAAAAGGCAGTTATTTAAATGCAGTTAGCCAGGGAAATAACACCTTACCTGCCAGTTACACATCCCCCAATTCCAGCCAACACTGTTCCATTAACATATTTATTACTCCTCACTTCTACTACTCCCCAGCCTTTTTCCAAATTAATGGAATATCTAAATTTTTCCTCCCTAAGTGCTAGGAGGCAAACCACTCATCTATCTCTGTTCAGAAGGTACATTTCCCCATTACTTTGCTGTCTACATATTCCATCCCTGAAATATGGAATTAAAGAACTGGAAATCCTTTCTTTTCTCCTTAACTCAACTGAGCACTGTAGGAGCCCTTCTCCAATTAACATTTACCCAGCACATTCCACCTCCTCATTCCCTCACCACATCTGAGTCACAACCAGCTCCTCAAGTGACTGGAAATTCACCTACTAAAGCAAAAAAAAAAAAAAAAAAGTCTAAACTTATATTAATTTGGCAGAGAACTTCACAGAAACCTTCATCTGGGAAACTGGAGAGAATCCCCCTGAAATAAAGGAATTTTATTTAAGACAGACAAGATCTGGAGAGAGATGCAGTATCTGGTATTGAATCCACTGATGAATTTAAGGGAAAAAAAAAAAAAGAGGCTTTCAGAGAAGTAAGTTCTTGGTTTAGATTTATTCTTCAGAGGGCCATAAAGGTTATCAGAGCACTCATAGCCTCTCTCCCTTTTTCCAGGAGGGTTGCTCTTCTTTTATAAGGAAAGCTAAAGATGATCTCATTCCCATTGAATAATTATGGATTAGGCTTGTAAAGAAAAGCAGGACACAATATTCCTGCCCTCCTTATCATGGTGTTTTATACCTTTATTTCTTGTTCAGAGTGAAAGCCTGGTAGACAAAATAACCCCCCAAATTTGGATCTTACGGGTAGGAAGGTTTCTGCCTATCTGGCCTGTTGGGTTTGTGCCACACACAAGTCCTGTTAAACTCCACCTGCTGGATAACCTTATAAAAAGTCTCAGAAAAAAAGCTTTAAAAAGGCTTATAAAAAAGCTTTTGTTCCACCAGTATTGATACACCACCCAGATACTCTGATAAAACTGACTGAACTGTATATTTGATTATATGTTCTTCATCCTTTTCTTTTCTACCCATCTCTATCTGTGTTAAAATCACGTGGAATCTCTGGGCAGATATTTTTCCCAAACTCCCCATGTTAATGGGCTGTATTTTTAATTAATATCAATTTTTTATAATGCATTTATAGACAGGAAAAGTTCTAGCTCCATGTCACAGCCAAGGAGAAAATGATATTTCTTGTTTTCAACCTCTAACACAGAAAGCAGAAAGTAATGTGTAAATGTAATTTTAAACTAATATTTAAAGTATCACCTTTAGTTATTCAAATCTCAAACACTTCAGACAGTAACTTTTTACTCATAATTTCCAACCCACAAAAGACATAGTAATTTAGATAATTTTATTTGCTGGTATTTTATCTTATGGATGTCTTATAAATACACCTGCCATCATTCTCTACTTCTACAACATATCATTCTTTATCACGATCTATCATCCTTGAGGAATAATTAAAAAATGAGGGAGGCTAAGATTCACACAAGATTTGTAAATCATACCTGGAGTAGGCTGTGATACAGAATGCTAGAGGAGATGTTACTTTTGTAAATAGTCATTTAATCAAAAGCTGGGAGAGCATGTATTCATTCAGAAAACTGATCAAATATTTCTCTAGAAACAAAAAACAGACACCATTTTACACCAACGATGCTGTGGCAGAGGCAGTACAAAGCCGTAAAACCCTGTTGTGTGTACATTATTATCATTTCAGAATGCCACCACTAAATAAGCACAAGTGAAAACCATCTGCAATGAGAAGTTTCACAGAAGCTTCCAGACAACCATCATTTCTGGTGAACAGCTATTTTTTTCCTCTGGAAATAAGTCCTTCTATTTTTCCCAGATCTCCAAATGAAACTGTTGCAGAACCTCTCTGGGCAGGTTTTGCCTAAGGAAACAAAATAAAAGGAAGTAGAAAATAAATATATATTGGGCTGATTTTAAGTTAAAATGTTTTATAGAAACCTTTTAAAGCATCAGTTATTTAAAAAGTCAAACAGAAAATAATTCAGTTTCACACTACCTGTGATTCATGGTATTTCCAGCCAATCATGTAGTAGATCTGAAAGGTGGCAGGTATCGAGCCATCAGTATTTCCATACATTTCTGTTGCGGAAGGAAAGGAGAGAGGAAAGGTACCCAGAGCATCAGGTTTAGGAAACACTTAGTTCTCAGAACATTAGAACTGAGTGTGACATACTCATCATAACGACTCCTGGTGAAAGATTTGGGACAATAAAAATATCTCACACCGGTGCATCAACACAGTTCAAATCCTGTCATTATAATTAAGGTTAAAAATAGCTTATGATAATGGTATTTTGTTCTGTTTCAGAGTGTTTGGGGTTTTGGGGTTTTTTCCTGGGATTTTTTTTTTAAGCAAAGCTCAGTGAAAAAGACACAGAAAAGAAGTTGTTAAAGTCATTTCAGGTGAAGTCATTACCTCTCAAACACTGACCTCGGTATATTGCAGCAGCTGCCAGCATTGTCTCCCTGTGCAGCAGAGGTTTTCTATTCCAAGAGCAATTACTCTCCCCCATACCTAAAAATACGTTTTAGCTTTAAGAAAAAGAAGATACAGCACATGCCATGAGTTAAGTGTCATGCACTAAGGACAGATTTTTACTAAACCACAAGTACAGAATCCTCTGCATTTCGCTGGAAGAGAGCACATACCACAAATAATTAGGTGAGTTTCTTACCTGTAAGAATCCAGAACTTTTAATTCCCATGCTTTGCAGTTTACAGTTTGCACTGCTAAGAATGATTTCAAACTATTACTTCTTCAGCCTGAGTCTTGAAACATTTAGGCTTTCTAGTACAACTTATTATAAGAATGAGTACAAAATTCAGACACATGATCATATTTACAAATACATCTTAGGATGTATTACTATTTTTAATAAGAAATAAGCCAACAGTTCTCATCTCCTTAATCACTTACTGCATCTGAATGTTCCTGATGAGGATAAGTTTCACTTTCATTAAGGAATTACTCCAAAGAGCAGCTGATCCATATAAGAAATGCCTTGCTTTGCTCTATAAGTCACAACTGACTGTATATGAGTGACTGCTTTACAATCTGTGAGTGCAATCAGAATATTAACAAAATTGTTACTCAACTGTTTGCTGAATACCCTGATAATCAGGCTCCCAGGAAAAGTTAACAGGTGGGATGCAAGCTTCTGTTTCCCTTTCAGGGCTTTTCTGCATTTTCCCCTGAACAGGCTCATTCAAAACAGGAATTGAAGTAAAGCAGAACATTTATACCAGGCCACAATGTAGCAAAGCTTTGACTTCTGCTTCCCAACACAGATTTGCTGAGAGGCACAGTGTCCTGACTCACTAGAGAGCAGGAAAAAAGTCATGTTTTCACTGTTGAACTAATTTATTATTTATTTATTTATATTGCTGTAAGAAAGAATTAAAAAATTATGATGAGGGTGTTAAGGGACTGGCACAGGTTTCACAGAGAGGTGGCAGATGCCCCATATCTGAAAACATTCAGGGCCAGGCTGGACAAGGCTCTGAGCAACCTGACCTAGTTCAAGATGTCCCTGCTAACTGCAGGGGGCTTGCACTAGATGACCTTTAAAGACCCCTTTCAATCCAAATGATCTGGAGTTAATAAACAGTGAAACTCTTCTGTGCCTGCACCACTGACAGAGAAAACATTCATGTTTCCACAAAGAATATACTTGCCTTGCAAGTCTTCCATGACCTCGAACAATCCCGGGTAGTTGACTTGGATTTCATCAGTATCCTGAAAGAATTGAGAAGCTCAGTTTTAGAGCACATCAAGCTAAACCAGTGGCATTATTCCAATCTTCAGAGCTGTTAATGGAATATTCCCCGCCCGTGACAGCGGGGTTGGAGCTGATCATCTTTAAAGGTCCCTTCCAACCCAAACCATTCTACGGTTCTAGTCATCTGCCTCTTCTGCTCAAACAATGTATTTCTCAGAAGAATGTACCATCTTAACATTTCTGAAAGGTATTGCTTAGTAGCCCAAACACAACCAAATTTTTATCCAAATGCCATTATTTTCTTCTTGCTTTCACAAGACGCAGCAAGTGTCTAAAGGCTTTTCAAGCACGCCTAACATTCTCTGACATTTCTCCAAGAAAACCACCTGAATTCTACTGGGCTATGAGCCAAAGACACACTTCAGTTGGTCCCATTAATCACCACAAAGCCCAGAACAGCAGCAGCCCAAGCCACTCATTCAGCAAAGGTGCAAGACACACAGAAGGAAGCAGCACGTTACATGAGAAAACAGTGATTTTTATATCCCAGCAGCTCTGGACCGTTCAGTGTGGTTGTTCTGTTGTTTGTAATTACCACAGTCAGGGTGTTGAAGCCAGCTCTGGACAGCAGATGTCCCAAATCAGTGACAGCAGTGAAGGGTGACACATGAGGGGAAAACCCCCCTTCCCTCTCCAGCTCTGCCAGCTGCAAAGAGCAGCGAAGCTCGTACAGGGTGTCCCCCCCAAACATTGCTCCAATGAACACCCCATCTGGCTTGAGAACATGGTGAATCTGCAACACAGAAATAAAAATGGGGTTTGACATTATGTAATCAAGAAGTTCTTAGGACTTTGCTTTTTAATGCACTCCAAAGCAGTCGTTTCAATAGTTGTTTTAACAGATATTCAGCACTGAGTGCATTCTGCCACAGCTTCTGCTAACACTGCCAACAAATCATCTGTTTGAAAAGAGACTATTTTTTCTTAAGAAATAGTAAATCTCCAGAAATTACACTGAGAGTCGGGAAACCTAGAAAGAACTGTGGAAATTGAGGGTAAAGCTATTTTCAGCGGGATACTCCTACAACAATATCCTCAATTAATTTACTTCTGAAAATAGGGTAGGTTAGGACAGATTCTGCTTGCTTTTACTCTGTCAGATGAGAGCAGCAAAAGCACTTTTTAATGGCTTGATTTAAGGAGGCCTGAATTTCCAGTCGTGGTCTTTCCACTTCTGAGAGACAACAGAATAATGCAGCTTTTATTTTGTCTACTTATTTTTAACTGGCCAGAATAGCAACATCACAACTCAAATACCAAACAGGTTTCTTGTCTCCCAAGTCCTAGTGAGAGAGCCAATGAATTCCTGCTTTTTTCTCTCACAACTGGCAGTGATCCCTAGTTTACATATCCAGAAAAGCTCTATTACATAATCAGGCTAACAGGAGAGTTTCTTCTAAAACTTCCAGCACTTTTAAAAGAAAAATATTTTCAATTGTTTTTAAATTAAGTATTAATCAAGCTACCTTTCCTATGCTAGCAAAAAAGCCTTTAATTGATAGGTAAAAATATTAAGCAGTTAAAGGCAGTTTCCATTAGTTAAAGCCAGAGGTACCATCAGAAGAAATGAGCATCCGTGATGAAAGCTGGCCAAGAAACCCAGTCCCCTCCCCTGTGTGAGACATTATATTGTATTTACTGTGGGGGTAAAAATGTTTTACACTCTCTAGAACACTTACATTCCAGTGAAAATTATATATTTCTTTCCAAGTATTTTTCTTTTAAGTACTGAGGGCATTCCAATTTATTACTTCCGTAACTGTAGGGTACTCCTATTCCTGCCAGCAGGTGAAGGAATAGCACTGGAATGACTGATCAATTTGAAATAAATGAAAAAAAACCCCAACAAACTGGTTAAAATACTTCTTGCTCCAAGGTTTTGATTTGACTGAAGTTTACACCTGCAGTAAAGAGATGAACTAATCCAAAACAAGATTTTTTTTTCCTCAGAAACAGTTGTCCTCACCCAAAATTTGCTTTACTTCAAAACAAAACAAACAAACAAAAAAACCACAAACAAACAAACAAACAAAAAATCTCTGTATTGCCTCAGGTGACATGAGTTACCACGATGCCAGCTGTTGAGAATTCAAAATATTACATAAACATGTTATTTCAATTATTTATTCCAAATTGATTTGAGGCAGTAAATTAGTAGCCATATCAAGTGGTGCTCCTCAAGCTGCGAAAAATATTGCAAAAAATACTTGTATGTAACATGAGCTATTTCTGTGCCTCTTATTTAAAGAGGATCTGGAAATACAGAGCGCTCTCAATGCAAGTGATGGCTTTTAGTATTAAAAAACCAGTTTCTTACCTCTTTAAAAGCTTTAGGAAGGTCATTCACCCAATGCAAACTGAAATAACAGAAGATTATATTTTCTAGTCATATATTTAATAAAATTTAGGGAATGTACCTGTTTAATTAATTAAATAAGTTCCAGGAGCCAAAGCCACAAACTAGTTTCTCAAGGTGCAACAGTTCTGAAATACCTGCCTAAAAGTGATATTAAACAAAACCAAAAGTTGGTAAAAGTAGGGTTGGGTTTTTTCCTTTTAGGTTTTTTTGTTAAATTGAGAAGATTCCAGTCCTGGAGACTAGTTTGTCAAAGTACAGGGAAGAGAGAAACTACAATTGTTTTGATGGAAAACAAACAAATCAACTAGGAAGAAGCACCAGGACAGAAGTTTTTCCTAATGCAGGCTCATATTAACTATTCAAGTACATTCCTTACTGCTCTTTAATGGACCATCAATCTTTTTTGGCTTTATTTTCTTTCAGCTACTCTGAAAAGAATGTTATCTAACAAAATAAATAAATGATTAACGCATACCTTAAGCTGCTAACAACAAGGTCAAATGTGTTTTCTTTGAAAGGAAGGAATTCCTCATCAGCTACAACCTTGACCGTGGGGATTTCAGTTTCTACAGCGTTTTTCTAATGTTGGGTTAGAAGAAAAACAACACCAGAAACTCACTTCCTCTGCTTTCCCATATTACAGAATTGAAGCACATTAATGGCCTGCAAAAAGCTACTTACCAAGGCATTCTCTGCCACATCAACTTGAATAAGTTTTTCAACTGTTTCCTGAGACAAAATTTTAAAAGTCTATTAAATATTTTAATTGCTTCCTGTGTGGAGAGAAGTCACTTTTTTTGGAACTTTTACAGCAATTTATAATAACCTAGAAAGAGTCCTTCCATCTCTTGGTAAAAGCTTGATAAAGCAGAAAGCATTTTTCCCCAACTAACATGGCACTCGCTCCCAGGGAGAGCAGGTGAGGCAGAAGGGGTAACAGGAAAGACATTCTGGATTTTTAGGCATAAGTTTAGCTAAATATAAACCATATATATATAAATATGAACAGCCAAGGAAGCACCTTTAGTTACAGCATGGTTCATGAAGGGGAAACTGTTCATGGCTTAAAAGTTTCCATAATTATGCTTCTCTTTAACAACTTTGTTGAATAGATTGATCAAAAAACATGTATATTCCTACCCAAAATTAAAAGTTCACTGTCGTATAATGGAGAGCTACCCTTGCGCTATCCTTTGTCAAGTTTTCACTGGCAATAAGTTAAGAATGGCCTGCCAAACACAGAAGTTTGGGCTATAACTACAGGAATGAAGGGAAGAGGTGGGAAAGATTTACCTCATCAAGAGCCGGAAGACTGATTTAAGTTATAACTGAGCCCTATTTGAAAATGGAGGGATGCATATGAACTCACTTGAAACACTTCTAAGAATGAAGAGCCAGTACCTTGGTTAAATGCTGCGCTATATAACCCCGTCCAGAGCCAACATCCAAAGCCAGAGAAAACGTTCTGAAGGACAAGATTACCAGAACAAAACACAATCAAGACTTAAGAACATTTTATGTTTTAGACTACGTTAAGATTCACCTGCTCATTCCTAAAGGCCTCATGAAACAGCCCATGGAGCATCCTCCTGGGGGACCGCGGGAAAGGCGCTCCCTATCCAGCGGTTCTCACCTGGTGATGTCAAACACCCTGTCCGCGATCCTGCCGCCGACCTGGGGGGAGAGCCCGCGGTCAGTTAGGATCAACTAGGCTGGAAAAAATCTCTGAGACCATCGAGTCCAAAATATGACACACCACCACCTTGTCAACCAGACCCTGGCACCGAGTGCCACGTCCAGTCTTTCCTTAAACACCTCCAGGGACGAGGACTCGCCCACCTCCCTGGACAGACCATTCCAATGCCTAATCACCCTTTCTGTGGAGGAATTCCCCCCGTGTCCTAACTCAACCTCCCTTAGCACAGACTGTGCCCTCCCATCTTGCCTCCAGTTCCCTGAGAGCAGAGCCCGACTTCCCCCCGGCTACACCGTCCCGTCAGGGAGCTGTAGAGAACGAGAAGGTCACCCCCGAGCCTTCTTTTCTCCAGGCTGAGCCCTCCTAGCTACCTCAGCCTCTCCTCGTCAGACTCGTGCTCCACGCCCACCACCAGCCCCTCACTGTCGCCCCCGGACCGAGCGTCCCATCACTGGGCACAGCCCCGGAGCTGCCCCGCACCTCCTCCCGCAGGTAATCGCACTTGCCGGGCTCGGCCTGCAGCGCCGCCCAGTTCTTCTGCTTCCTCTTCAGCCGCCGGTCGAAGGGACTCAGCGCACCCGAGGCGGCAGCGGAAGGAGAAGGCGGAGCAGCGCCCAGAACCCGCCGCGGCGGAGCCCCCAACAACCCACGCCATCCCACCCTCAGCACCGGGCGGGACAGGCCCCTCATGGCCCGGCCTCGCGGCGCCCCCTGCGCATGCGCCCTGGCCTCGCGGCATGTCCCGCCGCGGCTTCCATAGCGCTGCCGGAAGTGGAGGTGAAGCGGCGGCGTGGTGGGACCCGGGAGCGGCGAGGCCGGACCGGGCCGGGCAAGGTGGGTGCGAGCGGGGCCGCTTGGGGCTCCTGCGGGGGCTGTGTCTGCTGCTGGGGTCGGGGAAGGAACGGCACGGGGAGTGGCGGTTGCCGCAGCTGCGGGGGGTACCGGGCAGAGCTCGCCCGAGGTCTGTGCGTGAGTCTGGCGGGGAGTCACCAAGGGCTGTGTGTGCAGCCAGTGCGGTGTATTTGTTGCGTTCCCGTTGGTTTGGGTTGGAAGGGATCTTAAAGATAACCCAGTTCCAATCCCCTGCTGTGGGCAGGGACACCTTCCCCTACACCAGGTTGCTCAGAGCCCCATCCAACCTGATCTTGGACATTTCCAGGGATGGGGCAGCCACAGCTTCTCTGGGCAACCTGTGCCAGGGCCTCAGCACCCTCACAGTAAAGAACTTCCTTCTGATCTCTAATCTAAACCCATGCTGTCAGTTTGAAGCCATTCCTCCATGTCCTGTCACTCCAGGCCCTTGTAAATAGTCCCTCTTCATCTTTCTTGTCGGCTCCCTTCAGGTACTGCAAGGCCACAATTAGGTCACTCCTAAGCCTTCTCTTTTCCAGGCTCAGCAATCCCAATTCTCTCAGCCTTTCCCCATAGCAGAGATGCTGTATGCCTCTGACCATCTTTGTGGCCTCCCCTGGACTCGCTCCAACAGGTCCGTGTCCTTCCTGTGCTGGGGACCCCAGAGCTGGAGGCAGCCCTGCAGGTGGGGTCTCACCTGAGCAGAGCAGAGGTAGAGTCCCCTCCTCATCTGCTGCCTACACTGCTTTGGATGTAGCCAAAGACACTACTGCCAAGAAAGTAAAGATTTGTTGTCTCGAAGATTTGAGACCATGGTAGTTATGGGTTTATTTGTGACTCATTTAAATCTGCTGCTGCAGCAAAGGCAGCAGGGTGCTGGGTTCCATCCACAAGGGCATCACCGGCAGAGATAATGAACCATCACCTCACTCCATGCTTGTCAGGCCACAGCTGGAATTCCAAGTTCA
Source organism: Pseudotriccus pelzelni (assembly GCA_035584735.1). Classification (NCBI taxonomy): domain Eukaryota; kingdom Metazoa; phylum Chordata; class Aves; order Passeriformes; family Tyrannidae; genus Pseudotriccus; species Pseudotriccus pelzelni. The sequence continues at coordinate 5,973,008 of JAWMRA010000113.1, read as the reverse complement.
GCTGTGGTCCCTGCCGTACCAAAAAGATGAGGACAGGCTGCACATGGTCCAGAGAAGGGCCAAAGGATGACCAAAGGACTGGGAAGGTGCCATGTGGGGGAAGGCTGAGAGAGGTGGGTTTGTTCAATCTTGAGAAAAAAGGCTTCTGACACCTTATCCCTGTGTTCCAGTATTTAAAGGATGCCTGCAGAGAAGATGGAGACTCCCTTTTTACAAGGAGTCACACGCAAAAGACAAGGGGTAATGGACACAAGTTACTCCTGGGGAGATTCCATTTAGACACCAGAGGAAAATTTTCCTCAATGACAACAATGAGGCATTGGAATAATCTCCCCAGGGGAGAAGTAGATTCCCCTACAATGGATACCTGTAAGATTTGGCTGGACAGGGTGCTGGGCCATCTTGTCTAGACTGAGCCTTTCCAAGAGAGGTTGGACCGGCTGATCCTTGATCAGCCTTCCAACCTGGTGGTCTGTGATGCCATGAAATTGCCACATGGGCCTTTGGAAAGGACTTTTTAGGTACAGGTTAGAAATCCAACTTTGCTTAATCCCTTTTTTTTTTTCCAGCTACATATCTGAATCTTTGTTAATTGGGTTTCTTTTTGAACCAGAAGTGTTTGGTTTGTTTCCATATCACAGATGTCCAAGTCTAAAATGTTATCCCAAGAGGAAATCCTGAGCGATGGGCGGTTCAGCTGCGTTGCAAGGGATCCCAGGTTTTGGGAGATGCCCGAAAAAGAGCGGAAAGTCAAGATTGACAAACGATTCCAAGCCATGTTTCATGACAAGAAGTTTAAGCTGAGATACACAGTGGATAAAAGAGGTCGCCCTGTTAACTTTTCCTCTACAGAGAACCTCAGGAAGTTTTATGCCTTGTCGGAGTCTGACTCTGATCTTTCAGAGAGTGAAGAGCATGCTGAAAAGCAAAAAAAGAAAAGAAAAACTAAAGGTAAAGGAGAAACAGATTCTGCAAAGCCACCTGCTCGTGGTCTCCCAAAGGGCAACAAAATAAACAAACAAGGGGTGGAGCAAACGTATGAAGTTGAGACAAAATTAAATGACCTTAAAAAGGAAGTTAAAAAAGGAAAATCTAAACTCAACTTGAAAGAAGACTCAAAGAGAACTGCAGTGGAAGTTGATCCCTCTCAGGGAAACAAGGGCCTTTTACCCAGAGGGGGAAACAAGCAAGGAGATGCATCAGGAGGAAGATCGATTTCAAATCAGAACAAGCAAAAGTCTTCGCAAGCAAGAGGTATTGAATCAGTGAAAGCTCCCAGGAGGGACCAGTCCCTGGGAGGGAAACTAAAACAACCAGGTTAGTTGTTTAAATAACTAGTGGAATTCATCTTTGTTTGCTTGGATGCTGATGGTATCCACGGAAGATCTTTTGCAAGATCAGTTATAAAAAAAGCTGCCTGACTGAGATTCAGTGTTGCTGAAGTGCTGCTGGAGTTGGTCAGCTCTGTAGAGAATCAGTGCTGATTTTTCAGTAAGATTGTGAATATCCCTATCCTTTGAATCTCTGGAGCTGAAATTTTTGGTCAGTTAGAAAAGTAAAATGTCCAACAGCTTGTAAACTACTGTATTTATCAAACCAAACAGCAAATATGTGATCTGATACTATGAAAGCTTCAGCACATCACAGTCTGTTGACTGAAAGTGTAAAGATGGCAGGAGTGAGACATTAATATTAGAGGTGATTAGACAGAGGTGTCTTGAAGAAAAACTTTCTTTATGTGTCTTATGCATGTCTATAGCCTACATTATTGAAATCTGAGTTTTGCATGTTAATTCTATACATATAAATAAAAGAGCAGAACATTTCATTAGAATTGAGATTGATAATGCAACTGTGGGCCAAAAGAGCAATTAAATCGTATTAGACCAAACAAGGCAAACAGAAGAGGCAACACTGGTGTTTTATGCTATTTGCACTTCCCTGGTGTAACTTGTTCCTCCACTGTTACACCTTTCAGGGGTCCTCTAAATATGCATTGAGGAAATTTGAAGTTTTCCTTTTTCTAAAGGATCATATACAATTCCACCATAAATATAGGTATCTAATGTTTATCTCTCTGTGCACAGACACCTGTGATCAAAGTGTAAAAAGGAAAAGCCAATTAGAGGAAGAAACTTCAGCAAGTGAAGATGTAGAGTCAGGAGAAGAGGAACCAGAAGAAGAGGATGGGGAAACGGGCGAGGAAGAGGAGCCAGGAGAAGATGGAGAAACAGGTGAAGAAGACAGTGATTCAGAAGATGATGAAGAAAGCGACAGTGGGCCTGATCTAGCTAGAGGCATAGGGAATATTGAAACCAGCTCAGAGGACGATGAGGATTTAAATGACCTGTTTCCAAAGGAGCCGGAGATCGAGCATTCCTGGCGCGAGCTGGATAAAGATGCCCCTCGTGGAGATGAGGTAACAATGCTTTCCATGTAAAAAGTTGCTCCATGACAACTCAGAAATGTCATGAGTTCATTACATCATTACATTCATGTGTAATGAATACAGACATATCATTCAGTTTGTGGAAGTACTTTTCATGAAGGTTTTTCAGCCTTTTAGTTACAGAATGCAAGTAATGATGAAATTAGGACTGAGACGTGTGGTCTTCACTGGTGTCTCCACCTCCCTCTGAGCAGACTCATCTAGAGATAAGGGGAAAAAACCAAACAGTCGAACTTTTCAGAAATTCCAGCATTTAAATACTACTGCTCTTGTTCACTGGTGGTTTTTTCACTTTTTGTTTTATATTTAGTTATGTAACTTACACTTTAAGGAATTCAGATATCATTAGATAGTGATGAAGGACTTTACAACTAGCACAATTACAGTACCTTTCTGCTGTCACAATACCTTGGTATTAGTTGCTGTTGTGACAATATAAGATGATAACAAAATCCTAATTGTTGATGTAGTCACTGCAACATCTGAGGAAAATGCTTGTTTTATTTTTTTTTCAGCAAAGTTTATTGCTGACTTTGATTTTTACCATGGAGTTCTGCTAGAGAATTGTGTATTTCCCATAAAAGTCAGGAATTAAACCTATGAACTTTGTCCTTTTTTTTTCAGATTACCAGTAGATTGGCAGTTTGTAACATGGATTGGGATAGGCTGAAGGCTAAGGATTTGCTGGCTCTATTTACTTCTTTCACCCCCAAAGGAGGAACAGTATTTTCTGTTAAGGTAAGATCTGATTTCTAAAAGGACTACTGGCTTTTACTGTAATTAAAAAAAAAAAAAAAAAAAAGAAAAATATAAAATAAGACAGTTCTGTGGGGAACCTAAAGAGAGATTAACATGTTAAATGAGAAACTCTGTTGCAATTTTAACGTGCTGTGTTCAAAATAAATGTGCTGCTTTTCAGCAATGGGCATGTATTTGGTAGAGTTAGAGGCCAAAGCCATTGATTTCTCCTGTTTATAAGCTTGGCTCTAAGTGCTGTTTTTCTGAGACTAATTGTGAAGTTCTCAAAGCTTAGGAGGAGGAGACTACATTTCCTTGGTTGAAGTTTAATTTTCAGTGTTTTTAGTATAGATAACCCAACCTTAAACCTGGTTATTTCTAAATGCATCCCAACCCTCTTACCATTGCACAAAATTTACTGTTTTTCACCACTTTAAAGTTATTAATAAATGGGTGGGTTTCTGGTCAATTAAGTTATATTTTTCCATTATTAGTGTCTGTCTCCAGCTTTCTGAGAAATGTTAGTCAAGATACCCCTTTCTGAAAGGGGTCAAAGTGGAAAGAACAAAGTCAGGGTTCCTGTTGTTCTTCATCTGTCTCAAAATATACTCATTCCTAGCAGGCAGTTCGGTTATTCTGCTGTCTTTTCCATACATTCAAATTAGGGGGGTGTTAAAGGTTATACAATTGATCCCTTTATTGATTTGAAATAAAAAACATGAAGTCTAAAAGCCTGGTGAGACATTTTTAATGTACATTACATCACTAAAATTAAAAATTTAGTTTTGTGTTTGTTGTGTTTGTAGATTTATCCTTCAGAGTTTGGAAAAGAGAGGTTGAAAGAAGAAGAACAAAAAGGACCCGTGGAACTGTTTGAGCTTCCAGAAAATACCACGGAGGAGGATGGGTATTTATATCTTCAAATGAGAGATATAACATGTTTAATTCTCAGTGAAAATCCCAATCAAGTTGCCAGAAGTTTGTGTGTGGAAGTCCCCTGTGGACACCTCAAATTTTTAGGTTTTTCAAGTGATGTTTTACAACTGGCCCTTGATTCTTTTCAGTGTATTTAATAAATGGATTATGATGAAAATTGAGAAGATTTGCTTGTTGATACGCAAGCTCAAAATTCATATAATGTAGCTCATTGGAGTAATCAATGAAAGGAATGAGAGCTTAACACAGCATTTCTCCTCTACAAATTCCTGCAGTAAACTCCAAAACTTTGGTGCTCATTGTCAAAATTCTTATATGTCAATCAGCAGGGACCTAAACTCAGGCCAAGAACTCCCAGAGTGAGATTTCTTGAGTGCTTTAAGCAGCAGTCCTGGCTTACCAGGACTTAACCCATTGTCCAGGCATGTCTTTTTTTGCCCTTTTTTTTTTTTTTTTAGCTTTTGTTAAAGGTTTTGCTTTATATTTTTCCAGAATTTCCAGATGTTTGGCAGCCTGGCTGGGACCATATTTGTATAATACATCCTGCCGGACTGCCCTGCATTTAGAAAATCTGGATTCTTCTAAAATAAGGGAAGATCCCTTGGGAGAAAGTTCCTAGAGCCTCAGAGGACACTTGATAGAACTGAATAGAAACTGGTGGAACCTCGTGCTGTTTAATATTTAATCTCATCACAAGACTGGGGGAGTGTTTGATTGGTGTATGTTTTTAATATTTTAAATTTCAAATTAAAATATTTTACCAATGAGAAGTTGATAAAGCCAGCTCACCTGACTGATGTTTTCTCCACTTTTGCAGGATTTATAGGGAAAAGCTGCGGGAATATCAGTTTAAGCGACTGAAATACTTCTATGCAGTTGTAGAATGTGATTCTCCTGAAACAGCCAATAAAATTTATGAGGAATGTGATGGACTGGAATTTGAAAGTAGCTGTTCTTTCATAGACCTGAGGTAACTCCATAGTGACGTTTTTACGTGTTGGGCCAGGGAGGGAGAATTAAAGGCAGTTTAAAATAATTTGGAGTAAATTATATTGACTTTATTTTAGCCATCAGTGCGCTTGTAGCAAGCGTGGGTAGAGCCCTTCCCAAATCTTCGTTCGCAAAGCCTAGCCATGATGATGATGATGATGATGATTGTGTAACCAAAATGAGATATGAAGATAAATTGGGCATCCAGTGGGTTGATGAGTTTGCCTTTGGTTCTTTTTTCTTCTTTTTGACCATTGGAATATGGAAGTTTGAGAGCATCTCTGCACAGAGAGATTGTTTTCAGAGAAGCCAGATTAAATGTTCTGGTTGCATCTTCAACCTTTTGGTATAACTAAGTAAAAGGGACAGGATTTAGAAAACAAAACAACATACTGTTGCTTTTTTGTTTTTCTCTTTTCTTTCCCCACGGGTCCAGAAGTGGCATTTTGTTCAGGATGGCTTCCCACAGGGCAAGAATATTGCTGCGGGTGTCATGAAGCTGCAATAGATGTGTTGGCCCCTGTGAATGAGCTGGAAGCTCTAATATTTCAAAAGTCACGTTTGGGGAAGAAAGAATTCTAAATTATTATTTGCTTCATTGTTAGTATTTCCCTTTGTTGCAAAAAAAGCTTTTCAGTCTGAGCAGAAAAGTTCCTAAATCATAAAAGGTTGTGACAGAAGCCCTGTTTGTCTTTTGGGGACCCTTGTTTTGGAAGTCAGTGGAAGTTAAGTTTTTTGCTTTGAATCCATTTTCTAGAGGAGCTTAATTCATTTGCTTTGAACCATTTTGGAGAAGATGATCTTTGCCAATTGAACATGTAACCTGTCATCATTTTAAACACAGAAATATAATGTTTAAGAACAGACACAGCTGTTTGAAATTCTCCAATGATCTTCCTAATCTTCTGCTTTGTTAAATTTTAATCTCACATAGTGTACAAACGTTTTTGGTTTTTTTTTTTAAACCAAGTTCTTCAATTGTTACCCATGACTTTAGCCTTTTGAACATTTTTCTCCCTACTAATTATAATTTTGAAAATGTATCAGGCTTTCCTCAAATGTTTTGAGTTTCTTTATTTATCTGTTTCCAAATTCCCTTTTACTCGCTTTTTAACTTTTAACATGACGCTTCCTGCAAAGATGACTCTTAAAGAAAACCACCTCTGTCCCTGTGCATACCAGACTGACAATTGGTTTACTTCCCAAAAAGGGTGTTGTTAACACAGAAAACCTGTGGAATAGCCGTGCAGAAGCCAGGCAGTTCATCTTACAAGTCTGGAACATTTGTCCATTTTGTTCCCATTTCAGCCCTACCTGCTTTTTATTTCAGCAAATTCTTTCATGCTGATCTACCATACTCATGAAAAGCTCAGGCTATTTATACTGTGAAATTCCCCAGTGTATTTGAAGAATAACATGTCTTACTTGCCCTTAAGATTTATTCCAGATAGTGTTACATTTGATGATAAGCCGAAAGACGAAGCCTCAGAAGTGAATGTAGCTGCTTATAAGCCAAAGTACTTCACATCTGCTGCTATGGGGACATCAAAGGTACCTTTGCAGTAGTTTTGTAATGTTTTCCTAATGTGTTTAGTGTTGCTGTCAGCTTGTAAATTATCTTTGTAGTGGGGAAAAGATTACTGATTATCTCCACTATTTCAAAATAAAGTCATCAAACATATTAAAAGATTTAAATGTGTCTTGGACCCATGAGTTGCAGCCCTGTTTTGGATAACGTAAAAGAGACTGGGATTCTGTTACAAATGAAATACTATGTTTTAACCCAATAAAAGTTGCACGTGAAATGACTTTATTTTTCACAGATAAATCTTCTAATTTGCCTAAAATGGGTGTTTGCGTGTAAGTCAACAAGGGCCTTTCTGGTGTCAGTACTAGGCCTAAACAGTTCCTTCCCCTCCTTGTACCGATTCACCCCTGCTCTGTCTTACTGACAGCTAACACTTCCATGTGGCCATGAAGGGAACCAGGTTGGAGAAGTAATTAGTCAAGAAATAAGTACTTTCTGCTGGATCATTTTTCACTCAGATCTGTTTCATGCTCTGGCTGAGGGTGCAGTTGCACAAACACTTTCATGGCCGCCCACTGCGATCCCTACGTGATTCCAGGAGTGAGTTGCTGCTGGAAGAAGAAAAGAGTTGGTGGCTGCTTCAACACTAGTACCTGCTGCCACAAAGGAAATCTGGCTTACAGAGGTTTTGTGGTGGTGTTTCTGTAACCTGCTGTTACAGAACTCTTCAGTGCACGAGGAGATTTTTTTTATGTAGCTCAAACTCCTTGAAACTCACTGTAAAACAAATCCCAAAAAGTTATAATTAAATTTACTTTAGCAAATAGTTTTTATAGCTAATTATTGTAGAGAGCATTAAGAACAGGTTTATATTGCTGGTATCAAATAATTTTCCTAAAATCCAGTGCTACAATGTTTAGTTTTAGTGTTCCAGCTTCCTCAACTGGCATTCTTGTTTTTAAGGTAGATATCACGTGGGACGAGACAGATCACGAACGAGTCACATCACTCAGCAGAACTTTTAACAAAGAGGAACTTCTTGACATGGATTTTCAAGCCTATTTGGCTTCATCAAGTGAAGAAGAGGAAGAAGAGCAGCAAGGTACTTTGGTAGTAGATGTTGTCCGTGGAGTCATTAGCTCCAGTGTTTTGAACAGGAGTTATTTAAATATTTAAATTCCATATCTACAGAAAATGCTTTGAATGTCATCTTTTACAAGGACAATATTATGCTTGTTGTGTAAAAGCTGTGGTCAGGTTCTGCTATGAAAATAACCTGCCTTTCCTCCAGAGTTCAACAGCTCTGAAACTGGTGTATGCTTATGTTCTGTGTGTGTGACCTAAAGGTGGAGGGAAACTCGGGGGAGCATGTTGGCACTTTTCCTTCTCTCTTTTGAATTAGGAAATAATTAGCTTGGTGACAGAACATTGGCAATTGCTAAACTCTTTTTGAAAGATTCATAAGTTAGGCCTCTTAACACAGAAGCTGTAGAGTTTTTTAAATTTCCTGGACCTTGATATTCTTTTTTTCTTTATTTATTTTTTTATTTTGTTTGAGTTAAATTCACTTTTCCAGTGCTCTTTCTACGTGATAGGAAAACACATATATGAGTTTTTAAGATGGTATCTCTTAGGCCACCATTGATACTCATTATGCAAACCCGATTCTGATTCTCCAAGTAAATAACATCACTGGTGTGACCCCAAAATTGCGTCATTATTTTTGGAGATTCGGATTATTTATGTAGAGAATGTGATATCTATCCTGTTCATTTGGTGCTGAATGAATGAAGATCTGTTGCCTTTCTGTGAAGTCTGAGTAACACTGATCAAAAATGACCAAATGGTGATTTGGAGTGATCCTAATGACTGAGCCCCTGAGTAGCTCCTTTCTGAATAGAAGCTTGAAACTCTGAGCATAAATTAATTTTCTTGCTTTTTTATTTCTCCTCCTACCCCCTTTCTCTTTTTTTTCAGGGTACCTTGACATCTCTTTGTCAAATTTGGCAATACCTACTTTAATCTCCTCATTTCTGAGATAAAATTATAGAACTTGTGAGTGCTTCCTTTTCAGAGGAAAAAGTTCTGGTTTGAAATGTCAAGTGGCTAATGACTAAATGAATAGTAACATCTTTCAAATGCTTTTTGATTCACTTCTTAAGAATACAAAGAGTATTTCATCTAACTTAGTAAGGTACATAAATCTTCTGTGTATGGTGCACCAGTGTGTAAATCCCTGATTTAACTTGCTTGTTTTCATTCTAAAATTCATCATGCTTTTATTAATATATATAGCCGAAATTACAAGGCAAATAAAATTTCATTAAGCCTTAATCAGGTCTTTCAAACAGAGTTAAAATTGATTTATGCTGCATTAAATCAGGTTGTTGCAGTCAGAGATGAGCTTGGAGCGTGGAAAAGAACATTGCAGATTTTTCTGGTTATGGAGTTGGGAAATCTTCTGGCAGCAAATTCAGCTTGGCAATATCTTGGCAGGGTTAATGTCCATTTGTTTCTCATCTTCTCATACATAAAAATTCATTGACAAACTGTACCTTTGTGAACTTTGGGGAAGTATGGAAATGGGAGCAGGAGATGCAGAGGGAAGAATTTCCATCTTCTATCACATACAAGGTGATCATGATGGGACAGTGATGAAAGCAAATATCCATGTAAGCAATACTTCAGAACCTTTAAAGAGTAAAATTCCACTGCTGGGAAGGAAAAAAAAAATTGACCTTAAAGTAATCTTATCACATTAATAAATTTTAAACCTGGAACTGTTTGGGTTCTAATGAGGTTTCGAAAAGTAAGTTATTAATAGAGGAATTATGTTGTCATGTCTAATGTGTTCCTGAGGTTTTATCCATTCGGTTATGTGATGCAAAACAGGATCCCATCTGTCAGGATTCCATCCAGCAGAATTCTGTGGCACTATGCACAAATGGGAAAAATCAGTGTCAGCTGCTTGAATGGAAATGTTAGGAGTGTGATAAGGAGGGAAAAAAATGTCCTGGCCTTTTATTCATATTCTTTAAACTTATCAAAATGCTTTATTTATGAACAGGTTTTTGTTGGCCTGTTCTGATCTGTTTTGGAGGTTTTTTTAATGGAATTTTTCAGCTTTCAATATGTGCATCATGAATGTTACTGTTATACAACAGTTTTGTAATGTCAAGTATTTCAGTGACCTGAAATGTTGTGGTTCATAGCACAAAGTGTCTCCTTTACGTTGCTCCTGAATTTTCTGTTGCTCAGTGTTGTCCCAGTCAGGAAGTGTTTGTGGCATTCACCAAATCCAGCCCATAATTGCTATTTTGACCACAAACACCATTGCCTTAGTGTATGGCATTTTAAATATGCTTCAAATTAAGCATTATGGGGTTCATGTCTCAGTTTTTAATCTGTTTTTTGTTGTGTTTTTTTTAAATTTTGGCAAGAGCAACATCTTTTCTGCTGTTCTGCTTTGCACAGCACACACATCTTGGAACAGGCTATATGACCAAATACATTCATAGGTGTATTTTTAATTAGCTAGTTTTGATGGTGTGATCATAGAGAATATTCTGAGTTGGAAGGGAAGTAACGTTAGTGCTTAATGTTAAATAAAATCAGAGCATTGATTAAATCTTGTTACAATTCCGAAATCTATTTGGTGCAATAACATAAGAAATTTAAATGCATATGTAGCATTTTGTCAGATGACAGTACAGTCTTCCTTTCTCTCTTAATATTGAGCACTCTTCACATGTGTTTATGTTTGCTAGAACTATTACAGAAGGCTGAGACATGGAAGGTGACAGAAGTAGAACATGCAATTATTTCATAATGTCTCTGGAAAGAAAAAGTTTAAACAGTTTATGAGTTGGAATTCCATGGGAATTTCAGAATAGAAATACCACAACCTGATTATTTTCTCTCTGTGAATTACCAGAAACTTCCTAGAACTGATGGAGGTATTGAATACTTTCCCAAAACATCTTTGCAAGAGCTGTTGTGTTGGGTTTGATTTTTAATTAAAGGTGTGACAACAATCACCTGGTTTGCAAGGGGAGTTTTAAAAACTGTATTCAGTGCACACCACGCAAGTTGCTTACACTACAGACCTGAAGGAAAATGCAAAAAAAACCTAAAAAAAAAAGCCATAGTTTAATGCTTGCCATTCATTTACTGTTACCTGTCTGTTTGCATTCTCTCCTTCCAGTATCTTTTCTCCCTGAAAAATATCTTATGAAATGACATTGACTCTGATGTGCTTTAAATAAGCTTCTTTTGACTACCTTGAATTGCAAATTTCTCTTTTTCTTATTATCACTGGGATGAACTACTGGGATTTGCACAACTTTCTGTTGAGGGACTGCTGAGAATCTGGGAAAGTGGGGTTAATTCCCAGGTTTTTTGTCATTGTTTTCTGGTGCAAGGCTGAGGTCAGCTCGTTTAATTTTTTGTATCGCGCTGTAATAACCTCTACCTTGGATTTGCTTCTGGACTGCTGGAGTGTAGAGCTTCATATTTTTAGTTCTGTGGGTCTACATGCATTGTAGGAGGGTTGTGGGGTTTTTTTACTTTCTGTCTATCTTAATGTGAGTAACTACCCTGGATAGACTTGAGCCATTTAATGCATATTTACGGTATGGCCCATCAGCATCCAAATCAGTAGCTGAATTTTCTGCTGTGCCATGAAATCATGAGGGGGAATTTTATCTTTCCATCTTTAGAAGAAACTCACCTTTGCAGCAGACCTCTTGTCAAATGTTTTCTCTGTCATAAGTTTTCTAATCTTTTTAGTTTCTAAGGCTAAGTTTAAAACATAAAAGGAATTATCTACTCAGCTGTTGTAAGATAATCTTCTTAAACTTAGAATACGATCTCTTCACAATCCTGTGATTACAAGAACGTGCTCTCAGCTGCCAATCACCAATTTAATAATGTTGAACCTCTGCACGTGGTCATAGTTTTTATTCATTTCAACCCTCAAAAACAAACATGCCCCCATGTGTTGCATTGGAGTGTTCCTGACTAGCCTCACGATTTTTAACTTTGTTCTTTTTAAATCTTTTAGCACTTCTGTTAGTACTTCCCTTTGAAAACAATAAGGATATACTTGTATTTTATACTCTTAAATTTCATCAGCTTTTGCCTTTTTTCTCCTTCCCAGGCTCACTGTGTTCCTCTTGCAGTGCAGCTGTTAATGCACCAAAACTTTTTGTTTTGCTGGTGCGTTTTGTTCAAAAAGCCTTTGAACAAGCTGTTGGCAGAAAGCATCGCTGCCTCAATATCCAGCAAAAAGTGGTTCCTGATGTTATGCAACACACTGTGATGCTTGAAAGCTACTGACAAGGTTATTTGAACTCTGAGCAAACTTTGAGAACATACTCAGCTCACTTTCCTTTCCTGCAGCTGTGGTCAAATATGCTTTGTTTGCCTACAGAACGAAAAGCTCTTACAGTTCCTTTCAAGGCCACGTTGAGCATTTGTTTTGAAACTTGGTTTTGACAAAAGAGGTGCAAGTTTTATCTAAATAAGAAAGAATGACAATATGCATTGCCATTTAAATTTCTCCAGGCAAAACCAGTGGTAAATACAAATCCAGGTTCTAGGGAGCCTTCCTTAGCTTAAGGATTTCTTCAGTTCCTATCCAGCTTCTCCTTTCACAGGACACCAGGAGGAAGGAACAACAAAATGGCTTATTTTTCCTCTCATCTTCAAAACAGAGTTGGCTTTTGTTTTGTGTGTGAGCAGATGTTTCCCTCTTAGATCTCAGCTTCTGATGAGGACAGTGCAGCTGCGTGTCCCTGTGTGCCGGGCGGAAGATGAGCCAGCGGGGATGGAGCCTGGCCTGGCTGGACAGAGAGCTTTGGCTGGAACTTGGGAACGAAAAGGGGCTTTATGAACTTTGGAAGGCAATTCAGGGGGATTATGAGGTTGCTGTGAGGTTGTTCAGGGAGAAAATCAGAAGGCCAAAGCCCAGCTAGAACTTAAGCTGTGAGAGACAATAAAAATTGTTTCTATCAATACACTAGCAATAAGAGGAGAGCTGAGGAGAAACTCCATCCTTTGGTGGATGTAAAGTGACAAAGGATGAGGAAAAGGCTTAATGAAATACTTGAATGCCTTCTTTGGCTCAGTAAGACTGGTTGTTCTCTGGGAGCTGGAAGACGGAGCAGAATGAATCCAAGGGGAAATGGTCAGTGATCGGCTACACCACTTGGACACACACAGGTCTATGGGGCCGCGTGGGATCCACGCAAGGGCGCTGAGGGAGCTGGCAGATGTGCTCGCTTAGCCACTTCCCATTGTTTTTCAGCAGTCCTGGATAACTGGGGAGTTGACTGGAAGTTAGGAAGTGTAAGTCCCATCTAGAGTAAGGGCTGGAAGGAGGATCCAGGGAACTACAGGCCTGTCATCCTGACCTTGGTGCTGGGGAAGGTCCTGGAGCAGATCAACTTGAGTGCCGTCATATGGCTTGTACAGGACAACCAGGGGATCAGGCCCAGTCAGCACAGGCTTGGGAAAGGAAGGTGCTGCTTGATTAAAGTAATCTTTTATGACAGGGTGGATGAGGGAAAGGTGGTGGATATTGGAACAAGGTGCCCAGGGGGCTGAGTCCCCATCCCTGGAGGTATTTAAAATCCATGTACATGTGGCACTTGGGAACAAGGTTTAGTGGTGGGCAATGCTGAGTTAATGGTTGGACTTGATGATCTTAAAGGTCTTTTCCAACCTAAATGATTCTGTGATTCTATGAACAGTAAAGATTTCTGCTTCCAGCCAACAACCAGCTTTGTGCAGTGATGGGATGTGGAAAAGAACAGTGTCACACATCAGTTTTAGCCAAAAACCAGACTTGCAACTGTGATATGTCTTTCTAGACACCACTGGTGCTGCCCCTGCAGTTCAGTACTGTAGGAAGCACAGCTTTACCGCTAAACCAGAAGAAAAGGAGCTTACCCCAAACCTAGTTTTTTACAGTTCAGCAGCCTTTGCAGCACTTTTTAAGCCTATTCTCTCTCAAATATTTGTTAAAATCTTATTGTAAGTCACATTTGCTTTGTGTTTAACTGGAAAAAAAAGGAAGAAAAAAACTTTCTTTCCATCTTGTGTCATTTGTTCATTCAGCAAGTCACTGAAGATGAAGGCATTGAGTGATTCTCTCTGTTACAGAATCTTGCAGAGTTTGCTTTTTAAAATGTAGGAATCTATTTTCAACACGCTTCACAGCACTGTTTTGTGAGATTTAGGTACTGCCCTGCCATAAGGGACTCTGAAACTAATAATTTTAAAATACAGTAAAGGATGCTGTGTCCAATCAGGGATTTGCTGAACAAACTTTCTTTTGTCTTTTCAGATACTCTTTATTTCATCTAAGAAGGTGTTTCTAAACATGAACTTCAGTTGCTCACTTTTTTGAGGCTGCCTGTGATAGCTTTCCTCTCTCCTTCTAGATGGTGAGGTAGTTAATGAAATGGAAGATGACAGACCGAGGAAAAGCCAAAAAGATGATGAAGAGCAAATTGCCAAGTACAGAGAACTTTTGCAAAGTATCCAAGAAAAAGAGAAAAAACAGGAAGAGAAGGATATAGGCATGGAGATTAAATGGGTTCCAGGTAAGCTTTATTTTCTTTTCCTGCCTTGGAGAATATGCAGTATTGGCCTGCTAACAGGGATATAGTGTAAGGTGCTCAATTTATAGTAGGAGAAACAAACCCTTTTTTCCATAAACTGAAATCCAGATTGTTTAGAAAGAGGCAAATAAAAGAAATAATATGACTGAACTCAGTTCCTCAGCTCTAAGTTTCTTTTTTCAGATTATTTTTTCTCCAGGTTGTGGTTTTGTTTTTTGTTTTTTGTTTTTTGTGGTTTTTTTTTATTATTATTTGCTTTTTCATTCATCACTTTGTAGACTTTTTAAAATAGAACCCATGTGTTTGCCATGGAGTCCTGAAACATATCTACACTTTTAGAAAGGAAAACCAGTATGGTTTGTTAACATGGCATAAAATTAGAGAAGAATGGTTTGAAAGTCTTGCTTGCATTATGATAAAGATTTGGGAGAACAGAGAAGGGAGAAGTCTGGCCTTCCAGTGAGACTGCTCTGGGAGAAGGAAAGCTACCAGGAAGAGAAGCTGAGGGATAGTGACATCCAGATTGTCATCTGGAAATAAAAAAAAAGGTAACTTCACCATATGGCATCCCAGCAGAACTCATCCTGAGATCTAAAAATCAGTTCTTTTTTCCTTTATGATGACAAAACATTCCGACTGATTTTCCTGTGTTGTTCATGGGTGGGTGCTTTCCATGAGGTGTAATGAGCCAGTGTAACAGTTCTCTACATCCACAAAGGGATCTCTGTGGCATTTACTCCTTGATGCTGGCTCAGAACTCATTCTGAATGCTTGCACCACCCCTGGCACTTGGTAAGTCTCTTTGCAAGCTTAATTTTGTTTGCTAAGAAGGCAGAACTACTCTGGAAAAGAAGAAAAAATCTGGATGTTTTCTGCTGAGTCAGATGTGCTAATGGAAGCATTTGGTGAGTGTCCAGAGGGTTAAAAAAAAGACTAGGGAAGTATGACATTCCCTTTTTGGGAGCAGGAAGGTGCTACATTGGCTCAGCAGATGGCTGAGGCAGGACACAGCCTGATCTGTTACTCTAAATACTGAGACCAGAGATGTGTAAGAATCCAGCCCCTTCACCACTGTGGGTTAATTTCAGATAGGAATGCATATCTAATTATGGCACTCACACTAATATTATCCTGAGTTCACTTAGATAACTTTTGAATATAAGTGCTCATTTCCTAAATATTCTGGTTTGTAGTCGTTCACTGAAATGGCCTGAACTGAACAGAACAGTTTTATTCCTATTTCTTTATAAGATCTGTATCTGAAAGGATACACTGGCTTTAAAAATAATTGTGTGGTTTCCATTAGTATAATTGAAATGTATGATTCCAGTAATTTCTGGCATGAATTCTCCCAAAACCTTCTAGAAGAAGCTGTATCATGCATGACAGGACAAGTGTTTGCTGACACAGAGTTGTACTCCATCTGTCCACAGCGTGTCAGTACTTGCATTTGTGGTGTTGTTTGCTCACGAGTTAATTCATCCTGTCACTGGGCATTCAAGGCCAAAGAGTTTTTTTCATACATACAGTCTGTTGTAAGATTTTTACAAGCATTTGTTGTTTGGTGGAAACCACAATCAAGCTAATTACTGCTAGGAATGTGGTCTGTAATTATATATCTTTTTATTTACACGTAGTTTAAAGCTGCCATCTTTTGTGTTGGTTTGGAAAGCACACTTGGGGTTGTTTTTTGTTTGTTATACTTGCTGTCTTCTGAAGAAGCCTGCAAATTGTGTGAAAGAGGCTCTGTAAATGAAAAAAGGTCTAAGCAACTTCATGTGGTGATGTAGTCAGGAATCTGGAGCAAACCATTCATTTTAGAAGAAGAAAAATTAGTTTAGTCTTTACTCTCTCTTTAGTGACTCTTGCCCAGGGAGAGCAAGAAGTTTTGTGAGAGGCTCTCCCTTTAACTCTGTGCTTTCCATGTTACAATTAAATGACATTCTCACTGAGTACAAATGGAGTGTTAACTGTTGTGGAGACGGAATCCAGTTCTCTAATCCATGGGCTCCTTGTTTCTTTGCAATGGAGCTTGACTTTAGAAAACTGGATTTGTCCCATACTACATCTGAGTCCAACCCCTTCCTTACTGCACCTTCTTGGTCCTTTCACATCCTGAAAGTTAAGACCAGTGTTTTAACTTTGCTTCTAAGTCAAAAGTTCAGCTGTTACTGACTTCAGGCAGCATTTGGAGAGCAGGTCCTGCACACCTGAAAGGGATAATTATTTTTTTTTTTAATATATATATATCTATATCTATAGATATATATATCTTTTTTATGGTGGAGCACAGTCAGCACACACTGAACAGTAGTTTATAGCTCTGGCAATATCTACATAGTCAGAGCTGTGTTTCCTTATTGGAGGTACATTAGTTATGATGTTATTTTTTCTTGAATAAATGTGCTTATTTAAATTCCAAAACAATTTAATTACGTGCAACTGTAGCATCCTGAGCATTCAAAAATAGCCTTTGTTGTAATCTTTTAAGGCTCCTTAATTTTTTTCAGAGCTAGTTTATGTCCGTTGAAATATTTTTATTATCAAGCTCTGCTTTAATGTGCTTGACTTACTGCAAAATCTTTTTTCTGCCCAAATGTTTAATACGCAGAAGAATTACAACAGTTAAATCTAGGAAGTTTTTCAATTGAAAGGCAGAGATTTGAATTAATTAAAAAAATTGAGTTTTGGCACAGATATTTACACATGGTTATAGAAAGCATACTTTGTGAATGATTCAGTTATTCTTGAATCATAATAGTTTTAAATAAACCACAGTGCCAGCAAAAATACATTAGAGGTAGTTCCAACTCTCTTTGGTCTGTTTCTTCTAGGCACAAAATCAGTGTTATATTTAAGCATCCATCTGTTTTCTTAATCATAATCATATCTGATTTAAGCAACAATTACTAAGAGTCCTTATCCAGCTCCCAAAGCTTCCTTTAGAAAGTGAAGACTGAAAAGACCACAACTGCATTTCTTGATGATATTCAGCCAAGTTTGGTTTGGTTTTTTTTGTTTGATTGGTAGTTTGTTGTTGTTTTTCTGGGGTTTTTTGTTTGTTTGTTTTGGTTTAGTTTTTTGTTTTTTGGTTTTGACTTAAAAATTTTTCCTTTGGGAAGAAGGAGATGTAAATATTTAGCTGGGCTTAAGGGAAGATTTGAGATTTGTTTTCATCAGAAACAGAGTAGAAAGCCACTCTGTAAAGTGCACAGTAAAGCCCCAACTGTGTGTTGTAAGAGATTAAGTAGAGCACAAAAATGCTCCTATGTATCTCCACCTGGATCAGTGTTTGGACTTCACATTTTGTCTTTTGGGGGTGACAAATTCTAATGTTAACAGAGTATTTACTTGTCATTCCTTTTACCCACCAGCAACAGGGTGTTTCTTTTTTCGTCATCCTACAAGATGAACTCGCTCATTTTAGAATTTCCTGAGAACAGAGATTTATCTTTTTAGCCTCTAATAAGTGTGACACTTGCAGGCTGTTAAACTTCCACAAGTTTTCAAAACTAAGTGTTTAGAGAAGTAAAAGTTCTGGCTTGCCCACCCTCTCTCACTTTCCCACCAGGGTGACAGCAGTAACTTAGGTTTTTTAAGTATTTATCACAGTTCTAATCCTTTAGCTCAAGAGTGGTTTAGTTGCATGCTAGTGAAGATGACCTTTTCCTCTCTTTCCTTTCTTGATGAAGGTTATATGAAACCAGTGTGATTAATTTATTCTTAAAAATATTGATAAGGGTATAAATCAGCCCTTTCTATGGCCAGCTAGTAATTCTACCTAAAGCAGACAATTCCTTTCCCCTTCTGCAATCAAAATCCTTTTGACCACTTAAATACACTCTTATTCTCGGGAAGTGGTCTGGACAGTAGTTTCTAAGCCATTCTAATCTGTGGAGAAACTCTAATGCCTTTCATGAGACTGCCAAATACCACAAGAAAGGGCTGGATTTTCCTCCAAGTCCTTCAGTGCCAGATGGATCAAATGATTCCATTTTCCAGGCAAATAAATCAGAAATATTGTAACGTCCTTCGAGATCTCTCTCAGGGGGTCTCTCTCTGGAGATGTGGCTTTTTAACTCTGTATTTACTGCCTTCAGAGAGAATCTACAAGGTTGCTACCTGACCAGTAATTTTTGCGATAAATGTACTCCAAAATAGTATCCAAAGTCATAGCAGCTCATTTTCTGGGAAGCTGATGACTCTGCTTTCATTGACTTTGAAGATAACTGAGTGTTTGTTCTTGTTGTATGACAGGGTTTCTTAATGGCACGTTTTTAGTGAACCTTTCTTGTGGCTCTGATTTGTTTGCCACTTTAGCACCAGATTTTTGTGGCTGTAACAGTTTTCCACTTACTGTTAATTCTGTCATCTTTCCAGGGTAATGGAAGGATCCTTTATCTTGTTTTTGCTCCGCTCTTTCCTTCCTGTGATTCTGTGGTTTAATATGATTTTAGAGCTTGTCCACGCTTCGTATTTCAGATGTGCTGTAACCAGCTCTCCAGCCTTGGAATTGTTTTTGGAGTGTGGACAAGCACCGGGACAGGGATTGGTGTTTGCAGTTTTCCAGAGAAACGTTCTTCCTGCCCTTGTGGGAACGGGCAGGACTGTCCATGAAAGGGCCGGTTTTTTCCATGATGATCTTTTCAGCTCTTCCATATGGAGGAGAGCTGGAAGGAATGAGGAGGAGCAATGACTGGCAAACTGAGAAACCTGAGGAAGAATGGGATCTAGTCTAGGACATCTGGAGAGGTCCCAGTATGATTCCTGAGCAGTAAAACTGGAAAGAGGGGCGGGAGAGTAGGATGTGGTCAGGTGAGGGCTGGATTGGGTGGCAAAAAGGAGTTGCTGACAGAAGAAAATCAGAACAAGTAGAACTGGGGAAGAGGTGTCAAATACTAGACTTGGAGGAGGAAGCAGAAACATGATTCTTCCAAACTCCCAAGATATTTCAGTCTTTTCACGGGAGAGGATGTTACCTGTAGGATATCTGACTGATTTGTTACAGAAGTTGAAAAAAGAGAAGGATGTAGTGAAGGAAGCAAGGAATTTGCAGGTAGGAGAAAAATCCTTCATTGCTTAGTTGTTACCTCCTGCCAGGGCAGTGGATTCTGTTCCTGCTCCAGTGCAGAATTCAGTTCATCTCTTTCCATCCAGGAATTTTGCCCTTGCAAATGCCCATCTTGTGAGGAAGGGGCTGACAGTGTATAAGCTGCATCTGGAATCAGTGTTTGTCCTCTTAACATTCAAGTGCTGGGTGATGTAATGACTTTTGAAAAAGCATTCCTGAAGTGTGTGGAATTTTTCAGAAATCTGTCTGGTGATAGAATGGTCCTTTTCTCCTTCTGTCCCTCAGTTCACACAGCTGCTAAATACACAACCTACTTTCACTCACTTGGTGTGCTAACTAAATAAAGGGATGGTTTATTTCTCTCGCTGCTTTTTCCTTTTCTTTTTGTTTTTTTAAATTTGATGGTTTTTTGATCTTGAGTTATTACAATTTGAACTGGCAATCAGTGATAACAAAAACCACTCTTTCTACTATTTTTTGTTTGGTTTTTTTGAAAGGCTGATGTGTTTCAAGCAGTCTGTGCCCTTAATCTCAGCTTCTTGTTAACAAATACTTTAAAAAACAAAAGCAAGCTATTTAACTGAAGTATTGAATCTAAATCTAGATTTGCTGTCATAATTTTCTGTTCTTAAAGCAGACTAATAATAAATAGCCTTAAATGACTGGATGACTTTAAAATAATTTGTCTAGTTTAACTTAAAGCATGTCATGTCATGACATTAGTACATAATGCAAGAAATTTGGGCGATTTACTCACATTTCTTCTGTGAGTTTCTACTCACATTTCTACTAGCCGTGTATTTATTTTTATTTTCCATTTATTCAAATAATATCTTACTGTTCTCATTTATAATGATAAACAAAAAATACATTGGTCAGCGGAGATCCTGCAGCATTATCACAATGTTGTCACAGAGGCAAAGTTTCAGAAACTAATTTAGAATCTTAACTAATTACAGTGTGATACATTAAACATAATGGCCCTCATTTCTTTAACTTGCTATGAGGTGGTTTTTTTTCCTAGGCCTCAAAGAAACTGCTGAAGAAATGGTCAAAAACAGGTTGGAAGGAAAGGATAACCTGACTCCATGGCAAAAATATCTGGAGAAGAAAAAAGAAAAAAGAATGCTTAAAAAAAGGAGAAAGGTAATGTTTATATTGGCCACTTGTTTGTTTTCTTAAGTTGCTGATATTTTTTGTTTTGAATAAACTAAATAAACGATTGTATAGCTGCCAGTACTGTTTTAAGGTTAAAATGTGCAGTGGTCACTTGTGGGGAAAGACTGAGATACCTCATCAAACTCAAGAGAGCAAATGATATTCAAGGATACTACTGACCATACATATGTTACACAAAACTTCATTCATCTACTTGTGCTGCGTTTCAGATAAATTATTCATAATAACAGTTGGCTTTAATTTGCATTTTGACTGCATTAAGAAGGGTCTTTTTGCTACTGTGTGCAAAGCTGTGATGAGAATCATAATTGTAGTTTTGGAAATGCTGGGGCTAAAATAACACAGGATTGGTTGCCAAAGCTGGCAAAGAATTAATAGCCACAAAGAACTATTCCAGTTTCAATTTGCAAGAGCAAATTTGGTAAACATCTTTTTTGTGTATAAATAACAAAACAGTCCTATGCTAATGTGAAAATTGCTGTTGCTTCATCTTCTCACATGTGGAAAGTAATGAAGCAACTGACTCCTGTGGCAGTGATGTTCAGGAATAGGCAGATAAATGAAATATTCATGCTTATGCTTGAAAAAAAGGCATGTGGCATACAGAATTTAGCTTTCCTGGCTTCTTAAATTTCTCTGAATATAACCCATATTGCAGAATAATGTTACTAAGAGTAATCTCTACACCTTGACTTCCAGTTATTTTTCACTGGCATTTGATGAATAACTTCTTAAACCCGATGGGTGTTCTGAGTAAAATAAGTAGCAGAGCAGCCTTTTCTGGCATAATGCTCTTGTTCAGTCAGAGAAATTAAGTCAAGTGGCACATAAAATCTGTTCTTTTAAATCCAAGCCGGGTCTTTTTGCAATTTGGGCCACAAAATGAAGCTCCTTGCTCAAGTATTTGCCCAAGCAGAAAATCTGTGGAACACAAAAGTGAGGACATGACACAGTGCTGTGATCCTGTAAGTGGCTGGAGTGGTTAGCTGGTACATCACAGTTTGGGGGTACAACTAATAAAGAGCTTTAAATGTGTGAAACAGGTTTTCAGTTGTTGATCTGTCTTTACTAGAGGTTTTTAGTGTATTCCAGTTTTATGATGTTCCACATAGAGTATTTCAGTTTTCATCTTCACCGTTACTAACAGAGGGAACATCTAATTCCAGTGAAACTTAAGTGGTAGTTCATATGTTTCATGGGTTTGCCGTGGGACAATTTTTACCACACTTCCCAACACAATTGCTCTAGGGTGAGAGGTTTATACAGACAAAATGAGATTTGATTGGGGAGAAATAATATTAGGATTTATTACTAGCAAAATAATAAACAACTACATCTACAACAATTCTAACTAAGTAAAAGCACTATGTATTTACAGAAATACCCCTCCCCCCTTTGTATCAGTCCAGGAGGAGAAGCAGGTTCTTTTCCACTTTCAAAGCTACGCGTCTTCCACACAATTCTGCAGCATTTGAAAGTTCTTCTCTGTTATCTCCGGGATGACAACTCTGACTCGTTGCAGCTGGAATTGTTTCTCTCTCTGTCTCTTTCTCTTCTATGTTGACCTCAGGGCTGGGCCTACCTCGCTCCTGGGATAAGGCTGGGGTTACCCAAGTCCTGTAAGGTCTTAAGGTCTTCCATGGACTGCAAGGGGACACTTGCTTTTCCATGGTCTTCACCACAGGGTCACAGGGGATAATGGCTTTTGAATCCACCCTTGTTTCCTGTGGGGGTCCCTTTCCCATGGGAATAGTCTTTGATAGACCTCTCCAACATGGGTCCACCCTTAGGTCAACAGCTCTTCCATTCTCTGCTGTCCCTTAGGGTCTCAAATTCAGTTGCACCAGCATCAATCCCTCACTGGGATCACCTGGACTACCTCACTCCAGCATAGGTCTCTCTGTGGCCACACATCATCTCAAGACTGTTTTGTGTCAGCCTCCCATGGAATCATATCTACTCCTCTGCTCCAGCATGGGCTCCTTCATGAGCTGCAGAGGATCATCTTCGCTCCCCAACAATCTTCCGCAGGTGGCAGAGATTTTAGATTTCAGTCTTTTCCCTGATGAAGGGAGAGAGAGAGGGAGGGGGAGAAGGAACCGTCTCCCCTCCTCGTGGCTTCTCATCTCTCTTCTGCTGCTGGTAGCTCTGACCTTGGAGGCTCCGCTACCTCTCTGACTGGAATTCTTTCTGCAGCAGCCTTGTCCAAGTTCTTCTGGGTTTTTTTTATTTCACTCTGTTATGTGTTTGATCAGGGGGCTTCAGTGCTGCTCCTGTCCCCGGCCCAGGGCTGGGGGAGAAGAGAGGCCTGGCCCCCCTCAGGGCCTGCTGCATCCTCCCTCACATGGCTCCCAAATTCAACTGCGCCACAAACCTTCTCTTCCATTTTCTTAAAGATGTAATTAGCAAAGGCATCACCAAAACTTCTGATCGGTTTTACTCCAGAAATTCACATGGACAAACTATTTCCAATCCCCAGAGAGGGGGGACCTTTGCAAACTCACGACAACGTTTTTTTGGCGCAGAAGGCCTCAAGGAAGAAGAGATGTCCATCAGCAGCCATCCTATTTCAAGTCTATTTGTACAAACAAATAGGTACAAACAGGTTTCATATCTCATTTCATCATAAACTATTAAACAAACACTTCTCCATGCATTTTCTCTTGTTTCCTTCAATTGTCTGTCTGCAATGTTTCTGTCTTGTTTTTTCTATTGCTGAAGGCTTCAAATCAAGTTCTGTTCTGAGTGTGAACATGATAAACATCCCCCCCACCCCCCACCAATTCTCTACACTACATGCCACAATTTCTGTTTTATTTTTATGTGAGAAATTTGTCAAAAAAACCTATGGACAACAGCTGGACAGAAGGTTTCATTTCCCTCTCTTTGGGGAAATGCAGCTCCTGCTGAATGTAGCTGCTTAACTCAGCAGGGACTGCAGCAAAATCAATGGGAGTGAGTCCCTCTTCTCTGGGATTGACTCCTGCCTTTAGAGGTAGATGATTTGGGAAATGCCTTAATTAAATTTGGAGTGCTCATACCCAGCCTAATGACTGGGTTGCAGGGCACCCCTCAATCAGCTAGCTTTCCAAAATGCTCAAAGAAACCCCAAAATCAAAACGATACAGGAGAGGGACTGTGGCAGAGAGGGAAGATAGGTAAGATCACATTTACTGCCAGTTGCCTCTGGCAACAATGTTCAATGATAATACTGAAGTGCACAAAAACTAGAAACGAGATAATGTAAAATTAACATAACTTCTGACATCAGTAAAAATCATCAAAATCCTTCAATATTTGTAGTGTTTCACTCTCATCTATCTCCTTATCAATGAAAATGCAGGGAGGAAGTTTAGAGTTATATCATACTCCCTACCAGCAGCTTTCAAAGTGCTGTTTACAGCCTCAGAATTTTTAAATCTTTACTTTCCTTAATATGAGAAAGGCATTTTCCCCTATTTGCAGATACACCTATAAAAAAAAGAAAGTTTAAACATTCAGATCCTATTAAAATCATTCTCTCTTTATGCTAAGCCTGAAATCACTATCATCAGGTAAGTCAGCTAATGTTTAAAGACAAGGGTCAAAAGCTAAAACAGCAGAAGTCAAATATAATACCATAAGTCTGCCATTTTTTTCAGTTCTTGGATTAGTACATGTTTTTCCACAGGAAGATACCCTTACATTATTTCTGTTATAAATTCTCTTTGTAGACAAGAATATAAAACAGCACTGAGGACAGAAGTGCTGGTGATAGCCAACAATTGCTTTCCATAACAATTTACTCAGTGAAAAACATTTCCTAGGAAGCTATTGCATAATTAGATTGAATAACAAAAAGAGGCAGATATTTTAATGCATATGCCATGAGGGAATGGATAATAATATAGAGCAAGGTTTTGGCTATTATCTTGTCTTTGCTAGATTTTTATTTTGACATATTTTAACAAGGATTACAACCTAGAGCTTTTTCTATTAAAATAAAGCTTTATAAAAATGTTAAGTGAAGCACCCCTTGTTTTCAGAAAATAGGATTGAAAATCTTGGGTTTTGTCATGAAATTAAAATGCCTACAACATCTTTTGAAAACTTTGCCAAAAAAAGTAAGCACTCTCTAAGAGTGTTTTAAACAGTTAGAGTGCTTTCATTGAGACCATTTTTTTTACAAGTAGTTCTGTTTAAAACTATATAGAAATTTTGTAATTCCAGGGGAGGGAAAAGAACAAGATTTCGGGTAAATATGTGTTGGTTAAGTAGAGATGAAAAGGATCAGCTAAATAAAAAATTCAGAACCATCTTCAGGAGGATTAACCACCTGCATCAAAAAGAAAAACAAACCCATATGTCCAGCTAATCCCCAGATTCTCATCTATGAGCTCTTTGCTTGTAAAATACGTGAAATGATAATGGAAGCACCAAGATGTATCAGCGCTGAATATATCAGTGTTTATCCAGGCTCAATGTACACAAGGCAGATGTTGGACTGACCCCTGCTCAATGAAATCTCTCTGATGGTTTGGTTGTTCCTTTCTACTCATTTGATATGGTCATGAGGGAGAAAAATGTCAATTGTGCAACTTCAAACTTTGAGAAAAGAGCTACTCACACACCTCCTTGGGAGGACGCCAGACCCAATCTGAGACAACACTGTGGCAACATTAGCTTAGAGCATGTCTCAGACTTCTGTAACTAGTGAAGATTAAAGAAAAAGAACTTGAGAAAAGTGAGGTTATAACATTGTTTTCCAAATAGTGCTTGCTCTTACAGGCAGGATTACGGAAGAGAATACAGGAGGTCATATTATCTTATGGATTTCCTTCTCAGACTGAAATCAATGATGAGTAGATGAACAGGGTCAGTCAAGGGGGAGAGAAGAGGAAGGAAATAAAAGTAAAAATTCTCAAAATCTCTACTAATAAAAAAACAACACATACAACCAAAGCACTGCTGCTGAGTGTCACTTCAGGTATTACTGGTAAAAAAACAGTATTGGAGAATAACAGACAGGGAAAGGGAAAAGTGTGTCAAGAAAACAATCAGTAGACTAAAAAATCATCAGAGAGTATTATAAAGGGCAAGGAAAGGAAAAGAGTGAATCAGATTGGCCTTTTGAGTTTGATGTAACTTTGAGTGAATAGCACTGTGTATGTTTAGAGTAGTGTACGCAGCAGGCTTTGGGGCATTTCCAGACTATCTGTAGTTTGCCACAGCAATTTAATGTGGCATTCAAAAATAACCCTTTGAGGCAAAAGGATCACTATATGCCAGTTAAATTATCACAGGTCAGTAAGCAACTGACAACCAGCTACCAGTTTTCTATTCTTAACATAAAAGAAGCATTTAATTCTTTGACAACGTCTATGTTATTTGCCTTAGGTATAAGAAACATATCTTGTGGTTGCCACTTGTTAAATTTTACCTCTATAAGTATAGGTAAAATAATGAAGGACAATCAATATAAGCAGTATGCAGTATCTTCTACTTTACCTCAGAATGTACCTTTTTCCAGAATAGGGGGAAAATATGCACCCGAAAAAGTACAGGCTACCTACCACTCGGATGATTTGTAACAACCTGAGGAAGAAAACGCAACACACAAGTTCATTTCTACTTAGGTAAGTGGTAAGTAAGAGGTAGTGGGAGAATGACTGTGAGCAGTCAGTTTTTGCATGGAATTATTATGGTAATTATCTTAAGCAGAAACAGAAAGCATCAGAGAAGCTGTTTGAAGACATGCAGGACTACAGAAGATGGCTTTGTTTTCCAGATACAGTTTTATTTCACTGCTCTATTTATGCTCTTAGCAGATGGTGTTTGCTTTTCAAAGCTCCAGAGAGCCAAAAGTAAAAATTATATCATACAGGAGTAGTGCTTCAAGAGAATTTTTAGAAGGTTGTATCTTGTCTGAACTCATTGTGAGCTTTCGGTTGTTACCAGTACATACCTACAATTACCCTAATGTTCATACGGAATTTTCTTTAGGAAAACTGCCCTAGAAAGTATTAGGTCACTTCCAACCCATTTGCTGGTAGGTCTGGACTGTGTTTTCAGGAGTTTAGGAAGAAATCTGACTTGAAACCTGAGACACCAATTTAATTTCTGATGCCTTCCTTACCTTTCCACCATCTTACTACAAAGCAGGATTCATTCCCATTCTTCCATGTTATTAAAAAATTGTTCTATTGCCTACATATCTTGCAGATAGATGGATGAGAGTGTGAGTCATGTGAGTACTACTGATTGGTGGTAGTTGAAACAAATACAAAATAGAGAAAGGACAGAGGAACTATAACAAACATGGTACTATAAAGTTTTATCACAGGTATTTTCTAATTCTTTACAAAAGAAGAACCTATATTTCCCCCCACCCATTTAGTATTGTCTATGAATTAATACAGAACATAACGGTTATTCATTAAACGTTAATTTCAAAAGATTACATTTTATTATGTTTGTATTCCTGCATTGGCAGTATCATAGAAAAGACTACTTAAGTTTCTAATAATAACAACTTATCTGAATTTGGAAAACAGATCTGTAAGTAGAAAAAGACTAGTCAGTGGAAGTCAGAGGAATGGTTCACAGGTCAGCAACATAAGAGCATGAGGGGGGTTATCGAAGGCAATATTTTCAGCCAGAAGCATCCAAATAGTTGTGAGTCTTAGGTTTCTGCTTCATTCTTTTTTCTCTGCACTACTGAACTAGAATAATTTAATATCATAGGAAAGAGAGTCACCGAAATGTGATCCTTGGTTGAACAGAGCACTCTGCTCAGTGAAGAAGTGGGAAACAATATTCTTTTCAGAGCTTGCTGTCTCATTTCCCATTGTCTTTTCCAAGGGAAGCACAGTTTTATTAATGACAATATAGAATGTAAGAGACACCACCATAAGCAAAGCCATGTAAAGTGGGGTTTTGTAAAACCCCCAAAATGTTTGCTTCAAACACTAACTTGACACCTTCCTTCATGGTACTGCAATTAAAACAGGGAGAATGTATGTGTCTCCTCTCTGATGCAGGAGCTCTGGAGGCCTCTGATATCTTTATGTGCTCGGGGCTCCCTGTTAAACAGCTAAGATTGTAAAAATGTGACCATTACTGCAGTGTAAGAAAATGTTATTTCTATGAATCTTACTGATTTTGCAGGTGTCTTCATTGCATTTTTGTCATGAGATTAATCCGCATCGGAGCCCCTGGTGGCCTAGTGGTTAGAATGCAGCACCTTCACCGCCGAGGCCCGGGTTTGATTCCCAGCCAGGGACACTCCCCGGGCAGGTGGAGCTCGTTAGCCCTGTAAGGCAATCCACCTACGTTCT
>JAWMRA010000113.1:5906897-5941363 GCA_035584735.1 Pseudotriccus pelzelni | reverse complement strand
TGGCTCCCCCCTCAGCGACCGGCAGAGGGAAAGCCCCGTGTCCCTCCTGAACTACCTGAGGCACCTGCGCCACCGCCGCCTGCTCCAGGACCTGCTCCAGAGGGGAGGGAACAAGAAAGTCTTGGATGAAGAGGCGGCACTTTTCTCTGATTGAAGAAACAACACCTGACGGGCAAATGGAGCAGTATACTGCAAGATACATTTTTTATTTATCATTTATAATTATTAAAATTATTTATTAAAAGCATAGTTTTTACAAGTAGTGAATGAAGTTGTTGTCAGAGAAGTAGCACAGAAATTTAATTTGCAAAAATTCCCTTCAAAGATGTAGTTTGGCTGAAGCAGGTGATTTTCTGACAGCTTGTTTTCAGAGAATTATTTGGTAACTGTCCACTGTTGCAGGAACTAATGCAACAACTACATGCTGGGCTCATTTCTAGGGAAACAAAAATGGGGAGGAGTTGAAATTAGCTTCATCTAGAGTGGTCGGGATAATATTTTATATAAAATATATCCTATCACTTCTCATGCTGGAGCTTGAGCAAGAGATCAAGGAAACCTCTTTAGTGAATTCTGCAAGAAGAGAGCAACCTTGTCTTGATCTTACAAGTTTTAGACTTTCAACTCTAAAAGACTGAGTTTGCAAACGAATATTTGAGGTGTCAGTTAAGATAAATGTACTCTACAGTATAAGTAAATCCCTAAGACATTTGGACTAATTTCACACTTAGACTAATTTCACACTTAGAGGAGGAGCCAGAGGTGTGAAGGCACTTTGGGAACTGCGGTCAGCATGCACTGGGATAACGCAGTGTTTCACTGGTTCCCAGGACTGATGGTAACGATCATCCGAGAAGGTATCAGGGAAATGAGGTTGAGCTATATCTGTCCTTTATCCTGGGAAGGCAGCCTCAGGAAATGACGTTGAATCTCCTTTTCAGCAAATTGTCATAAATCAATAGGAATTTAGGATTTCTCTAGCAGCACACAATACTCAGTTGAAGCAGGAAGAGGTAAAATACCTGATAGTTGCGAGAATTTCCCAACAGGTCTACTATGAAATATATTAATTTGCAATAAGTAAGTTTAGTTTTGAGCAACTATTGGAAGTCGTATGTGTGTATACAATAGCAGATATGTGTATATGTATATTGCGCATTGATAGGATATGTATGTGTAATGATATGGTATATATGTATGCTGCATATTTATATGTTCATATATTGCATATTGTATTATATATATGTATGACATATATATTGCATATTTACGTTGCATGATATGTGATATATATGCATACTGTTATTATATGTATGCGCATTTATATGATGTGTAAATTACATATTGATGAGATATATGTACATTGCATATAAATAAATATGTACAGTTTGAGGTAATACTGATATGATATATATGGATATTGATATGATATATATGGATAGTTATATATATGGATACTGGTATATATGGATATTGATATGATATATATGGATAGTTATATATATGGATTTTGGTATTATATCTATGGATATTGATATATACGTGTATTGTTTTGGGGCGCACGGTAACAAAACCTTCTTCCACCTCCCTGAGGCACAAACCACCCTTGCGGGGCCGGGCTGGTTTGCCCGGAGGCGGTTCCCGGTGCCCACCCGGTGCTGCCGCCGCTGAGGGAGCGAGAGCAGCCCCGGTCCCGGCCCCATTCCCGGCCCCATTCCGGCCCCATTCCCGGCCCCAGTCCCGGCCCCAGTCCCGGCCCCATTCCGGCCCCATTCCCGGCCCCATTCCCGGCCCCATTCCCGGCCCCATTCCCGGCCCCATTCCCGGCCGCATTCCCGGCCGCATTCCCGCGCTGCCGGGTCCCGCCCTCGCCGCGCCATTCGCCCCCCGGGACGCCGATCAGCGGGGCCGCCCTTTCCGGCCGCCGGGCGCGGCTCGCCCAATGGTGGCGGGGTGGGGGCGGGTCGCCTCGTGCTCACCGGGGCAACGAGCGGACGGATGGCGGCGGCGCAGGGTGAGTGAGAGGAGGGCGGGAGGGAACGAGCGCAGGGACGCGGGGCCGCCCTGACCCGTCCTGACCCGCCCCGCCGCTCCCGCTCCCGCTCCCGCTCCCGCTCCCGCTCCCGCTCCCGCTCCCGCGCGCGCTCGCGCTCGGGCGGTCCGCGCTCTGGAGGCGGCAGGGGCTGCCCCCGCGTGACGTCACAGCCCCAGGCCCGCGTGACGTCACGGGCCGTGCTGCGGGATCGGGAGGGGGGTCGGGGGAGTGCGGGATCTGCCCGGCCCGCAGCTCCTCCCGGCCCGTGCCCGCCGCACCCCGCGGCCTCGGGGGGACACCCGCGGGTGTTTGTGTTTGGGATCCGAGGTTACTTCCACAGTGCCACAAGGGCTTTGGGGTGCTTTGGTGAAATCTTGGTTCGCACTCTTTGGAGGCGGACCGGCGTGTGTTCCTCCAGCGCTCCTGGAGCTGGGCAGGTGTAGAGCAGTGACCTGTGTAAGACGGAGCGGTGAAAATATGACAGCCAGGATGGAGCACAGATAAATCCTAGGAGGAGCTGGAAGGGGAAAGGATGGGTACAACAGGAGCTTACAAAGTGGAGCAGCAGTTTTTTGAATGAAATGTAAATGGGCATGAAGAATATTTTGAGATGGAAGTGGCTTGACAAAACTAAAGTGATGAGCAGGAAGTATTATGAGCTGAAGGGAATTATTGAGATAGGTTGGCTGTATGTTGTCTGGTAAAAATAGACCCATCAGCAGACTCACCTGTGTGCAAAGGCTCAAGCCTCTCTTCCAAAAGTTCTTTCTGAAGTTACTTGTGTGAAATTAATCTCTTAAAATTAGTGTCTAATCAGGGTTTTCAGCCTGCAGTTCTGCTATTAGTAAATCTTTAAGTGACGCCTCCATCTTTAGTTTAAAACCCATCATCATTAGTTTCCTTACCACCAAACAATTTCTCCCATTTTTGCTACAGTATGAATTCCTTACATGTTCTTGTCACTTTACTGAAATCTATGCCAGAGAGAAGTTTGTAGGAAACAGACGTTTGCCTGTAGGTTGTTTGAGGTTTCTTCACTATTGTTATCAAAAAGGAAGTAAATACAGTGCTTAGTACTTTCATTTTAGTACTGAGGTTTATACAGGAGACCATTACAACTGGATGTAGTCCATAAATGTTTTTTTCTCTCTGTAGAATCTTTATATTGTAGTGGTCTTCAATTTTGTATCAGTTCATATAGAATTATAACGGTAAGTTTATATTTAATTCTGTAATGTAAATTTATAAATCTATGAAGATACCTATGTATGTTTAGCATTTAAGAAGAAGTGAGGGTAAATAAATAACTTCCTCCAAAGCTGTACTCAGTCTTGTTATCAAAAGGATAGTTGTGGTGAACCAGCCTGTTTGTTCCTTGCCAGTGCTAAACATTGTTTGCATAGTTTTGATTCTTTAAATGGTTTGGTGTTTAATTACTGGAGGAAGCTGTAGAGAATTTGCAAAGTCAGTGGTTTAAGTCTTATGCATTAAAACATCTCATTTTTTCCACTCCTGTTCACTTTCCAGTGTTCTTGGGTTTCAAAGCCCTCTTCAAGGTGGTAGGAGTGATGCGCATCATAATGGAGTATAAAGTTATAGAGCCACAGAAATGTTTGGGTTGGAAGGGACCCTAAAGTTCATCTAATTCTTAATGTATAACATATTTTGGTATGTTTTAGAGTTGTTCTCTAAACATGTATTAACATTGCATGCATTTTCACTCCCTGAATTAATTCAACACGTAGAACATCCCTGTGTTTGTTTTTTTTACCTGCTGAACTCGACAATGGTTTTGTGTCAGGATTAACATGCGTTAGGGTGTGGGTAAGAGAAGCAGTAAATACAGCGAGTTGATTTGGTGACTTAAGATAAATACATCATTCTGCATTTTAACCACTTTGAAACATTGCCAGCATTTCCTAGCACATCAAACAATTAGCTGTCGATAAACATTACGTTCTGTACACATCTTAACCAAATACAGTTAATAAATTATCTGAGCTTGACTTAAGCATGTTGTGGTTCACTAGTAATCATGGTGGCTTTACTTATCTGTGCAAACATTATTTCGCTGTTCTAGGCTTATTTGACTTTGTTTTAGTTATTTAGCTATTCCCTGCAAAAGAAAGAAAAAGGTATGGCATTTTCAGGGGTTGCTCATGTGCTAGTTAAACATGATGGGAGGAGAAATAAGTTGTATTGTTGATTGAAAGGACACTATGGAAAGCAAAACTTATGTTAACAATTCCTTCCAGTGTCTGGGAAGATTATTAGGTTCAGGTTATATCATAGCAAAAAGTTTGCTTTGAGCTTGAAATATGATTTTGGATTATTTTAAGTTTCAATTATACTTTTAGCTGGGGAAGAGGCAGAACTTCTTTCAAGAGCCACTCTCTGTGTTTCAAACCTCTCCTCCAAAAGCTCTTTCTGAGGTTATTTGTGTGAAATCAGTGTCTAACATACATATGTGATTTGTTTTTAGGATGATTCCCTCCCAGAGTTTATTTTTGCATGGAAGTGTGCTCCTTCCCGGTAGAAGATGGTGATGCCAATGTATGATCATGGAGAAGGGGATAAGTTCAGTAGAAGTGTTACCTTCCAAATCATCTCAGGTTACGGCTGTAAAAGTGGTGGTCAAAGAGCCCGAAGCAAAGCAAATCCAAAGAGGGAAACGAGTGGGATTTGTGCTTGTCCACGCAGGTAAGATGTGGAAGCAGAACAGCTGGAATGAAAACAGTGCATACTTTGATATCAGACTAAACATCAACACAAATTTTATGGTGTCTTTGGACTACTGATGTGTTCATCAAGTGACATTAACTTTGTGTGCAAGTCTAATTGGAAGTCGCATAGGAAACTTAACCAAATGTGGCTGTTTGGATGGAATTTTTTTCTCCTTGAGGAAGAAAACCCCTAAATTTAAACGGTTATAAAACATCAAGTTCTGCAGTTGTCTGCTAAGCTTGGGAAACCCACAAAATGGAAGAGATCTTTCGGTGCATTTCTTCATCCTATGGAAAGATCAAACATAGCTGTTTCATTAAATTTCTTCTGTCTAACTTGTTCATGAAGACAATCTGCTTAAGGCTTTCTGAAACCTTTTTAGGCTGTTGACTTTTTTTTATCCTTTTGAAATTTTTCTTTCAAGTCTAATTTTTTATTTTATTTAATTTTTGATCATCTTTAAATGAGTTGCTGTTTATTGTTTCCGCTTGTGATGCAGTGGTCCTCTACTCATATCTGATGCAAAAATGATGTGTTAGTGTGTCTTGCTCATAACAGGTTTTTTCTTAAATACTATTAATCATGCAAATGTTAGTGATGCTTGTATCTGTATGTTTGTTTTTACCATATGTGTGATGACACGAGGTGAAACTAAGCAAGGTAATGCCTAAAATATTTGAAAAACCAACATGCTACTTGCTTTAAAAAATCATTAAGGTAAGAAAAAAAAAACCAAAACTTTGAAGAATTTTATTCTGGGTTGATATTTGGTGACCCTAGTATCTATTTTAAGAACAGATAGAAGTGTTCAATATATTGTAGCGTTATTTAGTGTAGTGTAATTAGTTATGTAGTGTTATAGTGTTCAATTTATTGGTAGTGTTAAAATTAATTTATTAGAGTTTCTCAAAACTAATATTCCTAACGGTGAGAAAAGTGAGGTTGAGATAAATACAAGCACATTTTTAAGTTCAAAAACCAGTAAAACAGAAGTGGAATTTCAATATCAGTGTGGCAGTCATGGCAGTTGTTTTTCTGGTGCTGCATTTAGTCAAATAGTGGGTGTTGATAAGTTTTTCAGGTGTGGAATTAATGGCAGTGGCTACAAAATAGGGCAGAATGCTTTGATGCAGTGGGAGAGACATGAAGACTGAAAATTGGATGAAAAATTTGTGTGATCTCTATTTCAAGCAGCTCTCCTGGTTCTAAAGCAGGAGTAACAAGCTCTAAAAAATGCAGCATGAACATGAGAAGATGAGCAGAATGATAATAGCAAACTTGCATGTCAGTGCTAAAAGCAGAATTGGAGTTTGACATAAAACCAAGGGTTTTAAGTAAAATAAAAAAGGAAATAAAAAAGCTATGCTGAAAATACTCCAAGAATGAGTGATACTGAAATCTCTTGCGAAGTGTTTATAGGAAGAGGTGGTTTGATGCTGAGATTTATACCTGTGTGTTTCCGGATATATGCTATATTTTACTGGGTGCACTTGACTCAGTGTTGGAATGCATGAAGTTGTGCCTCATTGGTACAAAAGGGAAATGCCAAGATAATCCAGAATAAGGAAGGTTGTACCTGCCTGTGTCTTAAATCTCTCTGTGAACTGTAAGGCTGCAGTTTGACAGGTAATATAATATTTTTACTTTTTTCCCTTAACTGTAGGTGCAGGTTATCATTCCGAATCCAAAGCTAAAGAGTACAAGCATGTGTGCAAAAGAGCCTGTCAGAAGGTATGTCCTACAGGAATTCCTGCAGTATTCCTGAGCCTCTGGTAATTCTGGAGCTAAATATGGTGTCTGTGTTTTGGTTTTGTCCATGTCCACTCTTCTTGGAGTTCATTTAAACTCCGGCATCCGGGTTGCTCCATAAATGTGGGAGTTCCTAGAGTTACTTTCTTCTTGATAGCTCTTGACATCTTAATAGGAAAGCAGGTATGAACAGGAAAAACAAACAACAAAAAAATCAAAGCTGGAAAAGGAGAAATGGCCAGACTTCCATTTCCATTGAAGCTAATATTTTTTAATCTCTTCCAAGAATTTAGCTTTGAAACTGGCAAAGCCCTGTGTGTACTACATGTCAAATGAGTAGCTGGAAGACTTCTCTCCACAATTTTTAATGTCTTTTGCTTTCTCGAGGGACCAGGAGCTGGGAGCTTGGCAGACTCTTTAGAAGAGTCTCAGAACTGGCCTCTGATAATGATCACTTTGTATTACAGTTCTGTTGCTCAATCCTAATACCAATCTAATTTTGTAATGGGAAGCCTCACAAATCACCCAGATTTAGCACTGGCTTCGTTAAAGTTGTGCGCTAGCCCTGGTGAAAGTTATTTTCCAGCTAATTATGTGAGAAAATGCTGTTGAATTTATGTGTAATTTGAAATTCCGTGTGGCTCCTTAAGCTGAGTAGCCAACATAAATAACTCCTGTGAAGAACAGACAGTTGCAGGTCTTGCAGCAGCAGATGAAGCCGTAATTGTTTCCTGGGGTTCGCTGAGGGAACTTGACTGTCCGGTCTTGTCCAAAATGGATCTAATAAATACTGTTAGGCTCTAGAAGTTCATTGTTATGTGTGTCTGCAATTTGAAGATAACATTGTCTTACTTGACTTGTTTGTGTGTTTTGGCTTTTAGATGAACTTGTAAATTCTGTTCAGTTTGACTGTAATTGCAATAAATGGTACTAGAAATTTTCATTGAACCTTGGAAGGAAAATTTGAAACTTGTTGACTGAAGCATCAAGTGTTTGAGGACTTGTATATAATATAAAAAGTTCTTTTGATATAAACGTGACCATGCAGGAATCTGCTGCTAAATGCAGTGTCTCATTTATTACCCTACAGTGTCAGGGTACTTCCTACTTTCAGATCTGCCCTCATGTAGTTCATACTGACTTATTTCCAGTGCCTCTTGTTTTAAGCCCTCTTACATTTTAAACTAATTTGGTGAAGATTTTGTTTTGTACAAGACTGGGGAAAATGTAGGGCTCAGTCACAGAATATTAGAATTTCTTAATCATCAACTGAAAATTCTGTGTTACAGGCAATTGAAAAGCTCCAGGCTGGTGCTCTTGCCACAGATGCAGTGACTGCAGCACTTATAGAATTAGAGGTATGAGTTTCTGACTAGTAGTAAATAAGTCTCATGAGCGCATTGCCAGATTTTTCTGTAGGAAGGTGTTAAGTGGGAAATTTACTGAGATTTCCATTTTTGTGATGCACTAATTTTATATTTTTGTTTTTCCACTGTGTTTTGGAGTAAGTGTATTTAAATAATTTCTAAAAATGGAAACTGAATAAAAGTTGTGTGGTTGGTTCAATTTGGTTGTCTCATCTTAGATAGTCTTTACCTTTCAAGAATAAATGCAGTCATTAAAGAATTATTGAACGCTTTGTAGGGAACTTTATTTCTGACTTACTGAGGTACAGATGAACAGTTCTGGCGCTGCGTCTTAAAGAGGAGGAAAAAATCATCCTACTGGTCTGATTTTAATGGCAAAATATGTGCAGAGGAATAGGACAAGTAATGCTTTTATTCCAAAATGGCACTCGTTAATTAAGATAGAAAGTCTTGATGAGCAACTGTTTGGGAGGTTTTTGGCAAAAGGTCTTTTTGGAGTGGTGAGATTTTTATGGTATCTGACTTCAGAGAAGGAAGGTCCCAGTGAAATAATGTGGAAGTGAGTAAAGCTAAACATTTCTGGGATATAAATAGGGATATAAATTATTGTCCCAGGTCCACTAATCCCTCAGGACAGTAATGATGGAAACAGGTATGTATTCCTCCTCTGTAAGCAGTAATTGCTCCTTCCCCTCCAACTTCAGCAGCAAAGAGGAGGAAGGCAAGCTAAGTGTTGCGCTGTAAAAATAATTTCCTGGGTTTGGAATTCCTGGTAGTATTCCAAGAGGATTAGCAGTGGATTTGCTTACACATGTGCTGGGAAAGTGTTCATGAGTGTCCTTGGTGGGGCTGGTGTGAGGCAGGCAGCGAGTACACGCTTCAATATGCGCTAGACATGCTGACTGGAAGCCAGGGCTGCAGTCACAGCACTCCCTTGGCAAGGTTCTTGGCTTTCAGCACCACTGCTGGTCTGTACTGAGCTGTTCAAACCTGCTTTCATGTCTTATCTTACACATTAGAATATAACCCAGTGAAAACAGGGATCTCTCCAATGGAATTACTTCCAGTGCACTTCCCTAAGCTGACTGAGGCTGCTGTTGCTCCACAAGGCCGTTTTGTGTGTCAGCTCCCTCCTCGGTGGAAAACAAAAATAAAAGCCCACTTTGTGTTGTGATTTTTATCATGTTCCTGACATACACAGAAGAAAATATATTTTAAGAAGCTTAACCCAACAGTTCTGTATCTCTTTGCAGCTGTGCCTGGGGAAAATATTTTATGTTTTTGTTATCCCTGAGAAACTTTTCTTTTACTTTAGTAAATTTAAATACTCTGAAGTAACATCGGTGGAAGAAGATATGGCTTTAAGATGAAATTCAAAACTTTTTATGAAATTGCTGCAATCAGAAACCTTTTTCTCCTTATCTGTCTTGCTACTATTGTTCTGATGCCTGCCATCATTCCGGTTTCTGGTTTTATAATTGTCTTTGGTAGTATTTTTATGTGTATTGTTGCACATACCCTATTTTTTTTTTCCTTTTTAAGATTAAGTGTTACTTTGTTCAGGTTGTATTGCTGTCATTAATGGAATTATTTGCTTTTATTTATTCATTGATTTATATAACTTCTTAATTGGGGATTGTTCTGTCTGTTACTGGAATAGAGAATATTGGGTTTGGAATCTGGGCTTCTTTTAGTTTAAAGTATGTGGCTATGCAGTTACCTTGAGGACAAATCAAATTTATACTCAAACCACTGTGATTTGCAGTGGCAGTCTTTTGGATCCGGTATGAGAAACTTCTAAATGTCAGCTTGCAAAATATGTAAAGGTTTGTATCTACTCATCTCGTTCTGAACATTACCTCCAGACATCTCTTGTTGTTTCTGGAGCTGCTTCTTCTGGTTTAGTTCTGGTGGTTTTTCCATTGCTCTGTGGAGAACAAGTCAACAAAACAAGCGGAATAGTTT
This sequence comes from Pseudotriccus pelzelni, assembly GCA_035584735.1. Classification (NCBI taxonomy): domain Eukaryota; kingdom Metazoa; phylum Chordata; class Aves; order Passeriformes; family Tyrannidae; genus Pseudotriccus; species Pseudotriccus pelzelni. The sequence continues at coordinate 5,931,523 of JAWMRA010000113.1, read as the reverse complement.
TCCTCATCAACTACAAAATTGTACTGTTAAAAATACAGCTTTATGTTGATGAGCTATCATTCCCTTTTGTTTGTACTTTAGCATTTTAAGTTAGTAAATACATGTGAGAAAATCTGCATGAAACAGTGTTTGTTTACTTGTGTTCCTCTAATACAGACTGAGATACATAACAACAAAAGTTTGCATAACCTGATAACAGATTCCATGGCAAAGTACTGCCTGTAACTTTGTGGTATTTTGGTTTCTGTAGAACACATTGCTGTGAGTTGATCTGAAATATTTAATCACTTTTACAGTTCTCTCAGGCTTTGAATGCTGTGTTCCAAATATTTGTAGCCTTTGCAAGGCACGGATATATTTGTGTGGAAGTGTCACAGAAGATGAATTTCTTTCCTCAGTTCCGCTCAATTACACAACCCCCATTACACAGAATCTCAGCTAATCCAAGAGGCATCACTTCAAAGACTTGTTGGGGCTCAAGATTTGCTCTTGATCTTTTATGAGCAAGCTGACAGTTTGCTTGTGGTATGCTGCCTGTGTTTTGTTTTATTTTTCAGGCTCTAAGTGGAGAAGGAACAGCCTTTCTTTGCTTTACTGTGTGAGTCTCAAGTGAAGGGGTTTTCTGTGATTAAGATAAGGTTGCTGATAGTTAACTAGAGAAAAGGTGCATTTCTCTTGCAAAGTAACAAGACTGGCCCATAATACTGTTAAAATAACAGGGGTGTTCTTCGTAAACATCAGCTGTATTTGATAAGTTGATTGAAGGCTGTTAATGTTTTCCACTTTGTGAACTCTGCCGTTGCAAAGAAACAATTGAACGTTTTACATCTTTCAGCTTTTGGTAGTAAAATGGGTCAAGTAAAATGGACAAGGTACTTCTTGAGGCTCATCATTCACACTCTGTGCTTCTGCAAAAATATTGTTGCAGTACCACTGATTTTTGCACTCTGCTGTCAGCCACCATATGAAGTCTGAGCTTCTCTTGAAACACAAAGGGATTATTTGGGCAGCTTTTTTGGGGGAAGGGTTGATACCTCCCACCACACACCCCACTTGAAACTTCCTGTTTTCAGCAAAACCACGTGCTGATTTGCCTGTATATCTGGCTGTGAGAAAAATGTCCAATTTCAAGCTTTTCTTTGACTGTTGAGAACTTCACAAAGTACTGATCAGGTGCTGGAGGCAGGAACTGGTTGTAAAGAACAATGAAGATTTAAAATTGTTTCCTAAATTTCGTCTAATCTTTTATTAATGTATGTGTAGATCACTTGGTTCTTTATCTGATTTCAGCAGAATATTCGTTTTGAATATAATTTAAATTGGAAATTAGTATGATCAGTGGGGAAACAGGTGTCACATTTTGGGTTTCTTGCTGCTGGAATTGCTCAGTTTATTTTTCATTTTTTTGTTATTGTGGATCAGTGCAAAGGTTATTCTGTACCTGTTATATTCAAGCAGTGGGTTTGTGTGACTGTCAAGATTTTGCAGCAAAAGAACTTGTTTGGTGCTTTATTTATTATTTTTCTGGTGATTAAGATTTCTGAGTATACAATCTTAGTCCCAAGGACTCCTCTTTCAGGCCTTGTTGCATTAATGCAGCCACCAAAGATGAACTTGTAATGGGTAAACAACTAGAGGTTATTAATGCTAGTTAAAAGCAATACTATGATGTTTTGCAGCAGAGTGGCTGACAGTAATCTGTGACAAAAGTCTTCTTTAAAAACATTTTACCTGGTGTAATTGAAGGGGACATGTCTCTTCCATGTAGAATATTGATTGTTGGCACTAAACTCCCATAGAAAAATAAATTTTAAAGTTCTAGTGTACAGAAGTAAATGCCTGTAGACTTTAAATTTGCTTTTAAAGTTGCAATAAACCAGGGCCAAAACTGTATCAAAGATGGATGGAATGTTCTTTAAAGTCCATTGAAAACAGAGCATTTTAACTATTTGCTGAGATATAAGTGTTAGAGTTGAGTAATTCCTTTGAGCATTCCAGCTTTGACGGCAGCTAGAAACTTCAGGATGTCTGTGTTTGCTGCCAGAAGATTTATAAATGCATCTTGAAGTAAAAACAATAAATAAATTAAAATAAAATTAATTAAAATAAATTAAAAGCAATACCCTCAGTGGGTTGAGAGTTTTTGCAAGATGGGTAACTTGGGAAAATGAAACTCCTGTTTCACATCTTAAAGCTTCCTGTTACCTCCTTTGCCACAGCTTTACATGGCAAGTTAGAGATGCTTCGGTGGGGGAATAATTACCAGGTAGTTTAGTATTTTTCAAATAAATTGAAGGCTTATGTTTTGTTAAAATGCTTTGAATAGTTATTTGTTTGCCTTTTCTCTCTTCCTCCTTTTCTGTGGTAGCAGGGGTTGCTGTTAACATGCAAAGCTGATGCTTGGGTTGCTTACTCCGCTTTTTCAGCCTCTTTGGAAATACAAAGGCTGATCACTGCTTGTGGTTTGAAACAAAAGTATGTTCCTTTTGTATTAAACCTGTTTCTCCTTTCCCATCCTCCCTCTTCTTGGACACGTGCTTTGGTTACTTCTTCCCAATTTTATGGGAGTCAGTTCTTGCACTGCTGCATTTTTCTGTCTGAGGGCATGAAGAGACTTTTTCAGGTAGCTCAGTTTGTTTCTTCCCTCTTTGAAAGCCTTCATGCTTCCCTTTTAATATTTCTGCATTCCTTGAAGGTTTTGAATTTTCATTTCAAAATACACCTTAATTTTCCTAAGTTCACAAGTTGTATTCCTCCATTTGTGTATCAGAGTCTTGAAATGTTTTGGTCAGACTTTGCAGAGATTCATATTTTCAAAAAGAGATTTGTAGTTGTGTGGTGTATTTCATGTCCTTGCCTATTCATAGAAGTAGGTGTGAACTTGTTTCCATTTTTTATGAAGGTTTTTTCCTACCTCATTTCAAAGGCTTTTATCTCACCTCAGAGACACTCAGGTAGATATCAGAAATTCCACGGGTTCACATCCAGTTCCTGCACTTTTAAAGCTGTTTTCAGATTGCCTTTCAGATGTGTGAAGTTAGACCACCTTCCTCTGGGCAATTCTGAGACTGTCTTGAGTGCAGTCTGATTGTAAAGCTGAGTGAAACTTCACAGAAATTTTAAAGAGGTGCTTGGAATTTGGCCTTTGTTTCTTTTTACTGGAGAAGTTACTCGTGTTTTGACTGTTTGCACTGGTAAGATTCCTTCTGAGTCCTAATACGAGAGTTATGCCACCAAAGAGACATCTGCAGTTCAGTCTAGAGTTGTTATTTTTTAAAAATTCTGTAGTATTCTGGTAAATATTCTGTAGGGAGAATGTAGGTGGCATTTCTTTCTGTCTCGAGATCCTCTGAGTAAAGTATCTCTTGGTGTTGTGCCAAAGCTGGAAGCACATCTAGGTCTTGAGATATGAAGTGAACTAGTACCATTCCAGATCCTGTATTTTTTTCCCTACTCTCTTTTATCCCCTTTATCAGCTGGTAGAGAGCTTTGTGTCTTGACCGCAGAAGGTTCTGGACGGCATTATCAGGACTTCTCCTCTGATAGGTCCTTCTTATTCCCCTGTTTGTCCATGACATCTGCTCTAAAACAACAGCTGTCTCTGCTTTGGGGCAGTGACATATCTGCGGAGCACAAAGTTCTTCCCCTTGCTAATGTTCCTGGGCATAACAGCCTGAGTGAATGTCTTTGGAACAGAACATTAGAGATTTGTCTTCAGGCTTGCTGGTTACCCAGGGGCCAGCAACTTGGACAAGCATTGTTCATCCTGAGCATTCCTGTTTTTACTGTATCCTCCAAGTACCTTTCACCATTTGCTTTCAATTCCTTCCACCGCTTCTCTATTCCTTTTTTGATAAACTTCACCAATTTAATTTTCTTTGTACTTGTCGAGCCCGGGGAGCAATGAAGTCAGTTAAGCCAGTGGCTACTCTGAGTTTTCTGCCTTTTCTAGGCCATCATTTTTCGTTTTAAAAACATATTCTCCCCCTCCCTTCCCTCTTTAGGCAAAGTTATTTGTGCCACACTTAACTGCAAATGTTTCATTATCCTAAAATCTTTTCAAATTTATTCTTTTGCTGTGAGGCTTAGCTGTCAAAATGAACAACAGAATGAATATATGCAGTGAATTGGAAGAACTGTTGTTGTGGATTAAAATAGGGTAGGGTAAAGTGGGGTAAAATCTTGTGCTGCTTCAGAAGGAAAAAGCCGAAAATAAAGGAGTCTCATGATTATGTATTAATCATCTATCATGTACTCATGGTTCTTCAGGAAGGTAGCATTTTGGTGACTCAAACACTAAGAAATCTTGAAATGGCTCTGTAAATTAGAATCAATATCTTGCCAAACAGATCTTGAATTTAGTCACTACTTGCTCATTTGAAAGTTAACAAAAGCTAGCTGACATCAGATTTATTTCTTATTTCTCTGTGCTCCTCTCTCTTTTGTTTCTTTGAATTCACTGAAAATCAGCATGTACAAAATCAAACCAGTTCCCTTAACCCGTAAGACAGAACTTGGAGCTGTTTCCTGTAATTTGTTTCCTGATTCAGCCTTCATTACATGTACTGGAGAAGTATGACCCTCTCATTTCACTGACATGTTCACGTGTGGTCTAGACAACTCTTTGTCAAATCTTTTACACTGGTTGTAATTTGAACACATGAAAACTGAAAGTCTGCAGCATCTCCCTGAAATTGCAGTTTGGCTGTTGGCTTTCTTTGTCCTGTATTCCTTTTGTGCTTGCATCTAGAAAGAGGGGATTATATTGAGCTGGGAGATTATATAGAGCTGGCAGTGAGACTCCTGAAATGTGCTACTTGGAAATTTTGTGGTTTTAAAGTCCTGAGGATGCTCTGATGAAACGGGTGGGTGAAAATGGGGTGTGATTCTAGCACGCAGAACTTTTATTGTTTGACAGCCTTGGGTTTGTTAAAAGCCACAGAAGGTGCTAATAAAAGCGGAGTCAGGTTTATGATGCTGTTAAATGTTGTTCCTTACTTGCCATGAAATAAATCTTGGTTTTTAGTCAAGAAACTTCCAGACCCACCGTAGTGACTGTCCTTATGTTGATAGTCAAATAAATAGGAATTTTACAGAGTGAATTAGTTAGTGATGCCACTTCTTCACTTCTGCTTGCAGAGCTGCAGTAATACTTTGGAATGTTCAGAAAAAGTCCAGTTCTGGTTTGCAGCAATGTCATACTTGAGAGGCTCAGAGGTACACTGTGGTCTGTGCAATGATTATTAGATTAATTCATTAGTTAATAAAATGTCGATTGATTGTAAGGCTTTTTGCTTGAATAGAAATGATCATACATTGTTGAGTAACTGGTTTTTATATTACTATGGTATTATACCCTATAGAGGGTGAGAGGTATCCACTGTAGTACTTTCAGATGCTCTGTTCTAATTACCCTTGGTTTTGTTGTGGAAGATCCAACTGCTAAAATAAGAAAATGCCCTGCACCGAGATTAGTGTTGTCAGATCAATTATACAGAGGTTTTGATCTGTCTAGTCTGTTACGGATGTGGCCTTACAATGTTTTGTTCTTATTTTTAGGATTCTCCTTTCACAAATGCAGGATTGGGATCTAACCTAAACCTTCTGGGTGAGATAGAATGTGATGCCAGTATAATGGATGGAAAGTCATTAAATTTTGGAGCAGTTGGAGCACTGAGTGGTATGTTAACTATGTGTTATAAAGCTAATTACTGATTTAGGTGCAAAGATCGATTTTGTTCTTTTTTTGTTACTATTCTGAAGGAGGGGACACGTTGTAAATTCTACCCTGTTTAAATGAATTCTAGCCTTTTAGAAAATGGAGAGGCATTCCTGCTCCCTAAAATGCTTCTTTGGGTTAATTTTTTTTGTGTAACATGTTGTTTTGGTAGTTCACTGGGAATCCTTTGGTGCAGAACGCTTATATGATACCACACAATATTCATGGGGGGCTGAGTTATCATTCTACAAATTCATCTGAGCAAACTCAATTGTTAAAAAATATTACAGGCATTTAAATTAGGCTTTGTGCTTGTTTTTGTTCTCAGCCTTCTCAAAGAAGTTACTGGTACATAATTCAATCATCCATTTGCATGTGGGACTTATTTAGTCTGAGAACTAGTGTGTTTCTCTTTTTTTGTCTAGTTTAATATAGATATATAGTCCCAAATAGGGATTGTTGAGGTTTTGCTGTAAGTACATGAACAGCCTTAGCTATTACTTTTGAATAGCTTTTCTGACAAGTTTTCAAGCTTTGTTCTTTATCTTAGAATAGTTCTAAACTGTGGTAATAACTTCCTCATGTAGATATAAATCTAAAATAAATAGTAAAATTAAGTGTTTCAAGGCGTGTTTGTTAAAAAAATTTATCCTTCCAACCATGGGGAAGGAGGAAATAAGAGAGTGAGAGAAATCTAAGCCTGAATCCTATAATCCCTGCTCTGGCCTGGTAAGTCCAAATTCAGACTCTTTCCATCTTGAAAAATTAATGCCCATAAAACATCTTTAGCCTTTAGAATACAATAGATTTAACTTGAGATCTCTGTGGTGGGAGATTCAATATGGTTCTTTCTTTTTTTAAAATAAATGTGGAGGAGGTGTTGACTAGAAGGCTTTGTCACTATTGACAGGATGTGAGGGAAAAACTGAGAAAGGAGTTACTACATTGAAACATAACATAAGGTGTCTCTTAATGGCTTGACAAACCCTTGGAAATCAAAAGACTCTGGCTTTCATTGCCAAAATGAACATTACAGTGTTCTGTGGAAAAATATTTTAATGTTTTGTTCCCGGTTTTTGCTAACTTTTCAGGAATCAAGAATCCAGTTTCGGTTGCAAATAGATTGTTATGTGAAGGGCAGAAGGGAAAACTCTCTGCTGGCAGAATTCCACCTTGGTAATTGCTTTGTTCTGTTTGACTTTTCTTTGGTCTTTGGTCTCCATGCATGCAATATTTGAAGGTTTTATCTTACCCCAGGCTGGCTGGTGCTGTTTTACATACCAGCCTTTAAAAAGGAGATAAGCTTTGTGCTCTGATCTTGAAACATCTTGTGCACTGGATGAAGTTGTGGGTAGAAGGAAGTATTAGGAAGAGAGGGCAACATCACTTTGTGGTAGTTTCTGTCTGTGTCATTATTTCCAATGGTAATACTCCTGTAGCATTTTGAAAAATCCCAAAATACATCAAGGTGAAAGGGAAATTTGACTGCCTTTGCCTCTGCCTGCCTTTAAAAAAAGCAACAAGGTTTTTAACAAGTATGAAAAATAGTCCTACTTTACTGCCTTTGTGGCTTTGTTTTGTAGCTATAGCGTGGAAATGTGCAGTGTTTAGTGACTTCCTTTTATTTTAAAGCTAGATTTAATAGTATTTACAACAAAAACGGAAAAAAGCACTCTCTTACTGAGATGGGTGGGATACTTAGATGGAAGAGGTAACTATTAAATGCATAATAACTTTAAATATTATTGCATCATTTTGAGAAGAATCCAAGAAATGTCAGAACGAATTATTCTTAAAACCATCTTATTCTCATTAGCAGCTTATTCTCATTAGCATCTTATTCTCAATTGACAGGTAGAGTACTTGAATAATTCATTCATATTAATTGACTGCTATTGTCTGTCACCTGTGGCAGAACTTGCTGCCTTTTTTCTAACTGATGGTCAGTATTTGCAGAATTATTAAACCAGCATTTGGGTATTTTAAAATACGTATATTTAGAGTCACAAATTTTGCTTTCCTTACTGTGTTATTCTGTAAAATTAGCCAAGCACTTGGGATTGTTTTGCTTGTAACAGCACAGCATTCTAGAATTATTGTAAGGAAGAGCACTTGGGCATTTTAGCATGTTTACTGTGACCTTATGACCTCATTTATGCTGGTATAGTTTTAAAAAATAACTGAATGGAAAAAAACCCTACACCTCCATGGGTTGTGGTTCAGACTTGCTTTGTACACACGGGGTATCCCAAGCTCAGATGACAGAGCTCGTGGTCACTGAAGGTGGTAGCTGTGGATGATTTTATGTCTTGCCTTTCTGACAGGGCTTGGGGTCACACTTTGTTTTGGGACTGAAATACATTCCTGCACAGGCTGGGAACACATATAGTTAAATGACGAGAGCAGCCATGTTTTGGCATTTCTAGCAAGTGTCAGGATTTTATTTTTAATTTATTTTTTATTTGTGAAGATGTGCAATTTTCATCTTCTTTGTCAGTGGCAAATAGTGTACTGGGGAGTCCAGCAGATACTGTTTGTTAAAGAAACCTATGGTAGAGACTGTTCCTGTAGCATAATCTAAGCTGGCTTAATGTTTTCTGGCCAGAATGGTTGGCACGTGAGCACATAAGAAAACTTCAGGAGCTGTGAGATTAGTAAAAGGGGGATTATGGAGGTTTTTCTCTATAAAAGAACAGATGAAGTCAGTTTGCTCGGCCTGCTTCTATCTCTTCAGGGCCTGTTTTTAGTGAGTTCAAAACCAATTCAAAGTGGTGTATTTCTAATTTTCAGAAGTTCTAATGAGTGTGAATTGAGTTATTCAGAGATGGCAAGGAGTGATCAAGTGTCTGAACTGACGTATCCAATTTGCTGTCAATTGCTCTATAGAGTCTGTCCTTCTGGATCAACCTCTTGTACTGTTTGAGACACAGAACTCCACTACCCAAATTACAATTTGAAAAGTTTAGAGTATCCCTGAATCCTTGAGTGCATTTCTTGAAACCTCTAAGGTCTTTATATCTTTCTGCCTTACTTTATTGCGCTCAGCGTTGGCAGAATTTTCTCTCATGCAGAAGGAGAAAATATTCATAAATCTTACATGTTCTGCTGTAAGATATTCCTGTTTGTTGTATAACTTTACCAAAGGAAGCACTGTTTTAATGGAACAGTTACAAGCTGGACAAATCTTTGGAAGTGATCTTCAGTCATATAATAATGGATTAGATGTTTTGTAGTAATAAGCTTGAAGATTTTCTAATTCTTACACTGAAACCTTGACCTTTCTAAGGAAAAAAGGCTTATTCACATTTGCTTGCTGTTAGATGTAGATTTGTAAGATTTGCAAGATAGCAGAAACACATCTAAATGTGTCCTCTCTTAGAACTCCTTAGTACTACTGACGTGAAGGCCATGCCCATATTCCTTTTTCAGTATTGATACTAACCCATATGGGAAAGAATTTCTTCTTAGGTCTTGTTTTGGTTTTTTTTCATTTAAATATACAAGGATTTGTAATTGCTTCGATTTTACAATATTTTGTGCAGAATACCAAAATTGTGTAACTTGTAGGGCTGTGCATAGGCGAGAAAGAGCCTGGAGGGAGTGAAGACCTACAGCCCCTTTTATCTCTGTTCTGTGTTTTTCCACAACAATTTATTCTTTGTGTCAGTGATTTCAGAGTGATTTGCTACACGTTGCAGTAAAACATTGCAAAGTGAATTTGTTACATCCAGAATTGCCTTGACCACCTTTAATGAACCATACCTTCTTCTGTTCAGCTGGGTGTCACCTGTCCTCTTACAGCCTGTGATTAACGATGGTGTTTGGAGCAAACAGCACCAGGATAACCAAATAACTTGGAGAAAATTCTCTGAAAAGACCATTTTAGAGACCTTTACTTGCATTTTCCATTAAATATGGTCTAGCAAGCCTGGAACTGGAAGGCATATGCAAGCACTGGCTCTTTGCTGGAAGGATGTTTTCATCTTCTGCGTGTTCTGTAACAACTACAGAGTGCTCTGATATGTTTGCAAGAAAGATCTTTGTATTTTGTTTGTGCAGAACCAACTCTCAGAGTAGCAGAGAAGAAACTCATTCATCCTTTGTTTATGTTTTTGGGGTTTTTTCCCCCCCTTTGGAAAATTGTAGTTTGAATTAGCCTAAAGGCTTTTGAAACTCGGGGTGGTTTTGACTGCTTTTTATAGTACTTCATTCCCTCTTCTCCTTCGCCCCCAATAAATTAAGCTTGTCTGTACATTTATTTTTATGTACAGACAACAAAGCACTGCGATCCTGATGTTACTTGTCTTGTAAACAGCTTGACTTTTCTGTGATTACACTGTCCTTTCAAGACATCTGAATAGTTGAAAAAAAGGTGGATGATCTCTGTGGTGTAATGGAGCCTCATGTAGTTTTCTGCTTCAACTGATCTAACTGTTCTTTGGGAGCAGAACTGCAAATACTTCGTGCCCATCTTAAAGAAGGAAAGGAATCTAGGACTTAAGGACTGAAATGTGAAAAAAGTATAAGTCATATCAGTTAAATTATTTAAAGACATTCTTGGGTGCATTTTTGCGCTCTCATAATTACTACTATTTCTGTGTTTTTAGTATTAAAAAGGCAGTTGTGAGACTGCTTGTGAAACAATGTTTCTGAGTGAGCTGTGCTATTCAAGTTACCATATATGAAACTCCTAATGTTTGAGCTTGATGCTTTCTCCACTTAACCACCTTCTCTGTGTAAATTGTTTTGAACTGCAAGTGCTTATTTACTTCCCAAGAATGTATTGTTGATAGAAAAGTTTTATTCTAAAGACCAAAATGACCCTCTTTTAGTCAATGAAAAAGACTACTTAATTAGGTTTGGCTACAGTCTGTATTTCTCTCTTATGTTAATGAAAGTGCCAGATTGTTTTTTGAGCACTTATTTACCTAACAGGAGATACTTGAGTTCTCCCAAGGTACCCAGTAACTTATTCTACAGTATCTTGCAACATGAATAATTTTTATCTGGAGCTGCACTATTAATGGTAAGAAATATGCATTTAATAATTCAGATTCTCATCTAGATAAGCCTTTTTTGGAGACTTTTGTATGGAAAGACTGGATGCTTATATTGGTTAAATCACAGATAGAAAGTACCACCTTAAAACACTACATACTGATGGCTGGAAGTGTCAGATATAGCACTGTCAAGAAAACTTCCAACAGTGTTAATGCCAGCAAATTTGATGTATGAATAATTGTCTCAGAAACTACGTGGCCCCGGGGACTATTTTGTTCGTAAGTCTGGTATTTCTGTAAACTTTTCTAATTGCTGTAAATCCTCAGCCTTTACTTCTCATGTCCGTTAGGCAGTTGTGTTATTCTTAACTTTGTAGCCCACTTTTGAAATAAGATTGGAAATGATTGTCCATTGTTGTGTTACACAGCATCTTTCTGGAAGTGTCTGGTTTCCAGCTCCTACATTCCCCTTTTCAGGCAATAAGATTAATTTCTTTAAGGAGAAACAACACAGATGACTGAGTCTTGCTTTTTTTATCCCCCTCTCCCTAAGAGTTCCGTGTCTGTGTTTTGCTCTCACTCATTGTCACAGCAGTGTGTTCTGCCTCACTACTCTAAAGTGTTCAATAGTGATTAGAAAAAATCTTCTCAGATATTTGGGGGTTTTTTCACAGTATATTAAAAATTCAGTAGGCTAGTTTCATTTGCAAATGCTTGATAGAACTCCATGAAATAGACCTTAATCCTTCCAAATAAGGTTAATTTTTAGCCTGTGTTGTACTTCTTGAAATACTTCTTGATATCCCTGTGGCACTGGCTGACTTTCCTGGAAGTCCTGTTCTCACCTCATTCATCCCATGTTCTTGGTCTTCAGAATCTTGCTAAGTTGTTGTAGAGAGCAAGAGTCTTCGACAGGTTTTGTCCTATTTTAGCTGCAGTTGAAAGCTGGTGCTATTTGGTAATGAATTTCAAATTTAATAGCACTTGTTTTTATCCAATAATAAACCCAATGTCAGAGCTGCATAGTCCTAATGAAAATATATAAGGTTGCCAAGTGTAATTGTAGCTGGCAGTTCTATGAAACATAGACAGCTTACAATTTAAAGATGACCAAGCCAAATAGGAAGAATAATTGCAAGAAAAGGGGGATTTTTGTTATATGGCTTTGTTTAAACTCCCTCTTCTGTGTCTCCTAGCTTTTTAGTTGGTGAAGGAGCTTACAGATGGGCAGTTGATCACGGGATACCAGCATGTCCTCCAGGTATCATGGCTACAAGTGAGTAAACTGGTGGTGTCAGTAGGAAGAACAGGACAGAGTAATTTTAGATGGTGCCTCAGCTTTTGTGGTGCGCATCAATTCACTGTTCCTAACATTCAGCTAGCTTTATGGTGTTATGGTATATAAGGGTGGTTTAAGTTTACTAATTTAAGTTATCTAAAAAGAAAAAAACTTTCAAGTGTTACTTCAGCTGCATTTTAGCAACGTCTGATTGAAGTGAAACTGTGATTCTAGGACAAAATCCAATGATGAACCTATTTATTTACTAAAATGTAGGTTCTTTAACAGCTCAGTCCTGCAAGTCTCCAGCTGAGATCCATCTTGGATCCTCAAAGCCCCAGCCACGTATCACAATTCAGCAGGTGCCAGTTGACTGTCAGATTCTGTAGTTACACCCATCTCTGAGGCTTTGTCCAGAACTGCTCTGGTCTAAACAGGCTGTCAAATTAATTTGCCCTTTTTTTTTAACCTAGATGGGCTTCACTATATGATGGAATAACCCAGGCCAGAAAACAGACTTGGTTTGTGCTGTATATTAGTAGTAGTATCTTAGGAAAGCTTTTTTTACTTAAAATAAATGATTTTGTTCTATTGATACACCATCTACAAACTAGGCTACGAATCAGTGCACTTACCCATGGAAAGGAGGATGTTGCTCCCCTTCCTTCCCTTTTCCAGCCCCCCCCCTTTTGGGAAGTGCTGTTACTACTCCGTAGTTTATTTCAGGGGTAAACATGCCCAGTGCTGCCTGTTGAGGTTATGCAGGAAAAATCAGAGGCCATTACCCAAAGGAGGAGGACACAGAACATTACAGAATGTTTCTTTATTTTACAGTAAACAGTGTTACTGCTTAAAATATTTGACTGGTCCCTAAGTGAGAGATTGAAGCCCAGGACTCCCATTAAGCCTTTTATTGGGTCTAATTCTAAAATGTAGATAAATATCTAGAAATTGCAGTTCAGGGTTGTTAATACTCAATGCTTAAGTGTAACCCCTGAAACAGTGGCACTATTTCACTTGATCGTGCCAATTTTCATACGTAGTCATAGTACATTTAATTTTGAACAGAAAGTTTTCATTTCTGGCTTCACGTGACTGAAACTTTTGCCTTGTCTGTGTGCTGTCCAAAACAGCATTTGCAGAACAACTGTTGGATTCAGTTAAGCAGAACCTCTTTATTTCTATGGCTTCAGAAAAAGTAAAAACACTTAAAGCTTGTTGTGGTTTTTTTTTTGCTTTGTAAGAAAGTAGTATAGGAGATACTTTAGGAAGGAGATCTTCTGACTAATTCTGTTTGCATGCACAAGTCTCCATTGTTTCTAGTAGCAGTGTGTTTCTGTTGTGACAGAGATGATTAGGTTTTGACATTAGTTGCCAGATGATGCCTTTACTAGTTAAAATGTGCCCTGGTCAGAGCAAATCTACATGTTGCATCTTAAAAATAAGAATGACCACTGCTAGTTTGGTTTGCCTAACCCAGACTCTGAATTTTTGTTGGAGAAACATTAGAAGAATAATCAAGCTCCAAAATACCACTTGTTTTGGGTGCTTTTTTGTCTACTCAATGCAGTCAACATACTTCTATTTAATAAAACAATTTACATTAGAATAGTTGAAGCAACCAGGACTGACAAGTTAGTTTTGCAGTATAGTCATTAATTTCTCATTTATTTTTAAAAAAACCCAACAGAACACCAGGAAAGAGGAAACAAAAACCTGAAAAATCAGTTCTAGAAATCGTTCTGCTGATTTTCATCCCAGTCCTTACCAAAGCTAGTTTTGTATCACATTGACCTCTAGTCGGTGGGACTGGAAAGTAACCATTAACACCATGTGTGACAACATGGGATTTTTAGAGCTGAAAAAGTGGAAACTCTCTCACAGGTAACATGTAAAAAAATTAAAATAGATTTATCCTGTGTTACCATGGAAGGGATGGTTAGATATGCTTAAGAAACAATTTAAATGTTGTTTCCAAGCAACCACAAAGTGATCTCATCTAAAAGGAGCTGTTCTGTTAAATGACGTAACAAACTTCAAATAAAGGGAGACCTTTTGATTGTGCTTTCTACAATTGCTGTGGTAGAGGTTGCATGGAGAATTGGGGGGGTAAATTAACTTGAAATTCCGTGACTGATGAATAGCTCTGTAAAAGAAGAGCTGAACTAATTGTCAAACATCAGAAGAATACGTGTATTAACTGAATTACAAAGAAACCAAACCCAGCCCCTCACAAAAACCTCCTAATCCAGATTTAGACAGGAGGAACTAGGTGCATGTTTTGGCTTCTCCGTGCTGCACGTCGAAAGTATTCTTGAAGTTGTGTTCTTCTGTCTCCTTTTTCCCAGACCTGAGATGGGAAGAGCAACATTCCATGTGCCGTAAGGCTGGGACTGGGAGTCAATTTGCAGGGATGAGGGTCACCCTGTGGTCAGTAGCAAAGAAAGTGGCAGGATTAGTTTTGGCATGACGCTCCATCATTCCCTCAGAACTGTCAAAGTATCTCAGCCCCAAACTGAAGCATGTTTTAAACCACTTGTTGAACTACATCAAGGTTATGTCAAGGCTCCACCTGCTTTGTCTTCTTCAGTTTGCCAAGTATGTGAGGAAATGGGACTTCTACCATTTGTAGGAATCTGGTGGCTTTCCAGTGCACAGAGTGGGTGGTTTAAAATAAAAAAGAACACCTGAAATGTGATCTGCCCGTGTTGCCCATGGCCTGCAAGGAAGCTGAATTTATTAATTCCTGCCTATACTAGAGCCTAATGCCTGCCAATACAGAGCCCATACTGGCTTATCCCAGTGCTTTCTTACCCTGTGCTAGTGAGACTGCTCTGAAAGTGTAATCTAAGTGCTAAGAGTGGAATTGCAATTTAGAAATGCTAAATTACTGCATAATGCAATCTCTTACAAATATTAAAAATACACTTCAAATATGCAATGTTTGAGGTGCATCCTCAACTGCCAATATCTGTGCCTGCACTAGTAATAACCAAAACGCTTATCTGAAATTGTGTTCAGCCAGTAGCAGGTGCTGATTAATTGATTTGACAAATTTAATGTGGTGTAAGACAGCATCTTTCTGTTGCTTACAATGTTAAGTGTCTGGAGGGAAAGAGAAGGAAGGTAACTACTCATGCAACAAACTTGGAACTGTGGAGGTGAGGGTAAGCACTTCAGTAAATTGGTATGTAAGGACAAAAATAGCTGCAGTGGATCCAGGTGATTGGATAACTGGAATACAAGAGTAGCCACAAATTATGCTCAAGGAAGAATGTAAGAATAGAGCAAATATATACTTTCCTTCTTCTATCCCTTGTGTTATCCCAGACTCTAAATTCCTGGCTCCCAAGTGATTCCGGCGTACATGGAGGTGAACAGTGGCATTTGCTGCCATGAATTGTTGCTTTCTCTTGAACACAATTAGTTTCCAGCACCTGCAAAAACCTTTACAACTATGAGCTGTTTGAAGAACCGCGTCATTTTCATTAGTTTGAGACTTGATGAGTAAAAGCTGCTGCTTTATTGTCAGGTCCCTACTCCAAATCCTTCTTCAGTCAAGTCCTCTCATTACCTTGACTAACTTACTGTCCCCAGTAAAATCACGTCGCCCCACTCCCAGTTCTCTCCTCACTTCATTATTACTTTAAGAAAACCATTTGCCATATTGCTGGAACTGGGGTTCAGTCAGTGCCTCAGGGCAGGGGCTCACAGGATGTTTTGTTCTTTTGTTTTTAGGGGGAGAACGAAAGTGAGCCGGAGAGAAACTCAAGGGTTTAGGGGGATTTGATTAGGAAGCTTGGTTAATCTGAATATATGATGTAAATCGTCCCTGGATTTGTACGTAATATTGTAGTTTCACTTGCCAGTCTCAACAGCCAAGTGCAGCCAAGGGGATGGCTGTAAGTTACCCAGGAAAAAAAAGACGGGCTTTACATGAAAATTTCCATGGTGCAGGAAAGTTTGATTGATGGGAAAAAAACCCAAGAGATTTCTTCCAGGAAGTACTAAGAAATGGTTTGTCCAGCAGGAGTTTACCCTGAGTTCTTGTTATGAAGTGCAGATCTATAGAGCAGTGCTCTGAGAGAGGTAGGTTATTTTTTTTTAATATGCTTTTGATGACAAGTGCCTCTTTTTCCCATTCATGTTGCAGTGTCTGTCAAAGTATGACAACATGAGAAGTAGCACTAGTAGTCTTTTAGTCCCAGTACAAGCCTAAGTGGTGTTAATTTGTCATTTAAAATAGCTTTGTTAAAATGAAATTTATTTTCGTCTGTCTGTGTTCATTTGTGCCACTTATTTCAGCAACTGCTCAACAGAATTCTTTTCAGGATCATTTGAATTCCTGTGGGTTAACTAATTTGCTAGTATATTCCTTTTTAATTTTCTTCTCTCCAATAGCTGCATTCTCTTTTAATATGGAATAGAAAGATAAAATGCAGAAAGCTTTGCTTTCTGGCTCTTTCAGTTGACTCTAAGAACTGTCTGCCAGGGGGTGCTATATGATTGGTCTGCACTTTAAAGATTCAGAAATATTCGTAGACTTTTCTTGGTATTTTCAATTTACAGTTTGCTTTTAAACAAGGACTGGTGAACAACCTACAGGTTGTATAATAATTTGTAATGACTGTAATAGAAACCTTGGAGATGGTGTTTGTGTTCCCAGTGTAACCAAGAACGTTTGAGTTCTGTCCTGAACTTGATTTGCAGTTCAGAGGTGCTAGAAATTTGTATTTGCTACTTCTGTATTTATAAGTTAATTGTTCACATCAATAATTTCTGAATCTTTAATGTAGCCTGAAAATATACGAGAGAATAGATGTGGTAAATAAAAGCATGGAAATGGACTTTTTCCTAAAAATGTTTTGCATTAACTTTGGGCAAGAAATGATAGTATGTTGTAATAAACAGCCTGTCAGCTACAGGCCTGTTTAAAGTACACAGGGCTAGAATTAGTAGATGTGTGTCAATAGTACCATTATTTAAAAAACAATAGTGCCTTAGTTTTGCCTTTTTTTCTGTAGGTACAATTCAGTGGTTTCAAGGACTCCATGAGCAGGACAAGTCTGATTTTTCTCTCTAATAACTTTTCTCTTACTTGCATTCTAATGGGCTTTGAAAAGTGACTAAGAAAAAGTTCTGAAAAGCTGTGTAGAATTGTCTTTCATTTTCATAGTCACTGTATCATTATCTAATAGAACTGTCAAGATTTTTGATTAAATTTTTACTTGTACGTAGTGTAATAGTAAAAAGAGTCAAGGGACTAATCAGAGTGCCAACAACATTAGTACAAGAGATGAGCAGATCATGTGCAAGTTTTTTATCAAGCAAGTGGCACACAGATGACATCTCTGAGCTGACTCAGAGACTAATGATCTTTCTTTCTCTTCCACTGACCTGCTTGGTAAAAATTATTTTCTCCTCTCTTTCCCATACCTGGTGATAACACTGAAAAAAGCCTGTGAAAGAGCTGCATTTATTATCTAGCTGTGCTAGTTTAGGAGATGAATCTTGTGCTAATTAACTGTGTAATGAAGGCCTTGTGGCCCTTTCTCTTCGGGGTACCCAGGAATATAAAAGCCTTTTGATAATGGGAACATCTGTAACAGTCTTAGGTTTGAGCACAACGTGCCTGGGAGATTTTTCTTCTGCATTTACAGATAATACATCATATCCTCAAGTGCACATTCTGACAACACATCCCATAATACCAACCTCTCCTGCAGGCCAGTGTTGAGCAGGAGCTACTTCTACCTGTTCTGTACTCAGCTTCTGAACATTCTTCACAAGGAGAGAATGTGGAGGACTGGGAAGGTGTTTTAGGGTCCTTGATGATTATTCATTCGTTCTTAAAGAGGCACCTCATGCTGCATTGCAGGGACATGTGATAAGTACCATAAATGTGAGACTGAGTTGCTGAGCTTTTAATAATATTTTAGGTTAATAATATTTTAGTAGTTTAGTTAGCAATACTCAGTTCTCTTGTCAGCTGTTAAGTCTTTAATTTGGATAAGGCCTGAGCATGGCACTTGAAGATGAGCAGACAGTCATTTTGTAAAGCTGTGGAGTTTTTTGTCCTTTTTTTTTCCTTCTTCTTCTCTTAGCAGCTCTGAAGTAATTTTCCATTACATAAATGAGGGAGCAGGGCAGAATAGCTGGTTGTATTCTGTGGCTCCTAAAACTCATCTCTTCTAAGCATGAGTTTGAGCATCCATGCTGTTACTGGGTAGGGATTTCCTGCCAGGGATTTTTATCTGAAAGCACTTACTTGATTTGCAACTGAACTTCTAAATTCTTGAGCAAAATCAAAGAATATTTTACTAAATACCTTTCCATAGATTCCAACAACAATGCCTCTGGGCTGTGATCCAGTAATTTTTCCAACTAAAATTCCATCTGTTCCCTTACCTCTCTTTGTAGCTTCCTCCCCAGTCAGTAGGCTCTGCCTCTCTTACTTCCCTTTCTCCTTGGCCCCAGGTATCATCAGTCTGGTGTAGCTATATTGCATTTGTTTTAGGAAAACATGCCTGTCTTCATCCCTGTGTTATGTCCCTTTCCTCTTCTCAAGCTTGGAATATGCTGTCTTGTTGGAGAGAGGTGAGAGTTGGTTTTATACTGTCATTAATGACAAGTGAAATTTCTTGGTGTCCTTGCATCATCAGGTGGAGTTTTTGTTTTAGATTTAATGTGAATTATGAACTCAAACTGTGCATAGGAATTTTCCTTCTCTGTGTACTGCTTATTTTCAAAATAAATTCGCAGTTTGTTATTTTTCCATGTTGTGTGTGTACTGTAAACTAAACACATTTGAATCCTGGATTGTATTCTAGTTCATGAAATGCTTTATTGAACTTAAAACCCCATAATATATTCTCTGTCAAGGACCAAACTTAGAGGATGTTTTCACAAAACTCTAATTTCATCTTTCATTTTTTTAGTTTGAAACTCACTTGGGTTTTTCAGTTTCTTTTGTCACTAGTAGAGCAAGACAAAGCAACCAGAGTGATGCTTATTTTAATGGCATTTATGGTGGTTTTACATAGGTAGAACATCACAAAGACAAGAATAAACTGAGGGCAGGCAGCCTTTCACTTGCTTTGGTCTTTATTCCCTTATTCTGGAGAGAAAAATTAAAATTTAAGATTCAAGACATTTTATTTTTAACTGAAGTTGGGCATAACTGTGTCAGAGTCAAAAACTGTTTGGTTTTGATCTATAAACTGGTCCTTTATTTCACAGTTTTTGGGACACTTCGGAGGTATTAGGTGGTTTATCCTGCTAAAAGGAATTAATAATTACTGATAGTAATTATTTTCCTTTAATATCAAAAGGCTGTTATTCATCAGTCCATGCTAAAACAAAATCTTCACCTTTCAGATGAAAGTTAATCCTAATAACTGTCCTGAAGCTGATTGTAGTGTGTGCACAAGAATTTCCCTTCTAGGGGATGTCTGACTAGACTGACTTTGCCTCACAGGGTGGCAAGGTCTGATATTTCATGATAAACAGAATAAAAGTGAAGAGTATGAATTAAGGCATTATTTGTTTAAACCTGAGATTGATCAAATACTGGAGCAGAGACCCAGAGGAGTCGTGAAATATCTTTATCACTGAAGATATTCAAACTTAGGAAGTTTTTATGCAGCCCTTTTAAACTGCATTTGTTTTCTTGGGGGGAGATTGGACTACACAACCTCCTTAATATCCCTTCCAACATACATCAGTGTATGTTACTAGAAAACTTCCTTTATCTGTCTGTCTGACATGGGCCGAGATAGATGAACTTCCTTGTGAGTAATGACCTGGTTCCTGCCCTGTATTTCCCAATTTATTGATACCGGTTAACAATACACATAAGAAGTTACTGTTCACAATTAGATCCTCCTAAGCAAATCTTCAGGGTTGTTTTTTTGCTGTGGGAAAACGAACAGAATCTTAAAGCTCAAGGTAAGCTCTGAAAATTAATTGCTTAGCTAGGACTGAGGACTGAAGTGAACGAAACAGGATAAGTACTCCAAGGTGTAGCTGGAGTAGAGTTGCTAAGAGGCCTTAAGCATCTCTGTACAGCTGGAAGGGCACCTTGGAACTAGTCCCTGCCTTCTTCATATTTTGAACTGGGGAACACGCAAATACTGCAGAAGTCTCAGGGCACTGCTAATACTGCGTTCTGGGGTGCAAGGAAAGCTGCTTGTGTTCAGGTTTGCATGTCTGGGCTCCTGCACCCTCCTGTTTGTTTTGCCTCTCTAGGCACACCTTTTTTATGACTTGGCAGGAGGCAGTGCCAGCAGCAGGTAACAGGCATAGGCATATTTTTCCCCATGTAATACCTGCTTTTGAGGAGGACCAAGGCCACACACCATTCCTACTCACCCACATTGTGGCTCCGCCCACAGGTATTTGCTGTGCTTGGTGAACTCACTTCAACTTAGTTCTCCTGTTTAAAAATTCTGTCAAAAACAATGTCCTGGCTTGGTTTATTTGGGGTGCTTCTGTTTAACAAGTTCTTGATTCTGTGTGAGGTCTGTTATTTATTTCTCCCCACCCCCAATTAGTTCTTGACTAAAATGATTCTTTACCTGCTCCCCCTTATCATGTGTTTGGGTTTTTCCTCTTGGACCTTATTTCAAATGTAGAAATGTGTAGTCCAAAGTAGCTGCATTAATCAGCTCTGTATATTAGAACAAGTGCCTTTCTTGGTGATGGCAGATTAATATGTGTTTGCAGTTTTAAGAAACTGGTATTCATTAAGTTTTTGGAGAGAAATGCCAGCTTTCTTATTACTTTTAGGTTATGTACTTGAATAACTGTGGGTAGTTTAAGGTCCAGTTTTATATACTTAAAAACGAGCTTAAAGGAGAGTTCACTAGGTGAATTTGGCACCTGCATGGAGAAGTTTCAAAGAAGTAAAATGCTCACTGTCTGTAACTTTGAGAATTGTAAATGAAAGCTTTGTGTTCTCTTAGTTCTGCAATATTGACTTTATTCCTAGGCTGTTCATGCAGCTGTTCCAGTCTTCTGAATAATAGTGATGTAGCTATATTCAGAATTTCATTTAAAATGCCATTTTTTGAAGTTTACAGATGAAATAGAAAACCTTCCTTGTGTAAGTCACAAATTCAAATTACTCTGCTCTCCCAGTAGCTTGATTTGGTGTGATTAAACAAGTGACAAAAGACATTTTCCCCCCACCTCTTTACATTTTACAGAAGATGTGAAAACAATGTGTAGATAATATAGAGTCTAATTTAAACTAAACATATCAATATCTGCAAATTTTTTCATGAACTGAAACTTCTAAAATGGGAACATGTCATTTTGGTCTCCTAAGCATAACGATTTTATTTTTTTATTCCACTTTGGAGAACACTTCCTTTCTGAATGTGGGACTTAGATGTGGAAAATACATGTTTGCCTTTTCAAGACCTAGGTGGTCTTTAGACTGTGTTGGATTAGGGAACATAAAACTATTGCTAGACTATTGTGTGGCTTTAAATATATATATATATAACATACACATATGCAATTAAGGTAATAAAATAGTAGCCTGAGTTTGTGGATATCAGAATGAGCTCACATGGTATCTATTTACTTGTCAGCAGTCAAAAACAATAATTTTAACACAAGCCACTTATTCTGTTCCTTTCTGTGCAGTGCTGCTGCTTTGCCAGACAGAGAGATTTAGACCAGCACAGCTTCCATGTGTTCATCAGTGTGTTTCTACAAGATATTTTATTCATCACTGTTGCTGAACAATAGTAGAGCTTCTTAACTTAGGAAAAAAGATGTAAACGTTTTGGGTTGAAAATTAAATACTTAGTTGTTGGCTCTTTTGTTGATGCTTTTTGCATTAGCAAGGAAGTGGGGGATATGTCCTTCAAAATGTCAAATTATCAGTATTTGCTTAAATTAAGTAAATTTTACTTAGTTATTGCTTTTGAACTATTTTTATAGGGTTTAGTTTAGCAGCTTTTAAGAGGAACAAGAGGAAGTTGGAGTTGGCCGAAAAGGTGGAAACAGATCTCATTCAACTAAAGAAAAGAAGACAATCAAATGAAAAGGTTAGCTCCTGTTTCAAATTCTGTTGTGTCATCCTAAAGTTACAGCTGACTGCTAATAAATTTCATGTCATATATGATAAGTAAGATTAATGTAGCCTCAGAATCCATTTCTCCTTGGCCATCCCAATGTTTAGATGATACAATGATATCTTAGTGCAACTGAAACTTTCTGCCTTGCTGTTTTGAAAACTGAACCCATCACTTTGTACCTTGTTGATGCTGAGTAAAACACTTTTGCTCGTTTTGAACTGGAAATATGACAAATGTAAACACAAACAGATAATTATTTTACCAAAACCTTTTCTTTAGCTTGGGATCTCTGTCACTTTTTAATGTTTCCTGAGAGCGCTGCATTATGGAGCTAGAATTGGTGAAATTTGAAATATCAGGTAGGTAAATGTGCATCTGTGCATGCATCTAGCATTGACCTGGCCCATATTACTTGTGCTTCAAAACTACCAGGATTCCCTCTGTTCCCCTCTTAGGTTGAGTGTAGAGCCTTTGTTACCTGTGAGAATGTCATTTGCAGTATTTGTGTTCAGTGAGCATAGCTCATTAAATTAAATGCCTGTGCTTTATTTGGGACCTGTGGCCTTTTCAGATTGGCCACTTTGATAAGCTCTCTGACCACTGTGTAGCTATAAATAATGTATAAATCCCAGAGAATTGGAAAAAAACCTTTATTCTCTGTAGTCTGGGCAAGTGCAAACTCTTGATAAATTAAGCAATTTTCTTCTGTGTTCCTAGACAAGAAATTTTCCCTAGCGTGGCGCTAATTTTTCTATTTTTTTCCGAGGAGACAAGACCTGTACAGAAAGTAAGGATTGCAGGGGGTGGGGGAAGTTAGTTATTTGTTTGGAATCTTTCCTGTTCACTTCACACACCTCCTTGAGAAACTAAATGTTGAAGTGTAGCTGAGGGAGGAGGGGTCTCTGTACAGTATTGATGCTCATGTAATAAGGGGCAAGTCAATGCTTGAAACAAATGCCAGTGCATGAGCTTACCAACCTGCAATTTGAAATTTCAAGGGCTCCAGAGTCCTGTGCAGCACCTGTGAGAGATCCCCAAAGCCCAGTGGTGGTAGGTAAAGGAAATGATCAAATAGACCTCTACTCGCTGGTAAGTAATCATCCAGGAACACAACACACGGGGTTCGTCAGCTTGTTGGGCACATCCTGTCTGTTTTCCCCTTCAGAAAATCAAATTAACAACAACAACAACAAAAAAAGAATAACTCTCTCCAAGCTAGTGGAAAAAGGTCATTTAGCAAGGACGAGGCACGTGATTTGTCATCCCAAAACTCACAGTGTTGAAGCTAAACTCTCAGGAAAGGTTTAAAAATAATTGGTTTAAAACCATTGAAATATTTGAATAATTAAAAGGTCAATCTTCTTGTCAAAGCTAGCCTTTAACTGATAGATACTCATGTAACTTTTTAATTTGCTGTTCCTCTCTGGAGCTGCAGAATGGCTTTTTCAGCAGGACTTCAGAGCTATTTTGTTATCTAGTTTGTGCTGCAGCTGAGCTTTTGTCCCTCTTGTTGCCAGTACTGCAAGCTGGGAGGGGAGAGCAAGATAGAAGGGATGTTAACAAAGGTGAAGTTGAAAGGAAATCATGACTGGTCTGGAGATACAATACTACAGACCAAAAAGACTGAAATTACTTGGAAGTTTTAGCTGCTGTTAAATGTCACCAGCTAAAAAAGAGAATGCGCTTTTAAAAATTAGTTTTCAATAAAACTCTCATTCAGAAAGAATGAGAGACTATGAAAGCTTGTATGGAAAAACTTGGCAGTGTAAATTGCGAAAGGACTTTTATTTCCTGAGTAAATGGAATTTTCTGTTTGCTCTATTTTTCATTGTTGACCCAATGAAGGATTTGCAGGGGATTGTATGATTGCACACAGGAAGATCCATTAATAACTTCACCAAATTTTGAAGGCGTAAAAATTTAGACTTCAAATTGTAGAGTCTTACTCATTTACATGGTTAAGAAATCATTTTTGTGTGTGAATTAACTAAACAAACTCATGAGGGTGTGACTATGATGTGTTCATTCAGCCAGATTCTCAAGTTCTTCTCCCCAAGCACCAGTAAATACCAGAAGTAAATGTTTATCTTCTTACTCTGAGCCTGTCTTTTACCAAAGAAATTGTCATTGAAAATAGCTTAGAAGAGGTTGGCGAGAAGCCCTAATTTTAATTTGTCTTCTATTACAAACTTCTTTTACAGCTATGCTGTGAACTTACTTGTAGGAGGAGTTGTCCTCTCCTTTATTGCAATAAGTGGCACTAAGAACTTGCAGTACACATGATTTTTTTGGTATAGATTAGTGTTTAAAAGTTAGTGTTTTATAGGCTAGTTATTTAACTCCATAAATAACATTATTTAGTTCGAGTTTTAATAAAACTGGCTTGGTGTTTATCTTGTTTAACATGTATAACCAAGTATTTGTACACTATTTTGAATTATATGAATGGAAACAGCAGTTTCATGTTGTGCTGGTTTAAAAGTTAACCAGCAGGGGGAATGAACTCAACTCAAAAGAGAGATTATAAGTCAGAATAACAA
>JAWMRA010000113.1:5896193-5906797 GCA_035584735.1 Pseudotriccus pelzelni | reverse complement strand
GTTTCTGGGAAATGGCATGGAAGGCTATGGAATACACAGGTTTGGGTTACACCCATCCAGTGATGAATTGGTCCCAGTGTTCTAACTAGGACACATGTTCTTCAACTACTGTATTAAGACTGAACATGTTTAGGAAATGTTTATGTGCAGGTAATAGTAAGTGTAGCAATCAACTATGACAGTCCTACTCTCTTATTTAATGTCGCAGTTTGAAGAGGAATTTGAATTTTATATATTTCCTATTCTTTAAAAAAGAAACAAATTTTCCATCCCACATTCGTGCTGAAATGGCCTTTGATAGTAATACTTCATAGATTTCAAAAGTATACTTCAAAATCCATTTAATATGGGGAAAGAAATCTATATACTTTGTCATTCACTCTAGTGAAAATAAACCCAAACCAACAGAACTCATCTGTGGAAATACGGTATGAAATAATTCCCTCATCTTGTGTGTAGAAGTCAGGAAAAATGTTCTCTTTATACACCAAACTGCTGGTAAACTGGGAAGGCTGGGCTTGTTCACAGAGCTTTGTATGATTAGGTGGTTGGGTAATAGCATATAGATGTTAATTACTTCAATCTGATTAATTTGGTATTTTATCAGTTGTACCGATAGATAAGATTTGATGGTAATTGTTCTGGAATTCTGTGAGGAGTCATCTCAAATTAAGAGCAAAAAGGCCCTGTGTAGAAGCTTTTACTGGGCACTGAGTAGAGCTCGCCTAAATTGTTAATTCCTTCCTTAGGGGCTGTTGTAATGATGACTGTTCATGGGGGTTTTATGTGCAGAAAAAGGGAAGGATGAGATTTCTAAAATGCTTGATGGAACTCTGGATTTGTGCAGATGAGCATCTTCCCGCTTTGAATCCATATTCTTAGCAAAGTTTGTCTATTTGGATGATGGTTTCATGAAATTAACTTCCTTTCCTGTCACAAGGTGCAAATTAATTAAGTAATGTGAAGTCTTACTTTGCGCATTGACCTTTGGTTGTTTCCATGGAAAATATTAACTACATAATAGATGATTTTTAGATTGCATTGTTAAAACCCTCAAACTGCTTTTGCAGTGGACCTGCTCATATAAATTATTAGTTCAAGTCAGATATGGAATTTTTTAGCAGATATCACCAAGTAATAATCAAGGTTCCTTAGGAAACTCCGAAAATTCTTAAATCTAAGGTGCTGAGTCAATAAATCAAATGCATAAAATGATAAGGGCAAGCAAACTGGGTCTTGTTTAGTCCCTGTTGGACCCATGTAAAGTTTGGGCTTCTTTTAGACTTCATGAATTGTGGTGTTTAACGTACTTGCGCTGATTATCGTGATGCTGGCTTGACAGCATTATGTATTCTTCAACATCCTTATGGTTTGAAGAGATGAAATGTGTGACACTGGAAGTCTCCTCACCAGGTGTGTTCTTCCTGGAACTCCTCAAGCACATGGTGCCTTTTTGGATGGAGATACACAGGAAGTTCCTTTGTTAAATTGTGATGAACTCTTCATTTACTGGTTCAGAAGTTGTAGGGTTGTCAGTACAGTTTACATATGTATTAGATTTTTAGTCCTGAACTATAGAATTGATTCGTGGTGTCACTTGTCAGTGTGTGAAGTCAGTAATGTTGAAATGGGAGCAAACGGGGTAAGTCTGGAATAGATCTGACAGTGTATTTTTCCCATGGAGTAGAACTGGTCCCCCTGGTTTTCGGTTTGCTGAGCAAGGATAAATATAACATCACCTCTATATCAGTGAATCTTCTTCTGATCACACAAAAACCCAAAAACTAACAAACTGACATTACTGAGAAGGAAAATATGGAATTCCTTTGCTTGAGTGATACAGATTTCCTTCAGAGGGTTGTGTGGGCCAGCACAACCTTCCCTTAGAAAAGGTTTCCAACCTCCTTAGTTGTCCCATTTAAAAATAAAATAAGCCAGAACAAGCAAACTACCACTGAATTGATGGCATATACTGATGGGGAAATTGAAATGAAATAATGGTGGAGAAAGTTACCATCTAGCATATACTTGTAAATGCTTGTGGGTTTTTGATTAAAAGATCTTTTTTAAAAAAGATGTTAGTAATGGAGGTACTCCAAACCCATGACAGGCTGTCAGATGATATGAAAAACTTACTGATCATCCTTCTAAGATGTATTTCTGTTCATTATAAAAGCCCTAAATGTTTGATTTTAATAGGAATTAAGATTGCACAGGTGGCCTTAATTCTGATATTTCCTAACTTTGACAGGCTTGATTTTTCTATCTGTAGTTGTCTATTAATCAGGTTTCTTGTGGGTATAATTTCCTTTGATAAAAGGGGGCAGGGGAGGGACAACAAAACCTGTATCATATTAAGAATTCTTCTCTATGTAGAAATTGTGGGAGAATTCATGTAGGGAAGAGCTTTATCCAGTCTGATCTTGAAAACCTCCCAGGAATGGGAGTGTGCATCTCCAGCGAGCAGCCTGCTCTGCTTCTTGAGACCTTTTCAATCCACTGATAAGTATTGTTCAAACTGGGTTAATATTACGTTATTTAGGTGTTGTGTGCAAGTCCTGGGAGTTGTGAAATACAGTTGTACACAGGATGTTGAGGAAGGGCTCTTTAATTTTCTTTCATCTTTTCAGTTTGCAAGGGAGTTTGCTCTTTTCTTATTCCCTTTGTTCCAGCCCTCAAAATTCCTTTTGCCTTTCCTTATCCTAGTTTTTTCCTTCCTCTGCTTTTCAACTTGCTCTTCTTCCCAGTGCCAGTTGAGACCCTGGGTCTGTAACTTCTCACCCATGTTCCTTTAAGCAGTTTCTCTGCTTTGCTGTTGGGACATCCATCTGCTTGTTTTAATATGGAATATGGTCAGTGCCAGCTTCGGAGTGTAGAAGTTCCTAAGGAAGATCTAGGTGCAGGTGCAGAGAAAAAAACTTAGTGTTACTCTGGATAAAAGCTGAGGATGATGCTCCTGCTTGGGAGTTCAAGTTGCTTGAAAGATACTGTAGTGCTGCATTAGCCTATTTTTCCTTTTAAGACTGACAAAGTATTAACTCAAGTGTTTTCTCTTCAGTGTGGCCAGAGTATCATCAGTGTATGAGTCCTAAAAATCCTGTTTGATAAGTGACATTGGAAATTCTAATTGATGGTGGGAACTCAATAATTTGAAGTCGAGTAGTTGGGTGTGGGGTTTTTTTTCCTTCCTCCCTCTGGATCCTAGTGCAGAAAATTCACATTTATATGAAAAGCTTAATAGCCTTCATTGGGTAAGTTTATATAAGAGGCTTGAGGCTTGTGCAGCAACAGTGTGCACGTTTGGAGTGTGTGATGGATGATTGATCACTTTTGTTTATTAGTTTTATTTTCTGTACACTGCATGGTGGGTGTGTGGTTGAGCATGAAGTCGGGGTGCCTTGTCCTGGGTTCTGCTGAGAGGGGAGTCCAGGGAAAACCCAGGCAGAGGGGATAAAACTGCTCTTTCTTTAGCAGTGACCGAACAGGGTGTATTAATGAAGAAGAGAAGGGCACAGAGATCCAAGGGGAGAGAGCAGAAGTGTTTGTGGAACAGCAGGCAGAGAGCTTGAGTCAGGAATGAATCCTGGAAGACCCCTGCTCTTAGGGGGGGGAAGAGATGGTAAAGGACACTTTTCTAAAGAGGAAAAGTTAAATTGTTTCACCCACTAAAGATTCCTGAACTGAGAAAAAATCTGGGTGAAAATCTGACCTAGGGGAGATTTCTTCTCAAGGCTTGTGTTTATTGTCTCACTCGGAATATCAGAGTTTTCTCTTTACATGGCAAAGCTGCTTCTTGGTTTTGTGTTGTTTTTTCTTGCTGGTCTTTTGTGTGTTTGTTTTTTTAATCACACATCTTTAAAGATCAGAGCCTCTGAAAGTTCTGTCTTGAAGCTTTTGGGAAAGAAAAGCCTTTTGATATGGGATCTTTGGAATAAGTTGCTGAATTACTTCATAGTGGACAAGTGGCCACCACTAAGAAAAGAGTATTTCTGGCACTTTTGTGAATAAAGGCAGGTGATTTAAGAATTGGATAAGTTCTGAGATGTTAATTACCTTCTCGTTACCTTCTTTTTCTTTGGGTCCTGTCTGAGGCAAGAGAGCATTTTAGGAAGATTTATGGCAGCACAATGGGTAGAATGTGCATGAAAACAAATCCATTTTGTTGCTAGGCCTGTGATTGCTTTTGTATACTGTTGTTTACACACTCCTAAGTATAACCTGCTTCTAATATACTGTTTTTACTAGTTATTCCTGTTTGTGTGTCCTGCAGGAGAACGACTCAGGAACGTTGGATACAGTTGGTGCAGTTGTTGTTGACCAAGAAGGAAATGTTGCTGCTGCTGTCTCCAGTGGAGGTTTAGCACTGAAGCATCCTGGTAGAGTTGGTCAGGTGATTATAAGGAAATTTTTTAGTTGGTATTGACCATTGAAATGCAATTTTTTTTCTTTGTTTTCTCTATCGGTGTAGGAAAACGTGGGTAGGTAAGAGGTTGTTCTGCAGTGAGTTGCCTTTTGCCAGAGATATTAATAAGTTAATTTCTTGGGCTTAAATACCTCCTTAATACCACAAATAGTCTCTTAAATGCTTTAAGAGTTGTAAAATAAGATTTCCCTCAGTATTTAGGAAAGCTGTCCTAATTAATTTTCAAATGATCTTGTGAATTGGTGGAAGTGACAAAGGCATTAATACAAAAGGTATTTGTGATATGCTATTTTTACTTATTATTATGTCTATAAGTAATTTATATTTCTATTTATTATTGTTAATAATATTTTTGATATTTATATTACTGGTGTGTCACCTTACTGTTATTAGGTGAGAGAATTTTGAGGTACATCAAAAATTTTATCCTCCATTGATGTATTTTTGGTTGACTTTTGCTGCTGTCCTAAAAGCAGTTCCCTCTTGAAATGTATTTTGGGTTTTTTTTTTGAATAGTAGAGTGAAAGAGGTTTTATATGAACAGGATTTTATATGAACAATCCATATGAACATGGATTAGAATTGCAGTAGAATGATGATGTTCCTTCTTGTTTTTTGTATTAATACATGGATTTTTCTTTTCTTGGGTTTCTTTTTTTTGTTGTTGGTTTGAGATTTTTTTTGTTGGGGTTTTTTTTTAAGGAAAGGGAACAAACCACAAATCTTGTGTGCTTAAAATTTATGAACGATGCACTTCTTTTCTTAGGCAGCTCTTTATGGTTGTGGTTGCTGGGCTGAAAATACAGGAGCTCATACCCCTTACTCCACTGCTGTGAGTACTTCAGGTATTTACTACTTTTATAAATATTTAACAAAGTTGCTTTCTTTCTGTAATGTAATTAGTTTGCAAATTCCAAATAAATTATTTCTGTGAATGGTGGATTCAAATATCAACGTTATTTCCAGACTGTGTTCCACATTTGTATCATTTATTTGCATATAAATATATGTCAGTATTGTCTTTAAATCCAAGATGTGCTGCATTTATGTTATTTAGGAACCTGTCTTGTGAAGAAACCCAATATTGTGTTAAAGGCAGAATTCCTCTGTGACTGGAAGCCTTCTGAAAGGGACTAAGATAATTTGAGATTTTTCCCTCCAAAATATGTAATTCCTATTTCCAGTGAATATTTTTAAAAGGAAAAGGAAAAGGCAAACCCAAATTATTAGAGTAAGTGTCAGAGTTACCAGCTTTCAGTACAGGGAGAGGTGAAGGAAATCTGCAGAGTTCAGATTTAGGTGATGTCAGTTGGTATCCCATGGGCATTGCAGTTAGTCCTGATACAGAAATAGTGGGGGGAGCAAGGTAGCAGGGTGTAGAATTAAAATTTGAGAGGCTGAAGAGCATCAGAAATATCCTTTTGGAGTCATATACCTTTCTAATTTCTCTTGCATTTACATCTGTCTTGCACTGTTGAAAATTTGTGTAGGTGTTCACCCTCAAGTCCAATGTCAGTGATAACAAATATCCTTCTTAGTATGTACTCAAGGGAAAGTTCTACTGAATACAGACGTTTCAGAAGCTAATTCTATTCAAGAAATTGATTTTAATATAATACTGTTTTTAGTTTAATAAATGCTTACTTGTGTAGGCAAATATATTTGAATTTTGGGGTCCATATGAATTAGAGAGTGTAAGTCCAGTGTTAGAGATTGTCTGTAGAAAAGTTGAGAAGGACACCTTTATTTAGTTGTTTTTAAGCTCTTCTTTACAAAGTCAGCTCGATTTGAAGTCTCTGCAAGTACTGATGCACTGAGAGGAGATGTCTGGGTTTAATGATGGCCTTAAATAGAAGCCTCCTCCCTTTTTGCTGGGCCAATTGCCAGTTTTATACAGTGGCAAATACTTTAATTTTATACTATTTATGACTATCACACACGCACATATATATGTCCGTTCAGATCTTCTAGCTTCCATGGCATGACCCTGATCCCAATCCCAGTTAACTGAGGTGATCTCGGAAGCGTGGCCATCTGTTTATTCCCTGATTTGAAATTCAGACTAGTGGTGTTTAATTAAACTCTTGTTTCTGGTTTTGCTATAAAGTAAATGTGTGTATGTCTGTGAGAGAGACGGAGATAGAAATGTTTACAGGAAGTGAGAACTCCTCTGTAATCAATACCATTCTTTTTTCCATTTTCAGAAGCTCATAATGTTTTATTTTATAATGTACTTTAGTGCAGTTTTAAAATGTATTGATGCCTGACTCTTGTTTAAAATATGAACATCCAACAATGTGAACCATGAATTTAATTAAGGAGTAAAGGGATGGAAAAATTAAGTTATAGGAAAAGTTGAAAGAATGAAACTTAGACCTTGGCTGGATCACAAGAGGAGTTGGGAATGGGGGCATAAACATCTGCAACTATTCCGGTGAAACTGCCATGCCTCAGCAAGAATATAATACGTTAACATACATCATTGTTAAATGATATTTTTAGAAAATAAAGGTACTGTCTAAACTGTAGAAGATGCCTTGATTTGGAAAGCTCCAGGGTCGGCAGTGCTTCCTTGGAGAAGATCACCACTGGTGTAGCTCAAATCAGACTAGACTGTATTAGTAATATGATTATATCCTTCTCTTTGGGTTTCTAAGTGAGTTTTGTGTGAACATATATTTTTTTTAAAAAGGCAACAAATGAAACTGGCATGTTATGTGTAAATAAAAACTCTGTGTGTTTTCTCTGTGCGCATTCATTTAGTGTTTCATTTTACACACAAACATTTGCACCTGTATGTAAAAACATTTCAAATGTGTTCATAAAGTAACAGAAATTTCCAATCAGTTTGGATTTCTGTGGGTTTCTCAATACAATATTGTTTTAGTTTCCCATGTATCTTCCTTTTAATTTATCTTTAAATGGTACATTTGGCACAAATCCTTTCCTCCAAGAAATTCTTTTTTTATGCTCAAAGTTATTACTAGATGTTAAACCAAATAATTTGACTTCAGTATTCTTTGGGAAATAAAAATTGTCACATTTTGTGTTGGTTTAGACTTTTTAACTGTTTTTAGTGATAGATGTGGATAGAAATTCAAGCTTTGAGTGTTAGTTATATTAGGCTCTATAATCAGTCATGGAAGGGATGTTCTTTGGTGTTAGTTTCCTACATACAGTTTTTGAGGGCCAGGTTTTGATTCCTTACTTATGAAATTGCACCTCCACTGCCTTATCCAAGCTTCTAGCAGTTTGTGATACTGGGACTTTGGAAGCTGGAGATATATTTGCTTTTGATAGGTCAGGGTGACTTCTCAGGATTTCTCATTTCTTTTTGTTCTTAGAAGAACCGTTATTTAAGAAACGACTTGCAGTTGTTTAAATTTTGCTGTGAATGGTTTTTCTTACTCTGGGATGGTTTACTTTTGTAGAAGCTTTCTTGGAAAAGGAAAAGTGTTAGTTTAAATGCCACAGTAAAAACACAGTAGGGTTTATTCTTGAATTTTTATTTATTTTGTTCTAAAATCCTCCTGTTGAAGCTTCAGTTGGAGACATGTCTTTCAATACCTGCCTCATTAAAAAAGGAGGGAGAAGACATTGCCATACAACTACTTCATTTAAAGTACTTCCAAGTTCCTGTAACTTCCTTTTAGTGGTTGTGTATTTTTTGAAGACATCTTGGATCTTCTGCTGGCCCTGTGGCTGCTGGCAGGCTTCTGCTTCTGCCTCTTCAGGCAGGATTTGCTATTAGTTCTTATGCCTTTTAGCAAGTTGCTTCTTAAATATTTTTGGCTATTTTTGTCATGATTTTATATTGAACGTGCCAAAGGTGGTGGTTCTGAACTTGTTTGGGCATGATTTCAACTTCTTGAACGGTAATTTTATACCTCTAACAGGCACTTGGCCTTGTTGTTTAACCACACTGTCTTTGGGTTTTTTTGCCTTTTCAAAAGTTACTTCAAGGTTTATAAAATACAGGATATTATAAAACTCATATTTTATGGTTATGGTTTAACAGGGCCTGGTACAACTGAAATCAAAAGATGAAGACTTTCTGAAGACAGGATGGGGGAGATGGTGGAACTTAGGAATGAATATAAAGTGCCTGAAATTCAAGGTTTATTCTGTAACTCTCAATCTAAAATTCAGTCTCTGTGCAAACAAGTAAAATTTTTCTGATTTTTTTTCTGTCAACTTGTGGAGGCATTTTGACATATAAACTGTGAATTATATAAACATTAATTTTTTTTTTTGAGGAGCAAAAAAATGGCTGTGGGACTTTATTGGCACCTGAAGGATAAGCATTAAAACTGTTCTCTAAGTGTCTCAAAACTAGTATTAAAATTCAAGAAATACAGAGAATTTTGCAGTACTTTGGCATAGCCAAAATACCTGGGAAGTCTTAACTGTGGCATCTAACAGCATAATTCAAAAGTGCCATTCCTTGCAGGAATGATGGTAGAGACTGAGTGAAAGCTTCTTAAATGAATGAGCACAACCAGTGGCCTTTTAGTATAAATGTAACAGCTAAACTGGTTTTTGGATCAGCATGTAGGAGAAGCCAAGTCTCTGGTGTCTAAAAGCTTTTACATGCATGTGTGCACACAGACACAAACAAAATAGCCTCCTCTTTAAGTACCCCCACCACCTCCCCCCCCAAAAAAGAGGCCAAACCCACCCTTTTAAGGCCACTTGGAACTTTTTAGTGGCTGTTTTTTTGTTGGTATATGAATGTAAACACAGGAAGATGGGTATTATTTGAAGGGAAAACATTTGTGAACAAAACCCAACCGCAGGAGAAACAATAGTCCTTTTTCTTGGCTGTACTTTAAGAAAACATTTCCTATTTTTTCCTGAACATAACAGGAATCAAAGGCTTGGTGCATATTCTTCTCATTCAAAACAATATCAAGTGTGACACTGAATCTCCTCCCCAGTTGGAATATCGGTGATGGTTGGGAATACTCATCTACTAACTGTGCCAAAAGTAATACTGCTGGGGGTAAGAGTCTGTGTCTTTCCTGGGACATAAGTTGAAAAGTCATTGTTCTGTCTGGATATACAGAACCTGAACTACAAATACAAAGATAAATACAAAAGTTACAGGAACAGCTAATGCATGAGGCTTTGAAAGGCATCTGTAAGTGGAATTTTTGAGTGGAAGTGTGGAGACTGATGTTGTTGCATTTCTTTTTCTAGCTTTACAACAGTAGGTAGTAAAAATGTACTTAGTTACTCCTTGTGGATGAAAGTGTGCTTTGTGTCTAGGTATCAGCCATTAAAGCCAGCAAACCTTTGGTATTTGCATTTCTGAGGGCAGACAGAAGGTCTTGCGTTAGTTACAAAATGCAGAAATTCTGTGATGCAAGCTGCAAATTAAAAAGCTTCTATTAAAAATCCATTTGAGGAGACTATTTGATACAAGAAAGGCACATAGCATGTCCTAGGGAGAACTGAAATTGGACCTAATCATGGTTTATAATCCCAAAGATGGAGGAATGGAGTCTTGTAATATATTGAGCTCATTCAGCAGGACTGAGCCCAAAGTTATGTTTTGTTGAGAAGGTAGCAGGGATATCAGATTTGTGGAGATTTACTTATGAGGTGTGGTTGAAGATTCAGTCTGAGAAAAGTCTTTCAGTGATGTCTTGCTCTTCCTCACTGCCCAGGGACTGTTGCTGACTGAATCAGATCCAGGTAACAGCAGTGTTTTAGAAATACGTATATGGACTTCATTTATTCTGTGTAAAGAAGGATAATGTGCCCAACTCCCTTACCGGTGTCTGGAGGTCTAGTCCAGCCCTCTGCTCAAGGAGGGTTCTCTTGGTTTTAAAATCCAGATCAGTAAGGAAATAAGCATATTCACTCTTCCTTCTCCCACCTTTCCCTGCTCAGACTTTTTGTTGATAATCTGTTCTTCTTTCCAGTCCGCTGTGTGTCTTGTGGTTGCTTTCACAGGTAACATGGAACAGGTAATGTGGGATAGGATGGAATAGGAATAACATCTATGGAGAGACGGCCTGTGGTCATGAAAATGGTTGTTGAGCTGTGGCCACAGCCAGCATTTTGGCCTCCTTATGGAAGCCACTGATCTGTAGATTCTTACTGTGGAGAGTTTTCTTGTAGATTCTGGGCATGGGAAAGTACTGGAACTATGCGACCCGCTGATAAGCAAGCTTGG
>JAWMRA010000113.1:5870176-5896083 GCA_035584735.1 Pseudotriccus pelzelni | reverse complement strand
CATCACCTTAGATTGAATAAACGGAACAGCCATGATAACTCTGTGAGTAAGTGTCTGATTCCGGCTCACCGCAACACTTACTTGAAAATGCATTCTTGACACAAACCACGGTGATGTGGAAATCCACAGCGTAAATATTTTTCAGGGAAGCTTTAATGCAGATAAATGGCTTTGTGATCTCCATGTGTACAAGGATCCAGTGGTGGATACCTGGCCAGGTGTTGTTTTGTAGAATCATAGAGTGGTTTGTGTTGGAGGAGACCTTAAAGACCACCTTGTTCCAACCCCCCTGCCATGGGCAGGGACCATTTGCACTAGACCAGAGCCCCATCCAGCTTGCCCTTGAGCACTGCCAGGACTGGACCATCCGCAGCTTCTCTGGGCAATCTGTGCCAGTGTATTTACATTTATAATGTAATTATAAACCTTGCTTCGACCTCACATGCATTATTAGGCCTGAGATAACACACAAGTGCAGCATTGTGTGTCTGGCCTGTGTCCTTCTGAGTCCACGCTCCAAATGCCCGGAGCAATTTCACGTGCAAATGTTGTATCCTGAACAGATCGTTTGAGCTATGCTGTGTGAGATCGATATTATGATACAGTTAATCTCTTTGTAGAAATGTGTATTATCTCTCAAAATCAGTCTGGTCCTGTAAGGTTTGGGGAATAATAGGTAACCTAATGCATCACAGATGAAGCAGCTACATATGGAGAAGAGTTATGTCATTGTTCCCGTGAACCAGAGGGTAGAGGAAGAAGAGGTCTATCTCCAGACAGATCAGTATTTACCTCTAAAGCCTTTGTGTCCAGATGACTTTCAGAGGCTTCAGTGCTGTGGCATGTGGTGTCTGAACTAACTCACCACCACCATGAGGCTGGGAAAAGGGAAAGGGTGCAAGAGGCAGGGATGATTTGTGGGAATGGTAGCATTGAGAAGCAGTGTTCAAAGCTGAGGGGTTTGTCCTCAGAATTATCAGAGTGGTTGCTTGAATTGCCTTTGGAAGAGTTGCTGGGAAGCAGGACTGGGTGGATGCAATAATCAAAGAGGGCTTGTTGCCTCTTGGAATTTTAATTGGTCTTGAAATAGGTGCAGGGATGTAAATTGAATTGGAGATGGAGGCAAACTGAACTCTGTTTTTATGTCTTAAACACTTCTCTGTGATGAGGAGTAAATGGTTGAATATGTTGAGGTAACTAACACATAAGCTACTGTCTTGCTTCTTTCCTGTAAGTTTTATATGACAAAAGTGTAGCAACAAAGCTTCTGGAGGCAGCCAAGGCAAAGAAGTGTTGCTTTTCTCTTTTCAGTTTAACTGAAATGAGTCCTTCAAAATATGTTAAGTGTAAAGAAGAATGTAAAAAGCACATCCTTTTTCAGGGGCCCAAGTTTTTTTCTTCATTCTGACCTCTCTTGGAGGTACATCTGAAACTCTCATTAATAATTCAAACAAATGGCTTTATAATAAAGTTACCTGCCATTTCCCACTATTTAGAAGTAAAGGATTCATGCATTTGGCATATTGTACATCCGTAACCTTTTTTTTTCCTTATCTGTAAAATTGTAGAAAAACTGAATGAGTTGTTCTTCGGAGTGATTTTTAGTTTATTTCGCCCATATTAAAAACTTAGGGACATAGTGTTTTCCCACCTTTCCTTAGAGAAGATACTTTAGAGACAATTTGTCTGGATGTTGAATTTGCCTTTTGTTATTTTTGAAACTTACCCAAATTTACTGAAGTTTCAACCTTTTGGAAGATTTCCATTGCATATTCTTAGTAGGTAAATCATCTAAGGATATTCTGCCTGCAGCAGGAATGTGCTCCATTGATCCCTCTAGGATCAATGCTTTAGGAATTGGACAGCACTTTGTTGGCAGGTGTTCTTCCTGGCAGCAGGTCAGTAAGTTAAAAATTTCCCCTGCTAGTATGAAGACAAGATGCAGCAGCTGATAGGAGTACAAAAAGCTGAAAGTTATGCAACTTTAATTTAATACTGCAGTGCATTCTGCTAGACTGGAGCATTTTGTGTCTTTTCAGCATTATACATTAAATTTTTATTGTAATATGTAACTAACTGCATCAGTACCTTGACAGGTAAATATTTTTATTGTACTGTATTTTGGTTTTTAAAATCACTGGCTTGCAAGTTTTTAGTCAGCTATTTCTAGAGATGTTGGAAATGACATAAAATACAGGTTTCACTGTGTTTCCATTAGGCATAACTACATGTTACTCAGGAAATAAGGCAGCAATAGTAGTTCTTGTTAGCTGACACTTAAGGTGCTACTGCTGAACTGAAAATAACAATATCAAAGCTGAAACAACAGGACCAGGTTCAGACTCTGCTCTATAGATAATCCAGTACAGATAACCTGTAACTTGTATCTGTACCTTCTGAAAAGAGAAGACTCATACTTTGGCAGTGGAGCAAACCAGATTAATTTTTCCATTCTTGACTGTGAGTAATGCAAGTTTCCACTTTTCACTCCTTTAAACCAAGTTCCAGCATTTTGTGTGGAGGTACCGTGCGTTTCACTGGCTAGACAGGGCTCCAGCAGCTTGTCAGAGCTCCATAAGCTCCCTGCGTATGGCTCACAGAAAGCAAGCTACATTTTCATTTCTCCCTCCATTCAACAGGAGCCTCTTTCATGTCCGCAAATTGAAACCGCGTGTTTTTCAGCGTGCTGCATGTATGTGTGTGTGTGTGTGTGTGTGTGTGTGTGTGTGTGTGTGCCCTCTGGCACACCTGCTTCTAATTTCCTGACTTGAAAGCATCTCCCATCAAAAGGAGCAGAAAAACAATTTCTCTCTGACACGCTGCTCGGAGGCCCTCGCTCTGCACAAGGCCTTCCTTCTCTTTGCCATCTTGGTCCCATTGGAGGGACGTTATAGGATGCAGAGCACACATTGTATGGGGTTGTATTGTGCTGGGTTCTTTCTCCTCTTATTGTGGTTATTTCAGGCATTAGAAATCTACTTGAGAAGTCACTATGCTGAGGGGGAAAGCAGTGATTTAATCCTTAGTTTCTTGAATGAAGCTCAAATGAAAGACG
Organism: Pseudotriccus pelzelni; assembly: GCA_035584735.1. Lineage (NCBI taxonomy): Eukaryota > Metazoa > Chordata > Aves > Passeriformes > Tyrannidae > Pseudotriccus > Pseudotriccus pelzelni. Next base: position 5,893,028 of record JAWMRA010000113.1, on the reverse strand, counting down.
AAAGTCTACCGAAGCGAATTTTGGATGAGCTATGAACTATGAGTATTAGTTATTGTTTGGTACAGAAAAATTAAATTTTAAACGTTATAACTCAGATTTTTTTGACTTTAGATTAGTATGCATTTTAAAATAGTATCAAATAGCTGAACATTGAAGATGTTAAAAATCTTAAAAAAGAAAAACCTCACAAAAAATAACCCCTAGTAATTTGGTTGTTGTGGAAGGTATGCAAAGGCTAACTAGCAAATTACTGCAGAATAGAACCATTAGCTATTAAAAAATTGCTTAGGAATTAAAAAATACAAAATTTTAAGTTTTAGCTTAAGTGTCTTGTCTGTTTTCTCAGTTCAGCACTGACATTTTCACAACCATGTGCGTTTAGAGAAACACTAATTGAAATGCATGGGATGGGCCTGACCCTAAAGCACAGTGGGTTGGTGGTTCACATGCTCCCAAAACTTGCCTTTGCTAAGCTTTGTTCATTACTGATATGTTCAGGTTTTATGCAGAAAACACCTAAAAATTTTGGCTGAACTAGTAACTTGAGAGGACTATTGGTACATCTGTAACTGTTAAGTTATAATAGGGTAATAGGAAAAATGATATTATTATCAACAATGACACATTTCAATACCCACAGAAGAGGGAAGTCCTAATTCACTGTTGGTCATTTTGGCACTTGGAAAGAAACACTGCATTAAAAGCTATACTGTGGCATGATCCAAGAAGAGAAGTGTCTCTGAAAATTAGTTCTGATGTTTCTGTATGATCCCCAGGGGTTTTCTGTATGATCTTCAAGTAATCTTCAGGCAAGGGTAGGAGCTTCTGGTTAAAGACAGGTTGCTTGGGATCTTTTTGATGAGTTTTGTTTGTTTGTTTGTGGGTTTTTTTGTTTGTTTGTAAAATTCTGGTTCTCACCGAGTGTGTTGGTTTGAGTGCTAAATAAATGTGTTGTGGTTGTCAAGCCTTGTCATTCTTTCCTTCCCTTGCCACGTACCTCTGAAGCTTTAGGAATCTGTTTAATTCTTTCCCTTTCACATAGGAGAGGCTAGAAACTTGCATCAAAATATCTGTCTTTGCACGTATGAAAATTCTATGAAAATAAACTATATAGACTATACATTTCCTGTAGAAACATTGCTCCCTTTGCCAGTAGTGATCCCAGAGGAGGGCAGTTAATTATCCTTAGTCCTGTAAACATGAACAACAGCAGTTCCAACAGTAGTATTTTTGTCGTTGGAGGGGTTATGAATAGGAAACATGGTGCTTGCAAAATATGACTGCATTAGGAAAATAATTTGTTTGCTATATGAAACAGTTATTTCAATGAGAAACACTAATTTAACCCAGTAAATTTTTCCAGCTAGTCATCTCCATTTGAGTCACTCATGTGTGAAGTCTTAGGGAAGCGTTGGTCTATCATTGCAAAATATTTGTCTCTGAAATATAATGAGCTTCAGGTTACCAAAGAAGTCATCCTCATAACTGGGAGAGGATAGTAAAATGATTTAAACTCTGTTTACAGGACAGTTACTAAAACAAATGTATTTGAGACTTTAATGTAGAATTGAAAAATTCTTATTGGGAGTCCCTGTTGCTTTGGGTTTAGTATTATTCAGTGAAAAAACTGCCAAGTATATAAACACATGCAGTTAAATGTAGCATAATGTGAGATAGTTCAGCAAATGAACCAGATTTACATTTTCATCAGCTCATGTGCATGATTTGGAAATGTGTTTAAGTAGCTTTCACTGTAGTTGGTGTTCTTGGGTCACGTTAATACAAGTTTTTCGGAAGTTGGCTAATGTGGTGGTTAGATTTCAAGTGACTAAAACTATAAATTTGAACCCACGGCTTTATATTGTAAAATGTAAATCAGTTTTGATTACTGTAGTAATGTGTGCATTCATTTTGTGTCTAGTCCTAGTATTATCTCCCAGTGTTTAAGGCCATATAGACAGATAGATCTGCTAAACCTGCAAGACAGTTTGGTTCTGACTAGAGATAATAGAAAGGGTAATTCCATTGAAATAATTAGGGTAATTCTTTTTCTCACCCTTTATCTGGTCAAAGTATGTAAAACACTGCTTAGTTGTTTTTTTATTTGGTTGGCTGGGGGTTTTTTGCTCAAAAATAGATGTCCCTACATCAAAAAGTGCAGTAACAAATTTTTCTTTTCCAAAAGGGAGAATTATTTTCCTTAGTTGTCTGTCCCTGCAGATTGCCAGCATGTGATGCGTTGAAAGATTTTTACATACGCTGCCAGCAGCAGTCTGTAAGTTTGCTGCCTTATAGGTTGACATAAGTATGACATAAAGAAATGACTTTGCCTGTGGGGATGTAGAGATGTGTGATGTGTTAGTAGAGCTGCAAAGCTGCTTTCTTTGTGGTTGATCCTGGATCACATCAGTGGGCTGCAGCTGTTCTTAACCCAGATTAAGTCTTCTCTCTCTGAGTGTGTTTTGGAGCAGACTTGATGTTATGGGAACTCTTCAATAAAGTCATTCTCTTGGGGGATAAATAACATTCTACGTCAGGCGAAGAAATGGCTATTGTCTTCTCGATGCTGGTTTAGGAAATACTTTAAAATTGTGAAGTAGTAACATCTGGTTTTATTACTTGATGCATAGGACATGCATAGACTCACTATCATTTCTGTGTCTCATTTGTTTGATTCCCAGTCTCAATCCCAGTGCTTCTTACCTCAAATAGGGTATAAATGTTATATTTAAGGGTATTAACAGGTCCTTTTCAAGAAAACATCGTCTTGCTCAGTTTTTGCTGGAGCATATGCTTATTTAGTTTCTTTTCTTCACAACAAAACTTTGTAATGATCAAAGTTTCTTAGTTTAAAAAAAGTGATATCTAGGTTGTGATCTATGGGTAAAATGCATCTTGTGGCTTTTCCCTCCCCCGCCCCATGTTCTTTGTCTGGAATAAGTAGTAGATAACTCTCAGTTTTATTGTGGACAGAAGCTTTTGAGTGTGGGTATCATGAGGCAGGGAATGGACAGGCTGTAAGCAGCTGCTGAGGATGCTCTACTGCAGGAGCCTCTTGAAGATTATCTCGCAACCAGGACCCTTCCATTGTCTCTTGACACTCTTCATGAAAACACTTTTTCCCTTGTGCACTCAAGAACTGCCTCCCTCGGCTGTGTAATTGTTGTAGTATTCCAGCTCTTCCCTTTTCCTCTGTTTGTAACTGCTTTTACTCAATCTGTTTGCTATACAGAGGATTTTTTTGTCTTTCTGTTGTGCCACGTGTATGTAGATTTGTAGACTTGTATTAATCAGGAGACACTGCCCATTAACAGGAGAACATAACTGAAGACTAAGCTATTATTTTGACAATGGAGCAAGATGTAGCAAGATTTTGGGACACACGCACACAGTTTTTCATCAGTCTGATCCCTGAGCTGACTCTCTGACATCTAATGGATCCATAATGCTCCTGAGGGGTTTTTTTTGGTGGTTTGGTTTTTTTTTTCTAATCTTGGAAATTAGGAGTGAACGGGGTAATTTTTTTGTTTTCCTTCTCTATTAGGAATTTTTAAAGAATGGTGTTTGTAAACTTACTGTGCATTTAAGGGGGAGGGTATAATTGTGAGACAAGTAAACAGAAAGATTTTTTTTTTTTTAGTAGCCTTGTTAATTAAAGTTTAAAAGTGGTGAGAAGAACAAGAAACCAGTCTGTGAGTAGCTCCAAGACACAGCACTAGACCTGCCAACGTGGTTTTGTGCCGTGTCATGCCCAAACCAGGCAGTGCTCTCAACACAGCATATTGGGAAGCGCAGCGATGAGACAGTCAGGCTGCGCTGGGGCCAGTTTGGGTTGGGTTTAGTTATTACCTTTTTCTTCATGCCACATCTAGGCTGGCGTCAGTCAGTGTCTGACAGTTCTCTCTGGGCTTGTTAGTGCTTCCAGTAAAGTGAGTGTTATCCACGGAGACTGAGCTGCCTTTGTCTGAAGTCAGCCTAGGCCTGATGTCCTACCACCTCCAGCTCCCTGCCATGTGGAAGCAACCACATTGTTTCCAGCCATGAATGGTTTGAGTAGGTGTATTTATGTAATCCTGTACTTGAGCTAATAAGTCCCACTGGATTATACAGATTTTTTTTTTTTTAAAGGAACCAGCACAGTGCATCACCTTGTTGTGTTTAATGAGAGATATGATAGAAACATTTTTGTATAATTGGGAATTGATTGTATTTGACTTCTCTGTGTTCTGGTGTCTAATGCAGTTTTAGGCCCTAACATACTCTGAAGTTACAAGTCTGATCAATCAGTAGTCACCCAAATTAGCTAATTTGAAATCATTGTTACATTATAGCTGTGGATTAGTTGTGTTTTTCCTTTCCTAATTGGATAACACAGTTTAACTGGCTCTTGCTTAGACCTCTTCCAGCTGCTTTGTCTGCTTCCTTGCCATTGAGGAAAAATGTCAGCAAACTGGAGGCATAATTAGTATAATGACCTTTGCCTGTATGCAGAAGGTATCACCAGAGGGTTTTCCTGTTCAAAAAAAAAAGTTGATCCAATAAACATGGACAGTGCCATTTGGCCTCAGCATGTCCCAAAGCACAGTACAGGGATGGAAAAGAGTGTAGGAGAAAAACTAGCAGGCGTGAAAAGTGTTCCTACAGAATAAGAGTAGCAGTAATGACCTGTTTGTCTTCATCCTCGGTAGGATTCAGGTGATACAGAAAGCACTGAGGCATTGAGTGGTTATTTGCAGAAGCTTTTTAGTTTCTTAAACCTTTTAGAATTACAGGAATTTGTATTAGGACTGCAGTGAGCAGCCACTCTGGCAGCAAAAGGATGGGTGAATTCATGTATTCCTTTGTTGACAAAAGGCTAAATCAGGTGGACTAAGCAGAAGATTCTGTGATGCAGAAGGAGTTAGTGTGGCATTCACTGAAGATGTTCTTGGTTTGAAGACTTGCATGCCAGGATCCTTGCTGAGAGAATGATGAGTAAGTGGATTCTGCCTGGATAAAGGTGACAAGTCAGAGACAGTCTCGCTGTGCCCTTTGTAGTTTATGAATTTGTGCAGTAGAAATATCAGTAGGAACGTGAGAAAAATGGTGGAATTTTCAAGTGACTTCAGTGCCACTCTCTTTAAAAAAAAAAAAAAAAAAAAGGCAGGAACTTGTCATATGCATCACTGCAAAGAAACCGTCCTTATTTGACGTCATCACAGCCAGATTAATGTAACGATGTAAATTAATGGCAGAGTTAACTTCATAGTGACACCCGTATTTTAACTATTCTCAATCTTAATGTTTTTTTCAGGTTGTGGAGAGCACCTTGTCCGAACTATACTGGCCAGAGAATGTTCATGTGCTTTGCAAACAGAAGATGCCCACCAAGCTCTCCTAGAGACTATGCAAAACAAGTTTATTGGTAAGTATATGGTTCTCATTGCCTAAAAGTTGCCCAACATTGTTTAAAATGCAAGTATTAAACAAAATTAAGACACTTACTTTTATGATTTCTGTTCAAGTCTTGTGTTGCAGTTGGCTTTGGATTTAGTGTTGTGTTACATCTGAAAAATGTTAAACTACAGAAGAATATTTTAGGAAATCTAAAGGAAAACCCTTGGAAGTATCTCAATTGTTATGTGAGTCATAGAATACCCCGAGAGGTTTGAAGAAAGAATTTCCTGCCTGAATCATGAGCTGTGGTGTACAATTGCATATTTTAGAATTGGTGGTTTTAGGAGCATTAGTAAAAATTATTCATCATGTTAACCCTTTTAAAAATAGCAGACCCCAAAACCATCCTGTGTTCTAACTAAGTGCTTTAAACAGACAGATCCTGGTTTGCTATCTACATGATTGCAATTAATTTCTTGCAAAAGTGAAGTAGACTCCATTCAAAACCCATTTTTTTCCTTGATTAGAGAGAGCTGTGCAATCTGTGTTTAATTTCTTGTGAATATAGATGTTATTTTCTTCAAGTCATAAGCCAAATACAAATTCATTGTTTTCATGTGTCATTTGTCATGTGTCATTTTCAAATATCCATACAATCTTGAACTTTATAGCCCTTAAAATTTTTGAAGCTTTAGACAATTTTCACCTTCAAAATTTCTTGTGGACAATGCAGTACTTCTGAGTACTGAAAGAGGGACATGTGCACACCTTTTGGGGTCCCAGGGACTGACGCCCTTGGTCTTGGCAAGCAATGCATTGCAGTTTCTTAATTTCGATTTATAGTGTTGAATCCATGTTAAACTCTGCTTCTGACAACGTTCCGTTTGACTGTTTGAGGGAAATCCACCCTCACATTGGAAGGCTACAGTTTCTACTGCAGTAATTTCTAGGTGCTGTAAGAATGCAGAAAAACCTTAGTAGGTGCTCCCCAAAAAGATCCTAATCCAAGCACCAAAAATTAAACTTCTTATATTTAATCACTCATTCCAGCTCACAGTGGCACAAAATTGGGAATTTGTGTACCCAAGAGAAGCCTTTAGGAAGGAAGCTTATGATAACTTTGGTAACTTTTGTAGGTATTCTATGGAATTGGCCTTACTTCAGGCAGGTCAGATCTTTGTCCACACTCCCAAAATTGTGCTGTTTGTGGTAAGAATACTTAAAAGCAAGCACAAACTGTACTATATCTTTATAAAATTTCCTATTAATACATACACACAAAAAATGGAAAGCAACTGATGAAGTATTCATAGAAACTGGCTGATAAAAGACCAAAAAAATCAAGCATTTTAGCAGAGGTGCCTTCTTTACGTTGGTTTTCTCTGTTCTTTTTGGTAACAGGGAGCAAAAATGCAGTTCTTCTTTTGCTGTTTAATGCAAACATGTTTTGCCACCAGTTTGCATAGCAGATGTTTTAATTTTAAATGTTAACTGTCTACTCTGTGATATATACATTGTATTCTTTACTGGAAATGTAAAAATATTTCTGTTTGAGATAAGAACATATTAAATGTTGCTGAAGTTTTTGTTATACCTGAAGCTATCAGTTGCAGAGACAGATACCAGGCTAGCAGTGGATCATTGCCTTGGGAAAGCAGACTTATCCAAGCCAAAGAAGGGAAAGTGAAACAAATGAGAGGCAGGATCAAATGAGTGTTTTTCATGATAAGAAAATTTGAAAAAAAACACACTTGCTTTATAATTCCTTTTTCAAGTTTCATGTTTTAATCAGGGACAGACCTGGCTTGTATTTTCAGAAACTTATCGCTGCAAGCTTTGGTTGCCTGACAGCAGGAGTGGTGTAGTATCTGCTCAGCTGTACTTTGGGGCAGTGCTGATGTGGGGAAAAAGAAAGATACAGCCATCTTTGGTTTTTGTGAAGGTGAAGTGCTTTTGATTAGAAAGCACAAAATCTACTTTGCCCTCAGCTGTCCTGTGAATAGAAACTGATGGAGGAAGACTTGAAAATCCAGATACATCTTACTGTTTATATGTGACACAGTACTGAGTTTGTAGCCAGTAGTGTAATTTTGGGGGATCTTGGCAATTCTGAAGATTCACAGGCAAAGGGAATCTCAAGAAGTGTGGGTTGGACGAGTGGAGAGTGAGGTGGATGGAGAGCTGGCTGAGTGGCAGATCCCAGAGGGTTGTGATCAGTGTCACAGAGCCCAGCTGGAGGCCTGTCAGTAGTGGTGTGCCCCAGGGTTCTATACTGGGCCCAGTATTGTTTAAATTGTTCTTTAATGACATGGATGTGGGGGTAGATGCCTCCTCAGCAAGTTCACTGATGACACAAGGCTGGGAGGAGGGTGATACCACAGAGGGCTCTGCTGTCCTTCAGAAGGACCTCGCAGCTTGCAGGGATGGGTGGAGAAGAACTGCCTGAAATGCAGCAAAGCCAAATGCAGGGTCATGCACCTGGGGAGGAATAACCCCAGGCTGGGGGGTGACCTGCTGGCAAGCAGCTCTGCAGAGAAGGATCTGGGTGTCCTGGTGGACAACAAGCTGTCCATGAGCCAGCAGCGTGTCCTGGGGGCCAAGAAGGCCAATGGTGTCCCTGGGAGGCATTAGGAAGAGCGTTGCCAGTAGGTCGACAGAAGTGATCCTGGCCCTCTGCTCAGCCCTGGTGAGGCACATCTGAAGTGCTGTGTCCAGTTCTGGGCACCTCAGTACAAGAGAGACAGGGAGCTCCTGGAACAGATGCAGGGGAGGACGAGGATGACAGCTGGGGGACTCTTAGGAAGAAAGGCTGAGGGAGCTGGGGCTGTTCAGCCTTGAGAAGAGACGACTGAGAGGGGACCTCATGAATGTGTATAAATATCTAAAGGGAGGGTGCCAGGAGAATGGAGCCAGGCTCTGCTCAGTGGTGCCAACCACTAGAACATGAGGCAGTGGGCAGAAACTGATGCACAGGAAGTTCTACCTGAACATGAGGAAGAACTTCTTTACTGTGTGAGTGACAGCACACTGGAACAGATTCCCCAGAGAGATTGTGGAATCTTCCCTCACTGGAGATATTCCAGAATCGTCTGGAGGCTGTCCTGTGCCATGTGCTCTAAGATAACCTTGCTTGAGCAGGGAGCTGGGACCAGATGGCCCACTATGGTCCCTTCCAACCTGACCCGTTCTGTGATTCTGTGACTGCAAAGTTATGTCTGGCAAATGCAGTGAAAAGGTTGAAAATGTGCAGTGTGCTTCAAACAGTAGGCTTATACTAAATGGGATTTTTTTTCCTGTGAGTTTTCATAGACAAAGTGCTGGTTGATAGCTCAGGATGTGTGGTGTAATGCAGGATTTCTTAATGTTGTGTAACTATAGGATCAAGGGGGCTAATAGACTTCTTGCTGGTAGCATGGATTCTCCTCTTGCCTTCCTTAAAGCCCTGTTTTGTGGTCCTGTCAGACTCTCACCAGAATTATAATGGACCAAGGCTGAAAAATCCCCAGCCTACAACAAAGCTGAGCTAGAATGTTTTGTCAGAAGTCAGAATGTGCCTTACTTGTATCGGAGGGATGAAGAGCTGATTTTGGCAGTTGCCATCAGATTGGTGCTTCCTGTTTACAGAACTTTCTGAGTCTCTTTAGAGCCCTGGGAATCCTTCCAGCTCGGGAATGCCTGCCTTAAACAGTGAGTGCTGCTTAAACAGCAGGTGATGAGCAAACTCATGTTAGATGTGCTTCTCTCATCCTTTCTCAGAGCCAGCTTACTATGAGTAATGCACAACTGATGGTTGAATTGGAGGTGAGAGAAATTAAATTTAGATTTTTTTGTAAAGCGAGTGGGCTCCATATCTTTTAAGTCAAAGAGCACGAAAGGCTTGGTTCTGAGTTGAAGAATGGTGTTCTGTAAACACAAATACCTTCCAAACAGAAGAACAGAGGGTTTGGTAACTCATCATTCCTTTCAAATGCAGCCAAGTTTGTGGAATGTAGACTTAGAGTAAATGTTTATGTCATCTCACTGGTGGGAAATCTGAGCTTTTAATAATGGCAGACCAATTCTGCTTTAAAGCTTCTTATAAGGTATTAGAAAATAACAAGCTGAAAGAAATAGTTGGAACCTGATATTTGTTCTCTCCTTAGTGGAAATATGCTTCTCTGTTCCTGTATTTTTAAGTTGTGTTTCTGTTGACAAATGAGCAAAGTCTGCAGAAAGGTAATAGCAGGATAATGCTGACACTTTCTTTTTAGATATTTACTGTCAAATTCCTCTCTTCTGAGCAGGAATTTGGACAGTTAGGAATCATAGAATATGAATTTCCTGATTATTAGTTATGCTTGCTGGGGAGGAAAAAGCCTCATACTTGAACAGTTACAAGACTGCCAGTGACTGGCATTGCACAGTGTTATTGTTAATTTATGTTTTGGTGCTGCATCACTCTAAGCCTCGTAGGTTTTGTGGTTTTGTAACAGAGGAAGCAAGGTTTGGAAGAGTTATTATGCTTCAGAGGAGAAGATTTGAGAAGAGAATGAAGTGATCCTGAAGTTTCATGTAATCTGTTTTATTTCACAAGTTTGTATTGATGGTAGACAGAATCTACCATCTTCATTATCTGTACAATCTTCATTAACTGTACAGTAAAACCATCTGGAAACTTAATATGGTGATGTTATACAACGGTTTGTCTCGGTCCTGCCTGTGCTTCTTCACGTCAGGAGCACTGGGGTTTTATTGGTCAGTGGTACCCTCTATTATTTAATTTATTTAATTATTTAACCCTGTAAAGTTTTAGAGTGCAGGTGCTTTCCCTTGCAGCTTCTTTAAAAATTTTAAATAGATGTTTTAGCTTATTGTGAAATATAAAGACCTCTGCTTTCAGACAGCTTGTGCTTTAACATTTAGCAAATAATGGTGCATGAAATTAAAAGCAGGCTTTGTTTAGTACTTCTTATATTCCTCTAATGTTTAGTTCAGTTGTTACCTTGAAGTCTAGCAGGATAGAAAGCAGAAGCAGAGTGGCAAAACAGCTTCACTTTCAGCACGTTTTGTACACAAAGCCTACAAAGTGTAGGTGATCTATAGATTGTTGTCCTGACGAAGTCTAAATTTCCCTCACTCTACAGCACAAGGAGGTTTAGAACTGCTTAGCTGTTAAAACTGGGGGATGCTGAAGCATGTAATTGGTTACACCACCCCCCAGTCAGTGCTGAGACCAAAGTCTTAAGCCTTTGAAAGCTAATGTAAACAACGAAGCTGGTAATGGTTTCTCTGCTGTGGAAGAGTATGAATGTAAAAACAGCTGAGGAGCAGCTGCTTCCTCACTCAGCTGGGTAAGAGTAAATAAAACACTGCTCTTACAGCTTGGTGTCAAATCTGTGCTAGAGTGGATCAGTTCAGTAGCTACAAATGGGGAAAAAAGGCACAGGATCTGAAGGGAATCCCTCATATGGATCACCTGCTCTGGAGAAAGCAATGGGAGAGAGGTCTAATGGAGAAGAGATGTCAAAGAAGAAGTGGTCTTTCACTTGTAGCTATAGTTCCTCCAAGGCAAGAGTGAATGTTGAACCCATTATTTGCCTTAACACTCCTGAAATTTGTAAGTTCCATCCCTGGTCAGCAGCTGAACCTGGGTCGTGGTGTTCAGTTCTGGTTGCTCTTGCAGAACTCGATGGGATCAATGAATGTGGAGTCGCTCTGAAGATGGTTTGCTTCTTTTTAAGAGACCATTACTGCGCACTAATAAAGTACAGAATGTATAAACAAAAAGTTTTTAATGCTTTCTATGTGTCAGGTGGCAATAACAGAATAGCTGAGCTTTGAGGGAGGGAAATGTGTTGTGTAAAATACAATTTTGTGACTAGGGGAGGTGATGATTAAACCAAAACTAGTGAAATATGAATTTTGTTTGGTTTTTCCTACCCCTTTTCTCTAGTGTGGCCAGTCAGTGCTAGCATTGTTAGTTAATGCTGCAGTTAAAGTTTTACTTTGGATTTTCCCTGCCACATTCCTCAGTGATATTGCAGTGTAACTGGGAAAGGAACAATGGCTTTCATGAGAGTTAAAAGGGTATTAAAAGCTCCAGGTTTTTGTAGTGTTTCCATTAGCAAGCTATTAGATCAAAGATCTGTCTAGCAATTCTATTTTATTGCAGCGGAAAACAATATTTTTGGCCAGTAAGCATATTTTGATTTTTATTTTGCTAAATTTTTAATTTGTACAGCCAGATCTATTGTTCTGAAGAGTACAGGGAGAGCAAAAATGGTGTAGGACTGTGGAACCCAGATCACTTTTTCCTTCTAATGAAAACCCATTCTGCCTTTAATATACATAACAGTATTTCAGTTGCACCTTTTCTCTTCCTCTAGAAATATTAGTTAAATATAATGTATATGAAAAAATGTCATTAGCTATATTGTTATTTTTTTACAGAAGTCTGCACTATTATTTCTTTTTCTCAATGGGTTTACTGTAGCAAAGTGAATTTTAAACCTAAATTAATGAAATATGTTTTTAACCTTTGAATTCACAGTGTTTTGAGAGCACTCGGATTAATTCCTATGTACAGTAGATAGGTGCTGTGTAGAAATAAAGCATAATACTGCTTTTGTATTGTTATTTTTACGGATTTAATGATGGATGCATAGCATTCAGCTGTCTGGGATTTTGCTTACCGTAGACCTGCTAATTTGCACGGTATTGCTGTGTTAACATACACTCTTGAGCATGATTGTAATCCTCAGTAATAAGTCTGCATATCCAGAAATATCTTTGTTTAAGAAAGTTAATATATTTGAATCCCTCTTTTAACATTTTTGAAAAATGGGTTTAATTGGAAAATAAAATACTTTCTCTGTTATAAGGAATGTGCTGTTCAGTGTGTATTTAATTTGGCTTAGAGGCTGATTTTTAAGAGAGGAGAAACAGTCTGAATTTACTGTAATGTAGAATACTGTAATATTATTACTGTAGTCAAATGGATTTTACTGACACTCTTCTGAGGTTGATTCCCCACAACTTCACCAGTGAATTAGAGACAACATACACTATTGTTGCTGATTTTGCACTGAGATGGTTTATGTTCTTTTTTCAGACTTTTTCAACCTTTCCAGAATAATGCTCATTCTGCAGGTGATGATAAAATAGTGTGGAAGACCCAAAGGGCAACGCTGTCTGTAGGAGAGAGAATGCATCCCATCATCTTTGCTTTGCTTGCATAACACAAACTCTTAAGACATCTGCTTCAATATTCCGTTCAAATGACCCACTGCAAGTCCCTTCAAACCATTTTACTCATCTCTGTCTCACCCCTTTGACTTTTTTGGACCGATAGTAAAACTTCTATGGTGCTTAATGGAACTCTTGGTTCTGAAAAAACCATGTACATATTTAGGGCAATACAGTTCGCACCATGTTCAGTGTCAATAAATAAGTGCTATTTATGCTGACAGAACTGGAGTTCTCATGACAAGAGTTGTGCATGTAGAGGTAGAGCATCTCTTTGGACGAACCTGGAAACTCCAGTTTTAAATTATTTATTTAAATCCTCTTTTGAAAGTTTCACAAAACACATGCTTTGAGTGATTGCTGGTTTTTTTTAATTCTGTGTTTCACTGAAGGTGAATGTTTTGTTCTGGCACTGAAATCCCTGTAAAAATGAAAGAATTCTGATGAAAATGTAGTGCTACATGTTTTCTTGCAGACTGTCTGAATGGAAAGAAGTACACTGCCAGGTCTTCCCTTAAGGTTTAAAAAGAGCATGTGCAAGTTATTCAGATTAGTGAAAAATCTCTGATGGTGCCACATAGTTGACAAAAATACTGGGAAAATACATGATTGATATTTTACAAGCTTTTCCTTCATTTGTTCTTTTCAGAGGGTGGGAGAAAGAAAACCTCTAAAAAAAAAAAAAAAGTGATTAACCAAATGCAAGCATTTCTAGTGGCACCAAGTCTATAGTCAGTGGTTGCTGCCTGGTTTTGTGTGCATTCATTCAGTTTTAGTGTTTTACTGTGGCCTTAAATATGTACCGTCTGCTGTTTGCTGGCTGTGTTCTGCTGAAGTAGAATGTTTTTAACCATTCAGACTTAAGAGATGATTAGTGTTTTTCACTACAACCTTCAAAGCATGTTTCTCAGCCCTTGAAAGAGGGGGAGAAACTGCTTATTGAAAACCAAACCGAACCTTTTTCTTTCTCTTTGCAATGACTTTTCGCCACTGCAAGGCTTAGAGCCTAAATTATTTGTGCAGTGGAGTATAAGATTAGGCCTGCAGACCAAGTTCGGGTTAAGACACTGTCTTTGAAGCACCTGAGTTTCTGAAGTAAAGATTAAAGAATGCATGTCCCCTATTAATAAAACCACTTTGTTGGGGTTTTTTTTGATATTCATTTGCTTGCAGAAATAATGTTTTATCAGCCAGCACTTGGTTCGTGCAGTGAAAGTATAAGAGATATAATTAGCACCTTGGAAAGCACGGAGCGAAAGGTTTTGATTTGGGTGGTCAAACCCTTTACAAGTTCCCAGGCCTCACATTAATATTTTAACCAGACGTATTTTCCTTTTTTGTTATCTGTTCTCCTTTATCACTGGCTGGATTCTTGGTTCACGGGGGTTTGGTCACAGTGCTGAATGAGTAATACAGGAGGTGTAACTGGTACCTAGTAATAGTTCTTTTCAAAGCAAATGCTGCTTTAAAGATAAGATCTGTTTGTATTAGATCAAATAAGGCATTACTTGTAATTTTATTATTTATTTATTATTTTCCTGACGTGTGGGCTTCTGTTGTAACGACCACCTTCTATGGCTGCTCTTAGGTTGAAAGAAAACGCGATAAAGATTTAATTTTCCTTATGGCAAAGCTTGAAGTTGGTTTTTATTGGGCCATTTTGTTATTTGCATTGAAGGAGTAATTTTAATCATACAAATAGCTGTGGGCAAGTTAAAGGAATCTGAGAAGAAGATCTGCTCTAAAGTTCTTGTGGCCAAGAAATTGCAGTGTCTGTGCACTAGGCATGGTATACTAATTTATTTAAAAGAAAGCAATTGAAAAGAATTATATGAAATGCCTGTTGCAATTGTTTGCTCAGTTTTGAATCCCAGTGTATTGCAAATGTGTGGCAAGGATCTCAATGGGCTTAAGTGCAAGAACTTGATTAATTTTGTCGCTCAAGACATTTTAAATTGTATGTAAATTACACCATTGTTTCCACGTTCAAAACTATAGGAATCTTATTTCAAATTACAAACCAGAGAAAAAATACTTAGACTCGATTCGGCTAACTTTAAAACTTTTCCAGCTTCTGATAGATGTTTTGTATTGTATGTCTTAAATTAACAACAGAAAAGCCACTCTAAAAAGTAGGATATGTTTTGGCTTTCTGCTAATATTCATAAAACAGGAAGGAAGACAATATATAGCAGTTTGGTGGTGTCTCTGTACAAAGGGCTTTAAATTGGAGGGAAATGAATAAACTGTAAAAATGACCCAGATTTGCTTGGTTTTTTTCCATATGTGGCCATCTTTATATTAATTATAGTACATAAAGAACTAAATATTGAGCTAATTTTTTTTCAACTTGACACTCCATTTTTCACTGTTATTCGTTCCTTGATCTGTGAAAAAAACAGGTTTGTGCTTGCAAATGTGATTTGCAATGTGTTTGTTTTATTCTATGTAGCTCTTTAACCTTTTTTTTATCGTTTTGATTAGTGGTAGATTAGTAGATTACAATTTAGAATGTTATTCATTAGAAGCAAGTAATTCTCCCCACCAATTTTGCCCAGGTTCCCCTTTTCTAGCCAATGAAGATGGTGTGCTTGGAGGGGTGATAGTCCTTCGGTCTTGCAGGTGTTCAGCAGAGCCTGAATCGTCCCAGGAAAAGCCAACTTTACTAGGTAAGAAATCCTTCTTCATCCTAACCCGAGCTAGGTGCTAACTCAAAGTGAAAGGTGAAGTAGAAGCTGCCTCTGCACGTTCACCAGCTGTTTTTAAAGCCACAGAGAAAACAAAAAAGAATTGGGTTTGAAATGGTAAAAATCTGGACAGCAAAACAGCTAACAAGCAATGCTAATCTTACTAAAACTGTGGAAAAGAGGCTTGTTATTTCTAATCTCTTAGATTCAGAGAGTTCTATAAGATCCTTCTAAAACCATGGCATAGAAATAAGAGTTGCTTGTGACAAGGTAGGATATATTCCTCATTGGAAAAATTGCATTTTTAGCTGCAGGTAGTACATATGACTGTTTATTGCTTCTCACTGGTTTAGAGGCTAAAAGTGCGTCCTTAAAAGTTCCCCGTTCCTCATTTTGCAGCACAAAACGCGAAAATTTGGAGGATACACTTAAAATTGGGAAGGGAAGTTGTTTTATGGTTAAAAATCCTTTGTAATGCCCACGAAAACCTGCTCAGATAAGTCACAGTACTATTTGCATACTATTTGCACCCACCAGGAGCAAATTGCTGCTCATACTGGGATCAGCAGGAAAACTGTACTTTGCCTCCACTCCTTATCTGGCTGGTTAAAAAGGGCTTTTGAACCCTTGAGCCCTGTTTCTGTCCTGGAAATACAACCCTCATCTCTCTCAGTGCTTTGCAGCAGTACAAGTGTATTGTAGAAAACTGCCACATGGTTTGTCTGGGAGAAACAGCTGAAAAACCCCAAAGGCTGCATACAACGAGCAGAGCTGGGTAGAAATACAACCCAGAGACAGTAAAACCTCTTTTAAGGGAAGGAATTTGGGACTGAATTATTTCAGAGTGACAGTTGTGCCATCTGCTTTCCTGTGGTGCTCCTCAGATGTGGGCATGTGTGTCTGGTCATGCTGTTGGGTCACATCGACCTGCCTAATATATACTTGTGTTCTGTAACCAGAATTGCAGTGTTTTTCCTTTGTATAATACTCTGCTTTATTATTATTTACCCAACTGTGACATCAATCTAGTGGGAAAGCATCCTACAACATAAATTCTGTCCTTAAAAATGAGTTGAGAAACCGAAAATACAAATTTAAGTCAGAACAAACAAGATCAACTTAACCTTCAGTTTCCTATAATTGGAAGTGAGATTTTTTTTTCTGTTGATTTAGTGTTTGTCATTCATGTAAGAGAACATGTTCTGTTAATGGAGCTTTGGCATTTTTTCCTCAGAAATTAATAAAATCCCCATATGTGGCACATTGTAAGTAAAGACTATTTATCCATTGATTCTTATTTTCTTTCCACTGAAGTAAGATTCAGATAAACTGTAGCACAGCATTTTTTTTCTGTACCACAGACATTTCCTGAGTTAATGCACAGCTAAACATACGTAGTATTTGTGTTGCTTGTACTGAAAAGAAGTTGGTCAATACTAAAAAACTTAGTGCATAGAATAAGGAAATCTCATGTCTTTGTTACAGGGATCGTATTTTTTATTTCTTTTTTTTAATATTGAAACAAACTACAAGGAAGTGATTTATTAAATGGTTGACAATATACTTATCTGAAGACATTTCATGTGCAATTTATAATTTTCATTGTAATTCCACTGCTTGTAATAGCTAACAATAACCATGTCTCACGCTAATAGAGGCTACCTTTGGTGGATAATAGAGAAGGAGAAAATTACTAAAATTGTATAATACTTTATCTAGAGGTATCAAAGGCAGACCCGTTCCTCAGCTTCTCAAAACTGAATGATAAGATTAAATTTGTCTCCAAAAAATGAATGCTTTCACTGACAGTTGACCTTTTGGGATGTTCTAGGGAGAGTTTGGCTCCATTGAATGCCCTTAACATTGCACTAAATATGTTTCCCTGTCTGAAAGCCTTTGACTAACCTTTGGTGATATCAGCCCTGAATCTGTTATGGGAGGAGCAAAGCCCAAACCTCAGTGAAGTTCATTTTTCTTTTATGATGGTATCTACATATCTGTCAGAATCTTCAGGTCTAAGCTCTGATCTCCTGCTGGGGGTTAATTGCTATGCAAGGAGAAGTGGTTCAGAGCAGAAGTGTGCTCAGCACACTGTGACCTTCACCAGCCATCCTAAAGGAACGTGAGGAATAGGAATGAGCAAGGGTTTGAAACCCATCTAATGATGCTTTTTTGCAGTCACTCTCAAAAGAAATGTGTGGAAACGTCTATTCATGGCATCCTGTGTAATTCATGTGAGACGCTCCTGTAATCCAAAGGAAGAATTAATATTTCAGTGCCTTTGTTAAACCTCTTACAGAATTCTAAGTAATGCCCTGAATTCTGATCAACTGTTCTTTCCTTTTCCCCCTTCCAAATTATGTACTTAAGGAACACAGAGAAAAATGACCAAGAAAACAGTGTGGCAATTTATAAAGCTCCGCTGACTGAGAGCTGAAGATACGAATAATGTGCTTTTACTCTGAATTTGTGTTGCAGCCGAGTAGGAGTATGTGTGTTTAAAGAGATACCTGTGCATGTGTCAGGGAACTAAAGATCACTGGAATGGACTGTTAAATAATGGATAAATCAGGCCACTTTCAGACTTCTGGACAACACCTCACTGCATTAACAGGCATTAACAATACATGTGAGCAGTGATTAGTCTTCTTAATCATTAGAACTGCAAACACAACAGGTGGTCTTTTACCAACAGTTTGTTAATTTATGTCCTAAGTTAGCTGTGAGTGCAGTACCAGAGACCTGAGGCTGTATAGCTGGTGCTGGGGGTCCACGAGATCAGATCTGAGAGTGCTTGGATAGGGAAGACAAAGTCAAAACAGTCTTGTTTCTTCTCCATCTTTTCCTCTCATACTTGGTGCTCCTTACACTCCCCACAAAGGAAGGGGGTGATTGCATGTGCTGTTGTTGTAATTCAGGATACTTTTGGATCCAGGTCTTGCTCTAATTTTGCCAGGAATCTTTCTTACTTATTGTGCAGTGTTACCCTGCTTCCCTCAGACACCCCTCCTACAGTTTCTTCAGGATAGTTTGGCTTTCACCCAATGTCTTTCCTGCTTGCTTTATATCTTCAGTTCCCATATTGCAGGCTTGACTACTTCTGCATGTTTTCCTGTATCTTACTTGTGCAGCTAACTCACACATCTCCATTTACCCACTGGTAGTACATACTATGTATGTGTTTATGCTCAGTTCTGTGAGGAAAAAAGCTTGTAAGTGGCTATTCTGTTCACAGTGTGTCAGTTCTACAGAATCCTTGTAGGCCATCAGGGTTTATGCTGGTTTGATGTGCTTTTTTCTGGGTTGAAGGCAAGCAAATGAAAATTATATCAACTTTTACTTTATGTTTGGAACAGGCACCTGCTTCAGAAATTAGTCCTATCTTTTAACTGCAGTTTCTCATCTCGGAGGCTTCAGGTCATTGAAGTAACACTCGCATTCTGGGTATTAATTGCAGTGTGTGACTGCAAATAGAGCAGGAAAATGTAGTTTGTTTGATAGCTGTTTCTTATGAGACTGAATTATTCTGGTAAGTAGTTTTTGTTCTTCAAGTTTGCTTTTTGTCCTTTCCCAAGAGATATTTTAAGCTGTATTTTTGTTCCTCAGGATTCCAGTCTTGTTAAATTGCAACTTCTGTTTCAAACCAAGGCATTTTTTGTGACTTCTTGCATTTTCCTTTTGCAGTGGAATTTCTGTGGAGCCATACGACAGAGAGCATGTGTGTAGGATATATGTCTGCACAGGATGGCAAAGCTAAGGTAAGCCATGGGGAATAGGTTTAAATACGGCAGAAAGAGTGCAGAAACCAAGGAGAACTTGAATTAATAATAATGAGATCTATAAGAAATTTCTGTCTTTAATAGAGTGGAAAAAGTAATGAGAGCATAAGGAGTTAAATGTATCAATTGATTGGGCATTTCTAATCCCTTTTTTGTTTAATTGCAGCAGTTAACGACCCTATGCTAACATATGTTTTATTCAGGATAAGGTGTCACAAACACATGTCCATTCCCTCTGCTGACAGTAATTGTATTTGAATAACTTTATCCAGCTGGATTCAGTTTTACTGGCTGTTTAGGGTGGTACTGTATTTTTTCTGTGGGCATGTCTTCTTTCAGATAAAGCAATTGCACCATCCCATCAAGGAAGTTATAAAACAAACTTCAAACAGTTCCCAGAATAGCCTCTATGATAAATAATTTGGATATCAGCATCCATGTTTTTGGTTTATTGGGGCCTGATAATTTATTTTTAATGAGGAAATAATATGTTAAATTTGAATTTAGCAGTGGGAACTGGAAAATCCTTGAACATCAAGATGAAGGATAGCGATTAAGTAAGTGGATAAGCCACCTATTCTTGGAAATAGAGCATTGAAGGGAGAAAAAGGTACTGCAATGGAACAAGTAGAGCATTTGGGAGAGGTGTTGGGAAAATGAGAATGAACATGGAGGGAGCTGCAAGCAAAGACTGAATCATAATTTCTATAGATATTTATACATGTGCAGCCATAATCATTCAAGACTGAGAATGAACAGTTCAGAACTAGTTAGAGGAAGGGAGAATGATCTGGAAGAAGTATCTGCTGAAGAAGAAAGTTTAGTCAGCAGCCATGGAGGGGGAGAGGACCACAAACCCCAAGTCCTTCTCTCTCTCTTATTTTTCTTTTTTTTTTTTTTTTCCTATTTTCTGTATTTAATTTGAGAGATAAATACAAAGGAGTATGCGAGCAAGGTAATCAAAGAATGTACAAAAGAAGGAAATCTACATCAGGTATTTTAAGCAACAAAACGTAGTGTAACACGCTGTTTGAAGCACTGGGAGTGGATGAGTTAATCCTCCTGGAGTAAAATGTGTAGGAAAAAAAGATAAGAATGCCCAGTAAAGACAAAGATAACAAGCAGCTGGTGAAGGAATCGCTGGTAGAAGCGGTAGTGAAGTCTTTGTTTTCGTAACTTATGTACAATTCTTTCCAGATACCTGTCCATGGAGGAGAGTGTGATTTTACTTCTTTTCTTAGTATTTATTTTAGATCTATTTCAAAAAAAGCCCAAACTGAAGCTTAAAGTTCAGATTGAACTGAGAAGAGCTAAAGCAAGCTCAGCTGCAGATGTTCTAGCATTGGCCAGTTAGTTTTACAAGCATTGTCTTGTGTTTGCAGTTAAAGAACTGTGAGATGTTAAATGTTTCCAGTGTGCACACCTGCCTCTGACTTACACTGTGAGGCTCAAAATGTTGTTTTTTCTTCCTGGTAGTGTCTGTCTAATTAATAACTAAATGGTAAATATGAAATCTGTCTGGTAATGAGTACTAGCATGACAGTGCCATGCCCAGAGATGTTTCCCTGCTCACAGTTGCAACATTTGACATCTGGTGTGCATTGTTTTCATACTGCTGGTAAATTCTCCAGCTGGTAATCCTGATTGTGCTGACAGACACAGCTGCTCTTTTTGGTTCACTTTTAAATTATGTTTTTGACCTTCACTGAAGAGTTAATCCTCCTCCCTTTCTTCCTCCTTTGAGTCTGTGGCCACAAATGCTTTCCAGAGAAAAACCACAAACGCTTTTGCTGCTGACTTCTATTGATCAAAAAAAAGTCTTCTGTCATAAAAGCTGGAATTTTGTTCTGCTACAACTAGGACTAAGTAATAGATGGAAAACCAAGCCTGAAATAGAACACAGTGTATTGCAAGTGAAAAAAAAAAAATCTCTGTTCTTTAATAGAGTAACTGTTTTGGGACAGTTAATTTTGAGTGCTTGCTATGAAAGAATAATGGGATACGAATCCATAAAAGTATAAAATATCACTTGTTTATGAGGACCATTAACAAAATGGTCAGGCAGCAACTTGTAAGGAAACATTTGCTTTCCTGTTTTTCTAGGGTGGTAAAGAACTTAAGGTTTTATTTCTTTCATCAGTCTAGGACTCGAGTTTTATTCTTGAGGGGTTGTCACAGTGGCTGATTTTGGACTGGTTTAATTTAAAGCACATAAAAAAAAAAGCAAGACTTTTAGGAAGTGAGAAGGTTTTTTAGTGCCTAGTGCTATTAATTAGACTAATATTAGAATCTTAATTATATAAAGAGATCCATACTAAGGACAAAAGGATCCTGCTTTACAGTGTGATTCTTTGGGTATGGGAGGTTAATGTAATTCATAATAGAACCAGCTAATGGTGGTTCTGAACCCCAGATGGAGACTGTGGAGATGGAGGATGCCTTTCTTACCAAGACAGTTACTCGTGAGCTGGATACCAGCTCACCTGCAGACACTGGTGTGCTCAAGATGTGGAGACACCACTCAAACAATTAACTCAGCAACTCCTCAGAAGGACAGAGGGACAGGAAAGTGGAACGGGAGACTTGAAGTGGTTTGTGCATTCTGACCTTGTGCTTCTGAATTTTAGCATTGTAAGCTCTCCAAGTACTGATTTGGAAGTATCCTTGCAACAGGGGTTTGTTTCCTCCCAGTTCAGGGAAGACTGGGTTCTGCAGTTCACCTCCATCCCAGACAGCCTGAATGATCACTCACCAGCATCAACTTCCACTCTGTGGAAAGGCGTCCAGTCTATTTTTTTGGAAAGCCTGAAAAAGTCACCATTTCTTGTTGAATTAAAATGCTTGGGTTGAATGTTACATTAAAAATCCTGTGGAAACTTGCCAGATGAACTAAGTTCACATGTTTCTGCTGGCACAGTCACCTCTGGTCATATGGCCTATTATTTTTTCTTGATGCTGGAAGTATTTCAGCTCCTCTACCACTGATGACTCTGGCAGTGTCATCTTCTTCACCTGCATAGTGGATGTCCCATTGGCGTCTCTCAGACTTTTATGCCCTTGAGCCCTTACATCACTGCCAGAAGCAGCTGATCAAGGCATGTCCGTGCTGGTTCAGCTGGATTCTTTTGTTCTTGTTATCCCTCCTGGCACAACCAGCTTCATAATCACTCTGTGCCAGGGTTTGTCACATATTGGTTGTGGAAGGACACAAGCTTTTCATTTAAACAGCTTTGAATCTCTTCTGTGCCTTCTTGGAACTAACCTACATCACCTACTGCTTTTTTCTTCATGTTATTGTGTTGTTGACTTATGAATTACTTTATCTGAATCTAAGATCTTTGACAAGCATCTTAAATTACATTTCCAGCCCAAACGTTCTTCTCTTTCTGAGGTGCTGGTTAGTCTTCAGAATAATCTTCCTGATGTTTGGGGGTTTTTTGTGGATCCATACCAGATCCAATAGCTGATCATCCTCTTAACCAGAGCTCTGACCTCTTGACAGATACTCTAGCGGTGTTCAGTTCATCAGTGCCTGTTTTCCTGTACTGATGAGGTTACATTGGAGCTGTGTCCATACTGCCATGAGTGATGTGCAACATATGAGGTCTTAACACTTGATGTAGCATTTGTCAGAGCAGTTTCAGTGCCCGTTTGCACCAAGGACCTGGAGACCTGCTGCCATGCAATTTGGGATGGTGTCATGGGTTTTCCTAAGGGACAATTTTTTACCACACCCCCCACAAATTACTCTAGGGTGAGAGAAGTTTATGCAGACAAAGAGATCCG
>JAWMRA010000113.1:5784145-5869782 GCA_035584735.1 Pseudotriccus pelzelni | reverse complement strand
CTTTTGTCCGGAAATTCATCCGGACAAACTATTTTCAATCCCCAAGGAGGGGGACTTTTGCAAACCCATGACAGATGGGAAGAAATAATTCCTTGAATTCACCATAACTGTGATTTTAGATGTAAATAGGGAATGGGAAGGAAGGAGTATTAGTGGGCAGATTGCACAAGTTAATTGACTCTTCTCAGTGACACGGTCTTCATGTCTCATTGTTCCTTTTCTGTTGCCCACTGGAGGATGCTGCAAAGGAAAATAAGTCCTTCAGTCTCAAATGATAGTGCAGGGTATGCCTGCAATGTGAGTTCTCGTACCACCTGCATCTCTGGGAGGTTCTGGCCAAGGGTAGGCAGCCTTTTTTTTTTGATTTAATGTTGTATATCTGTGCATAATCCAGCAGGAGCCCTTTTATCTCAGGCAGGGTCTGTACAGTATTTGTTTGCTCAAGTCCTGCAATATTCTGTGTGCAGAAAGTCTAAGTGACCAGGATGCTTATTTTTTCCTGGATCTCACAAGTGTCTTGCCATGGTGATTGAGAGTAGTTAGTGGTGACTGATGTTTTTGCTTGAAAATAGTGCTTTTTTCCCAGTAAAAGATCCAATCTCAGTACCAGCAAAGTGCAGTTTTAGTCATGTATTTTGTGTAGGTATTTGAAATAATTTGTCAGCTCATTATATTTCTTAGTATACCTAACTTTGCTCTATGATCTGTGTATAAATGCCGCAGACTTTTGCAATTATTTCAAACATTGCAATACTTTTGAGATATCCTTGTAGTTCAGCCTCGTAGGTTTTAGTTTCTCTAACAGCTAAATGACCTAGACAGTGAATTTCTGAAAATGCAGTTGCAATATTGAACGTAATCCAATCCAGTTGCCAGTTGAAATCTCTCTCTGGCAGATACACAGTTCTTACAACATGAATTGCTAAGCTTTATGTTAGGGCAGGTTTTAATAATGCAAAGCTACGTGTGCCATGCTTTCCATTTTCTAATGAACCAAATTCAAGTTCCTTTGCAAGACATGGTGTAACAGTAGTGGAGAGTGTTGCATTTTGTTATGTTTGAGGACTTCCATCAGCAGCAAGTGCTGTCCACACCAGATGTTGTGGTTGCAATATGCAAACAGAAACTTGAAACTTTTATCTTTGACACTTCATTTCATTTTCCAGTATGAGGAAACGTGGTGGACAGGGAGACCATTCCCAGTTCATTTTTCCTGTGGAGATGTCAGGTATTGTCATTAGATTTACTCACCTTTCCTGATGGTGTAAAATTTAGCACAAGTCCTTCCCTCTGTGTTTGAGGTGATCCATGTGACAAACGTTGGTTTCAGGATGAGCTTCTGTATTTTGCTTTGTGACTGAAAGGTCTGTGAAAGCCCTTTGTGAGAAGAGCAGTTGTCCAGTGCTCATTGGGTGAAGAAACACATCTTGGAGAACCCTAATTCTAATTTGAAAATGAGTGGAAAAATCTACTGAGCCTGTTTGGTGAACAGAAATACGAAATCACATAATTCAGTCATTCATTTCAGACTACAGAGACAGTCTTTCAACTTCATGAGACAGGAAAAGCATATGTCACTGTTGTACCTAATTTTCCTTAATCTGCACTCTTGTCTGGAGACTGGGGAATCAGTCAGAAATTTTTGTTTGAAAAGAACCCTGTGCACGCAGTGGAGCATCCAGTTCTTTCATAAAAATAAGGTTTTTCTATTTGTTGGAAATAACTCTTCAGTGCTAAAATGTTTGGCTCGTAGACCTTTGTGGAAATTCTGGGCTCTGAGATGAGAAGATAAGTTCAGTTTTTTTGGATTGAGTTCTTGCATTAAACCAGTAGTCCTAGAACTGTCCTTATATTTGGCTGACATGTTTTAGAAGAGAGCAGGGGAGATGGGATTGTATACCCAGCTACGCAAATATGAATCCAATAACCTGACTTGGCACCTGCAGTTCAGGATGGTACAAATCAATTTGAAGATACATGGCAGTATTTGAGAACACCTCTACAAAACTCTGGCACACTGATCTGAATAGATGACAGGTTGGTTTGTGGCTTTAGACTGTCTTAATACATGTCTGAGTGATTTAGTTGGATGTATAAATAGTTTATAGTAATATACTTAAACCATGGAATGAGTCTGAGCTTGGAAAACCATTCAATTCCTAAGCAACCTGTATGTAGAATCAGTATTTTCAGTGCCTGACAGGCAGAAACACCCCATCAGTGTGTCTTTCTTCCTGTCATTTGCCAACAAGGACAATATTCTGGAGCCTCTCTTTTTAATTTTTCCCCTTTATTTCTTTACTGAGATTTCACCAAAGGTGTTGCACATGGGATATTGAGATAGCAGCAGTTTCCAGGGTTTTGCAGGGCACCTTCTCCTGTCACACCGCAGGTGTACACACAAACCACGTGTTGGAGGAGAGCTTCCCAGGAGGCAATGCAGCAGAGCTGCTGCCAAAATGGGCTGTCACTGCTTAGAAAATAAATTGAGAATGCATGGCCAGATGGTTCTCATGGTGGAAGAGTGCACCCAGCTAGAAAGCTCCAGATTTCTAAAGAATATATGGGTTTGGTGGTACTCCTCTTTTTAAGGAGCAGAGATGTAGAAAGCAGTTTCCTTAAGGATATGATGTCCTTGGTCTTTCATTATTTCATCTCAAGAGTGTAATGAATGGAAAAAGTTTGTTTTATAAATTATTCTGTCTAAAGCACATCCTGAGTGTGTAGTAACAGAGCTAAACACATGAAATACTCCCTAGATTTGCTTCAGAACTGAATGTGCTGCCATCTGGTAGTTGTACTCTCCCCTCTTGGCAGCGTTTGATTGACTTCAGCTTTCTCATGCAGCGCTGTCTGTCTTTTGGCTTGAATTTTATATTCATTTCACATTGTATTTATGCTTTTAATGAAAGAAAACCGCCCAGAGTTGTTGTGACAAACTAATATTTTATGTGAATAAAAGGAGGAGACTAGATCTTTTTTTTTAAAAGGTATCTTTTTGATATTAGTTTGTCTCGAGGTTGTTTCAGAATCCTTGTATATGAGACATAAAGTAAGTCTTGGCACAACTTGTAGTATTTATTTATTTGGAAAAAAAAAAGGTATACAAAAACTATGTAACTTGAAGAATAGATCAAATGTTCATGATGAAAAGATGCTAACAGGTAGCAGTTAACATTTATTCCAGGGCAGAAAGACTTCTTAGTTTTGGACTTGAAGGGTCATGGAAATCTTGCAGTGTTGCATCAAAAGACACTGAGAGAGAGTAACATTCCAGGGTCTGCAGCACTTGGGTTTGGGAGTGGGTAACTCTGTGATTTTGGTTTGGTTAGGAGGGAAAGAGCGAAGCACTGTGTGTTTGGAAGGCAAATACACAGAGCAAGAATCAGTGTCTGAAGGTTGGTGAGCTTGTTTGTGCTTTTATGGAGGGGTGGGAAGCAAAATGAGATGTTTCATCCAGCATTTGCCTTTTTTACCTTTGGAACTGCGGGCACAAGGTTCCTTCTTTAAGCTGCAGCAAAAATCTGGGATGGATAACTGGTGACCCAGCTGTTGGTACCTCAGCTCCTGCTGCCCCTCCCCAGCCTCACTTTTCTCTGGGAAAGCAAATCAAATCAGAACGGTCTTGAGGCAGTAAAACCTATTTGTGGAGCTGAAGGTATAGGTAGCCCCATCATTCCTAATCTACCTTTCCTTGACATGTGGTTTTCTCAAGGAGAGGCTTCCCTGAAGCTGAGTGGAGGATTAATTTAGAAAAACGATTTATTACGCTTTTTTGGTGCTCCCAGGCACAATTTCTTCCAGGTGTGGGTCAATTCAACTTGTAAAGCTGACAGACTAATCTAGTTCAATTAAAACCTTTCCATTGTTGTTCCTTTTTGTTTGCTTTTTTATTTTTATGTTTTAAAAATCTAAACTTAATTTGCTATACAATCTGGAGTCAATGTAAAATATGATGTTGGGATATAAAAATGTAACAAACTGTACAAATAAGCTCTGTGGTTTGTTTAAAAATATTAAGTGTTCTTTGATTTTTTTTTTTGTTTACTGAAGTTTGTTCTTACGGTTAAGAACAAGGGAGATATAATTGTAAGAATTCACTTGGGAGTTTTCTGAAGTTGTCTTGGCATGAGTGTGTTATCCTTTCAAATTACTTATTAAGTAACGTATTTTAAACACTATCATCTTAGATCTGCCTCTTTTTTGTTCTGCATAAGGCAGCCATGGGTGAAAGTAATTAAAAAGTAAGTTAAGTGTAAACCAGCACGTGTATTTACTCCATTGCATAAAGTGTGCAAAGAGACAGGATGCAAGTAAAGGCGTTAAGAAAGGTGTTGTTAGATGTGGTTGGATGTGTCTGTAAATGCAAGTGTATAGATGCTGGTGTAGGGTGGTTTGGGGTCTTTTGTGTGGGAAATGTGTTCTTCCTTTTGTAGGAAATGAGGTTTTGCATCAGAATTGTATTTTGGGCAGCTATTTAAATAGAACTACTTGCTAATGCATTGATAGATAGTGACAACCTGCGTATCCCCTCTTATGTATTTTCCTTTCCTTGCTCAAAAACTTACTAGGATTAACTTATTGGTTTGCCTTAATTGCAGTATCTCACTAAAAAACTAGTGGCGTTCAAACATTTCTGCTTTTATACTATCATCCTATCCCACTTCTCATTTAGAAATATTCACAGGCCTGGGAAAATATCTTGGATCTATCAGTTATAAAAATAAACAATATCCTCCTTCCACTTGATTTCTTACCTTTTCTTTTTTTTTTTCCTTTAAATTTATGAAATAACATTTACAAAAAATTTTCTATTACGTTTTGGGGGAAAGTAAAAGGTTTGAAGAGAGTTTTTTCTTCTTGTAGAGGTAAATCACACTTGTAACTGAGATTGTTCTGAAAGTAGGAATATGTTCATATATCAAGCAGAGAGGCCAGAGATCAAAGTTTTAGCAGTAAAATAAAAGCACTGAAATGTTTTTAATTAAATCTCACTGTGTAATTTAACTGAAAACAAGACCACCTAAGAGCAGACACTAGGATATATCCTTATCAAGAAAGGAATTAAAAGAAGCTGCCTCTGAGACACAAAGTGCCTCTTCAATGCAATGAACTGTGGTTCCAGTCTTAAATCACTTTCTGTTCATTAGTAAGTTATTCGTACTAAACTTTTCCATCTATGCTTCTTGTCACCAGCCATTACCTCGTTGCAAATTACACATTTTGCAATATTTAAATCTTTTAAATGGGATAATGTAAGTATCTGTTGGCAGAAACACAGTTGTTTTTTGGGTTGATTCATATGATAGTTGGTAACAGGAAGTATTTGGAGGTTTTTAGGAGGACAAATAGGTATTTTATGCAGAGAAGTTTCCTCTTTGCATCCTGATCACTGCAGTTGCCTTATGCTCTGAAGTGTTAGTTCACCTCTGTTAGTTTTTTGTGTCCAAGGTTTCTGTAATTTCTGTATTAAACCCTTCTAAATCTCCCTAAGGAACAGGCTTATAAACCATGAAATGCCAGAATTATTCTTTTGTCTTCACTGTAGATATTCCTTTCTACTTTCAGTGCACTGGGTCATCCAGTTTATCTCTTCCATGCATCTGTCATGATCCTTTTCTTTGTGTGTTAAACGTTAATGCAAACAGAGTGGAAAAACAAACTCAGTTGTTTGCAGCTTTTTGAGTTGCTTTGTAGTTTGTCCTCAGACTTCAGTAATGGAACAGCTTAATTATTCAATACTTATTGCTTTGCCCTGCATAATTTTGCCTCTTCTCAGTCATTAATACTCTCTTGACTTTTCCACAGACTCACATTTCAAGGCTTCCTCCCGGAGCTGTGGCAGGACAGTCTGTGGCAATAGAAGGAGGAGTTTGCAGGCTGGAGAGTCCAGAGAGCAGCTGATTCCTCATTTCATTGCAAAGAATGTGAATGACTTTTTGTACAATAAGGGGTTTTTTTTGTGTGTTTTAACAGATGTTAGAAATTCTGCTTTTGTTTTATACTCCGTATTGCAACCACGTGCACCATAACTTGAGACAAGTGCTGCTGTAGTTTATGTTCTCACTCTGTGAAATGGGGGTGTGTGCATGTTCATTTTTTCCCCCTAAGTAAAATAGGAACTCTCCCCAGTTGTGCAGAGATCATGTATGATCAATGATTGAGTTTTCACAGTTTTATGTTTGAAAAATAAGAGAAAGTTTAAAAACAAAAATAATTATTTAATTTCAAGATATGGTCACAATTGTCATACGTGTTCTGAATTTAAAAGTCACAGGCCTTTGAAGTGGCTCTGTCATTATGCAAAAAAATAATTATGGTTTCTAAGGTTTTCAGTGGTTTAAGGAAATCCAGAGGTAGTTTAAACATGAGTTGTTTTTTTTTTCCTCCCCAATAAGGAGGATTTTTTTTTCTCTTCAAAGAAATGGTTTCAGTGAAACAAACTAGAGCAAAATTAAGGCTCAAATTGTGGTGGTTTTTTTTTTTTTTAATAGTCTTATAGGTCATATCTCTTGTTCCCAAACTAAAATGTTAATAGCTCCAAGCTGTATGTATTACAGAAAGCTATATGAAGATAATGTGTAATGCAGTCTTTATGTATAATGGAATATTACGGTGTAAATAAGAAAACAAAGTTTATGGAAAGATTGGATATTATTCTTCACTTCCATTTTAAATCTATTTTTAAGAGAGGTACAGAAATGAACGTATTACTGGATGCGAAGTGCAATGTGTATTCAGTGGCTGCTGGGAGGGCTGATACTGAGCGTTGGTGTTGGTAAAGCAACTTCCTCATACAGCCCACAGCATGGGTATTTATATAAACTGTGTGTTATATTTACGTACTGTGCATAAATTTACTGTAACTCTTTTGATACCTTCAGCAAAACTGCAGTTTTAAAATAATGTGATCCTTGTCTGCCTTGTGAAGCATTGGCAGCCAAACTGGTGTTTGCCACGAGTCCTAAAAATGAGTTCTGACGTACAGCCTTCCACTGAAGTCCTTTTTCCTTCACAGCACTGGCAGCAATAGAAGACTTTTGTAATTCATTCATTGTCCTGATAAGTATGCCAAAGAGAAATTAAAATAGTTCATCTTTTTCCCTGGTGGATATTTGATAATTCTGTTTTCAGAAATAGTGGATGAATAGATATTCCAACTGTATTCGCTTAACTGGGCATTGTACTTGCCTGTTTTGTAATGTTGTGCCTGCCTATAACAGACATACTTGACTGATGAAATGGTTATATTGATTGTAGTACCAATCTTTCATGGAAAAGAATAAATTTTTTTTAATAGCCTGAGTTCATTTTCTCTGTTACACTACAGCATACACTGAGATACTGTCATCCCTGGGTGGTTGTTTCATTATGGGTCTAATTCTGCAACTAGTTCTATTTTGATTTTAAAAGAGGCTTATGAAAAGTAAATGTTGAGGATGGACACTGCAATGACGTGGTCTGTAAACTCCTCTGTGTGATGAGTAACCATTGCCACTGGCGTAAGCAGATACAGCCCAAGAGGAAATTACACACTTGACAGCAAAAGCTCGCTAAAATTATAAAGGAAGGGCCAGCAGTTGAAATGCATATAAATACAAACAAATTGAATACTGTTGATTTTATACCCAAACACACAATTACGTGTCCTGGAGCATTTTGAAGCAGACAGGTTGGTGCCAGCGTAGTCCAGTCTTCAGACATAATAAATTTTGCTGCTTAAAGCTTGTAATAGCCTAAACTAAACCTGACATAATAACCCATTTTGTGTCTTCCTTTGCTGCTGGACCTTAACAGCATGGCCCTGCAGTGTGTGACATCAGAGGGCTGGAGTTGAGCAAGTCATGGAGAAGGGGCTTTTTGCACTACAACGGTTTAGAGGTGATGGGAATTACATTTTGTGTATTCTCTGCTTGTAAATGAACCTCTGGAAACACTGTGATGTATGAGAGATTTGACTGAGGAGGAGGAGAGGGCCTGATTTAGGGAGACTGCAGCCATTCCGCTGGAAAGGACAATATGGAAGATGCTGTGGAAAGGAGAAAGAAACCTAAGAGGAAATAAAGCTGGTAATAAATCCAGGGTTATTAGCAAGGTTGGGGTGACTGCTGTTGTTATTTAAAATGTAAGTTAAAAGCAGAGTATAGAAACAAGCACCAAAAATATTGGTGGTTACGGCTTTGGAGGTGCAACATTTCAGTGATGTAATGGTGCAGCTGGGCAGTCTTTGCTTGGCTCAGTTTTGAGCAGAACGATGCAGGGTTAGATGGGAAGCTCTCAAGTATGTATTTACACATTTTTAAAAATGGAACCTTGGAATTTCACTATGATTTTTTTCACTGAGAGTTTTAGTCATTGTAGTAGCAGGATTTATGTGTTCAAAGACAGTGAATTGCATGGCCAGGTTTTATAGTGTTATGTGTGCAGATAACACCACCACCTACAGTCCATGTGCAGCCCTATTTCAGAAGCATCTCCTCAGGCTCAAAAGGTTCTAACAGCATTGGGATCAATGTAACTCTGGCTGGCTGCAATCCCACTCTGATTCAGTAGAGAGTCACCTTTCAGGGTAAAATATGACTTAGGAAAACAAGCTGCTTTTCAGGTCATCTTCATTGGCAGGTGAGGGCTTATGAGAGCCCTGGAGAGTTGAACTCTCCATGGAGTGTCAGCAGAGCATTTTGTAGATGCTACACAGGTGGATTGAAAATGGCCACAGTTCAGATCTGCCAAGAAATGCTGAGAACCTGTAACTTGTAGGAAATTGTCTTGAGATTTTATATAGAGGTTGTGCTGCTGTAATAGCCCTGTGCTTGATTATTCACTATTGCAAGATTACACAGAGATAAGGAACGCTTGTACACTTTTATTGGTTTAGATCCTACAGCGACACAGCATTTATCTTCCATGTAACCTGGGGGGATAAATCCCCATAAAGACCATTAGCATAATTTAATTGTTATTTCAACACAAGAAATGTCTGTCTTGTCTCCCACTCCCTGCCTAATGAACCAAATAAAATATGTTGGCCAGCACATGAGCAGCAGATACAGCGAGATCTGCCTTCCTATGGCTTTGCGTCTCATCCATCACAACCTCCTTTACCTGAGAAGTCTCAGTGAAACTCATTTATATTGCTTTAAATACCTACATAGGCAGACTCGTCTTTCTAATCAGAAAGCCTTTCAAAGTTGTTTTATGCAGTTTTCAGGAAGGGAAGTGTTTGAGGTGACATCCTGTCCCCAGTGAGGTCACATCGGCTTCAGTGGAGCCAGGATGTCACCCTTGGAGGTATTAGAGGACTCAGACGTGATGAGTCCCTTAATGACAATGCTGGAGGCTTCGGAAATGAGGTGGTGTGAGATGTTTTGATGACTAATACTTATTTTTTGGATGATCTGGGAATATCTGGTGGGTTTGCAAGGCTCAAACAAGCCAAGTGGTAGAACCAAACTGCAAACTCCTCTGGGGCAAATAATCTGCTGCAGCCAAGCGATGACTGCTCCGAAAAGGAGCTCTTCACTAGCCAAGGCCTCTTGGCATTGTTTTAGGATTTACAGAGTTTTCCTAAAGTTGATAATTTCTGCAGCCTTGGTTTCACTTCAGGTGCACGTGTGTGAATGGTATCAACAAATACCATCGCAGCACAATCCTGAGCAGGGATTCCCTTCTGCTGTAGTACAACTTGCCTGTGGCAAAACCAGTGTCCAGGATTAAGTGCCAATAAGCCCCAAACCCAGCCAGAACTGTAACACCTTCTGTATGTATTGTACCTGTGATAGGTAAAATCTATTGAACATAGGTTTTAGAAGTATTTCCTTAAAATGTGAGTTGTGTCTGACTGATACATCCAGGCAGTGTGATGCTCTGTGGGAGATCTCCTGCCTCCACTGCCCTTTGGCTTGAGGAGATTCAATTTAAAATTGAGATCAAATTGTCCATATTTAAAAATGTTGCTTCTTTTTGCAGCTAAGAATAATCTCTTTTGTCTCTGGTACTGTTCTGTGGGCAGGTGTCAAGGTGTGGACTGCGAGGAGAGGTGAGCAACAAGGAGTGAGAGAAACAAAATGCGAGAAACAGTCCTGCCACCCCCTCCTACAGGAGAGGGTGGAGGATTTGGGGCTGAGGGGGTAATGTTGAGCCTGGGAAAGAGGATATGGGGGAAGGTGGTGTTTTTTCATTTGCCTTTGTCTCTCACTATCCAAGCCTATTTTAACTGGCTATAAATCAAATTAATTTTCCCCAAGTTGAGTTTGTTTTGCCCATAATGACACTTGGAAGAAGATGTCCCCTTTGTAACCTCAACCCACTAACCTCAACCCACTAACTTTTTCATCCTAACTTCCACACACCACCACCCGGCCCCCCCCTGCCCAGTCCCCACTGTCCTTTTGAGGAGGAGGAGGGAGAGAGTGGCAGGGTGGGCACTGCAAGCTGGCCAAGGCCAATGCACTTGGCAGTATCAGCTACAACTGCACCCATAATTCCTTTCAGGACTAAATCCAAAAGGAAAACTTTGAAGGGGGTATCTTCTTAGTTTTCTCTTGGGCCAGTGGACTGATTTTTTGCCTAGCTGCATGATAACTTAAAGGAAAAATAGGACTGCATGGCTGGAAAAGGTATTGGGAAGACAGGATAATCTGCTTTTAGCTGTCCCCCCTCATTGCACTCATGTAATTCTTCATCATGTTGGATGTTGGTCTTACAGCTTGCAGTCCATCCCTGCAAGTAACTGCTAACAATTCACCATGGATGTTGTAGGGAAAATATCGCTCTGCTTATGGAATTCCATTTGTGTCTTATTTTACAGGAATCATTCCTAGTGCAGTGCAGTGCTGGATGTGATGAAGGTTCAATTTCTAAAGTTTGGAGGCAATAAACTCCTCTGGGGAGATAAGAACAGGCTGAAGCTTGAGGTAATTAATGTGCCATGATAGCCTTTGAAACTAATTGCGTGTCTGTGGAGATTGTTTCAGACCTCATGTTTATTGTATTAATGTGTCATGTAATGTCCATGAAAGAAAGTTTCTCCAACCAAAAGGCAATGCTATGGCACAGCAGAAAGTGCTGTATGATAAATGATTTGCAAACAGTTACAATTGGAGAACTGCAGCCCAGTTTATTCCTCAGGGAAAAGGTTGAATGGTTAGAAAAAAAGCATGATTTTGAGTGTCTTCATACATCAGGAGAATCGTTATTCCCAGGTAAGTTTCAAGAATCTTGACTAACATAAGGAGGTACCTGAATTAGAGGAGACCTCAAAAATAAGAAAACACTCAACTATAAATGATGAACAGAAATTCAGCATAAAGTTCACCATTAAAAGCAATCTACAAGGGATAGAAGGCAACTGAATTATCCTGTTGTCCAAAATGTGACTCAGATTTTAAAGTTCAGGTATGAGCTAATGCTGTTTTCTTCCTTGGGTACTTTTCTATTTTACTTGTTTTCAATTTTGAAACCAAGATGATTTTTCTTTTGCCTTGCTGAAGTATTCCTACTTTAGGTATCTCTAAAGTCACATAAACTCATTTAAAACAGAGAGAGACTACAAAAACTACATTTTAATGTGGGATGATTTTCTAGTAATAATGGTGGCAAGGCTAGCTAGTAAGTGTGAAAACCTATTCCTTTAAGGCTTCCAAAGGTTTTTTCAGGCCAGTGTGCTCCTGGATTATATGTGCCTGTGCTGTCTTTGTTCGTGTCCACCTTTACGTTCTGTTCTCTCCCCTCTTCTCTCTTCCTCTTTCTTTTCTTGTCCTCCAACACAATCACTTTTTCAGTTCAGTCTTCCCAGTGAAATGAATCTATGTGGCTACAAAGGATAAGGAAATACATTAAGATCCTGAGTTGAAATGAGACTAATGAGTCCTTCGAGGATCCGTGCCCAAGAAAGCCTTTATACAGGACTTTTTTTCCAGTTAGGGCTAAAATGTATATTGCTGTGAGCTCCAGTTGGCACAAATCTGGAAGAAACCAGGAATTATTTGATCCAGTGATTACAGAACAGCTTTATTCACAAATAAGAACCTTTTAGGTTGGTGCAAAAGTTTTGGGGGTTTATTTCTATTTATTTTCACCCGTTTATTTGCCTTTTTTATTTCTCAGAGTATTCACAACTGGTAAAGATCACCTGCAGTGCCAGGCTTACAGTGAATATCACCTGAAGAAGGCAGTGCATCCCTGCAGGCACCAGGGGAGCTGGTGAAGGGGACAAAAGGATCCCTACCTGCTTTCTGTAGTGGTGAGTTTACTTTTTCTGCCCTCCAAATTCTCCATCAAAGATGTTGCCCTGTGCAATCCTTCTGCAAAGACCAGTGCAGGTAATTCTGACACGAGAAGTCCTGTATCCATGACATAAAAGTAGATACAGTGGCTTTTTGGAACTAGTCTTAGAGAGACCACATAAGGTTTTGCTGCTTCTTTGCTGAAACCTTTCATGTGGCTGGAAGGAAGATACAAGCCCTTTTCCTTGTTTACAGACCAGTCAGTTCTCCTTACCTGAAAATAACAAAAAAGCTAAAGTCTTCCAAATGAAAGCTGACATCTCCTCATCATAAATATTCTAATTATTTCTGTTTCACAGGTAGATAGGATACAAAACCTTGTTCTTATTAGTATGTGCCAAGAAGGATACCAAGTACATTTTGTTTCAGTCCATCTTGCCAGTGGGCTTTTTCTTTCAGCTTGTTCCCTGGTGAAACAATGCAGCTCTTGAATTCACTGTCCTTACACACATATGCACAGATCCAAAAAGACTCACCTGCTGTTGACACCTTCCTCTTTCCTGCCTTCCTGATAAGGCTGATGTTCCTGTATCCCTGCTTTCCTGGTTGCTAGGGCTCCATAGTGCATTTGTGGCCTCGGGTTAGGGAAGATGGTTGAGGACTTTGATCTGACTCCAGGGAGATGATGGGTGGAAGCTCTGTGACATGCCAGTGTGTCCAGGCTTTGAAGTCTGGGATTAGGCTGAGGGGAAGGAAGAAGTCCTGCATGAAGTCCTGCACGATATGTCCTTTTGATGTGATGATGCTCTGGTGAGTGATGATGTGAGTCCAGCTCAGGACTGTGAGGCTCCAGCCTCTGCTGAAAGGCTGTGATGAGCCCTTCCTCTCCTCTGGGACAGGACAGCCTCACATGCAGGGACGGAGAAATCCTGGGACTCCCCCATTCTGGCCTATAGCTTTGTTGACAGACTTATTTTTCACTTTAGCATAGTAAATAGAGTTTGTCTCCTGCTTGGAGGTGATTCATCTCTCATTATGCTTAATAATTAGAATTCCATGCTTGGCTGCTGCTTCCTCCCTGCTCTGCCAAAGCGAGCGGTCTCTGCTCTGCACAGCTCCATCTGTTGGCACCACATTGCCACATCGGGAAAAGGCTAAAAAATAAAAGTAACTCCCGCTCCCAAATCCATCAGGAACAAGAACAGCTTTTCTGCTTGGACTACAAAGGAGATGATGAGCAATGGGGCACCATTTTCTGGGCTCTGAAACCAAGGGGTAAAGCTCCTGCATCCCTGGACTCCCCTGTATATTAAGCATCCTCCAAATTCAAGAGTGCCACGTGCCTGCTGAGCCTTGCTGCAGATCTGGGCAGTGATGAGGAGGGAAACTCTCTGCACCTCGTGGCCCCACACCGTTTCCTTTTGTTTTTCAGCCCAGCCTTGCCACACAGGGCGCAGCAGCTGTCTCCTGGTGAGGGCTGAGTGTTGGCTTTTCCTGCTGGAAGCAGAGGAGGTGGTGGTGCCTGGCAATGTGGAATGGCTGTGGGAGCTCATGGGCCCTGCCCGTGCACACCGTCAGGGAGGGGCTGCAGGAGCAGCTGGATAGAAAGATGTGAAAAGGGGCAGGAGCCATTCCCGCACAGCTGTCCAACTGGGAGCAGCTCCATTGCTCTGAGCAGCAGAGCCAGGAACTAGTGTGCCCTGTGCTGGGGCAGGTCCGACCCTGTGGGAGCTCCCTGCTCACACAGGGCTGTGCTCAGAACCCGGGGGCCAAGGAGGGTGTGGAGATCGCGGGGCATGAAGCAGGGCTGTGGGTTGCTGCGGTCCCGTTGGGGAAAGGAACACAACAGCACACAGGAGTTCACGCAGAATAGAAGGTGAAGTGCTGTCCTCTTTATTAAGGTAACACACCAGCTTATATAGGATCAGGTGTGGAAGGTGCTAGAAAATTAGGAGGAGTAGGGGATTGACAACAGGGACTAGCTAATGGGAAGAACAGGAGAGAACATGACATTAACAGGGGCCAATCATAGGAACAAGGACTAGTTGCAGGACTGCCTACACTGTGGCAGATTCTGGCCAGTCAGGGGCAAGGCAGAATGACAAGGAAGAGAACGTGTCAGACTTGCCCAGGCATACTGAAAACAATTAAAACTAAGGATACAGAATCTTCTGAACCATGCACTAACAATTCACAAATTCTGTATCAATAAAGTCTATTCTCAGCTCTGCCAAAACTGTGGCTGCCACAGTGGGTGGCTTGGGAGTTGCTATGGATGAACGTGTGGGATGGAGATGGTAGGGGTGAAGGTGGCAGGGCAGTCATGTGGGCGAAGTTTTTTACAGTGAGGGTGGTGAAACACTGGCACAGCTTGACCAGGGAAGCTGTGGATGTCCCATCCCTGGAAACATTCAAGCTCAGACTGGATGGGGCTCTGAGCAACCTGGTCTGGCTGTAGATGTTCTTGGTCATTGCAGGGGGATTGGACTAGGTGACCTGTAAAGGCCCAGTGCAACCCAAACTGTTCCATGACGGTATGATAAGTGTGGCAGGTGGCACGGCGACTGCTATGTCAGACCTGGCCACAGGAGGGTACCACAGACAGTGACACGGTTTCAGCATTGGAATCAGCACATGTAGGAAGTAATACCACATCTTGCGACTCCATACCCCCTTCTGCCCCGCCAACAAGTTTGGGAGTGAAAGTATCCAAGCTAGGCAGAGCATCAGCCTGTTGTGCCTCTGTGTATAAATCCTCTCCAGTGTTTTCTCCCCTGGCTGTTGGGAATCCGTCTACAGGATTAAGCCTTCGTGTTGTTCTGGAGGTGTGAGCCAGGGGCTGTGGCCGCTGTGTGACTGTCTGGCACACCATCCATAGGGAGCAAGGCTGCGTCCTGCCCTGCCTTCCTAAAGACACCGAGAAGAAAGCGGTCTGCGCAAAATCTGCGTTGCTTGGGGAGGTTGAAATTCAACACATCTTTCTGTTTTCAAGGAATTAAAGCCCATTGCTGCATTGCCAGTACATTCAGTCATCTCCCTGGTGGCTCCAGACACGCTGGGCTCGGCACCGTGGCTGTGTTTGAGCAGCTGCATGGATTGCACTAGGCAGGAATGAGACTGGCATCAACCAGGGTGGCTTCAGCTGCCTGTAATTGTCCAAGAGCTGGAGCAATTTAAAAAATGAAGGTTGCTAACTTGCTCACAAGCAAATAGTTTTCCCTTCTATGGTTTGTAGAAGTCTCTGCTTCCCAAATCCGCTTTCCTGGAAGTGTTGTCTTCTCCCTGCTGCTTGTGGTGTAGGTATGAACAGGTTTACAGAGCATCCAGTGCTTGACATCAAATATTGGATGTTTTCACTATTGATACCTCTTATATGTGGTCTGGCCCTCATGCAAGAAGGAGGCATTATTAATTTTATTATTTATATAATATATTTGTATTATATGTTTATATATAAATATATATTCTATATAAATTTTCTATATATATTTTATCTAAATATTCATTTATTCTTTAATCATGCTTATTATTTGTTTTTAAAGTATCTTCCTTAAAGGACATTAGATGTACAGAATACCAGAAATCAGTATTCTTTATGATGAGAGTAAATATTCTGATTTTTTGATAGAGGCCTCTTCCTCCTCCATAAAAGGTGAAAGCAATCTGCCAGCTAAATAAATGCAAACATTTTGTTTCTCATGCTCTCTACTGCAGCATGCAATATGATCCAGCCTCATTTGTGAAGGAACAGTTGTAGTTACGCGGATGAAAAATTATACTTAAAAGGCAAACCCAAACAAAACTGCGTAGCTTGTTTGCTTATCTTCAGCTGTGATTGTCCTTTGGAGACTGAAGCCTGGCCCAGAGCTGACATAACACAAGACAGATTGCTTCCATGGACTTCTGTGGGAGTTTGGATTGGACAATGGGAGGTTGCAAAACTATAAATGCCTCTCAGAAGGACTTGAGGATAACTTACTCATGATGGAAAAAGTGGGATATGAACACTGTGGCGATTGCTTCAGTTTCCCAGATTTCTCTGCCTTGACAAGATGTATCTGCTGATTCACCTGCTGATGATGGCCACTCCCAGAGGAGGATGGTCAAGCAGGACTTTAGGTTTCCCCACCAAGGAGAACACCTCCAGGTGCTCTGTTATCACAGAACCATAGAATGGTTTGGTTTGGAAGGGATCTGTAAAGCTCATCTAGTCCGACCCCTCTGCAGTGAGTGGGGACACCTTCCCCTAGATCAGGTTGCTTAAAGCCTACCCAACTGCTGGCTGCCCCAAGAACCACCTCCTGGGATTTTTTTATATGCCTTGTCACAGGACGGGGACAAAGAAAGTACCTGTGTCCCCCAAACAGCCCCAAATTCTGCCCTTTCGCTGAGCTGTCCCAACCAATTTGCAGCAGCCTTGAGATGACTTCACAGTTTGAAGCAAAGCTGTTACGAGGGCTTGGGAAATGTGAGCGAGCCTGACTTTGGTTATGGAAAACCTACTAGTCAAAAGTATGAAAAGCTTGCTGGTAAATCATTTACAAGAAAACATCTTGCTCAGCATGGGGTTTGCAATGAGGGGGTCATATTTAATGACCTGCTTCAACTGTTATTATAAATCACTGCTTCCTCACCAGCTAAATCACAGCTGCCTCATACTCTCTGTGCTCTCCCCTAGAAATGTCACTGACTCGTGAACATGTTGGAGTTTGGAGCCACGTGGCGCCATGGGATGGTGGGAAGTGCAGGAAACGTGAGGGGCTCTCAGGCCTCCCAGGGGGGTGATGCCCATCCCTGGCTCAGCCGTGCAGCTCCCATGTCTTCGTAGCACCATCAGCCACCGCAAAATGCAGGACTTTCAGGAGCTTTTTGGCAGATCACTAAACTCAAGCAACACAAATAAATCCGTGTTGCTGGTGCAGGAGCAGGCACAGTGCTCAGGAGGATAAAGAAGGTGAGTGCTTGGCTTTGGCTGAATGATGCCTGTGAGTTATGGCGGGAAGCATTTTTCAAACTCCTCAGTAGGCCCATCTGGGCAGTCAGCAGAGCTTCCCAGTGGAGCCACACCAGGCAAAATCTCCCAGTCCTCAGGTTAGGCACAGTCTGTAGCAATGAGAGGTACGGGAGTGATGGCATTCAGGAGTGCATGGCCAGAGGAATGTCTGTGCCTGGGGACGGGGGTGGGGGGGAAACTCCCTCTCCTTGGAAAATAAACATCACGCCTCTGAAAGGCAACAGCCACTGCAAATAAGAGGGAACAAGAGCCCCATATCTATTTCTTGGCTGTGGATCCACTTTGTGATGGAAGGAGGCTATAGGCTGCTTTCATCTGTTTATTTTACGCAGAGAAGTGGGGGAGAGAAAAACCTCAGGATGTCAACAAAGAACTGTTAGCTCATTACTTTTCTTCTACTTTTAGATCATTACTTAAAAAAGATTGCATGGCATGCATGGCATACTCTGTCCTTGTTGCCTGTGTGAGAATCTCGGTCCACAGTTCTGTAGGTCATTCACAGAGATTTTCTGGTAAGTTATTTCTTTGGATGGATATATTTAATACAATGATGCTTTTACACTTTAAAGAATGAGAATAAAGAGCTTTAATCTCTTAAGTCCCCAGTAAATATAAAAAGCAAAGACAAAGTGTATTTAAAGTATTAATCTTTCTTAACAGAACTGTCTAAGCCAAAGGAGAGAAAACAGGCCTTGGGATCTGCCTTCAAAGTAAATGCATAGTTTTGAATTTGGGATGAAGATGGAGTAAGAAGGTGTGGAATATTGTGTGACTGGGAAAACGAAATCTTCAGCAGAATCACAACAACCATAAATATAGCAGTAAGATTGCCCAGGGACTTACCCTGGCTGGGCACTTACCCTGTTCCCCACGCAGAAACCAAGACTGGTGTTTGCCAAGTCTGTGTACATCGTGATGTGTTTTCCTCAGTCTCCTTTTTTCCCCTCCTTTACGCATGAGTAAGATTTTAATTTTAGCAGAAATTCTGGTAGGTTTTTGTGGGCAGGTTGGAGGAAGCAGCAGAAGGCTGGTATTTTTATTTCTCCATATGAACTCAGGGAGGTTTGTCTGAGCTCAGCTGGCAAGGCCACCGTCAGAGAGGTGGCACAAGCCTGGTTTACATTTACCTTCCCAGGGAAGTTACTGAGAAGAGAATATTCGGAGTCACCGTGCATGGGCAGGCACGGAGCTTACACCATTCATACCGGGTGGTCTGTATGTGGATTGTACACTGATACACTGATACAATTCACTCAGGTTTGTCTGACCGTGCCTGTGGTTGGACAGGAGGACTCCCAAGCCCAGCTCCTGCTGTGATGCGGCTCCATGGAAGCAACAGTTGTTACGAAGTATGAAACTCTTCTTAGACATTTTGCTGCTCTGATGGGCCCACATCTGCCTGGATTGTAGAGGAATCTATCCAGAGTAATTTATCCAGAGGCCAAATTTCCTTCATGTTGTGCTTCTTCAGTACTACTGCAAGTGGGATGATCTTTGGATGGGTTTAACCCCAGTGAAACAGGTAACTAAGCTGACCTCACCAGCCCAAATAAGGACCCCAGACACCTGTTTCACTGCCTGGTGTGAAAGCAGAGAGAAAATAACACAGGGTTTCTCTTGATTCCTACACCACTGACCTATGCAGGTGCCCAAGACGCCCCTGCACACTCTGTTTGTTTGTTTGTTTGTCCCTTGTACACCTCTGTTTACCCACCAACACAAGGGACACTGGCTCATTTGGCAGCCTCTACTGACAGCTCAAGGCTCACCACCCTGTACTAACTCTCTGGTGTTAAAAATACACATTTTTCTAAGTGAGGAATAGCAGGAAGCAAATGCAGGGAATGGCTCTTGTCTAGTTCACAGCGTGTTTGCTTTGACGCGCACCTTTGTTTTGGGAGATGCTGTTTTCGTGGAAAATGAGTACAGAGCTGGATAAGTCTAACTCAGCTCTTTCTAAGTATATTTTCTGGGGATTATCATGTTGGCTGAAAAATGGGCTGCTGCTCACAGCCAAAAATGAAAACTGAAAGTGAGTTCAAGAGCCATTGATTAC
The DNA here is from genome assembly GCA_035584735.1 of Pseudotriccus pelzelni. Classification (NCBI taxonomy): domain Eukaryota; kingdom Metazoa; phylum Chordata; class Aves; order Passeriformes; family Tyrannidae; genus Pseudotriccus; species Pseudotriccus pelzelni. Next base: position 5,850,485 of record JAWMRA010000113.1, on the reverse strand, counting down.
GAGGTGAGCAGAGGCCTTTCACTGGAGATTGGCCACCGTGCTGTAGGATGGCTGTTACTGGTCAGACACTTCCTGAAATGCTCAACAACTCCCAGAGAGTGCTGTCAGGAGCTAAAATTACCAACATTTCTGTGGGGTTTTAAAAGTAATTCTTACTCTATTCCATCAGCCACTGAATCAGTGGTGACCAATATTTTTCCCTATATTGGTAAAAGGGAAATAACGAGAAGAATAGTCAGTGAGCTATTTATAAAGACATACTGCAATCCACACTCATCTGCTCCTGATGAGAGGGTCTGGCCATCAGCAAAAACATGAGGTGAGAAAATGGCTTTGTGTTTCATTTTGTAGTCTGAGTATTAATCTACAGCATTTGACTTAATGCTGTTTCAACATCTGTGGGCTGCGGAAAGTTTAATCATCAAGCACTGATCTCCTATTTTCTGCTTTATTGGTGTGGTGGCCTTGCAAAACTTCAAAAATACTTGGGAATATTTAGTAATTTTGTTAATGGAAATAAATATTGCTTTCAATGGAAATAGACAGCCCTTTGTGCTGTCTGAAGCTGCAACACTAAACTAATGGCACTCCTCTCTGATTTGTCTTAGACAATCATTTTGTTTGGTATCCTTGTTGGGTAGTTCAATATATATCCATCTTTAAAAGTAACTTTTTCATCCCGTCAGGTGGTAATTGGTTAAAGCAGGTAGACATTGCCATCGTGTTGATAAAGAAGCAGTGTCAGGTCCTGGCCATGGCTGGGATCTCTGAGGGGGGATCTGGCTAGTGAGGGCCCTGCTGTGCTCTCATGTTTGTGCACACTCATATTTATTGAAGAACAAATAAAAGTGCCTTTTGGCCTCCAACATATCATGATCTGGTGATTAGTGTGTGGTTGCGTTTGAGTTTGGGATGAATAACCACCTAGAGCAACTTGCTCCCTCTCACTGAAGAATTTCCTCTCCAACCGCGGGTGTGTCTCTGCCTAAATTCACCTGAAATGGGCTTAGGGTGGCTTTGTGGTCTCCAGGTTGTGGTATCTTCTCATGATGAGGAGGAGGGACATGGTGACTGGGGTTTGCTGCAGGAGCTGGAGTAGAAAGTGTCATCTTGTGTCTGTAGGTCCATAAGCAGGACTGCCTGTTATCTCAGCAGTTGTGACCAAAAAACAAAACTAGGTCCCTCTGTCTCACTCGGTCTCCCTCAGCTGGGACATGGGGCTGAGACTGATTGTTTTGTGAGCCCACTAAGCATGTTTGTACACATGTAAATTATCTGGTGATCCAGATGCCTTCCTCCAGACAGCTCTCTGAAAAAATGACTTCATAAAGGAAAGATGTATTTTTCACGTCTGGCTCTCCAACATTGTTTTTCAGTTTGCATGATGCTTTCTGGAATTAGCAACAAAAATTCTGGCACGAGAACATAGTGTGTGTTTGTTCCACGAAGACCTGGGACCATTTTGATATTTAAAAAAAAAAAAAAAAAAGAAAAGCTCATTTAATACCAGCCCAGCTATTTATACCTCTTGCACAAACTTAAACATAACAAAAAGTGCAACATAACTCATGAAGCAAAGGAGCGTCTCTGCCAAGTGTAATATTTGTGTTTGGAAACATGGTCTATATTGTATGAAGCAGTAGCTTTCTAACTGCCTCCAAGGTTTCTTTTGGCTGGTGTTTATCCAAACAGTCTTGCTCTTCATTCATTTTAATGGCTGAAAGGGAGCTGAGTGTTTTTACATGGTGAGACTGGCACAGCTCAGCCCCTGCTCCTTCAGCTTGCGCCGGATGCCTCCTCTGTGATCCCAGGAGATCCCGGCCATCGGATGATGTGCACAGCCCCTGTGCTGCCACTCCTCCGTTGCATCCCAACACTTTGCACGTGGATGTCTCTTCTCTCTTCTTCTGCCTTCGGTTTTGCCCTATGTGTCCTGCAGATCCAGCATGATGAACAAGTCACGGCACCCTTGTTTAAAGGAGGCGCCGCCCTTTGCTGTCACAGCCATGGATGACTTGAGCAAAACCACTGGATGTGGGAGAAGCACCGGTGCCATCAGCAGGTGTGGAATTGGAAAACATCCACGGGCTCCTGCTCCGAAGGTGACAGTGGTCAGGTAGAGAGTGGGAAATGTGTTCTCCTTGCTTTTTAACTGCCTGATTTTGTAAAATTTGGGCATTCCTTACCTCATATGTGAGGCTGATGTCCTTGTCAGTCTTTTCCCCTCTAGAAGAGATTAGCAAATATTCCCAGCTCTTTGTTGTCCTCCTTAAATTCTCTCTTAAAAGTAATAATTATAAATAATTATAATTTTTATTAATAATATTCATAATCATCAAATCCAATAGAGGTCTTGTCTGGACTAGCAGACTGCATTTAAGCCACATCCCTTGGGCAAGCTGAATTAATTTAGGGACAGATGAAGTTTAGCACACAACTAAAAGACTTCAAGCTTTCCAAATCCATGCCCTGAAGAGCCCAAGACATCGGGGTGTTTTCGAGGGGACTCTAGAACACAAAATAAACACAAAGCTTTTGGGAATGGTGCACTTAGGAATAAGGCACAATTGCTACACGAAGCAGTGGGACCAGGGAAGACGCAAGTCATTCAAATGTGCATCGAGAAGGAATATTAATAATGGAAACTTCGGAATAAACAAAGACCAAGCCATGTTTTTCTCTCTGCTTTTGCCATCTGTCAGTTATGTAGCACGTTACTGTTGGCCTCACTGGTCCGAACACTATCGCAGCAGCCATTTCTTCATGTGGATGAGCTGTTCCTGAAAAATGCAGTTGGCACAGACCACTCTTATTTTTCACGCAAGGAATGCAGGTCTTCCTGTTCCACATATTTTTCTTCAGTGAGTGTAGTTATTGTCACTGGGAGGAAAATCCTCCGTCTGTCTGCTAAAATACTTGAGAGGGGGAGATAAAGCATGAAATCTTTTTGTTGTGGCTGAGGATTTCCTCTGCAAGGCTCCACTTCAGTGATTCACGGCCCTTCTCCAGAAGAACTGCAAAGCTGGGATGAGTATTACTTAGGATTTGCAGTCCTGGGCTAAATCCACAGCTGGTGTAACTTAGATATTGTCCAGCACCTATGAGGGAGATTTAGGCTGGATTGGTGATCAGGGCTCCATTATGTGTCACCTCCTCATTCTGCTCCAGGCTCAGGGCTGCATCCTCACGCTGCGTTGGGAGGGCTGCTGGGGGCTGTTGATGCTGAGGGGCATAGCCAGGTATGGGTACATCATCCCCTTTGGAGTTTCCATGGCAAAGCTCAAGGCATTACCTGGAAAACTCTCTTCAGAAGTCGCCTGCCAATCCGTATCACAGCGTGGAATCTGCTTCTGTAGTTGTTCTCTCTTAGTGCAAGAAAACTATGCAGCTGAAGGAATACTAATAAATTTTGGCAGGGTTGAAGCAAAAAACGCAGAGGCAAGTGTTCTGATTTTTCTCTAAAGTTAGAGTTATTGTTCATCTGGGCAATTTTTGTGTATGAAACGAAGGCAGAGATCTGTGTTTTGAGGGAGAGCCACAGTGTGGATAAGTGCAAAGGAATTCTGCCACAGCTTCACCATGAATTATATGTTGTCTGAAGGATTTAATAGTATCACAAAGTTCATTGAGAACAGGAACACTCATTTTCCTATCTTTTCCTGCCAGCAAAATGAACAAGCGATTTAGCTTCCTTAAAGAAATTCCACCCGGTAGCTGTGCCAGCTCTGTCTTCCTCATATTCGTGTGCATTTGCTTTGTTCCTGAGTCCCAGATGGATTTCTGAAAATGGCACAGGGTTGCCAAAATGCATCTGAAGACACATATCATCAGTATGCACAAATTGTAAAGAATGCAGCCCCTGGAGCGATGGGTGATTTTATCAGAAGTGACTTTCCAGCTATGCTGAAACCTTTCATGTCTCTTGTGCAATCTGCAATGCTAAAGCAAACAATTCCAGTGCCAGATTGTCATAAGGATCTGAATACTTCAGCTTATTAAAGAGCCACAATCTTATCGAATCACAGAAAATATGAAGACTGAAAGAAGATTAAGTTGTTATAAATACACCCAGGTAGATATAATTGATTTATCTCCCCTACAGATAAAACCCCAAAACACCCAAACACTTTTAAACCCCTCAAGGATTTTTAATTAAAGCACCAAGGTCTACTTGCCAAACCTTTGGTTTTCTGGAGCTACATTTGGCGCTGTGCTTCTGGTCATGTCCAGGGAGTTTTTTTAATGTTTCACCTGGGAAGGAGTGAGGGGATTTGGGGTTTTTGATGGAGCCATATAGTGTAATTGCCTGGTTTCTTTTGGTTTGGATGTAGCAGCCTATATAGTGTTAGGTTATGAAGATAAAAAAAATTAACAGAGGAGAACGAATTCTGGGTGAGTTATGGAGAGTTTTCCAAAGGGTGTGTTGGCACCAGGGAGGTATGCTCTGAACCTGGAACACGTGCAGGAGTGTGTTGGAGCCGGGGTACACTGGGACAAAAACGTATCCACAGAAGTGTACCCTGGCAGAGAAACCCCCATGGGATTGGGCACCACGTTTTGTGGGAAGTGAGAAGAAATGAGCAGTATTTCTTCTGAGGACAAGAGTAAGGGCTTGGAGCAGTGACAATCTCCAGCTCCATCGAGGATGTCTGCAAGGAGAGAGGGAAGGCGTTGCTGTTTCTGTCTGTGAGAAAAGGATACATGGCCTTGGAAGCTGAGAGGGAGGAGTCTTACTGGGGAGGAAGATGGCTTGCTCAGGTGTGGAGTAAAACCTCCATCAGCGGAAACTCCTCAATATATATGGAATAAATCTACTAGAAACAGAATTTGACCTGCTTGAAGGCAGGACAAAGCATGAGACTCCTTGTGAGGGCCACTGGAGCCCAGTTTTCCTCTCATTTAGCAGCACTGCAGCAGCCACTGGTGCCACTTCCTAGTGTGGGTGCCATTTTGTGGTGCCAGTTCCTAGTGTAGTGTCTGGAAGGAGGCAACATCTCAGCACAGGGATTTGGATATGGTGCCTGCATTTTTCCCCTCTCTGTCCTTTTCCAGGCTTTGGGAACAAATCTTAGATGCTCGTCAAGTTTCAAGACAACAAATTAAGTAGGTCACATCGTAACTTTGCCAGCCTATTTATTTTAATAGAGTAAAACAGTGATGAATTCCATACAGCCTGTCTCTTTCAGTAAAGGCACCATCTCCTCTCCAACTCAATTTACAGTGTTAGAAGGTCGGTATTTTCATGGCACTTTTCTTCGACTTAAAAGGAGATTTTTATGAAGACACTTCAGTCACTTTCTTTCTTCTATGTTTTTTCTAAATAAATTAGGAAGGCTTTTTGTGTTCAAAGGCAGTGCTTATATTCTGGTTGGAAACTTTTTTTTTCCTTGCTGAGGACTTCAGCTGGATCAGCTTCCTGAATTGAATTGCTGAATTAACACCAGGGCAAAGGCAGAGGCTGGCAGCAGAGAGGCAGTGAGCACATCTGGCTGGAGGCAGGGGGTAAGGAAAAGAGACAGTCTGAGGGAGGAGAACAAAGGGGATCCGACTCCTGGTGGCTTTCCTTAGGGTCTACCTACCCCACCAAAGGCACTCACAACCGTGGGGTGGAAACTTGTGAGCGATGGCAACGTAAAGGCACAGCTGTCCCTGGAGCTGATTTTTAACTGTAGCCTTTGTTTTCCTTCCAGATCCTGTGGGAATATGAGCGGGTTCCTCTCTGAGGTTGAGCCATCTCTGCCACAGCAGCAGCAGCAGCACCCGCAGGTGTTTGCTCCCCCTTTCCTCTCCCCTGGTGCTGCTCTGTGGACATCCTTGTTTTTCCCAAACATAAGCCAGTCGCTCAGAGCCAGTGCAGAGGAGAGGCAGGATCCCGTGCTGGCCAGTGGCCACCTGTCCTGCTGCAGCTCCTGTGGTCGGGCAGGTGTTTAATCCCAGTGAAGGTTTTGGATTCTGCTGAGCAGAAGGGTCAGGAAAACGCTGCCCAGCTGGAGCCAGGACATGCTGCAGCCCTTGCTTCCGTATGCTCTGCATCCCGCTGTCAGTGCTGTCTGCAGGCTGCGCGCTGCGAGGGTGTCCTGTGCCAGCAGCTTCTGTTGGGGGAGCTTTAGGGGCACTCATCCTTCTTCTCCTCCCTTTCCCACTTCCCAGCTTATCTTTTAAAAGGGCCTGGGGGCACAGACTGTCTGCCTGAGCCCTGTGTGGCACCAGGTGGGTAGTGATGGATGGGGCCATGCCCCAACCTGTCCCCATGCCCCAACCTGTGCCCATACAAAGGGCTTTGCCAGAGCCCAGCAATCCCCCGTGAAGGCAGTGTACTTTCATCATTTGTGTGCTTACACAACTGGCTTTGTGACTCACCCTTCTGGCTTCTGCAGTTGCATTTAATAAACTGAAGGCTGAGGTTTCACCCCGCAGAGAACAAAGCCCTCCTGGATGCAGGACACCGTATCGTCCACGAGTGGCACATTCCCAGCAGCTGCTGAGAGCAAATGCCTGCACCGGCTATGTCCACCCCATTCCCTGCTCTTTGAGGCACGGAGGATTTGGCTGTGTGCTGGTCTGAGGTGTGGACAGTGTTTAATATGGGCCCAGGCTTTTTTCTGCCTCACACAACCTGGTGGCTGCTCAGTTTCTGTCTAAACTGCTGCTGGATGTGAGACATAATCACTGAAATCTTAGGAAATACCAGCATTAAAACCACGTATGTTTCAGTGATCTTCCATGGTAGTGCTTAAGCCTCAAGAAGTAAGATGGAGACCTATGGGAAAAGGGATTTACAGTCATGTCCCAGTTTTGCCACAGCCCTTCTTCTCTGACTTGAGCCAGGTTAATTCTCTTGACACCATGAATTTCCCTAAAAATCATGAGGATAATATTAATTTTCATGCTTTAAAACTACAGGAAAATTAGGTAATGAATATTTGTTGAGCTGAGATCTCCAAGAAGGACTTAAAGAGGTTTTGCAATGTGGCGTAGAAACATTCTGAGTATGGAAAGCCTTGCAAACCCTGCTGCCCAAGCCTTCCTGTCCCACCCAAGGGTGTGTAGGGCCTGACTGTGGCTCATAAGAAGCATCAATAGATCATTGATTTTCGGTTTAACATAAAGAGAAAGGCTGTGTTAGTGGAAAGGCCCCAGCTCCATTTTGTCTGGAAGTCCTGCCCATAGTGGAGGGTATGGTTTGGTGGGCTTGGTTGTATTCAGTCAGAGGTTGGATTTATGATCTTAGAGGTCTTTTCCAACCCTAATAATCGTAGGATTCAAGGAATGCTCTCAGGAAGGGCTTTGCTGTATGGGTATAGTTAAGCTATAGCAGTTCGTAGCCCCCTGAAGCCCTTCGATGAGTGCTAGTACCCTGATGGATTTGAATTACCATTGCCTATGGTTGTAGGCAAGTTCCTCTGCGTGGAAGCATTAAAAGCTTCACCCTTATGTGTTTGTGTGGGATCCCTAAAAACCAGCAGAGCCTTCCTGTCTGCTCAGGCTTTGAGCTCTTTGTCTACAGCGCCAGTTTGCAACTGCCTTTTGCAGTGGGGCTGCTTGTCCTTGAGAATTGAAGTGGGACCCTCAAATGGTCCCAGTTAGCTATGGTCTGGTTAGCAGTGGTGCCAAGAGAGCTCATGCTGTTTTATTCCCAGGAAGAATGTGGAGTACTGCAAAACGTGCAATGTTCCTTTGGCCATTTCCTGGGTTTTCCTCCCTCAATGAGCCCATCTCACCTTTCTTTCTGAATTTCCTTCATTGCCAGGGCACAGTGCAGTGTGGACATGCAGGTGAGGAGCTCCAGCTCCTGGTGAAGGGGACTGGTGGCTTGACAGCAGACATCTGCACAAGGAGGGCACAGGACCAGGGAGGCCAGATACTGCCTTGGTTTTGTTATAGGGCTCCTCTGTGACCACCAACACCTCTGCAAACTGCCCTCTATTTCCAGTTCATTGCTTCCTAAACCATTTGCTTTGCAAAACTGTGGCAGAGTTTGATTCACAAAAGTGCTCTGAGGCCTTGGGTGTGAAATATTATGACAAAAGAAGGCATTCCAGCTCTTTATTGCATCGCACATTTTAAATCATGGAAAATTGGACTAAAATACAGTAAATTTAGCATAAAGAGGACTGCTTTCCAATTGCCTGTCAGGATCCCTTCAGCCTCATAACTGTTTTTGTGTGAAGCAATGAGTGTAATGCCTGTTGATAGTTGTTTGTTCCCTTGTTGTCTCGAAGTTGCTGGAAGCAATTTACAAGTTACTCTTGCTTAACATCTAGGAATAGAAGAGGATGGAAAAATGTTTACTTGTTTCTTCTGGGTAAAGAGTTGATTCCCAAAACAACAGGCTGGGATGATTTGAAACTTGCCATTGGCTTTGGAGGGTGAAGGCTCTGGCCCTTTGTATCCCCACTGCTTGGCATGGGAGGCACTGAGGAGAAATGTGAGTGTCAGGCCCAAGGTCCCATTGGTTCCCTTGTGTTTGTGCCTTTTCCATTAAGGAGAAGGTTACTGTGGAGGGGGACATTATCTGAAGGAGAGCATCATTTACTACTTGATACCACGTGTTGGCACAGAGATTCTTTCCTTCCAGTGTGTGGTACAGTCACTCTCATCCCACCCGCTCTCACTCTGGCTTGTGCCACTATCATTCTACTACCAAACCCAGCATTTTGCTCACCTTGTGCAAATCTGAAGACAACATTCAAACTTTTTTTATCAGCCAGAGTTTGTTTTTGCATGTTATCTTCATGGGTGCATGTCTCTTCGTTGACTGGCCAGGTTGGATGGGGCCCTGAGAAACCTGGTCTGGGGGTGCCATCGCTGCCCATGGCAGGGGGACTGGATTTAGATCATCTCTAAGGTCCTTTCCAATCCAAACCATGCTATGATTCTATGACTGAGGAATGGCATTTGGAGCTGCAGCTCAGTGACAGAGTTTCTGAGGGCTTTTTAAACCACACGCTCCCTTCACAACCTGCCCAGGGATGACAACTAGTGCTGCGGGGAAGATGTGATCATCTCCCGGGGACTGCACAGCTCACACAGCACTGACAGCATCACAATTTGTTCTTTTTGACTTCCTGCAGACGGTTTAATTATGCGAAAAAAGCATCGCCCTCCATTTGGTCAGAAGATGTATTCTGAGCTAAGTTTACCTAATGCTTTCCTGATTTGTGTGGTTTTTGCTCTTTTTTTTCTCCCCCCTTAAGCTGGACAACAATGTGATCTTAGTCCAGCAATCAAACATGAAAGAGAGCCCATATGTATGAAGTACCCTCCTCATGCTGGAACTTATCCAAAACAGACAAATTTTCTTCATACAGGAGGTCTGGATTTGCCTCTTCCCATTAAAAAGAAAAATCTGGCATGAGAAGTGTCTCAGGATAAGTCAGGGCACTGCAGTGGCCACTGTCAGTGGTACTGAGCTGTGCTGCCAGACCTGAGGGCTCAGGGATGAAGCGAAATCATTGCCATGTGCATCTGTGCGCAAAGCTGACACAGGGAAATTTAGTGGTAGAAGGGGGGCTGTCACTTGTCCCCTGTGTCCCAGGGTAAGCACTGAACATATTGGGTTAGTGTCTCTCAGAGAAGGCTTTCAAACGTTTTCACTGAAGTCCAGACGTGGCTTGACCTGAAAATCTCAGCCAGTGGGTAGGAAAGCTGGGAGTGTTGGCACAAAGGAGGGCCTGGCAGCTCTTGGCACTAGTGGGGGTGCAATGATGTGGTGGATGTTATTGAGCTGTGGGGGGGTGATAGCGGTGCTGCTTCCCTTCTGTGTTTTGCTGCCAGACAGTGGACCTCTCAAGGTCAGGTTGGATGGAGCTCTGAGCAGCCTGGTCCGATGGAAGGTGTCCATGCCCATGGGATGGTATGTGGAATTAGATGCTCTTTAAGGTCCCTTCCAACCCAAACCATTCTATGACTTTATGGATTCTATGACATCTATGATTCTGTGACTCTCTGGAAGGCTCTGGCTTTGGAGATGTTGGAGAGCAGCTGTACACCTGCTGAAAGTGATGGAAAACTTTGCAGAAGGCAAATCTGTGGGAGAAACAGATGGATATTCTTGGGAGGAAAAATCTCACTGTTTCTATCAAATTTGCTGTTCCCTATTCAAGCTCTGTTTAAACATACTTTGGCAGCTTACAATAGAACTGCCAGATGGAGTAGGTAGTCCTGTGGGCCTTGCAGATCTTCTCTTCTAAAGCCAGAGTTATCTGGTGTCACCTCCTTTCTAAGGTTTGTTTGCAGACCAAACACCCCCAACAGTGACCTAGGCATGAAAGCTGGGCTCTCTTTCCATGTGGCCCTCTGGTGTGGGTGAGCCCAGCTCCCTGTGTGACTGCCTGGGTGCCGTTTCCATCCCAGGGCTGAGATTCAGATTGGCAGCTCTGGATCTTGCATATATTTGGCTCTTAAAGTACGTAGCTCTTGGGGCTTCCCACCTTGCTGTTCCCCATCAGCACTGGTGACCCTCAGCAAGCCGCTGCTTTCCCTTTGGCTCAGGGACTGGGGACAGTCCCTCTCTCTGCAAAAACAACTCTGCATTTCCAACTGGGCCACCCAGTCCAGCAGGGATGGATGCGCCTGTGTTTGAGGCTGAGTCAGCTTCCTCAGCCTCTGCAGCCCTGGTGGCTCCGTGCCTCCTGTCTGTGTGCTAGGAAGGTGAGGCCAGGTCTCCCTTTCCTCTTGGGAAGAGAAACCCAAGCCAGTGCTCCGTTGTGCCGTCAGTGGTGCTGGGAGGGGGCAAAACCACTGCCCTTTGGGTGGTTAATTTGGGGGTGAGGGGAAGGGGGTTGACCTTTTGAGCAAAAGCCACACTAAATTACAGGAGTGCTGGTGGCTGTGCCACTATGGGCAAGGGCAAAACATAGTTATTTGTCAAGGTTAACCACTGCCATCGGCCTCTAGCGGGCAGCTAAAAGCTGTGGTGCAGCCACTGCTGTGCCGCGGCCTCTGTGAGCGTGTGGCCAATGTGTGCTTTGTTCAGGAAAACAAGCTCGGGAATGTTTCCTCCCCTTTACACCTACCGGCTGTACCTTTTAATTTGGCTTCTCTGGTGTTGTGGACCTAGTGGTGATGAAACACATGGTGAAATAGTTGGGGAATGGATCTGTGAGTGGATGGCCAGGCAAGGGAAGTCCTTAGCCTGCTGGGGATGTAGCTGCTGTGTTTCTTTGCTCAGCTTTGTTCCTTCTGACTTTGCCCGTCTCTGAGACCATCCTCCTTCAGGATATTATTACCCATAGGCTGATTTAAATTTTAATGACCCTTAATGAGGCCACTTTGCAACTCAGTTCTTTCCTGGAAGACCTGACCAGAGGTTTTTCCATTCTTGTTACTGCATCCTTTCAACCCAGAGAGACTCCTCCTGTTTCCACTCTGTTTCTTGTCTGTTTCCCAGGCAGGCTGCAAGATGAGGGCTGAGTGGGAGAACTGATGCCCTGAATTCACGGTGTTCAGAGGCGGTGGCAGACCTTGCTGTGTCTCCAAGCTGTCACTTGCTGGATGCTCTGGAATAGGCGGGACAATTGCATATGAGATGGAGCTGTGCTGTTGGGTGTCCAAAGCCAGGCTGTGCCATGCTTTGGAGGTGCTCCCCATGGACTGCCTGATAGTAAAGGCTGTCAGGCGCAACAGGACACAGGACATGGGTCTGCATGGTCCAGTACCTTTCCTGTCTCCTCATCTGACTCAGGGAGCCCTACTCAGGCAGGCAGAGATTTTCCAAGGCCAGCTGTGCTCTGGCTCTGTGTTTTGTGGCTGAGCAACACCCACTCAAGAGCTGCCCCTGGGAAGTGGGGAAGGGGGATGGCCACAGCTAGGATTTGGGGGCAAAGAAATGGGTTAAGCACAGCAAATGAGTTAAGCACAGCTGTGCAAAGGCAGGAGCCAGCATGGAAGATGGTGCCTGGAGTGGCAGCTTGTTCCCAAGCCTTCTCTGCTCCCCAAACTTTCTGACTCACATCCTGCATCTACCACCATGGTGTGCAGATGCTGTCCCTTGCTTCAGGCATGTTTCAGAGTAATACCAGAGCCCTCCTGAAATCCAGAGCGAAGCACTGTTCCACTCTAAGTGAAGAAGTGGTCAGGCCCATCATAAACAGTAAGATCTGACATTTAACACATGTAATACTGTTTGCCCAGTTTTAAAAAGGAAATATTATCTAAGGACTCCTCTGAAGACTAGAGCCACCCACACTTAGTTGTGTTAGGTTTGGCCAGTTTGCCCTGTGTAATATTGCTATCACTTCCAGAGCATAACAATCTGAACACCATATAAATTGCACAATTTACTGAATGAAAACCTTCTCCGTATGTTTGAAAATTGCCCCTGCCCTCAGATCCTTCTTGTGATAGAGAATAAATAAGGGAAAAATTTATAACTCCCTAAACTGATAGAAAATTAGCACAGTCATAAAAGGTGTCTGTGGCTTTAGCAGTGCAGCTGAAAAGGAAAAATGAATAAACCTGCCACTCAGAAAGTAAAAGGCAGAGCTGAAGAAGACTGCTGCCATTTCAGCCTCCTGGCCCTTCTTCCTCTCTGTGTAAGCGCAAAAACAGCCTCATCCCCCTGTGCAGGCAGCAAGGAAGTGCTATGCTGTGGGACCCTTCCTGCAGACACCGCTGTACAGCGCATGAATGGAGGATATCCTAAATTAATTTACGTAGACTTATAAATATATGCATGTGTGTGTATTTGGTATGAAATATGAAACCAGCGATTTCTTAGCCAACCCCTTAATTTGTCTGAAACAGCACAGGCATAATGGAAACTGCCCACACATTTTTCCATTAAAAGTTACAAAGGGAAGGGAGGGGGAAAACTGGTGATAGAAAAACACATGCTTGTCTCAGCTGGCACAGAAATGCCACGCGGCCAGGCGACAACACACACTCACTCCAGCTTCCTGGGAAAAGTGTCGTCTTAATTCTGGTGCTTGCTGGTGGTCTTTCTGCTGGTGCCCTCGCTCCTCAGCACACTGGGTTTTGTGTTTTTGGAGGGGAGGGACATGGCTGTGCTGGTGCCTGTGCAGGTGTGTGCAGTGAGCACAAAGAAATCCCAGCTTGTCCATATCTGTTTTTGCAGGTTTCCTCTTCTGGATTTAGAAGAGCCTTGCCATGGCACTGTCCCTGATGTGGTATCTGATGGTTGTGTGGGTGACTTGGAGCCTGCAGAGTAGCTGTGTCTGGATGGGTTATGAACAGGCTCTGTCCGTGCTAGGAATGGTGTGCTCCAGGTTCCTGCATAGTCTGTCCAGTGTGAAGGTGAATAACTTTCTCCAGGGAGGGATGAATACTGCTGAGAGTAAGCCAGGGTGCTGTGAGCCAAACTGGCTGCTGGGCAGGTCCAGGGGTGCCCTGGGGGAGAACACAGGAAGAGAAGCAAGGAAAGGCCTCAGGGAGCACCAGCAGCTCCTCAGCAGCAGCAGGAGCAGCTCCCAGGGCCATCACCCAGCACTCCCTTGGTGCCTCTGCTCACCACCACAGGTAAGAGACCGAGGCATTAAGGCTCTTTGTGTTCTGGCAGGGGCAGATTCTTGAACAGGAAAAGGCGACTTTCCCCCTTTGCTGCCTTCGACTGGCCTGAACCCCCCAGCTGAAGTGTCAAGTGCAACCGCCCCAACTACCTCAGCACAGAACACTCTGTCTGTGAGCCCTCTGAGCTCACCAGCATTTTTCCAACGCCTTGTGCTGACAGTGCTAACCAGTCTGCACAGCGGGAGGGGGGAAGTGCAGCTGGTAACTAGTGCAGGGCTGTGGGGATTTGGGGGTGTGTATATGGTTCTGGTTTTCGCTATATTGTCCTATAAGCCATGAGCATCACTGCGGGTTATGGCAGTGGAATTTTGCTGCTCAGCAGCTGTCCAGGCAATGTGAAGCCAGGCCCACTCATCCTTTTAACCATCAAAGGTACGATTCAATGCATTTACAGCTGCCTTGGGGCACTGCTCCACGTATCCTTCACAGCAGCTGTGCCAGCTTAAGGCGTTCCCACCAGTTCAACTCCAAAGCTGTGCCGTAATCTGTATCTGCTGGTTGATTGGGGGTTAAAAATAAGTTTGATGACTTGGCTGCTTCCTTGTTTCAGTTTCCCTGTTCAGTTCTGCTCGTTTCAACGCCCTCGTATCTTTGGTTGAGTGCTCCAATATGCCTGCTCTGTGGTAATTTGGAAACATAGCAGTGTCTTCTCCTAAACACAGACCTATGCCTGTAAGCCACAAACCCTTCCTCAGGTCTTGCTCTAATTATGAACAGCTCTGTATTTAAGAGACTGAACAAAATTTGGCCATGGTAAACTCCAGCACCTTGCTAAGGTCTACTATACAAAGTCATTCCTGGTACAATTCTGATCATTGGAAAGGAGATAAAGAAAATAAAAAAGAGAAAAAGCAGCCCAGCCCTGAATGGATCATAATTTATTATAAAGTAGGATAGACTTTGATTTTAATAAAGACTATTGCTTAAGACTGCAGAAGTGTGGATACTCTAGATTTGTGCTCCAGAACTCATCCTATGAAACACCTGGTGGGTCCTATCAGAGATTATTAGGCTCCCTCAGAGTTTCCAGCCTTGGCAAATCGCAAGCGGTAAGACTATGTGCGTCATTTCATTTATTAGACTAATTTTTCCTCTTCCCTGACACTTTATGTGTTATGTTCTGTATTAACAGTGTAGTAGCATTTCTCAACAGCACCATAATTTACTAATCCACAAAGTGCAGGGATGTGTTTTATATTTCAAGAATTGTGATTGTCATCTCATCTCCCTCCCGGAGAAACCTGAGAATGTTGTTCCCCCACACTCCAAAGCGAAGTAAGGAGCAGAGCTTTCTCCCCCACGTTGCAGATAATACCTGTCTTTCCTATGAAGTGACTGATCCTGGAGTTCCTTGTGCCTTTCATCCATCTGCTGTCAATTTAACTGGCTCTGCTTGCTGGTGGAGCCTTCTTACGACCTTGCAAGAATTTACAAAATCTGGTTTCTATAAAAATTAAGGGGTGATCCCCATGTTTACCCTCTTGCTCAACTAACCATGTTTTGTTACTACCAGCTTGTGCTAGAACACATCCACATCTCCCCCCACCTCTGACTCAAGCCTGTGTCGAGAAGCTCTGATGACTTGGCCAAGGTTTCCAGCTGCTGGAGTTGTCTCGGCAGACCAGTTGATATTGCAGATATGCAGCAGCTTTGCTTAGAGGCCCAGGCTGCTTTTGAATCCCCTGATTTGGACTACTTGGGCAGACCAACATGAGCCTGACCCTGGCCAGACTCGGTGGGGTTGTTGTGCCTGTGTTAGTGCTGGGGGCACCACACGTCTCTCTGTGGTGTTGCAATCAACCAGCCCCAAAATGCCAACGGAGCCAAAGACCTACAGCATCTCACAGAATCCTAGAATGGTTTGGGTTGGAAGGGACCTTAAATATCAGCTCTGTGTGTCTGTATATAGCAGAAGGAATTGTCTTGAATCTTTCAGCTCAGGCTGACTGCGACGCCGGTCGGCTTGGCCGCTGTGTGAGGTTACACATGCAGGACATACATGTATGTCAGATCGCAGATCCCCAAAATAGGTATTTCTCTGGTAACACTGAGCCTTAGTTTTCCAAATGAAGACACTGACTTGCAGCAAGGCAGTCTTTTGCAGGATGGAACTGTAAGTATTTATTTACCCATGGTGTAATTTTTATCTTTCATAAGAATGCAGGGATGAGCTGCTTAATGACAGGATTATGTATGTATGTACTTTATAAAAATTTGGAATTAAAACCTTTGCCTAACAACAGTCGTGTTCTTGGCAATCAAGTTCCATCTACAGAAACCTTTCATGTTAGAGACATATCCCACATGTGAGTTATTGTTACAATTCAATAAATACTTTACAAAAATAATGCTAGCTTTTTTAAAAAATTAAGACATTTTAAACTCACCAATAGTTCCTTCCAGAGAGCTTCCTTAAAAAATAGCTACTTCTGTTGGACACTGTGCACTCAGCATAAGAAAAATGGGGGGAAAGGGCTGGTTGCATGCTTTATCCCAAGGAACTTAGATGTGTGGATTCCACTTTTCCTGTCCTTTAAAAAAATAAGCTTTTTTCTTTTCTTAAAAGAAAGAAACAGGCAGATCCAAACATTCTTCATATTAAAAACTGGGAAGGAGCTGTGATTTTTTTTTTCCTTTGACATGGATTACTTCTCTGGCCTCACTCCTCCAAAGACTTACAGCGTGCTCAGTTTACAGGTAGCTGCCCTGAAGATTTGCTCCCCAGCAAAAGATGTAAACCCCAACAGCTGCAGCTCCGTATCTGAGATGGCTTCAAGAGTGGATTGTTTGTGACTCCACTGCATCGGGACCTTTTCTGGCCTATAGGAAAACCACGGCTACATCTTCCTGCAAGCCTACCCCAGATGGACTGAGCTGGAAGGTAGCGGGAAGAATTCCAAGAAAAAATTGCCAGGAATTCTCTGTATTCACTTTTGACTATTACCCCTCCAAAAAAAATTCTTCCCTTCTTAGATATGACTAGTCATGAAATCGATTATAGAGAAAATTGATGCTGTAGGTGCATTAATCTTGTAAACCATTGCCATATGGAAGAGTACATTCTTCAATCCTATTGTTTATAACAACTTTTAAATATGTGCCTCCTCAGCTGGGGCCTTGGGGCCTGATGGTGAAGGCAGCTGCCCACCCCCAACCCCCCATTATGTTACAGTTGGGAAATAAAATGAAATGCACATTATTACATGAACATTATTGCAGTACAAAATCTTACCAGGACAAGATTTATGTATGTCTGTATGTAAAAATAGGTGTGTGTGAGATAGAGAGATATGTGTTTATAAATTACACACACTGTGAAAAATACTTATGTATTATATTACAACTATATACATTCATTAGAAAGGAACTGATCAAACCCTGTCAAGGAGCCAACACAGCAGCCACCACCAGTTCTTTGGCATCCAGGAAACGAATGCTACTTTGTGTCTGAATTTTCTGAGGAGGAAAACCTTCTCAGTATTCCCTTGCTTCTTGAAATTGCCTGTAGTAGTCCTCATCTGAGGGGTTTTCTGTGCACTTGTGCCCATTGTTGGGAGGCCGGGCCTCGTTGTAGCGGCTCCAGTCCCCTTTGCATATGATCCAAGGCAGAATGTCCACTTTGTAATGGAGTTCTGCCGAGAATTCGATGCTGATCAGGTTTGGTGTGCCTGCCCCCTTCCCTCTGGTGATCAGCTGCATGTTGTCATCATAGCAGCAGTGCTGTGCTGCCAGTGTTGTGCTTTCCAGAGAGAGCATGGAGCGGATGCAGTATCGTGCCGTGGGCTTGTAGATCTCCAGCTTTTCCTTCGGACCACTTGCATCCTTCCAGCGAAAGGTTTTCCTCTTAAGTTGATCACAGATCTCAGCAGTGCTGTAAGCAACTTCTCTGGGGTAGGAGCATGGGCAGCTGGGAAGATCATTGACCACTTTGTGCATATATTTCTTCAGGAACTCGCTCTTGCAGCTCATCCATCTTTCACAGCTATCAGTATCTGGTTAAGGGCAGGAAATGGAAACTTAAGATACATTATGCAACATCCCAGTTGGTGTGATCAGGGATAACAAATGAGTAAAGCCTAATTGTTCAGCACCAGTGCTTTGCTTTAGAAAGAATGGGCAGCCACGGTTTGCCGCCCTGCCTGCAATGTATTAATGTGCTGTCTTGTCAGATAAAGAAATCACACCTGTGATGGACTTTAGGGCCTCAGGCAATGCTAGTCTTGAGTTACAGTGCAGAACCAGGCCACTCAGAATCTGTGACATTTCTTCTGCCTGGCACATTCTAATTAGGCTGCTGATATTGCCATGCAACACAAGAGACACTATCCTGGGTTTAGAAGCAACAGAAAAAGGGAAATCACAGTGATTTGGTGCCAGTCTCCAGCTGGAACCCCCAGTCAGAACACAGTCATCTAGTAAGCATCAGTTGTTGAAGGATGAAATTTCTTATGACACTAGAGATTCCGAGATGGCAGGCAAGGCCTGGATTGCTTTTTCTGAAGTTCGTTTTAATCTCTAGTTGAGTCTTTTTTTTTTTAAACTAACAAATACTTTTTTCTGTAGCGGTCTTCATTCCCCCAAAGGGGTGTTTCAAGCATCTGTAGTTCAAACGTGGAGACTGACATCTTAACTGGCAAATGCAGCTGAAAGTGATTCAGGTTCTAAAAGGGCATATGTGACATAACATCAGAGTGGCTGTGCATTAGGAGGATTTAATGGCACCAGAGCCATGACATATAATACACTTTATTATGGCACTTTATTATTTTGCAAGAGTCTTGGAAGAATCCAGTTAAACATCTTCTACATAAGACATTATCTAAGGTGTCTATATCATGCCATGGGCTGCCAAAAACCCCCTGCTCATCTTGCTCCACACTTATCTAACAGGACTCTGCAGTAGAGTAACTAACCGTAACCTAAAACTCTTACAGCAAACATTCTTGCAAAATATTTACTTAGTGATTTGTGTCCCATTTTTCTATCTCCTTAAAGAGTCCCATCCCGGCTGTCATTAACTATTGTGCTCTGCCACCATAGGAGGGAGGTGCTGGGTTACACTATTTATTCAGTTAGTCCAGCATCCAGTGTCTTTGAGTGGCCACACTGTGGATTCATTGGAGGGATGGAATCAGAACATTACAGAGGTTGGGCTGAGTTTAAGACAGATTGGGACCAAGCCATGCACTGTAAAATTGCTTTGGCTACCCCCTCCGCAGCACACACAGCTATAAAAGCTATGCATGCTCATAAAAGTCATTGCCTTTTTATTTTTTATGTGACAGCTGTATCTAAAATGCTTTTATAGTGTGTTCCATTCAAGGCTATTTTAGCAAAATGCTAAAGAGTGACTGATATTTTTTCCCCTCCACTAATGTGGAGCCTTACAGCTCTTTTCTGAATTAGGACAGAGAATAACCATTTTATAATGAAACAAGCACAGGAATTTGCTAAGACTTAAGAAGAGAAAGATTCTGTGACTGAAGCAAACTAAGGTGCAGATCACGAACATAAACAAGATAATAAATAGCTGTTATTACTGACATTTTTAATGGTTAAACTCGTTATCTTGGTCCCAAGAAAAACCTAAGGAAGTCTCTTATCTCTTACTGAAAGACTGACTGGGCTGCTTACCAACTTCAAACAGTTTGGTGGCGTTGAAGTCTTCACTCCCTGCAAGCAAGCTCACCTCAGTGGCAGCTGTCCGGAAGGTGTCTTCAATCCCTAAGACAAACACGTGTTAGAGGTGCTGGCGTTTTCCTGTTAAAACACAATGGAATCCACTGCCTCCTCGCCATCCCCTCCTTCCCCAGGCTCTGCAAGGTGCTTTTGTCTGGCAGGCAAGCAATCTGAAGTTGCTGCTGGAGAGGAGTGTTCCTTTAAAAGTATAAGGACCGAGGAATCTGTGGTGTTAGGAAGGTAAAACAGAGTGAGATGCCTGGAGGCAGGTGGATAAGTTCATCTCTGTAAGTAGGAAACAATTTTTCGGGAATTAGAAGGAGGAATGATGCTGTTACTGGTGATTGTTGGCTTCTCCCAGTGCGAGGGAGTTGAAAGGTGTGGGCAGATGAAACTAATCTCTCCAAGCACTTCCATCCCCACCACTTATAGCTATCTAATAAAATATCAGGATCTTAACATATCAACCTCCAGTTAAGTGTTTGCTAGCAGTAGAGAGACAGAGAGATTGCCAGAAAAATGTATTAACTGATCTTGCCAAAGTAAACATCCTTTTGTCGCTGTTTTAGTCCAGCCTATAGACCAGCCTAATGTTTCCCTAATGCTTCTGTGCCATGTAGCCTTAAAACAAATACCTCCCCGAAGAAGCATTTGAACAGGTTTGGGTTATTTTTTTTTCCTCTCCATTGAATTAAAGACCTCTAAAGAGAGGAGAAAGATCTGTAATATATGACAACTGTATGGTTAATAGTGAAGTCTATTCACCATCCATCTCCTTGCCAATGAACTTTCTCCTGATCTCCTGAACTGGGGCATAATAGTGGCTTGCAAAGCTTCAAAACAGCCTCAGGCCACTTTTCAATAAAATTATCATAGGGTTTTGCCTTAACTGCAGCACTAGATGCAGAATAATAGATACCGAAGAACCCATTACAAGGCAGTAATTCACTGCTGGAATTATAAACTGCAGAAGCTGAGCTTTGCCCTTGTAATTTTAAAAATGTCAGCATTGCCTCAAAGAGTGAATATATTTTTCTTGCTGATTGTTGGAGATCTGTTACATGACATAATGTATTCTTTCAAGTTTGCCACTGTTTGATGCTAACTGGTAATAAATACTGGAGAATATAACTGAGGACTACATGCTTTCTTCCTGTATTAACCCCTTATTATTGAGGCTTTAGGACGTATGAAGAGCATCCAGAAACAATTTTCTCCTGAACTGCCCAGCAGCCATTGCCTTGCAATGGAGACACACATCTACCTGTGGGTGAGAAACTTCTCTCCAACTCTCTCACTGAGTCTCCTGAGTCTCCTCTCCAGCACTTATGACATTTACTTCTGACATTTCCCATTAAAAAAAGGCCTGACCTCCAGTTTAAGAATTTCTGCCTTTCTGAGTCATTAAGTAAACTCAGTGTAATGCAAACCACTACGGCTTGCTTTCACTGCTCTCTGATCTTGAGAAGTAATGAACTTGTACCCATCCCATGCGTTGTGGCAGCTACTGCATGACAAACTGGTCTAAATCCAAACACACAGGCAGCGTTTAAAGAACATCACGGGAAAGTTTTCCCATAGCAGCTTTAAACTTTTATGATGTAGGTTTGAGTGCTCAGCCCTGTTTTTGCCAAAACGAAGACTGCGGGATAGTAAGGACACTTTAAATGTCAGTGCTTGTGAATGGGTAGGAACCATATTTTCTGAATATATTCAAGCCAAAACTATACATTCCCTCATCCCTGCTCACCATGCAGGCATTCCCATTCACTGCACAGCAGAACAGGATCTCGCTGAGGTAACAGCACAGCTGGTATGAAATTCTGAAATGAATACAAATTTGTTTCAAGAGAGTAAATGACACCTTTTGGAATAAAAAAATGGCTGTGCACAAAAATGACCTAAAGAAAGCCTGTACTTTTCTTTTAAGTCCCAGGGGATAGTAGATTGCATCTACCAGCATATTATTGTTATGAAAGGACCTGCCATTTCATAAATGGCGCTGAAAATCAGCGTGCCTTTTCCCACCGGAACTCTTACCTTGCCAGGGAACAAACAGGCCCTGGTCTTTGCGTCCAGGAGCTCTGAGATCACCTCTCCCCACTCCCCCCTGACAGCAGTTCCCGTGACATGAGCACACCTGGGCAGTTGGGCCTGTCACAGGTCCGGGACTCGGTGGCTGTGCAGGCGTATCCACAGGACCGCGTCCGCTTCTGGTTCCCGCTCCCGCAGGTGACGCTGCAAAGGGACCACGGGCTCCAGTCGCCCTCCCCATCAATATAATCTGTGCAAGAACAAAGATGAGGAAGGAAATGAAGAAACAAAACTCCTACTGCCCAAAAACTACTGTGTAGTGTTTTTTATTAAGAAGGCAAAACAAGAATGGGATCCAGATGTCTCTACCTGAAGCTTGGGCTGAGCGCCAGGCGCAAGCCTGCTGTTTAAACGGTTTTCACACTTGATGCTCCTCAGGGAAATGCACGCAACATTATTTGAAAAAATATTTCCTTTCTCTCTTGACCTTTTGGCAGCTGAGAATCCTCAGCTGCAAAGCTGGGTCGTGAACTAACAGTCTACTCACATAGTTTCCCTGCATATATAGGAATACGTTTGCTGACCACAGACTAATCAAGCACGGGATAAATTAAGTTTTCTTTTTTGTCTTTTAAAAACACACAAAAATAGCACAACAGTACTCAATTCATTAATTTTTAGGGCAAGCTGCATGCTGGGCTATGGGAAGCTGGGGCTCATGCGTGAAAATTGCAATTTTGCCTTTCAGTGCCTTGAACAGGGAACAGATATTTCAAGAATACTGCTATTGAGTACAGGGAACCGCATACCCATTTTGCACTGAGGGCAACGTGCAATTTGTAGTGTTTCATGTGAATTATTAAATAACACCAAATCTAACTGTTTAAGCAAATCTAACTCTTTATTAGCAGGCACCGTCTGAAAATGAAATATGACTTCATTTTCTTCTGGTAGAAAGCCAAAGGCACAGGATACCAAGTTTGCACCATCACAG
Organism: Pseudotriccus pelzelni; assembly: GCA_035584735.1. Taxonomy (NCBI): domain Eukaryota; kingdom Metazoa; phylum Chordata; class Aves; order Passeriformes; family Tyrannidae; genus Pseudotriccus; species Pseudotriccus pelzelni. The sequence goes on along the minus strand of JAWMRA010000113.1, from coordinate 5,828,248 downwards.
CTCAGTGTCCCCGTAAGTATCGAAACCCCTCAGTGTTTGTCTCCTCTGTTTGCTGTTGCACATCCCACCTTGTGAGGGCCACCAAAGACAGCCCATGAACACATCCCAGTTTTCTTGCCTCCCCAGCTGAGGGAGGAACATTTCTCTTAATGATTTCCTCTGCGACCTACAGGAGATGTTTAATTGACCCTGTGATCATAACTTGCGGCTACAGCTCCTTCAGGTTACCCCAGCACTGGTGGCAAAGCAAAATCTGGTTCAGTGGCTTTGAGACAGCCCTGCTCCACAGCTATAGGTGAGAGTACCTAAGCTACACAAGACCCAGGGACAGATCCCTGCCTTCCCTGGCCCCTGTGCTACACACCATTCCTGCTTCCGCAACAGTCTTGCTGTCTGTGGGCTTCCTGAGCTGGTTAGTAGAACATGTAACTTGATTTGTACCATATGTAATGACTGACGACAACTCTGTGGGGTGCTATTAAACATTTATTGCCAGGAGTATGGGAAGGTTATATATCTCACTCGTAGCAAGCTGCCTGAGATGTGAGTTCCTCGTGGCAGGGACTTTATGTGTTTCTCCTCCTTTTCTTACATGGCTGACAATTGGGAAGCCACCACACTGGAATCAGTGTCCAGAGCGTGATGAGGACCACGGTCAGTACCAATGTGTAAGACCCATGGTTCTGGGATTTGCCAACAGGCAAGCACTACAACAGTCTGAAAAGGCATCAGATGCCTTAGGAAAATGTGATCTGCTCTCTATCCCTGGCCCTGCTCTCCTTCCCAGCTCTTTTCCAACTCTGAGTTTTTTCTCCATGTGGCTGGCAAGGCATAGGGCAAGTGACCAGGTGCAGTGTCTGTCCAAGGGGCTGGGAGGCCCAGGTAGGGCAAGCAGAGTGTGCAGGGATTTTTGGCAGGGCAGGAGGAGGGAGAGCCATGAAAGGGGTGAGCAGGTCAATGGGAGGAATGAGCTTCAAAGCCCCATAGGGGCAGGATCTGCTGCTACATCCTCTTGGACATGGCCAATGGCACATGGCATTTTAGGTTAGTCGGAAAGCCAGGAGTTTTCCCAATTAACAGGATGCTCTGGTGTGCAGTAGAGAACTCTAGGATAAGTTTTAGACCTATCTACCTAGTGTTTGCACTATGAAACACACTATTGAATATATCACATTAGATTTTCAGCTGGAGCTCAACCTGCTCTTCCTATTTTTGCATTTGTAATTCTTACAGTTTTTTTTTCCTACCACAATTACTTGTGAAAGCAACTTTATTTAAGTTAAATGAATAACTACCTAAGATACGAATTCTTGGCAATAAATCCAGCCCACAAATAAATGTAGGTGCAAAAAGATGGGATAGACTTTAATCTCCTGGCCACAAAATTTAATACATATGTATGCGTTTAAAGAGATCATTCAAAAAAAAAAAAAAAAAGGCTCTTTTGATTCTTAAGGCTCTAGGACTTAAAGTTAACCAAATCATGGGAAAAATAAGACTGAATCAGTGCATGACAGCCACTCTGGAGAACACAAAAAGTGCCAGGGTAAAAGCACTGTGGTTTTGAAACCTTGTTCTGACTAAAAGTTGTCTGTATTTACATTCAACTTAAATCCAAGGGGCTCTGAGCTTCCTGTGAGCACAGTTCAGCTCACTTCCCTCAGGTCATTCCCATGTGGATGGTTACAGCCCATCAGGGCAGTGAATAGCTGTAGCTCCTCTCTGTTTCTAGTTTCTGCAACTGTTTCATACAACAAGCTGAAAACAATTGGTTTTGCCGTGACACATCTGGAAGAGAATAACACACGCAAATACACAATGTTCCTGCTACATATGCCACTCCCCACACATGCACCAACATAATCCATCTTATTTGTGTATCCACCAAATACTACCACTTATTTATCCAACAGTTGTATTTTGGTTCCCAAACCACCTCACAATTCTAAATTTGTACTTACCCTTACTCTAAAAATAAATATGAAACCTTGTTCCTTTGCTTTCTTCAAAAAAAGAGAACACTTTGGACTAAAAAAAGCCCCTCTTTTGGGATAACTGGTATGATTTGCAAGATTATAGACTTACTAATGGAATGCCACTACCACACTACAGCTTGTGCATCTGCACAGATTTGTATTTAAAAGCTGATGAACAAAAGCCACATGTTGAAAAATTCTATTTTGCTTGGCCTGCTCTCAGCGATGCCTCACCATTCTCATTTCCCCCAAGCTTGTTTTTACAATCCCAAGGTGCCCATGAGAGGCCTGGAACTCAAACTCACCATACTCTGGCTGCTCCTTGGACTCGAATGTCCGGTGACCGGGTCTGTGGCCATCCCACCCACCAAGGGGGTTTAGGAAGTTGCTGTCCTCAGTAGTGCTGTCATACTTGTAGTCCTGGTCACCGCTGCTCATGCGAGTCAAGGTGGAGGACCTCTGCCACCAGCTCCTCCAGTCAGGTGATGGGACTGGCCAGCTGGGCTTGCTGCTCTCCTTCTGCAGATCCTTGTCTGTCTTGGTGTCGGGGCCATCCACCACTTCAATGGTAACCTGTGGGGTTCAAAACAGACCAGCCTGGCTGTCAGTACCTCCTCCTGGTCAGTGGGAAACTTTCTATACAGCAAAGACAAATGCCTGGTGCAGCCTTGCAGGGAGGCTGTGTGACACCCTGAGGTTCACATGCTGAAAACCATCTGGGGATTACTGAGCCCAGAGATATGCGGCGGCTGAGTGGTTCCTTCTGCTACCTCTGCTGAAATCAGACCTTGGAACAAAGGCTAGGAAAAATGCTGCACAAAATAATAACCCATGCTGTGCCTAAAACCTTTGCAGCAGAATTTTCTGCCTTATGGGAGAAAGATGTTTAGAGCTGAACATACATGAGCAGAAAAAAGAAAACCAAATCTGTACTCTTAATTATGCTGAGCCTGAATTTGAGGAAAGCATGGAGCACATGAGAGTGCAGAGCCCCTTCCAAGGACTTGGACTGACTTGAGACAGGGCTAAGTAAGTCCATGAGTGTGAAGATGAAGATACAGAGCCCAGGGCATCTCTGGGTTTGCATCTTGACTTGCCCTCTGGCAGCAGCCCAGCTGTTACCGCTACATGAAACCACACTCTAAGGCAATGATGGGAGCCAGCAGCTCCTTCAACCGTGGACTCGCTGCAAAGCCCTATGAAGTAGGTCCTTTTTTCATGGTGGAGAGTTTTTCATGGTGGACCTGTTATGGTCAACCTGTTTATGGTTTCTACAGAAGCCCAGAGCCAAAATTCAAAGTTTGCTGTGCCATTCCCTCACAGACATCATGAATGTAAGTATGATTCTGTATAGGAGCAACTCTTGATTGTTGCTTTTCTGCGCTGAACAATGTGCCATTGTGAAATTCATGGTTGAACACTGTGTGGGCACATAGGTGGCTATTTAGGTAGAAGCAGGGACTAGCCACCAGAAACCTTGGCCACAGATAAATCATAAAATGCTGTTTCATGGCTCAGTGATTACACTGGACTGGCTAAACAACGAAAAGTGACTATCAGATAAACTATAAAGTTTAATAGAGGCATTCTCACAATGTTTTATAGAGTTGCAAAGCAGTCTTTCAAAATCACATTGTATAAACCCAGAAAAACCAGAATAACGCACTATTAGGCTAAAAAAGTCATTTACGTGGCTGTCTGGATGTGCATTGTGGATTAAAAGTTAGTTTTATACAATTGCTATTGTAAAATCACAAGTAAAATAGTAAAATCACAAGACACTCACAAGAAAAAGAAAGAAAAGGCCACAGCCACCTGAAACCTACAGAGGAGTGTGACATAGGAAGCAAAGCAGAAGTGCTGCCATATCTTTGTAGCTGCAGGCACAGACAATGCCCACACATCCCTTTCTTGGAGAAAGGAGATTTTGAACCTATTTCACACTTTGCATTTAACCACAGACAAAGCCATTGAAATGAAACAACTTGGAGGCTACTATGAAGGTCCACTGGGAGACAGGGCAAGAGCAAGGGAAAGTGCAATTGTCAGCCTAATAGCATCTTTACACAAGAGAGACTTCACTCCCAGGCTATGCACGGAATCTGAACGATTACTTCATTAAACCTCAGTTTCTACAGACCGAGAATTAAAACAGATTTCATAACTTTGAAAACATCAGGGTAAGTTCAGGGATTCAAAAGTGTTGCATCTGTCCAAGCAAAACAGAGTTTTCATGATAAGTGAAAGGAAATCACGTTACTGAGCAGCAAACACTGGCCAGTAGTGGGGCTTTGGTGCTCCCCACCTGAAAATTAGCACGACTCCAGTACTTTGCTAGCAAGTATTTTTAAGACCACACCAACTCTGTAAGCAATGACTCAGCAAAGTGGAAAGGCCAAACAAAACAAAAAAACCCAAACCAAACCCTCTGATAAAAAAACAGTGATAATCATTCCATTTGCTCTGTTAATCTGCAGTTGTGTGACAGTCAATCAGCATGAACTTGCATTATTTCAGCCAGGTACAGCTTGAAGAACCACAGGGATTTGATTTTAAATACTGATTAATGATGCCAAGCCAGTTTAAGGAAAAGAGGGTTTGTAGGGACAGAGAAACTCCTGTTGTGCTTGGTGCTAACACTGGTGAGGAAAGGCAGGTGGAACACACACACCTCCAGCACTGTCAGACCTCGTTAGACCTTCACCAGCAGTGTCACTAATTTACTTTCAAGACATATCTGTGCAATCAGATATTCCCTTCAGTCTGCTTTTACCACTAAAGAAGCTTATTACAAAGGCCTTTAAAATGAGTTTTCCAACACACAGCCTATTTAAAATCCCGAAATTTGCAATGTGGTAGCCTGACACACACCTGTGTCCCTCTCTCCACTGCTTTAAGCTTTGGTTACCAAAGTGTTTGCTTAAATATGTGGCATAAAAACCATGGAGTGAAAGAAACTCTATAAAGAATCCTGGGATTGTCTGAACTGCCACTGTCAGAACTGAGGAGGCAGCTTCAGACAGCTCTGTTGCAGTCTTTGCAGGGACGTGGCTGTGCTCTGCCCAGCTCCATTTAATTTTATGGACCTTCCAGAGGCAGGGAGGAAATCAATGCCTAATCCTAGTAATCCCTTCATCACAGGACCCAAAATTTAGGACAGAGGTGTGAGAAGAGGCTGCTGCATCAGGCAAACAATTGCTCCCCTATCCCAGTCTACAATTTGGAAAAAATCAGCATTCATTGAATTCTTCCCAGTACCTGGAGGTACACTTAACACCATTAGCCTATGACTGTACATACATATATATATATCTCCTTGCACATATATATGGTCCTCAAACATGGAACTTGTTTGATCAATTCCTACACTGGAGGCTGTTTATATGAAGGAAAAAAGGAAATCAGATCTAGAACTAGAATCATAAAAAATGGGCATTTAGAACAGCTCTGGAAAAGTTTTCATGCTCTACAGCTTTTCCAACAAAAACATGTCCCTCTTAAAAACTGAAAAATGGATCTGGTTTAGTATTTCTATCTTGGAGACAGTTTCAAAGACTGATTTCTTCTTTCAGTGATTATCAAAACTGTAAAGATTTTATTTTCCCTCAAGCTTCCCAAAATGTCTGTGGTAACACAGTTCTTGTATAAATCCACAATCATCCCCAGAAATATTCCAACCTAAAATGAAACCACTTCTTTTATGATTGTATAAGCCATGAATTAAGGACATTCCTCTAAAAACTTTTAAAAGAAATTGGCATAGGTATGTCAACCCAACAAATTTGTAGTCAATTTCTAATGAAACATCAAGCACAGATGTCTTCAAACACCAGCATCCAATTTTCTCATGGCCAAAAATATACAGAAGATAAATATTATCCCCGCCTGTTGGAGCGCACAAAGAGTTCTGTGTTCTTCATCCTGTTTACTGAGACAATGTTTTTGAATTCACTTTACTGGTGTAAACATTGCCCTAAGCAACTGGAAGATTGTGTTTCAAGAAGAACTAAATTTACAATATTGTGTAAGCAGTGGATCATACGATATTTCTGTCCTCTGTTTCTTTCGTGCAATTGATGCATATTTTTAATGCAGAACTTGCCATTTTGTAAAGATGAATCTGTGCAAGTCAGCCATAAGGTAACTATAATAGGAGAATAGAAATTAGTTCATTATGAGAGACTAAAAATGGTAAAATTAGCATTCGCCACTTAACAACTCCAATTCAAATGTTATCAGTAATGACACCAATTTACTTTTGGTTGTGTCATGTCACTTAGAACAGTTTTCTGAACTCAATGGAAAGTGAAGAACCCTCAAAATCTGCTAGGAGCAAAGAGGACAAGGTGACTCAAACCCCGAAATTTATATTTTAATGTTGTCAATCCTATTTATAATCTCTGATGGGCCAAACTGAACTCCAGAAAGCTCTGAATTTTGCACTCTGCAGTGAGCTCTTATTACATACACCATGACATTAAGAAAACTGCACAGAGGTAGCAACAGTTAAACCACTTTCAATACCAATTTTTGGCCTCCTGCTCTGCCTACACTAATCTGTCCAGCTTGCTGGAGGACTACCTAGTTCCTGAAGGCTACATAAGTGCTTTCAGTGCTGTGCTAGTACCTCAAACTATTAAGCCTTACAGAAATCACGAGAAACATGCAGTGCTGGAGCCTTCCAGTTCTTTCTGTGCTAAGTTAGAGATGAGACTTACTGGTCAGATACTAGTGAGTCTTTTTGCAATAATACCAAGAGGGTGCTGCTTTCTAATGCAGTCAAACCAGCAGCTTCAAATGACAAATATAAAATGATACCTAAAAAACCGCATCTAATAAAATGTGTGAAAAGTGTCACATGGTATAGGTGGAGGTGAGGGAAATGGCTATGGGGAAGAGCTGATTTGAAATCTGCAGTTCTTTTTGAAAGCCTTGTTTCTCTGTAGTTGTGTATGTTCCCAGAGTGGGTGTTTCTGGTGGATGTTTTTTTAAAAGAAGGCAGCAACCAAATAGATATTGAGGAGAAAAAACAGGTGACAAATAGATAACAGACAGATAACAAACAGACAACAAATAGGTAACAGATAACAAAGCTAACACAGCAGCACTGGAGTGGCATGACTAGTGGATATCGCCACAGGCTTCACAAAAAATTATAAAGATGACACATCACCAGCAGGCAGCATTAACTTCCGGTTTCAAATCACTCCTATGAACTACTACCAATCCTGAGACTCAAAGCAAGGGTAAAAATCCCAACAGATTTAATCATATACTGCTTTACTTCAGTTTTCCAGGGCACATCAACATGGTTTTAGACAGGAATCCTACCTGTTTCTGTGCAATTCTCACTTGGTACCTGTCACGTCATCCAAAATGTTTAACACATCCATCTCAGCTGGAGTTCACCCAGTTGTGTTTCAGGTCTATTGGTCGTGAGGCTTGACCAAGATGCAAGTTCTCTGAAGAGCATTTATACCAACAAAATGTCCTTGTTGCCCAGAGAGGTTGTGGACTCACCATCCCTCAAGGTGTGACCAGGCTGGAGGAGGTTCTGAAAAAACTGATCTAGTGGAAGATGTCCCTGCCCATGGAAGGGGGGTTGGAACTAGATCTTTAAGGTCCTTTCTAACCCCAATGGTTCTTTAAGTTTGCCCTTTTCTGCTCATTTGTCATGGTGCTGAGCACTGCTAGGGAAGCTGCAAAACAGTGGGGCAGCAGAGAACAGCACCCTACCTGCATCTGTTACAGTCCACAAGCCTGGGAAACCAGCAGTAAAAAGAAAAAGGGAGGGACAAGAGCTAAAGTTCACTTGCAAGTTGAAACATCTGGCTCCAAACAGAGGGTCGGCTGCAAAGAGCAGATGTTGTAGAACGCTGGTGGAACAGACAAGAGAAACCCACCAGAAATGGAAAATAGGCAGGTTGCTATACACCTCCCATGGGACATCATTCTGCTACTCAGAAGGAAGAATAATTCTTACTCTGAATAATAACCCTGCCCAATTACAAGGTCATCAAATGAGTGAAAACCTAGACAAATGGCATTTTCCACGTGTGAAAGGAAATCTGAAGAAAATGCGTGATCCGTTTTTGTAATCACATTCTCATCCAGAGGTCTCCCAGGCATCGACAGAGTTGTTAAAATGACAAAAAAGAAGCAAACAAAATACACCAAACCAAAGAGCCAGACTTTGCTCAACAGCAGCTACTGCAGTTACTCTCAAACAATCAGTGCGGAAGCAACGCTAAAGCCTAAAATGCCACTTGAAAAGATGGGAGATTTTACAAGGCTAGAACACCACAGGAAGGCCAGTAAGTGTTGCCCGGGTCTTGCATGCAAAGAATCAAATTGCATTTGAATTATTGCAGCTCTGGCTGTTGTTTCTGAGGGTTTTCTAGTCTGCTGTACTTATATTTGATTATTTATCATCTGATAAATACATCAGTACCTGGGGAACGTGGTAGCTTTCTAAATTCCTGTGATGGTGTTCTGCTATTCATCACTTCCTCCCTGAAAGAGCACACAGCAGGGCATCATACAGCAAGTGCCGTCTCACAAGAACCAGGTAAGGAATGGCCAAAAGAGAACGCACTGCAGTATCTTTTCCACCTCTTTTTTTGTCCGAATTTTATGTCTCTTTATTAGATATTTAAAAGTTCCATGTATAATTTCCCTCAAAAAATGTTATTTTTGGTCTAGGAAAGTTTATAGCCCAGGAGAAGGGAAAAGAAGTTGTTAGTCTTTGAAAAGAAAATGTGGCAATTGTACTATCTTAACACACAGGCTTTTTTCTCCTTTCCAACCTCATGGTCCCAGAAGAACTTTTAAATCAACTGTAACTTCCACAGTCTGAAGCCATTGTGCAAAAAGACAAATGAGCATCTATTCTGCTCTCACCTGCCAAACAGCTGATGAGAAATTTGCAAGTCAACAAGTTTCACTATTTCTGTTCAGGTCAATATGGTAAAGAGCAAGAGTTGTCTATAAACCTATTTTTCTCTGAGAGAACAGGCTACCTTTTATGGCCTTTAGGCAAAGAAATAAACTTGCTCTGACTCTGCAAGGAATTAACAGGAGTTTTATTTCCGGGAGGCTTGACCTACTGCAGGACTGTCAACCAGGAACTTAAAAGAACCTTTGTATACCCCTATTCACACACCTAAGCAAGCAGAATAAATGCAGAGTAAATATAATGCAGGACTTAGGGAATCTGTTTCTGAAAGATCTCATCCTTGTGCACAAGAGCTCTGCGGGCAATGTTACCCAATGTTTTCCAGTTTACTGGACTAGTCTTCCCAGTTCTCAGAGTCCACCAAAAGTGCTCACATAATTGCTGATAAATTTCCGAGATCACGTGGTGGAGTAAGAGGTCATAGCAGTGACTACAAAGACAAGCCAGGGAACTATTTCCATCTCTTTTATCTATTCCCTGGGTCTAAACATCGTATGCTGTTACCAATCAGAGAAGGCTTTTGTTTCTTCCTGTCCTCCTCTGTGGTTTACATACTGTTCAAACAATGATGTACATTATTTACCTCATGCCACAATCTGTGGCCCTTATAGCTTCCCAGCCTTCCCTTCCTAAGGCTTTCTGAAAGGGTTTTCCTACCTAGTGTGAGAGATGTGTTCAGTCACCCCATGTTGAACGTGTTTCCTACCAAGTATTAGACACACACTTGATCCAAATCTATGATGCTTCTAAACGTTGCAAGTCATCGGTGGTGAATACAATGGAGTGGCAGCTCCAACCACAGAATGATGGAATGGGTAGGGTTGGAAGAGACCTTAAAGATCACCTTGTTGCAGCCCCCTGCCATGGGCAGAGACACCTCTCACCAGAACAGGTGGCTCAAAGCCCCATCCGAGCTGGCTTTGAACACTTCCAGTGATGAGACATCCCCAGCTTCTCTGGCCAACCTGTGCCAGGGTCTCACCACCCTCACAGTAAGGAAATTTTTCCTAAAACTAAACTAAACTTACCCTCTGTCAGTTTAAAGCCATTCTGCTTTGTCCTATAACTCCATGTCCTTGTAAAAAGTCCCTCTTCAGCTCTCTTGTAGCCCCTTTAGGTACTGGAAGAGGCCCTAAGGTTTCCCTGAAACCTTCTGCCAGCCCCAGCTCTCCCAGCCTGTCCTCACAGCAGAGGTGCTCCAGCCCCCCGAGCACGTTGGCCTCTCACCAGAAGATCTATTACATCTTTACATACGTACTTCTTTGACGTATCAAAAGCATGGTAATTTTGTGGGCTGGGGGACTATAAGAAGCCAGGAATTAATTTAAACAGAAAACCAGATCTATTAGTGTATTGTTTTTATAAGCACATTTCAGGCAGAACAGCATTTGAATTTATTGTTTTGGTTAAAAAGGACTGCTTATTAACACCAATTTTGCTTTAAGGCTCTGAATTAAAAACAAATCACTCCTTTTTTCCTCTTTCCAATCCTTGAAGTTTCAAGATGTAAGTGGCTGTAAGAGGCTGTTCCAAACCCAAGAACAGTTTGAGGAATAACATATAACAAAGTTTCTTACAGACAACCTTTTTTTTTGTTTTTACTCCAAGCAGCTGCTGCAGAAATTAACTCTAAGTCTCGGTTCCATACAGCACATTTTGAGCTGAGTCTGAAAGATTTATTCTCTTACAACCTTTGGAGATGGTTTCCATTTTATAAAAGCATTCCAAAAGAGGATCTGCTCACAAACAAATTTTACAACACTAAATCAAAGACAGAAATTAAAATCCCCATTTATTATCAGTGAAGGTAATAAGCTCCAAAATGGCAATCACAAAGATGGGCTTAATATCATAAACAGATCTACACTGATCACCACACTTATGCAATCAACACTATCCAAGGAGAAATTAGGAAAAAAATTGAAATATGTGCATTAACTTAGAGACAAAAAGCATATAGTAGATATGTTTTATACATATAGTATATTTTATATATAATGCTATGCTACATAATATTATATTATACCCTATACATTCCCTCTCAGTCCTGTTGGTAGAGGCAGATTGTTCTGACTGCGTGTCATGGAAGCCAGACTGAAAGTTGTCTTGGTTTAGTAAAGTAAGTTGGTGAAAGACATAAAAAAGTCAGATGTTAACATAAATTTGTACCTGAATGTTGGGATTCTGCCCATTGATGTCTGCTTTTGATAGGTCGGGGAAGTTTGGCAGGTCCAGGAGGAAAGATCTGGGTCCATCTCTTTGCAGAGACGTGTGTCCGTTTTCCTGCTGGAATCGCTGCTTAGGGAATGGCCGGTGGGCAGCCTGGAGATCGGGGTATTCCCTCTGGTCCTCGGGGTTCAGGGTGAACCTGTCTTCAGGAGAATGGTCATCTGCATTCAGTGTGTTCTGGGGAAGAAAAGCAACACATTACGACAATAACTGAGAGAGTGTCAGTCCTGCCAGTGTCCCCATCTCTCTTGCTGGCTGCAGCCTTGCAGCACCCAAACCCACTGCTTACTGCTGGAACAGAAATCTCTGACCATCTGACACGATATAAAACTGAGTCACCCTTTGGGGTTTAGCTCTTCCAGGCTCCTGAACCATTCCAGCCGCAGTGTGAGCACCCACATGTTGCCACAAACACCAGACTTCAAACAAAAGTAGAAACATGAAGCTCTGGAACAACCCCTGGGAAATCAAATTGTGTCCCATTAAATCTGTCCCTAAAAATGGTGGAAGGTATCCCTCTTATAAATCGTTTTTAGTTTGCTTTGTTCCGAACTGAAGCAAAACCACTGACTGCTCAGTCCATGTTGAGATTTATGGTATTAAAAGATCCTACGGCCGAGCTGGCAACCTCCCCTTCTCTCCCCTCAAGTCTGCAGCAACTTCAATCTCGTCGCCTGTGTTCCTCACCCAATTTCTCTGGTCTTGAACATCTGAACCTTCCTTCCTCTGGGATCTCATTTTCATGTTTGCCTAATGGTGGGATTGAATTTCACCAAGCGGTGGGTCAGCGGTTAATGCTTTTGTTGTTGTTGAGCGTACTTTGGTGTTTTGTAGTACATTATAGCAGGGTGCCCCCGCACCAGTAGCACTGCTGCCACTGCCTTTAACCTCACCAAGGAGACACATTTAGTATCAAAACACTGCCTCCCTGGGTTAGGACCAGCCTGGGGACTCGGGGGAAAAAAACAGCATTGAAATCCAATGTTCTCATGGCTACCAAAAAAAAAAAAAAAGCACGGGCAGACTCAGCACAGGTTTTGGTTTTGACTCAGCTGAAAAGTTTCAGGCTTGAGGTCTTAGTATGACTGCCTGGGGAGTTTTTATTTTCAGTTCATAAAGAGACAGCAAGCATGGAGAGGGTAAATGTTAAAGACCTATCTTTTAAAACAAGCACAATTAAAGCGGAATGGCCACATGTGGTTCTGGCTCTACTGAAGCATATTTTTGCCAGCGTTTCTGGTTAAACGCAATCTCCATCCAGCTCTCCTGGTTCAAATTAAGCCATAGCATACCTTTAGCTAAGCTCTCAGATAGATAACAGCTCCAATGCCTTTTATTTTGTGTTTATTTGCTTAGAAGGTTCTAAATTGACCTTTAAAGATATTTTACAATATAATCTGTGCATATTACGGGAAAATATTCAGTGAGTTGAATAAACTAAGATTTAAGAGTTAATCTGGGACTCAGTGAAACTGTCTCAAGCAACAACAAAGGTGGTTCTCCTGTCCCCTCCTTGCTGCACTCCATTTGTGGAGTCCAAAAATCAGATTCAGCAGAATTAACGTTGTCTTGGTATTGCCATACCCAAAAGGGTAATTTTATATATCTGTCCACAGCACAGACACATAAACATTGTTCTATATTAGTGTATGTGTGCAGTGCTAAAAATGTATATGCTCTTTGTTGAACACCACTAAGGACTTTCAGTTGCCTTTGGTGGCCCATCCATTATTCAATATAAAGCAGATCACACGGCAGCAAGGTCTGAGAAACAAAACTGAGGGTCACTAAGACAGCTCATATGTGCTTTAACTTCACATTTTTCAGAGAGAATTTCACCATAAACTTCCTGGTGGCTTCTCAGTTATGTCTGACTAACAACAAGGTGTGATTGTGCTGTTATTAAATTACTTCAGTCAGGAACCAAAAAAAACCTGTTGTACATAACTACATTTACCGGGGTATCATGGCCATAATCTTACCTTTATTAAAAATAAAGTAAGATTTTATTAAAAAATAATAAAATTCTCACATACAATTTCATACTCTCCCTATTTACTTGCCACTTCAGGAGCATCTTGATTCTCTCCACATTAACATACCATGCGGCTAGAGCTGGTGGAGGACTTAAAGACCTGTATTTAATTCCCTGGTAAGACTTGCTGTGTGATCCTGACAGGTCATGGTCTGTCTGTGCCTCGGTGGGGATAACAGCACTTCCCTTCCTCACTGTGATGTTTGCAGGGAGCTCAGCAACTACAATAATAAGGGCTATATAAAAAGTTTTTAATAGTATCAGACAGATGGAATATCACATGGAGTTAGTTAGGAAATTGTCATGGTGAAGTAATGACATCAGGCTGATCGGGCCCACTACCAAGCTGCTTGGGGCAGGGACTGTCATTAATTAATGCCTGAACGAGATGGGGTTTAATGCTAAGAAGAAAAATACAAGGAGGATAAGATAACTGCTCTATCCCAAAGGCTGCTGCAGGGAAGGGAAGATGGACCACTCTGTTCGCTCAGGGTGGGCATGACCCAAAGACCCCAGTTCAACGTTGGATGCACATTTCTAACATCAGCAAAGCCCAGCTCCAGAGCAGACTTTGAGAGGGACATGGAGCTTGGCTTTAAGAGCAGAGTTGACTAATGCCTGGCAGGAATGACACAGGTTAAACAGTGCCTGAAGGCAGTTATCTCTTGTCCTTCTTTTGCACTAGGACAAGCCCAAGGTACTCCTCCTTTGGGGCGCCTGCCTTGTATTGCAACACAGGCAAAGGGGAGTGCTCAACGTGTGTGATTGTTCCAGTTATCTCCTCATAGGACCAGGAGTGAAAGGCCATTTCTAAAATGAGAAAGACTGCCTGTTTTTTAGGTAGATACTACTTGGTGTAGTGTCTAAGGTGATTTGCAGTAATAGTAGAAATGTATATTTCTGGTAAAAAAGATAAAAGTGAGCTTGAACTGCACGTGAAGAGAAGAATATGCTCACTCTGTTCTACTGCATTAGCTCAGTAAAGGCTCTTCCAAGATCCATCTAGCAGGAAAAAGTGTGTCCTTACTGCAATGCCAGCATCCTTTCTGAATACAGGGTTTGTGTTCCAAAGCTAATAGATGAAATTTAATGTAGGTTGTTGGCTTTTTGGGGGGGTATTCTTCTTATTCCCATGTTTATATTTCACATTATTTATTTTTAGGTGTACACTATTTGTATTCCTGTTGCTTTTTGGAAAGCTATGTCACTTCATTCTGAACTGCTGACTCAGTTTCTTTGAATTTATGACATTTCTAATTCAAGCACATTGGTTTCTTACTCAAATGATGCATCTGCTCTAAATATTTTAAGATAAAACATTTTCTTTCCTTCATTTAACGGCATTATTCACAACTTCTAAACTTTCCATTAAGATGACTTTAAGAGGTTACTCATGCTGGCTGTCACCTACAGTTCTGCAGCACCATGGGATCAGATAATTATAGAAGTTCCTGATACAAAAACAGCTTAGGATTTTGGAGTGTTCTAAGTGTGGACAGTATATAAGGGCAGGAACATATTATCCATAGTTATCTGACAAGGCATTGAATTAAACCTTTGAGAGAAGATCTGTTTGCATCACAAAATAACACACCTGGCAACACCCATCACTGAAAAAGGGAGGGCAATAGGTCAGTGCATATCAGTGCCTTTGTGTCCATCTATATTTTACGTGTTGGTGATCCAGGAGAGGCTTGCACCATGGCATACACCACCGGCATCATGGCTGAAGGCACCAAGAGACAATTCAGGAGAAATGTCCTGCCTGATACTACAGTTTAACTCTTCAGTAATCTAATGGATATTTTAACTCCCCCCTTGGCCTTCACATTTTGTTTCTTCCTCTGTCACGATAGACATGAGCTGCATGGAACTGTATTGTTTCTCTTCCCCACAGAGAAACTAAGCAGAAATGGGAACTTGTAAAAATACCAAACTAAGGGAACAGGGAATTTTTCAGCAATTTTAACAAGCAAGGAATTCTCTCTTCCTTATTTTAATCCCATCTCCAGTTCTGGAAAAACAACTGAGACAGAGAATAAGAAATGACTGTAGCTACAGAAAATATTCTGAAGCAGCTGCTCTTTCTCTGTCCTTCATATTTGTTAGCTTCCTTCATTCCCTCCCCACTTGCCAAACTAAGGGCACATTTGCGAGCATTGCTAAGTATGGAGTTGAAAGAATTTGGGAAAACTGATGCAATTTATATGCTAACAGCTCCCAGACAGCAAGGGAATCTATTACTAAATCCCTGCTGCAGCTACATTGCTTTTTTTATTTCTTGTATACTCCTTTGAAATATCTCGTAAAATGATCTTGACAAGAGGTTTTGAACTGAAACCCAATGGTCTGTCAGTGCACTTTCATGATGCACCTGTACAGCATCTTCAACCACCAGCAACAAAGAACATTTATTTATTAGGAAACTTCACAGACGCTGTAAAAGATTATATTGCTATGAGAGACAAAATGAGGCCTGGGGCTTTCACAGAAAACCGTTACAGCCATTAGGACTGGTTTCATTTCCCACCTGCCTAAACAGATCGTTTTCATTTTGAAGGCTGTCATGTGTTTCCAGGTTATTGCTAAATGATCACTTTAAATGAACTGGCCTGGGGAGGCCGAGTAACACACCGGGACACTACATGAGACTCCCACCTCCACACATCCAGGATCTGTAATGAACTTGGGTGATCTAATTCCTGGGTTGTGGTTTGTTTTTTTTTTTTTTTTAGTCTATCATGAGTATGAATAACACAAGACCTACCAAGATGAGGTATAAGGACAGTGTTACACAAGCAGGCAGTGAGGTTAAAGCTGAGAAGAATTATCAGAGATCCACAGAAGATTTCTCTTATGATTAGTGCCACCTCTTACGATTAATCAACCACTCAGCTAAGACATTCTCATTTCCTTAAAATGTGCTTGCCCCTCACTCATATATGGCAATGAAGTGAAAGGGCTTATTTATCTTTAGAGAACTGCACAGACTAATTGTTTCAATAATTAATTGCACATTTTAGATAATCATTGTTCATAAATAATTTAAACCAGACTACATTGGCTTGCATGCACACAATTGCTTTCACAAGGGGCTCCAAAACAGCGAATCTGCTTTAAACATTGTGCAAATAGAAAATTAATCACTGCTTACAGTTGGTAGTAGTAATAATAATAATATTCTGTTAATCATGGTCTAATTTTTAACAATTGTCTATTTAGTCCAGCAAAATCAGTAAAATGACAGTGTATCCAGCTTTAATTTGTTGTACAACTGCCTTTGTAACTAACTGGCCATGGAAAGACCAAGCCCAATCATCCCAGAGCTCACTGCTGTGGGACACATTAGCTTTGGTGGCTCTTGAAGTGATTTTGCTTCTGAGGAGAGCAGGATGCAGTCACAAATACTGCTGCAATTGAGACAGCAGAAATTCAGGGTAGACACGTTGATCCGCAGTTACGGTTGGAGTCGTGGTCCCCAGTGAGGCAGTGAGGGGCTTGGGATGCCCCGGGACACACTGAGGCCACCACAGTTGGTTTTCTGCTGAAATGGCTCTCAGGAGCTGCATCCAGCAGAACCAGAACCTCAAAGCATCTGGGCACATTTATGGCAGAATTGCAGCTTTTGAATTTTAGGGATTTCACACCAAAAACTTCCAGCCCTCGTAGCTACACAGAAAATCCTGAGCACTGGGTGTGCAGCCAGGATGTGTGTTACAACTGCAGAGGTTGTACTGTTGAGGCCCCCGCACATCCAAGGCCTGGGAAGTCCCAGGCAGCTCTTCCGAGGCATGTGGCCAACACTAAGTCAGCACTCTCCATGGTGGAGGGAAAGGCTTGAACTGCCTTGTTGAACCTTCTGAACTGATCCATCCCGAGTGCCAGAGCAGCTCTAACACCATTCCTCCCCCACTGAGCCTGTTTATTGACTTGCAGTCACCAAGCTTTGGTCCATCCCTCGTTCAGACTCTGCCTGGGAGTTCCTCTCACCAAGCTCTCTGTCTCCTCCACACAACTAATAAACAGCGGGTCCACATCTGAAGTGCTCTGGCAGACAATATTTTTTCCTCCAAGCTTAAGGAGAAAACCAACCATAGCATACTCAGATCTGGCAACCTTTTGCTACATGTTGTGGACACACATTTCGCATCACAGCTCTTTTTTATGCTCTGTTGTTTGTTTGTATTTCATGTTTTCATTCAGCTGGAAAATACAAACAGTATGGTTCAGCTCAGAGGTGAAGAACTGCCAGTTTGTATAAACACTTTGATAATAGAGACTTGGTGGTGATTACAGCTCTATGTCTGCTGGAAAAAACAGAGGCCCTTTAGTAAATTTTTAATGTAGTACACACTGGTGCTTTGTTCTTCAACAGATACTCAGCCATCCAGGGGACAGCCAAGCACACAGAATTAAATTCTGTAGGGCTTTGACAGATGTTCAGTGCCAAGTTTTGCTTGTAGTTAACAGATATTTTCATTTGCCTTAGCTAGTGGTAAACATTTAGTTGTTCTTCAGCACCCTTAAGATCTTCCCTGTAATCACTGCCTGGCCTGAGCTCTCCACACAGGACACATTGATTTAGTGGCTGAACAGGCAATTGTACAACTGAAGAGTGGCCCAGCTATTCCACTCCAATAACCTGCAGTGCCAAAATGCAAATTGTTTGAAAGTTCTAATTCTTTCTAGGCTTTATTAAACCTTGCATAAAGTCAGTGGTATAATAAAGTTCTAAGTAGAATATGTTTATACCCTATCTGAATTTAATTGAACTAGTCTAACCTCATCCATCATTTGAAATCTGCATAATAATTATACACATCAGGTTCCAACAGAATGGCAAAATCTGCCATAAGCTGCAATCAAAACTGCAAAGGAAATCCAGAATACTAACACTTTTTGTACACAACTCTTTGGTCAGCACACACAAAGTCAGGGTAAACGAAAGAGAAAAAACATACACCTGAAATTATTTTCCTGGGTTTTAAAGTATATCCTTTTGCAAGTTTATTGACTAAACCACTACGGCTAGGATTTCACTAGGTGAACCAGCTCTAATAAATGAAGTTTTCATCTCTCCCTACCTGAAAGAGCAACCTTACTTGAAGCCTTTTCAATTTCCAAAGTTGCCTTCAGCTTGCTAGTTTCCAAGAAACAGCTATTCCCAGCCTCCATGTCTCCCTCATACGCCACTGTGCTTTCAAAAGTGTCTGTGACTCTGGCTGTGTTAACTGGCAGATGTTTTTAGAGACTAGAAAGTGTTTAGTCCCTGTGGACTAAGAGTTACATGATGACTTCATCACATAAGCAAAAGCTAATAACGGGAAAGCAAGAAAGCAGACAAGTGTTATATTCCAAAACCACGATGTTTCCTGTGCTTCTGGCAAAGTTACTTCGGTGCCTGAAAAAAGGCAAATCCCTTGAGTCTTGATGCTCAAAACACACACACACACCTCATCGACTTGCTGCGAGATAATTTACCTGACCTTCCCTTAGCTGCCTTCCCCCCCAATACGCACTTTCCTTAGGATGGAAATGAGAGGGTGAAGGCAGAGGAAAGGCAGAGTTTGTTTACATTCCATATCTATGCACCAAATCCGTGCCTCACAACACCCACTGCAGCCAGGAGTTTGCAGCTAAACAGCAGCAGAAATCTGAGCGGCAGCCTCAGAACCGCTCACCTCTGCTCCTGCAGTGAGATATTCTTTCAAGTGTCCAGTGTTACCCTCTCCATTTAAACAGAAAACTTTGGAGAGTGATACATGAGCAACTGGAAGTCATTAAGCATAAATAAATGGCATCTGCACATGCAGTGCACTACTTGCCGGCAGTGGACATTGTGCCCTCCCTCTACACCTCCCTGAACTGCCCGAGTGACACATCAGGAAACCAGAGCAAGCAGATACACAGCAGAAAGGCCTCCTTCCAGTGACATGATGGGGAAGAAGAGCAAGTGATTCGACAGATAGCACACCGTGGGAAGACAATGTGAAGACCCTTCCCTGTCTAGCAGAGGAGAAAGGATTTGGCCTGAAGAGAAGCGTGGGCTCTCTGTATTAAGAATTCTATGCATGTATATATAAATTTTCTTAGAACAGTAAGGGAGAGGGCTATTTCCTAGTGCTGATTAAAGAAGCCTGACTCGATTTTCAATTTCAAACGACTCAGGGGGCATTCCAATCGACTGCAGACAGGAAATGAATACCATACATGCACCGAACAAGGCAGATGCTTTTGAATCTGACACTTACGTGAAATGAAAATATCTTCATTTCTCTCTCCCCTCCGCCCCATGATCACTAGTTAGTTCTGAGCTATTTTTAGGATAAATGGTTTTATTTTTCAAACTTGTTATAATCTTAGCATGTGCTTGAAGCCACCCAGACGCCACTGACAATAAACTGCATGGAGCAGGCCAAATGCACCTCTAGATTAGTCCCAGCAGCCTGACACAGCAGCAAGGTAGAAAAGGAAGGATAAGCAGTTCAGGCTTGAGATCTCCTCACCTCCTCTGGTGAGGTACAGAGATGGTGAACGTGCCAGATTCCAGGGAGGGAGAGCAGCTCTGTAGAAAGAGAGATCCCAAAGTACATACAGCAGAAACACTGCAGAGCAGATTGGAAGAGCAATTGCTGGTAGGCTGTGGCATGGAACTCACTTCCAGCTACTTAACTCTGCTAGAAAGATAAATACATATATTTTCTCCTCATACAGCTCTTACAAGCAACTGCAATAATTGTCACAGGAGTATTATAGGGTTTATAACCTGACTACAATGTAATTGTGTCTCCTTTCACCAACGGCAGAAGTGCATATCAGGGAATTGGTATATGCAGCTCGTTCTTCTCACTTAGTCCATGTGTGTGCAAACACATGATTTCAGCTGCATACTCCTCTTGTATGTTATTCTGGGAATACTTATATAGGATAAAGAAAAAAAAACACAGAGAGGTGGTATTAATCTGGCCTTTACTCTGATGTTATGCAGATAATTAGTTCATTTTATCTTGATGTTAAGACAGCCAGAGTCTAAGAACATGAAAAAATGATCCTCTTAGGAGACAGATGGGAGAAGAAGAAAGAGGGATGGGTAGGTGAGAAAGGCAGCTCTGATCTACATTATTCGCAAAGCCATGAATGCCAGATCAAAGAAGAGCAAGAATCAAATTCACTGCCACTGAAGGATTTCAGCAGCTTTTTCAGAGCTATTCATCTCTCAAGGGCAAACCCTTTTAAACACTAGGTGATGCCTCTAACTAGCTAGAACTCCCACCTCATACTGGCTGAGCCTTACCTGGTTTGCTTTCATCAGCTGGGGAAAGCAGAAACAGCTCAGACACTGCTGTATCTGAGTTCAGTGAAGGAGACATAGAGCAGAGCACACAAACAGCACGTGTGCATTTTCTGCACCAGATGTTGCCTTTCTAACGGCCATGGTAGATGTTAACTGAAAAAAACAATTCCTCACTGACGAGCTGTGCCTTTGGTGACCAACAATACCATGGCTGAGGACAGAACACTGTCACCCTGGTGAGAGCTCCGGGCAGGGATTGTTTGCTCAGCGCTGACTTACTGATGAAGTCACCTCATATTTTGTGTGGGATGAAGGTGGGATAAGACATCTAAGGCGCTAGTGCAGCTCAGCTGGCAGGCAGAGACTTGTTCACGAGTTTGGACTCACAGGTCTAATATGAACATCCAGAAGGCACAGGATCCAACCCTAAATCAAGTACTGCATTGTCAAATGAACCACAGATTGGCTTCCCCCTGCCACACCCCTTCCCTTCCTTTGGTCAGGTGTCTTTGGAGTCTGGTAGACAGGATTCCAGGTGTTTTGCCTTGATGGCACTCTTCAGGATCATGCCTTAAGCAAGAGCCACTGGAACTGGGTGCAGCAAAGCAATTTCACCTGATGCATCCCCGGATGGTTTCCTGAGAGCTGCCTCTGGGCTTCTGATATAGATCTCCTTGCAGCAGACTCATTGCTGCCGCCATCCCTGCATCCCTGGGAACACTCCATTCATCCTGCCTTCCATATCTGCTATGCTACACACATGGCTGCAACAGCACACCATGGGCTATTCTGCCCTTTCCAAGCTCTGCTCACAATTCAAAGCCGACCTGCTCCCACCGGCACCCAGAGCAATTTGGTACCTTAAACATTTTCAGGAAGTGGACGAGCATGTTTAGATCGGGAGCTAGTGCTGGCTGCTACCATTTAAATGCATATCAAAAGCTCCAGGACTTTATCAGGCTAAACAGCTCATTTGAAACCTTTACCACTATTGTTCCAGCATGCCTGAAGACACAGGCACACTGTGGCTGCCCTAGGTCCCTTTTGAGTTATATATTGAAAATGTTTGACATATACATATCCACCCCTCTATTCTTTCCCAATGAAAGCTTGGACTCTAAAGCACAAGGTGAGGAACAGATACTCCATTGGCCAGCTGCAGCAAGCCTTTCATAAATAACACCACAGTCAATCCCTGTAATGGCAAACGATACTCCAGAAGCTCTGTCCTGACAAACATCTCTTTTCCTATTGTAGGAAGGAATAAGAACATAGGAAAAGTTAAATGTTGAATGCCTAAACAAACTGCATTAAGAAGAGATGGTAGGAGTAATGATGGATAAATTGTAAACCACCTGCAAATGTTAGAATTGCCGCACCCTTCTGCAGACCATTAAGTCCATACCGCAAACCTCCAGCAGACAGGGACTGTGCTCTATAAAAATCATGATGAATGCAGGCTTGTTTTTATATTATGGAGGTCCTAATCCTCCTCCTCCTCCTCCTCTGTCTTTGCTCTATTGTTACAACATCAAAGACCAACTGCTGGCCGATATACAGTCAATATGAAAAGGGCGACCAGCAAATTTACTGCTTGACTTCATTCCCTTTAAATGGAATAGGCACCGTGGCCCTTTTTCAAAGTCCAATCGCAGACATATATCTTTTTTATTGGACATCATGTACAATAAAGTGAAGCTGCAACTTGGAAAAAAAAAAAAACCTTCAAAAAAATCCCATGAGGTGAACATTCCTTTATAAAAATATCACTGTGGTTACATGTTCAGAAAAACCCTGGGCACTCCTCAGGGCAAAAGGCATAGGCTGGCTAGATTATAGTTTAGCTAAGATGCAGACCCATGCCTAATACTGAGCTGATTTCAAAAAAACACCCAAACCCAACCAACTAATAAAAAATGATATATTTAATTAATGCCAGTGTCATTCAAATAAACCGAAATGGCAGTATTCATGTCACAAGAATCATTAACTGCTTTGTTACAGCCTGCTCTGTGCAGTGAACCTTCTTCAGAGAATCTTAAAATCAGCAGCACAAAATGCCAATATACACATGACATCTTAAAAACTCCAGTCTGATTACTGAGGTAACTTCCAGAGACACTCTCAGAGACGAGAGTTGCATCTGTAGACAATAAAGTCAGGGACAGTTTTATTGCTGTTGCATTGCTAAATAGAGGCTAAATAGTTTCTGGCTATGAAACTAAATAGTGTATAAGCAACTCACATGATGTAGGAGATGAGTATAGTGGGGTGTTACAGAATCCACGTTAATTAGCTATGGTTTTGGTTTTGGTTTTTTGTTTTAAACTATTTAAACTATTAACACTTTTTGTTTCTTTGGGTAACTTGTGCAAACAGCCATTAGTAAATAGGTGGTTACTAATGTTATATCTAGACCAATCCCATACTAATTTTAAAATCCTGCACTTGATGTATGTGGCAGGTAAAACCAGGCAAATTTATGTTTTGTAACACCCATAGTAAACTTCAGCAGCTGGTTCCAGTGGAGTAATTATGGTTTCCTCACGGCAAATGCCGCTGCTGCTGGGTTACTTCTAAGGCAATAGATACCAAAGCTGTGTAACTAATTTTTGAAGCACTAGCTTAAAAAACATAGCCATGTTATCATTAGGTCCTCTTCTCTGCTCTGTTACAATATGCTCGGTCTTCAGTCACCTGCTCTTTCCATCACATCCTACAGCAAACTTCGTCTGGTACAAGGGCCTCAGCTCCTACTCAGCATTCCTGGGCACACAGGAGAAAAAGTGTTTCAGTTGTTCAATACCTGAGTGCTCAACTCAATGGGAATGCAGAGGCAAGATGCCCAAAGGAAGCTTTCTGGAAGTTAAACCTGACCCATGGACAACATGGACTCGGTAACTGCTCTTTAGAAAAGGAGGAATCCACTTTCGGGGCACAGGATTTCGGTGGGTTTTATAGATACTCACACCGTACTAAATGGTTTGAGAACTCAAGTACTGATCCCAACAGCCGTGCAGGCAAAGAGGAAATGTTAAATTCCCAAGGAAGAGAACTACTGTGGAACAGTCCAGGATTTTTTAGTGGGTATGAAACTAACAATGAAACATAACACACAGAAATTAATTCATGCAGTCGGAAGAAAGCCACACACCAAAGCCCAGCTTGTCTTTAGGGATGGAGGTCCTCTGTAATAAGTGCATATCAGTTCTGTAGAAAAACTGAGCTGTGACAGATTAATATTCAAGAGGATTTGGGATATGAAGCCAGCACAAGGCACTGTTTTGTGAAAGTCAGTGGAGCAAGGTCAATTTAAACTTGCTGAGATTGCAGGTCTAGCGTGGCAGCATAAAAGTCAAGGGATGTTTGAGCTTCTCCTTTCAACACATGCTAACTCCACCAAGAGAGAAAGACTTCACCTCTGATTTTCCTCTCTTGTCTTTAGGAACACCTCCATAACGTTAAAAGCTTGAAGGTGAACAACTCCAGGCCTGCTTTCATCTTGCTGACTGCTAGAAGAGAGGAATGAAAAAGATATGACCCACAGCCATGAGTTCTCCAAGCACTGAAAAACGAGGACAAAAGGATAAAGGAACTGCTTACCAGTACCGCCCACACCAGCTCCTCTAAGCAAGCATACAGTGCCACACAGCTGACCACTGTGGCGAGCCACCCCTTATTACAATAATAAGTTACATTTTACTTTGTTTTCTTTCTTTTTCTGGTATTTCGAATCGAAAGTACATGAAAATACCAACACTGGAAACGTTCTGCTCTTGCTGATGTATCAATGAGCTCACTACGCTACTTCTTGGAAATGTTATTCATGTCTACTATGAATTTAGCCTGGTATTTACTGTCTTCAAAACTTGTAAAAGAGCCACAATGGTCTTAAAGTGCAACAGTAATAACCACTGCATCATTTAATGCTTCCTCCTGCCTCTTACTAAAGCACTTTGTATTTTTCTCTTTAAAGTTTCACTCCATTATTCACTTGTGACAGTGCCTACAGCCTCCATTCAGGCTGGAGACCCTTTTTACACTACACATGTTCACAAGCTACACCACAGCACTGGAATCTCAACCCCAATAAGCCTCGGTTGAGATTTTAAAAATAAAATAAGAAAAAGACCCACCGCCACTGAAAAATAACACTTTAAAAAGTCATTTTTTATGGAGAACATAATTCAGTCAATCCAAAGAGCTTCTAATTAGCGTAGTCTTCAAGCAGACAGTGAGATAAGAATCGTAAGAAAAGGGCAAAACAAGCACTAACCAACACTGTGAACAGAACAAACGCACAAGTGGATAATATCAGATTTGCAAGGAGGACTGGCAAAACACAGAGAAGAGCACAAAGCAACCAACTGACAGCTAAACCTGCCAAGTCTAGTCTATCACTATACTTTCAGGATGCTAGCACAGAGAAAAACTAAATTGCCTCAATTTTTGAGGTTTATGCTTGTGTAAGGAAACATCTCTATTGTCTGCATATATGTTTGAAGTATGAGTGCATTTCAAGATTTTAAAGTGGCACCAAAAAATGTTAGCATAAGAAAAGTATGGCAAAACAGCTTCCCACCATTCCTTGCATTCTGTGCACTTTTATATAACGAAGGGAAACAAACGAGAAATTCTAAACTGTTAATATTTACTAATCCGTGCACCTTAAAGAAGAGGCTTTCCAACTGATCTTTCCTCCCCATTGGAATACATACCAATGACTAGGTTTTCAGAAGCCTGTGTCTTTCACATATGATTTTAGAAAGCTTTTCAAACATGTCTAGTGTAGGTAAGTGGCAGGCAAAGCCTGCATCGTCTGCATCATTATCAATACCACTGTCTTCTGCGCTTCACTTTCTGCGAAGTTTTCAGATGTGCAACACGACACGGCCCCGAAGTTGTCACCTAATCAATCATTCTTTCACTG
This sequence comes from Pseudotriccus pelzelni, assembly GCA_035584735.1. Lineage (NCBI taxonomy): Eukaryota > Metazoa > Chordata > Aves > Passeriformes > Tyrannidae > Pseudotriccus > Pseudotriccus pelzelni. The sequence goes on along the minus strand of JAWMRA010000113.1, from coordinate 5,802,829 downwards.
TTCCTTGTTTTCTTTGAAGAGGTTTTCCACCGTTTTGAGACAGTTCAGCATTGATTACTAATACACAGGTGCCGTAGATATGAGTAGAGACAAAAGAACAATGCTGAATTCAAACTGTGGTTCCCGATTTATATTCAACACAACCTGGATCGGTTAAACAGATGTCTCTCCCCAGCAAAGGAATTCCACAGAAGAGCAAGGTGTGGAAAAGCTTAGTATGCTGAACCTTTAAGTACTGGGGCTCAGTTATCTATTAGCTGGTCATAAGGTGTATGTTAAAAATCACAAGGGAGTACACAGTGACAAGCACCAGACAGTACAAAGATGATGAAATTGCTAGGGTCATAAAAACAAACAGCAGAGCTTCATCTCTAGGCTTCCTGTTTTCTGTGGACATCAGAAATTAGGAAGGAGCTGAGAAATTTGACAGAACCTAAGGGTTGACAACCGAAGCTGGAGGAGATTGTGCCAATCGGGTAAGAGCAGGGGGTCAGCAGCAGTATGATTGTATCACTGTTATGGCTGTGATGGACCAGCTGTGTCATTCTGTGGAGAATAAAATTCACTACACAATCAACAAAGACTACAAAATAAAAGCTACTCCAGAACGAGTGCTGACTGTCCAAGCTAGATGAACCAATGCAGAAAGTACTGACCCAGCTCCATCCAGGACCTCTGTGTACCCATGCCTGACCTCTCTACTCTCATTGTCATCAAGGGTGATCGTTACAGCTTTCCTGGATTACTTTCCCAGGGACCTGTCTCAAACCCAGCACTCCTTGCATTGCCACGAGTCAGCCCTCTGGTCACCACAGGGCTCAGAACCCCTGTTAGCAGGTTTCCCTTTAACCACTCCCTTCACACACAGCCCCAGAGCACAGTTAAGGATGGACTGAGAGAAGAGAAAGGCAAAAGGAGGAATGCCTCTGGGACCTCTTCTTGTAGTAGTCACCGTGGTTTGTGGCTGGCTCCAGGCCCATGGGAATGGACATGAGAACACCATGATGGCCCAGAATTTAGAATTGTTCTTAGAACAACACCCACTCTGCTTTTTTGCATACAAATAGCCCAATACTATAAAGGGAAATGATCCTAAATTTTGCTCAAATCGTAACTAACTCAAATATGCTCTTCAGTAGAAAGCACTGGGAAAAACCTTCTCTGACCTGTAGTTACAGAGAAGAAATGGAGAGACACCCTGTGATTTAATGCCAGGTATTTATGAGTGATGATCCAAAATGAGCAGTACAGTAACTGTTAGCTGTTGAGCTGAAGAGATGCTCAGCAAAATATGCCTCATCCAAACATCTTGGTCAAATTTAATGCAGGAAGTTCCTTTTGTACCTGCCTAACATTGCTCCTTGCAGCCATAACTAAACACAATATTTTTAGATCTCTGGTATGAACTATTGCAGTACTCTGAGATACTAGAAAGCTTGTCACATCCCACCCTGAAGTTGTGGTAGCTCTTTTCCACCAAGGATGCTTTAGTTTGCTAGGAAATTACTTAAAGTGATAGGTATGAAGTTTAATTACTACTTTCTGGAGTTTTCCTGGAGCCAGGCTGGAAAGGTGAAAGAATCTCTCCCGGGAGAAATGGATGCCAGAAAATGGTCCTCTGCTCATTGCAGCAGTGTCAGTCCTTCATCCTTGTTTCCCATTTTATCCTTTGCTTCCATGCATGCAGCAGCAGCACACGTAAGCTAATGACTCTTCCCTCCCCCTCGATCCTGGAACAAGCCACAGCCCACTAGCAAAACCACTAAAGAGCACACATAATTCTCCCCCTTGGGAGATGAGAGAATGAACTGCACATGGTCTAAGTAATTCCTAAAGCTTAGTGCACAACCGGAGGAACATATGCCAAAGGGTGAGCTTTAGCTAAGAGCCTACACTGCAAAGCCTGCTGAGACGAGGCAGGTTTTACTGTCCCTGTCAAAAAGCAGGGAACAGGATCTACTGTGACAAGGAACCATCTCACCAAAGGAGATTTTGGTTTGCAGAGAATCAGCCTGCCTCATTCACAAGCCACCTGCTCTGAAAGTTATTCATATGAACTGCTCTTAAGGCAAAGAAGGATTAAGTGTTCGTATTAAATACACGATGTACATCCACTTACTGGCACCTCACACAGGCTAAGGCCAGTCTGGAAAACGGGAATGCAGAACGTGGAGTCGACAGTTTTTCACGGATGACTTAGACTATCGGTTCCTATTAGAACTAACCAAATATAAAGCTCCAGAGCTCAAATAAGCTTTAAAAAACCTCAGTCTAAAACTCTCCCAAAGTAAACAGCTTGAGTCCTACTTAACCACGGAAGCCTGAAAGCTGAAATATGCCACTGTATCCAACTGGAGATCGTTCTGCAAACTGCCTGAATGCAGGACGAGAGTCAGCAAGAACGCACAGGCCCTGAAAAGACTGAAGTGCACCCCAGCAAAGGCAGCAGACAGCACACACCATTGCTGAGCCTCTCGTGGTGTTGATCTTCAGAGAAAATCTAAGAGCTCAGCTCCGTAAAGGGCTCCTCACACAGCTTGGGGAGTGACTCCTGTGCGACCATTTGTGAGCAGCACAATGTGTTTCTCCTGGTAAGGCTCAGGGAACATTTCTGACACGCTGTAATTGCTGAAACGCCCATTGAGGAGTGGGGCAAGGACAGGAGTAGGGCGATTAAAGGGAAAAAACCTGTTTACAGCCCTGTGCTCCTTTTCAAATTATGTTTTCTTACATGGCTGCAGTTTTAAGCACAGTTACTGAGCTTCAGGTTAATGTAATACTGCTGCAAGGACCGCAGCGGAGAGTCTGACTTCATGTGCTATGGCATATATTGTTGGTGGCTCTGTTACTGCATTTCACAAGGTCATTTTTCTTGGTTTGGGAACACTGTTTTTCTTGGTGTGCAAGGCCTGCTACGGAAAAATTAGAAGTAAGCGGAATAAACTTCTCGATGAAATATTTTCTCTCAGAATGAAAGGACAGATTTTAGAGCATCATAAAGTATTACAAACGTCTTCCAAAGTTTATGTTCAAGCCTTCCCTTCATTTTAGAACTATGTGAAAAGACAAAACATACCGAAGCAGCATTTTTCCATCTCTTAATACAACTTCACTTGCTCTTCTTCAGAAGCAGAAGTTTGCACTTCCTTAATTCACAAATATACTCTACAACAGATTCTGGATGCTAATTAAATTAGACCTAGAAATCTCACCAGAAAAAAACCACAAAAATCTCCCCCCCCCCTCCCCAAATCTCCTTTTTTTTTTTTTTTCCTGTGGAAGAGATGGAAGAAGGGGGATAAAATCTGATTGAGAAACACAAGGCTGATTCCCTCTCATAACTCAAGACTGTGAGATATTTTGCGACTCCAATCTGGATTTCCCATCTTGTGTTAGTTTACACTACCACAGCCCAATTCTAACAGCAGGCCCAGCATCCATTTCTGCAGCAGTGAACTGAGGGAGCCTGTGCCTGTATCTCACCCATCCCAAAGAGGATCGGAGGAGTACATCAGGATTTTCTCCTCACTGCTGCTCCACTGCAGCCAGACACAGTGACATAAAACAATCCCAGACATCTGGGACCTCCAGAGACACACACGCAGAGCAGGGAAGGGCACCAAAGGGAATAATAAGAGGGAGGAAGAAATAATTTGCTTAATTTTAAGATTGAAGGGATTTTTTTTTTATTTCTTTCATCTATCAGTCTAATTAATTGCAGGGGTCAACATGATTGAAAGACCAAAAGGAATCAAAACCTATCCTGCAAAATTCTTCCTTCATTTGAAGGACCAAGGGATAGGAGAAACAGGTCTTCCTTCCTTAATGAATCAGCCTTCAAAATGCTTACAAGTCTCTATTTTAGACTATCTAAATCTCCGGTATTTTAAGATTACTGAGGATTCATCCTGAATCTGTTTTATGTAACGACCCAATTCCGACCACTTTATTTGTGCAAATCGATTGCCTAACTCCCCCCAAAATACCTTGCATTGATAATTGAGGGGCTTTGGTACAAATTTGCCATGTCAAAAAACATCCATAAACAGCTGCTACAGAGGTTACTCTTTCCTGGACTTGCCACACTGAAACAGTGACCTAATAACTTCTTATGATATTTTCTCTCCACAGACCTACTAATACAGAAAAAATCTAAGAGATTTCTAAGTGCTTTTGTCGACAAGTCTGGGTTTATGCAGTTTTGTTTTTTCCACACTGATTCTCTAGCTTGGAGTGCAGTGCACTAGGATTTTGCATTTCACTTCAGCATGTGCCACGATACAGCTCAAAACCCGCCAAAATCCAGAAGATCCCAGTGCAAACTCACCATCGAGATCTGTATTATGATGCTCTGAATGAAAGTATCTGCCTGTCAGAGTGCAACTTTCTAAAGCAGGTGTCAGGATTTTCCAGCTAGTAATAGAATCCATGGAAGTTATAAAACCAAAAAAACGGACAGACTTCCATCTGCTTAACCGATTGCTTTAATCAATATCCTTTTCCCCCCATAATGTGTTGTACAGACACACTCTCTCAAGTGCATAACTGCAGAATCAGTTCAGTTGGGAAGTATATAAAAATTTCAATTCTACAAATGGCAAAACATGATGAAAATACTGCTAAAGCTATCACGGTGCTTAAAGGCACAGAGTTGATTAAAGTAATCTGTAAAAAAAATCACTGGACAGAAAAAAATTCTTGGAGTCAACAATTAACAGATTTTTCACGAGACAACCAACTACAATGATAATAATCCAGGATAATTATCTGAGGATGATTTTCCTCTTGTTTCACCATAACCTTACAACAGTGCTCTAAATGGAGCTCCTTGGGGAAATGGCATCACCCAGAGGTCCCCCTTGCCCAGATGTTTCCCTCATTATGTTACAAGCCTGTCAAGAAAAGGCAAATTCAGGGTTATTCTAATGATAGCAAACACCTCATAAAAAACCTCTCCAAATTTACTTTTCCTAGGAACATCATGTCAAAAGGCATATCAAGTGCCCATGAGGAAAGAAAGCATCATTTATAAAACGTGACCAGAAATCTTGCAGATATTAAAAAAAAAAACCATGTTGGGATGTTAAGTCAGTGATAAAACTGGCAGCTCAAAAGAGAGGCAAGTGGGGCTTGACCCAAAGTGCTGTGCACTCCCAAGCAGGACTCCCACCAAGTCCAGCAGGAGGTATTCTGAGCTAAGAAGAATTGACACCAGTTTGTGACTGGGATACTGATCTGGGTTCCCTCCTGCAGCTGGTGGGCTCACTTTGTGCAAACACAGAGTGATCAGTACAGCCTGGCCTCTCCTTAATTTTTCTCGTGCCTTATGATGTGCCCTGCTGGGACTACGATTCTTTCCAGAATGACAGAGAGGTTTACGTAAATTTATGGTGATGACAATGATACATTTTCTGTCAACTTGGTGGTTGATTTGTCTTTACCACTTGGACACAGGGGCACCAAAGTTGCTCAGGGCCCAGCTAGCTGATGGTAGATTTACAAGCTTTGCCTGGGGAAGTTGATGACTCTGCAGCTTTGATTACTGTCTCCAACCATTACAAATTAATGTCAACATGTGATACTGAATAAAAAAATATCACCTGCGAAAATAAGGAAACAGAATAAGAAAAGTCCTTTTACCTCTGCTGGACATAATACACCGTCAAGTTTCATGGGATCAGAAGACTAGAATGTGCTGGCTAGGTCACAAGCACCTATGACCCTAAGTTTCTCAGCTATTTCTGGACTAAATGCCAACTCATCTCTTGACCCTTTCCAAGGAAAGCCATACGTTTTGTTCCGGTATTTCCCATCACCATACACCTATGTGATCCCTTCTCGCTCTCGGGAATGCTGAGCCCTCACAAAGGGGTGCCCTGTGTGGGATATGCCTCTATCTCTCGCCTCCCCCACAAGCACTCCCCAGGTGCCGTCGTCCCTGCGACACACCGGTGACACGTGTGGGAGCCGCCCCTTCGCCTCCAGCGCGGCATCGAATCGCGGCTCGGGGAGCTCTGCCCTCGACAGCGTAGAGCCAGGGAGGGCAGAGGACCCTCAGGGAAAGCTCTGGGGCGGGGAAGCCCTCGGGGTCGGGACAGCGCGGCTGGAGGGGGCAGGAGGAAAAGGAGACGGCGGCGGTGGCCGGGACAGGTGGACGGCGGCTGCTCCCGACAGCCCGACCGGCCCCGCGCCCCACGCCCGCCCCCGACGGCCCCGGGGCACGCGGGTGGGCGTTAGGGGAGGCGGGGCGTCACTCACCTGCAGCTGGCTGTGGTTGCCGGCGCCCGTGGGGGCGTGGGGCTCCCCGCCGCCGCGCAGGACGGTGATGTGCAGGGTGAGCAGGAGCAGTCCCAGCAGTAGCAGCAGCTCGGCCGCCAGCCGCACCATCCTCTTGAGCCGGGCGGCTTTAGGGCCCCGCGGCGGCGGCCGCGGAGGAGGCGGAGGAGGAGGAGGAGCCGCGGCGGCCGCCGCCGCCACCGGGGCCGCCGCCGCCGGAGCGGCCCCGGCCGTGGCCCCAGGAGCCGCAGGACGGGCGGCGGGGACCGCGGCGCTCTCGGCGTCGGTGGGGCGGGCGGCGGGCGCGGGGCAGCGGCGGCAGCAGCAGCAGCAGCAGCAGCAGCGGGGGCCGTCGCCCCACGGCGGAGCCACGTCGGGGCGGGACGGCGCGGCGGCCGCCAGAGTCCCGACGGTGCCCGGCGGCGGGCGGCAGGTACCCGCGGCGGGGCCGCGGGCCGGCGGCGTCTCTGCGGGCGGCCCTGCAAGAGCCCAGAGGCACCGCGGGCCGTCGGAGCGAGGGAGCGGGCGGCCGAGCCCCCGCCGCCTCGGGGAGCCTCGGCCGGCGCGGAGCAGCGAGGCTCGGCGGCCGGCGGCGAGACGCTGCGAGGACGGGGGGAGCCGGCGGCGTGTGTGCGAGGGAGAGGGAGGAGGGAGGGAGGGCGAGGCGGGGGGACGAGGACGAGTCTCACATGGCGGGGAAGCCGGGACGCTCCGAGGGGAGGAGAGAGCTCAGGGCTATCGCCTCCCTCCGCGCGCAGGGATGGGGGTGGCCCCTGGACCAGCTTCTTTCCCCCCTCCCGCCGCCGTGTCCTCGCCCGCCCCGCCGCTCCCCCCTCTCTTCGCGACGCCTGTCGAGGCGTTGCCCTGCCCTGCCCTGCCCGCCCCGCCGGGCTCGCACTGCCCCGTGTCCCCTCAGCGGGGGTGGCACCGCGACCCCCGAGCGCTCCCAGACCTCGACGGGCGGCTGCAGCTCCCCCGGGGAAAAGAGGGCAGATTGCTGCTTCCCTCCCCCGACCCCCTTCCTCCTCCTTCTCTTCCTCCTCCTCTCTACCTCCTGGCTCGGCCGTGGGAAATGGAATGGGGGCGCGGAGGGCGAGGGACTGCAAAAAGCTTCAGCTGCCCGCTGCCCTCCCGGGGAGCTGGATACCTGGCTCCATCTCTCCTCTCTCTTCCCTCCAGTGCCCTAGGGCTGGCCGGGGCAGCGCCGCACTCTCTCCTGCCACCGTGCGTGCGTGTTTGCGAGCGGCCGCCCCGCTTGCTGGCTGCTGCTTCTTCCAGACCCACTTTCTCGCCCCCTCGCTCTGTGTCGGGAGAGGTACGTGTCGGATGCTTTTATACTGCCCTGCCTCCCTCCCCTGCTGTCCTCTCCCCCTGCTCCCCCCATTTCCCTTCTCCCTTTCTGCAGCTCATGCTCCAGCCTAGCGTGTCCCCCCCACATACACACCCTGCTCCCCTCCTCCCTGTGCCGACCTGCCCCCTCTGCAAGCCCTGCTTTGCCAGGACACCCCACTGCTGCACGCACACCCCTGTCCCACAGACGGCTGCACCTTGTGTGCTGACTGCCACCACTGCTCGGCTGGGACGGAGCTGCACTGAAGTGATACATCCCCTTTCAGCGGGTCTGTGTGTCCCTGGTAGGATTCGGGCCACTGAGGTTTGACACTCCTCACTCTTGCGTCCCTTCCTCTTGCTTGCTGGCTGCCTCAGCACCATAGAAAAAAAAAATTCTCTCTCAGATGGGAGGCCCCCAAATTTAAAAGTAATGTGGATTTGAAAATACGTGAAAATCGGACTTGGATTATCACTTGCTGTAAGTCAGTGTCTTTGCATCCAGTCTGAGGGAACCAAAGCTCTTTCTGAGAGCTCAAGACACAGCTCAGTGTAACAAGAACAAACACAGCTCAAATCAGCTCGAAGCATAAATAAAGTCACCTGTCAAAAGACGGGAGTTTTGGAATCTTTCTCGTCGTTCTTCACAACTGGGAAGGTTTTGTGTAAGAATGGGGATACAATCATTGCCTGTGCATGTCAGAGCTGGGAGGCCGAATTGGTACCAAAATGTCTAAATGGGGAAAAAGTATTCCGAAACATTTTCAGCTTGAGATCAACGGGGTCCTGCAATGTAAGGGTGAGATGTTTTTCTAGCATGCAGTGCCAGCTGGGACTGAGGTGATCATGGGAGCCTCAGACCACAGTGTGCCTGACCTGGAAAGCTGGCACATTTGGGGCATGGGGAGAGTCAGAGCTCATGGGAGGTTTCTTGCATGTCTTGGTGCATCTGAAGGCTGTGGTCTTGAATGAGTTGGAATGATATCCCATACCCTTCCAGTCAGATAGGTTTCCTTTCCAATGATAATGACTGTATATAAATATGCAGGAATCAGTCAGGAATATGATTAAAATAATTGCACTGGCATATTGTTCAAGATGTGACCAAAAGCCACAAACCCCAGAACTTCAGATTTAAGGATTTTTAATCCACAAACATGTTCCGTGATAGCATTGCAGTAGGAACAGTCAGTGCAGGTGATCGTGCAGGGTAGGGACTTCCATGGGGCTGCCCTGAGCACGTCAGGGTGAGGTACAACCCGTCCATCTTGTGAAATCACCCGTTGATAAATACCCAGTATCACACTGACGCTCTTGGTTATGCATCAAATCATTCAGACCTATTCCATATTACATAAAGCCATAACAGCCGGTGGGACTGTCACGTGGTCTTTAAAAAATGTGCGTTTTTTTTTTTTTTTTAACCTGAATAGTCCTTGGGTTAATCAAAATACTGAGAAGATAAAAACACTGATGTGCTTCAGCTGTCATCGCTCAGTCTGGGCTCTCCTCCTGCCACCATCGCTGTGATCCTGGTGCCAGCACAAAATGGGGTGGTTACGGAGGTAGCGAAGAGGCACAAGTGTCTTCCAGGTTTGCCAAAGCCAGACCGTACCTAGTGGCTGTCAGTGCATCCGGGGTGCTGAAGGAAAGTGGAAACTTGGCATGTGAGTTCTGTATTTCAGAGCTTAATAGTACAAATTGACAGCCAGAGTGAGACTGAAGGCTCGTAATGCGAAACAGTCCAAGTGACAGCCTGGTGGAAACACACACATGGATCTGCCGCCGAGCTCTGGGTAACGCAAGTTCTCCCTCGCCTTATGAAACTGAACCAAGAGACATCTTTAATCCAGATGAGATGGGCCCGAGTTGGCGCGCATTCCCTCATGGCACATTCATGCGTTAAGCTGTTGTGCAAAGCTGGAGAGGGACAGAGCAATGCAGGCACTGGCACTGAGGAACTGAAGCCTCTTCCCATTGGAAAAGTTGGTGTGAAAGTGGCACTTGGGATAATGCCTGTGTGGCTGTGCTGGGGGTGACTGGGCAGGACAGTGTGCACACACGTACACCAGAGATGCCCATTTAAATCCACAAACACATAAATCAGTAGATAATTTCATCATGATTTCATCCAGATGGCTGAATCACAACCTGGACGGAAATGGATTTAAAGGCAAAGGGGGAAGCTGTCTTTTCCTGACTGGGTGAACACTTGCTCCAGCAGCCACCATCTAGTCCCTGGAAAATGAAGTCAAGGTTCGTCTGAGGGAGGAGGTCCATCAGGAGCCTGATGGGGATGCTACTCCTGGGATATGGTTCTGGGCACTCAGCAAGGAGGTGAGTCTGGCAGTGGTGCTGTAGCAAGGGAGGTGAGTTCCTCTGATAGCTCCTTCCCTGTGAAGGTTCACAGCTCAAACCTCACCCCTCCACCTCCATCTTTTACCTTCCACTTCTCTTCCCTTTGGTGATAAAGGCAGACTCAGCTCCTGTGCACTTCCAGTTCCTCACCAGTGCCATGCACTGAGCCCAAGCTCTTCAAAACAGAGTTAAATTCACACATCTTTATGCATCACTTGTGACACGATGACTGTCCTACATGGTCACGTAGTGTAGCTCAGCTGATGTGAGAGGAGTCAATAAGCTGTGGTAGCTCACCTGATGTCCTGCCTCTTCCCAAGCCTCCCAGGTTCTCACTGCACACCTTCCAGAGGGGGTTGTGGCTGTCCATGTTGCAGCCTCCACCACGTGGGGAGGACCTTCTCTCAGGGAGATGTTTCAGGCCAAGAAACTGTGTCCAGGGCTGAATTTGTGATGCTCTGCTGCTGATGCTCCTGTCTCCTGCCATGCCCAGAGTGTCTGAACACCCCACATGCTGTCCACCACACTGCCCAGGGCCAACCCCTCTGCATCACTGGTGCTGGCACCAACATTTGGCCTTAGGAGTCCTGAAAAAACAGAATATTCCTTAACTAAGACACAGCACATTAGAACGGCTGGGTGGTCCTGGTGACTGAAATGAACAGTAGATTGACTGTATCTAGTCAAGTGTGAAAAATCCTCACTTTGGATGAGTGCCACCAGGTGACAACCTTCCAGGCCAGCACAGGAATAGCTGGATAAGGAGTGGAGAGAAAAAAAACCCAAACAGTATGATATAATACAAACCAACCTAACTCACTTTATATGCTTTATCTCAGAAGTGAGCAGGACACAGAGGTGGGAACACCACTGGGTTTTATGTCAGAGTATCACTTCCGTCCTATGCCCCAGTTGTCCCAGCAGTTAAAAAGTGCTTACCTGCTTGTCCACTTTACCCCTTTCCTGTCCATCCTGGCATGGCTCCAGGACTGTGGAGGCATCCTGTCTGTAAGGTCTGACAGCTTTTCAGAGCAGCATTGCTGGTAGAGCCCCATCTGCCCCCCTCAGCCTGCGCTCACTCCCAGGATGCCGTCGTTTCATCTTTAAGCCTGGGGGTTGCTTTAAAATTATCAGGGATGAAAACCTGGCTGCACTGAAGTCGTTGGCAAAGCTCCCGTTGACTTCAGAGGAGCCAGGATTTCACCCCAAGACGCTTTGTAGATTATTGATGAATGGAAAGCATACGTCTGGCTTCTTGAGGGTTGTTACAGTTAGTGGTGACCTCTGCTCTGGCAAGCATTGAGCAAGGCTGGGTTGAGACAGATGGCTAAAGCTTTCCCTGCCACTTCCCCTGCTTCCTCACAGGGGCTTTGCTTTACGGCTCATCATCTTGGATGCTGCTTATCGAGGAATACCTTCCCGTCGCCTGCTGGTGGAATTTAATGTGTGTTTGCCCACATTCCCCTTCCCCCAACGCCAGCAGATCAGCAGATAGGAGACAGAATGGCTGATTAGCTTCTAGCTCCAACCTCTTAGCTGTAAGCTGCAAATGCACACACAAGGGTCTTCTCTTAAAAAAAAAAAAAAAAAAAAAAGAGGAAAAAAAAAAAGAATAACATTACCCTGCAGGCAACCTAAGTCTTTCTGTGACTCTTGGTTCCTTTATCTCGATAAATTACAACTTGAATAGTAGTCACCTTCTTTTTAAAAGAACTGATTAGCTTAGAGTTCTTGATTTTTCTGCTTCTTCTAGTGCTTTCCTTCCCATCTACATATTTTGCCACCAGCTGGGGTCAAGATTTCTGAATTCTGTGGTGCCTCGTGTCACAGGCTGGAAATTCAGTGGCCACTTTATTAAAACTTGCAGCACAAGGGGAAATGTATAACGAGTCTGAATTATGGCATATGGAAATGGAGAAAACAGTCCAGCTCATTTTCCCAACTGTTAGGTGTTTCTTTTTAAAATACGAAATTCTGTTTATTTTACACTCTGCCACATTTTCACTTTCCAATACGCTGCACATTTTTGTACTGACGATGTGCAACTGCAGTGTAGCATTTGCCAAGATGTGCCAGTAGGGGACTGTGGGAATCAGCATGCCAGGCAAGGCTTTTCCAAAGTGCCCAAAGAGCCTGAATTCCGCTGACTTTCACAAGAGCTTGCCACAAGGCAATTTTTGCCTCTTTAGAGAAATGCAGCAAAACCAGCAACCCCCTTCCCTCTGAACACAGTTTTAGCACTGCAGAAGTGGCTGAATTGGCACAGAGTACTCAAGTGTTCCAGAATAAAGGCTCAGTTCCCTGATTGAGTCACCTTGTTCAGTGAGTCACAGCACATCAGCTGAGGCTTTCCCGGTGGTTTTCTGGCAGCAGTGCCAGGCATGTGGCAGAACTGGTCCCCCAGCCCAGAGCAGGGAGGCAGCCCCCTGTTTTGGCAGCAGTGAGCCATTAAACTGGCTCATCTGCTGAACCGACTCAGCCAAATTTGTCGTTAAACGGAAATTATTACATATAATAAATAACATGGCAGCTCACCCTGTGTGTACCTACACAGGCAGTGGGTACTGAAGGGAAGGAGCTTTACAGGAACACCCTGGTGGGAGCCAAGAACAGAATGAGGAGGTGATCCTGGCCCAGCTGATGGCTGAAAAAGGGGTTGTGTGACTGAGGTTTGAGTTACCTGATCACTTCTGACAGGTCTTGTCCTATGTTCAGCAATGGGGCAGAGGAGCAGCCAGCCTTTCTGATAGTTAAGAAACAATAAGTAGACAAACACCAACAATTCACACCTTCCACACCTATGGTTTTCAACCCTTCGCTTCCCCAGGGAAAATATCACATTATTGACTTGCTACTGGCTTTTTTTCAAGGCTACTTTTGTGATTCTGGAGATCAGAAACTTATAACAACAACAACAAAAACAATAATAATAATAATGAACCAGAAAGCCAGCTGAGGCTGAAGGACAGCTCTGCGGCAGGAAAGGGAAAGGAGGATTTCATAGTAAGTGCTATGATGGTGGGTGAGATGAAGGGCTGCCTCCTAAAAGAGGAGTTGCTGGGAGGCCTTCATTCCCACAGGTGAAGAAAATAGAGCTAGTTTTTTGGTGGCTTCAGATGATATCACCTGAATTCACTTAGGTGATTTAACACAGTTGTAGCACGGCCCGTGCAAGGTGATTAGAACTTCTGCTACTGTGTTGCTGCACTGGTACGTGCAAGGATCTGCCTAACCTAGTTATTCCTCCTGGACAGAGGATTCGGGGATTTTATTTTGTTGGGTTTACTCAGTCAGTTCCTCTGCTTTGTATTTCCTAATATCTTTGTGTAGTGCTTTGTCAGGTCAAAATAATGCCACATCAATGAAACATTCCGTTTTGAAACCTGCATATTCTAATGACTCTCATGCTCAAGTGTTGAATTTACACTGAGGTTTCTCAGCTCAATTTTGAGCCAGTGCTTTAGTAACAAAGAGTATTAATGATAAACATCCCCTTCTATAAAGCAAATGTTTCCAGATAAACACTGCACACCACAAACTGACGCAAGTGGAAAAATGCCACAATCCTGTCATTAAAGAAGGACTTTGTTCAACAAAGGTGGCAGGAACATGAAGAGAGAGGGCAGCTTTTTTCCCCTGCCGTTGGCCTCTTTCTCTTTCCCCAAATCTGAGCCTGATGACAAATGCTGTCTTCCCTGCAGAGACATCTGAACGATCAGTAGCAGGTCGTTTAAAACATCTACGTTTTCTGAGATGCAGGAAAAAAGCTCTTGGGGGAAGGAAATCTTTGTTCTGTAGGGATGGTGACAATGAGCTCAGCAAAGGCATTTCTGTTATACAGCCATTTGGCTGCAAGGAAACAGCAAGAACAGTTACTACTGCAGGTGAAGAAATCATTTAAATTAGCACGTCTCCCTTACATTATTTTTTTAATTTTTTTTTTTTTTAAGCTGCTGAGGTCTAAATTAATTTCTCCTAGTCATTTGGATTCGATGCTTCTTCCACCAGGCTGATTTTTGTTCCTCCCGTAGTGCAGCAATTTTGCCTGCGAAAGCAAACAGTGAGGGATTCCCTGGGGGATGCCCCAGCTAGTAGAGGACAGGAATAGCTTGAAATGTGCCTTTAAAGGAGGGTGACATTATGTCAAATAAGGCAACAGAGAAAGAAAACAGATTCTGGGGCCTCTCATCTAAAGTATTCAATTCTAAGAAAATCATTCTCTGCTACCCAAGTTCAAGCGTGCTGTCTGGCTAACAAATGTGCACATTGCTGGTGCTCTCAGGCGCAGTTTGGATAGCAACAGCTTCACCTACTGTCCACGGTGGGATGTATCTGGGTGAGATGATCACAGCAGAGAGAAGCTTCAGAAAGGTGCCCAGAGAACCTTTGACAGCTAGAATGTGCCAGTAAATAGTGGGCACAGAGCACAGACACCCACCAGGCACTGGGGAAATCACACAAACATCTCTCCTGGTCCTGCCAAAAGCAGAACGTTCGGACAAAGTGCTGGAGACACACGTCTGGGCTGGCTGGAGGCTCCTCTCTGCACGGCTGTGGTGGTTTTACAGCACTCGGGAGAGAGGGTGGGACGACGGAGAACAGATTGAACGTGCAGCACCTGGGGACCTGAGGCTGAGGACGTTACTAAAGATCCAAGCACGTGTTCAGTCAAGGCAGCTGACCTTGCTGTGGAAGATTTTCGCTCCTGTGGTACCCAGAAGACAACAGCAAGTGTGAAACAAAACGGCTCGGAAAAAGCAATACCTGGAGCTCCACCTTGCTGCCTAAGACAGTTATTTGCTGATAATGAACAACTAAAAGTTTTCTTCCCTCTTTAATATTAACATCCTCAAGCAGTAAGAATTGGCTTCAGGAGGGGCTGTCACCCTACACAGATCCTCCCGGGAGGCTTTAGAAAGACTGGCACACTCACTGTAAACGGTACAGCCCCATCTGATCAAGCCTTGTTAAATTACATTGTTCATTTTATGCAGTTATATCATGTAACAGTTTATACATTTCCAATGCATTTTCATACACATAACGTCATTCTTTCAAAATGTGTGATGTGTGGGCTTATTGTTGCTATTGAAGCTGCTGGTGATGTTTTTTTTTCTGGAAAGCCAACCAATCTGACGAGCTGGCAGGGCAGTCAGGTCAGTCCCTTGCAATTTTAGTTCCAGAGTCACCTTCTCTCAAGATTAAAAACTCAGAGGCAGTTTCTAGCCCTAGATCCACAAAGCAGGTGGTTGATAAGATTGTTGGCTCAAGAAAATAGGAACTTTGTGGCTGGGCCCGCTATAAAAGGAAATTCTTTTCCATGATTTACAAATAAATGAACTTCAGTGAAGGCAGGATCAGACCCTGTGTATGAAGAAGTCTTTTTACTGTATATGGAAACAGTAGAGATCTTTTTTAAACGAGAAACAACTTGAAACAGGTGTGTGTGTGGGGGAAGCAAATTAACCCTTTTTTGACTTCTGGTACTTAACCTCAAGTAGCTTTTTCCTAGATCCCCGGGGGAGTTTTTTTGTACAATACTACAATTTACAAGTGGGTTTAACTACAACATATTGCTTTTCAACCACAGAGAGACAGGAAAAGATCCAATTGACACCTGCTTCAGACAAGGAATGGGACACAAAAGATGAAACTCATTTCAAAGGGTCTATTTGTTTGTCCCTTGTCATGGATTAAACCAGGGGGGCCACTATTTCAGGATGGGTTCTGCTCCTATTCCAGTCAATGGGGAAAAAAAAAAAAAAAAGCCTATTTGTCTGAATAAAGCAGAACTGGCCCCTTGGCGAGGAAACAAGTTGGTTGTTCCTGAAGTTTTACTGACAATTCTGTAGTAAGCGGGGAAATAGTACTTCTGAAATGCTCGATTTGGAAGCCAGATGTTTGAAATATGAATATTCACACTTGCAGAACTTTAAACAGACTGACGAAAGTTTACTGAAAAACAACTGGGAATAGAGGAATTTTTTTTAAAGAATGCAAAGCACTGCAGTACGTTTTAGAAATAGGTTTTCAATTATTTGATTCAAGTCTAACTCAATTTAGAAAATTCTTCCTGTCTAAAGCAATTTCTTCTTGTCTAAAGCAATTTGTGTGTGCATGCTTAAGAACAGAGAAAAATTGCTGAAATTATGCTTTTTAGAAATTCAAACCCAACGAAAAAAACACAACTACTTCATTGCCAATAGTTTCATTAAAGGACATAACGAGATGCCGAAGCAGGAACTCCAGATCATCAATATACTTAACGGTTTGTGTGCAGGGGTTATGTTTGCAGAGCTCCCCTAAACATCTGCCTGTCTTTGCACTTTCTGTTTCGGTCCCGGCGTTCCCATCCCTGGATGAGGTCGGGAGCTGCTCAGCTCCAACCCAGCTCTGTCTGCCCAAAGCAGAAGAAAAAACCAAAACTCTGACATGAACATTTTGGCAGCTCTTTGTTTCAAAGAGAACAGAACTTTGCCGCTTGCTGTTCTTCGATTTTTCATGGATGTGGCGATGGATGGGGTTTCCAAATCCCTGTCCCTGCCAAGCAGCAAACCAGACTTTGCCCTTGGATACAAGTCTTTAATCCCATGGAGCTGCGCTGAGTTTGGTCCACACATGGACTTTTGCTTGTGTATTTAATCACTGGGGAGGGGTTGTGGGAGTTCGAGCCTGGACTGTTATCTGCTGTTCTGCTCTTGTGATTAATCTCACAATCACTTTTTTTTCTTAAAGCCTTCAAACGGGATATTTTTTTTAAACTTGCATTGCTGATGCTGACATGTAGAGGAAACACTGAAGTCCAAGAGGCTCCGAAGCAGAAGACAAACCCCGATAGATTTTAACTCCCAGCTCCTCAGCCCTGAGCACTCCGGCCTTAAAGCTGCTTTTGGGAGTCTCACCCATGGTGGCATTTGCTGCTGCAGAGCACACAGAGTTTGGAGGCCACCACGGTCAGAGGAGGCTGCAGAAACTGGACTGTGAAGACAACGGAGCAGCAGTCAAATCCATAATAACTGGTGTATCACAGAATAGCAGCTCCAACACACTGCATGAGAAGAAGGTGATGGTGCACAGGGAAGTGCTAACTCTGAATTTCCTGCCTTTTGTAGCCTCTTCCAGCAGCGTTAAAATGCCATTAAGAAATAATTTTGTGTTAAATGCTAGGTTTTAGCACGCATTTACCGAGATCCCTGGAATCTGATTTCTGCCCTTTTAACTCCCGATAGTTCCTTGAGGCTAAAGGACACATGGGCTTTGCAGTCAGTTTAACTCTTCTAATTTGAAACCGGTATAACTTAAATACTGGGGTGTAACTGCCCCCTCTCTTCAGGTAGGGATGATGCAAACATAAAGTGTGTTCCAATCGGCAGGAATGATCTGTATCAGTATAAAGCACCTTTTGGTGTTAACCTCACCTTCGTGAGGGTTTTCATTAATTTAACAGCTTCAATTTAAAAAATCCTGACTGAAATAGATAAAAACAAGCTATGTATAAATAGATCATATGAAAATACTGGAAGGAATGCTAATTCCTGCTTAATAATGCAATTAGAGACGTTAGTGCTGAAGAGACCGATTGGATGTGTGTGAAATTCAAGCTGCTGATGGCAGATGCATTAGATAACAAAATAGCAATGGTTAAGGTGCTGAGCCTGAGTCCTGCCCCAAGAATGCCAAGCAAACTCAGCCACGTTATAATTAATAATTAATAAATAAACTAATTTAAACTGGACAACATTTAGCATCAGGGGGGAATAAATGTGCGAATGTTTAAATTGGTTTGCCTCCTTCTTCAAGCCTACAGTATCCTTACAAATGAGTTAAGTATGGCAGCTTTAATTCTGTCTCTAGAAAACACATGGCAATCCTCTCCGAAGCAGTCAGACTACAACCAGTTCTGGTTTGTGTAGTGCAGTGTTTATATCTGTAATGGCATCTACTTAATGTAGAAATCACTACTAAATCAAATAGTTGACATAATGCTTAAAGAAACAGAGAACTTGCAAGCTTGACATGAAAAGAGAAATGATACATCACCACTTCACTGGCACTCTTCAACCGTTCCAGCAAAATACCAGACAAAGCTTACCTGGCCTTGCAGAAAGGCTCCTACCTGAGGTGATTAAATGAACTGAGCAATCATGGTTGAAAGGGTGAAATTTTGCCACTGACTGAAAATTATTTAAATAGTAAATATTAAAAAAGTAGAATAATTAATTCATTTACACATGTGTCTGTTTCTTTCTGTCTGTCTGTCTCTAAAAACCTGAGAAGTGATTGCTACATTTAGCTGGTAACACAAAATTGATAAAGCTAAACAGAGCTGAAGGAAAACTGGAACAAACTCCATTCCAAATAGATAGTGCAACAATGAAGAAAGTCTGGATAGAAAAAGGTAGCAGAAATGTTGTCGGAAAAATACTCCCATACGTTGCTTGATGCTCAGGGAAACCTCCCAACCTGGGTGCCAGTATGAATGATCAGCAGTTCATGACAGAACTGGGGAGAGCTCAGAAGAAAAAGCTGTGAAAGATGGGAGAAAATAATGCTGAAAATATCCTCTTGCTGTCATTTCAGTTAGTATCTTTAGCGGTGTGAGAAAAATCTCTGAATAAAATTTGAAAATGGCCAAATAAAATGGAACAAAGAATTTTATTAACAGTGAACGGGATGCAAGAAGCTAAGTAACCCCCTCACCCCCCCCTCTCGCACGCTCAG
>JAWMRA010000113.1:5677203-5777084 GCA_035584735.1 Pseudotriccus pelzelni | reverse complement strand
CAAGATAGAGCTGGGGGTCTGAGTCTTCTTAGAGCAAGATACTTTGATTAACCCTTTTAAAGCCTTGCTTCCCTTCAGAACTCTGATTTCCACAGGGCCTTGTTTCTTCTCTTAAAATTGTCAGAGCTGTCCTTAAACTGGACTCCTTCTGTGTAACTGGTGTGTGTGATACCTGGCAACACTCACAAACGCAGGATATTCACAACTGATGATAAGGCACTTCAGAGGGAGAAGAAACAACTAAGTTTCAAATTCAAAATCATTCTGCCTTTCTCCAACTTGTGGGAAAACGGGGAAAAACTGTCCTAAGCAGGCAGACTTTTACAGGAGTTTGCACAGTGGCTGAAAACAGAGTGGTCTGGCTAATGAGAACAACCGATTACACAGATTTAATACTAACACATTTTGGGATGGCTAGGATTGGATTCAGTCTGTCCACATATACATACTGACAAAGCCCACAGCCTGTATCTGGGCCAAGGCTTTCACAGTTCCAGGATGTAAGCTGTCATCTGCAGTCTTTGTTGTCAAATGTCTTCAAAAACCTTGCATTTTGCTTGTTTAAAACACATGTTCAGAGGACTCTACCAAGTGTTACAATTTGCCTCATAGACTTGACCTGTCTTGTTTATTTACCACTATGGCATATCTGCAACATTTCCAGCAGCTGGTTTATTTATTTTTTCCTTTCAAATAATGAATAGCCTGGGGACAAGAACAAATCATTGTATGACCTTGATAAAAATACCCTCCCGATATATCAATTTACTCACTTAATATGTGTTATATTTTCGGTAGTGACATTTAAAAGCTATTTTGTACCACCATGTTTCTTATCAAAACTATACTAACTGGTATCGTTTATGTCACCATGTCTTTAACTCAGTGTTAGCTATTTTGTGCCTCTGATTTCCCTGCAGTTGTCTCAGAACTGACATTGGGTTCCCTGGCCCATATTTACATGGGGAGCCTGGGAGAAGGGGGTCACCTCCTTCATCCTTCTAAAATACTGAAGCATTTGTCAGTTCTAGGTCTCTGGAATTTCCCTAGTTACTTATGAAGTAAGGAGGTCCTCAAGAGATGTTGATAGAAAGACTGCTATATAAGCAAGAGACAAAAATCTCACCCTTGAGGCTTGGAAATGACGCTGTAACACTTGTATTCAACCAGATCAGGATGGAAATGGATAATATTTGTCCCTGTGAATTAGTAACCTGTCCTGGTTTTGATTCTGACGTATTCATCACCCTTAAAAGTACACTCAATTTCTGTAATTTATATCCATCTAGAATCTCCAGTGCCAAATGACTGAGTGGTGCTGTCTCCAGAAGCAGCATGATGTGGCTCGATTACCAAGCACTGCCTGTTTTCCACCTGTTACAGTAAATTTCCCGCATTCACACTGAGCTGTACCCCAGCCTGCAAACAGCATCCCAACTGATCTAAATTGCAGGATTTTATGAGATCTCCTAAAGTAGGCAGTTTTACCTGGTTTTGAGTTTCATTAGGGAAGCTTTGCTCCAGATTTCACCATTTTTAAGGGTAACAGGGTATCACCACAACTGTTACAAATGAGAGACAGGGATTCATCCTTCAGAACATCACTGCCTGGAGACATCACTAGGATACAGTGTTTGACAGCAGACATGTTTTTCTAGTTTTTCTGATTTTTCTCTCAACCTACTTTTAAAGGCCCAGAAAGGCTTTTCCCCACTTGTCTCCTGTTTTGCACTTGTGTATTTTGAGGCTCTGCATACATGGGACCATTTTAATGGGACAGCAGAGTTGCACTGAAGTCCCAGAGTGCCTCTGACAGATGAAGAGATGGCAAAAAAAGTGAGTAGAAGACAGTGGATACAAGCCCTGAGGAACAGCATGAAGTATGCCGTGCAGTACATGCAGTTATGTCCAGTTGAGATTTCTCCTACATGCACTGGAGAGAAATTTATACTACTGCAAATTGTGCCTGTCTTTGACATTAAAACCATCTGAAATCAGATCCTAAACGCTGAGGAAAAAGGGTACTTAAACATTGATATCAAATTAAGAGAAATCCAGCAAGAGAGGCCTCTTTGTTTAATGATCTGTCTTTAAGAGACTCCCTACAGACTTTCAGAAAACGCATAGATTCAGCTGCTTTCCCTCTTTCTTGTGGGGACCCCCCCCCAAAAAAAAACCAGCAACAACAACTACAAAACCCCAAAAAAACCCAGCTAGGAGTGAGACATCTCTCGTATTTTTTTTTTTTGTTGTTAGAGTACCTTCTATCTGTTTGCTCAGGATATTATTTTCCTTTCATCAAGAAGTATAGTTTTCTCAGATACACTGTTTACACAGGCACAGGGTCAATCTCTGTGCATTTTCTTCCACCCCTACTCACAACAGAAAGAAAAGAAAATAAAATTGCACAATCATAGAACAGCTTTCACCACTGCTTTTAGGGCTGATCCAATATCAGCATTTCTCTTTCAAGAATAACTCCCACTCTCAACACTACAGAGGTAGAAGTAGTCTTGATTCTTCATTGAACATCCAGAGGGCCAGATACCCTGCTGGAGTGTGCTAGGGTAGAGGATGCTGAGCTCAGAGAGAAAGAGCTCCTTTAGAACCAAAGTTCCTTGCAGTTCTTGTGGAATCTGAAGGTTAGTTGCCCCAGATGAAGCTTCAAATGCACCTACAGAGACAGATTCCTAAGCTTGAGAGGATTCATCTTCACATCTATTTCTTTAAACAAGGTCAAGGTCTTAAACTGATGCCTTTCCACAAATCAACGATTACTCCATGGCAATATAAAACTGATCAAAAGGTCTGGTGAACAAGGGTATATGAGATGTCCCTGTGGGTTAGAGAGGGATGGAGAGTTCCAGCTATAGACTTCGTGTCTTAAGGTTTGCTATAAATAAATTTATGCCCTGTAGAGTTCCTTCTAATCCTTACATGGCATTTCAGGACATGTCCTACATCCACTTCAACTTTTTCACTGATGTTCCTCAAATTTTCAATAAAAAGATTGGACTGAACAGTGATGCAATAGTTTAACCAGACCACTTTGGTTCTTGGCATTTCTTTAAAGACTTCACTCAACACAAATTTGGGAGCACCAGGTATGACATGAGTGCAATCTATAGCCAGCCTCTCCCTCAAAAATGATAACAGTGGAGTCCCAGCTGCGCTTTCCCTTAGGTATGTTTTTCAGACCAGGAGTAGGAACCAACTGTAATAACTGCCTGGTTCAGCTAATTTTACTTTTATCACATCTCACACCTTCTCTGACTTAACTGGGTGCAAGCTGTCAGCAAAAATATGCTGGCTCCCTGTTGCAGTATTAATTCTGCAAGCTGTACAGGTATTATTTTAAAAAGACAGAAACCTGTTAAAAAGAACATGTCTTCTCTGTCCATTCATAACAAAGGGTGGAATTTAATGTTATCTTGATGCATTTGCTGCTAGAAGAGTATCTCCTAAAGTGTAAAAAGCCACTGGAAATTGATGTGTTTCACTGACACCTTGTGAGTACCTTGTCCACACAGACATGGGCAAATGCACCAATTTCTGTCCTTAGCCTGTGTCTTGGGCTGCAGCAAACAAGCACTGCAATTCATACCAGACACTGAAGAATATGAATATTTTCTTTACTACTCAGCTCCAGGAAAGTATAATTATTATGAGCAAAACCAGATGAAAATCTGAGAATATTTTATGATCCACTTTCATTTAAAAAAAAAAAAAAAAGAAAAAGAAAAATGAAAAAATCTATTAGCCTCAGAACAATTGGGCCAAATTCACACTTGGGGTAACATCACTGGCATCAGTAGCGCACTGCAATTAATTTGGCCCATGGGATCTACTTGAAAATATAACATATTGTCACAAGGATGACAGCCAAATTCTGTGGACAAAATCTTTCTATACTGACTAATTTGGCTTTAAAAAGACAGCCCAGCTGTACAAGCAGTAATCCAGTGGGCTGGATCTTGAAGTGCAACTCTGCTTAATTCTGTACAATAAAGCTGAGTTCTAAACACCTGAGAATTTGGCCAAGTGCCTTTTCCAGACCAAATGGGAGATCACAGTGTCAGTATTATTTGGCACCAGAATGATGCTTACATGACATTCAGAAAAACAAAGAGAAAGAGACTGGGGGATAGAATTCAAGAACAACCAGGTATAGCCAAAGATCTAAGTGTAATGCTGATATCCCTTGCTAATCCTTTCTTATCCTGTCTCCTCTCTCTCCCACCAAGCAGCCTCCTGAAGCATGTTAAGCTGCAGGGAGAATCAGAACAAAAAGCAGAAGGCTCTTTTGCTGTTTCTGTCGTCATTTATTTATTTTTAAACAGAAAACTCTTGTCCCTTGCAGTGATGACGTTTTAATGAATCCATCAATCACTGGAAACTCCAAACTAGAATCCTACATGAAAGAGACCTATTTGTAATACGTGACCTAAGTCCATACCTAACGAAATTAGTTCTCAGGGAGACAATGCAGGTCTTTCATTGCTGTCTCCATGGAATTG
This sequence comes from Pseudotriccus pelzelni, assembly GCA_035584735.1. NCBI lineage: Eukaryota > Metazoa > Chordata > Aves > Passeriformes > Tyrannidae > Pseudotriccus > Pseudotriccus pelzelni. The sequence goes on along the minus strand of JAWMRA010000113.1, from coordinate 5,772,567 downwards.
TAGATGATTAAGCTGGACAGGGCCTTATGGGTCCTCAAATCCAATCCTGTGCACCTAGAATCACTTTATCCCTGCCTTGTTCCCTGGAGTGTATTATCTAATCCTTTGCTGACTGATTGTGACCCACCTTACAACTTCTCTTCCATGGGCAAATCTTCATTGTATGTTGCCTAAGCAAGCTCTTGATTGCCCCTGTAGGTCTTCAGTTCCCCTGCATTAGTGATTTTCAGGGTCTTTGGATCCATGCTATCTCCTCATCCCTTGATTATTTTAAGTCTTCCAACACTGTCTTTTGATTTCCTTGATTTCTTGCTCATTGGCAGCCCATGCTGCATCACACCTCAGCCACCACGCTGCGCTACTCAGGACACATTCAAAGTCAAACCTTTTACTATATTTTGCTGCTGGCATATGCAGTAAATCCCCCAACTTCACTAAACCCTGCCTCAATTCCTTGCGTCTCTTCTCATGGCTAACAGACCCATTACAATTTGCTTTCATTACTAGTTCTCTCAGGTTGATTTTTCAGAGCTCTCACTTGAAGCTTTCTTACCACACCATTGCTTTTCTTTGCCACTTGTCCTGTAGCTACAGGACCTGAGCTTACTTCTTATTCCAGATGGAGAAGATTACTTAAATCCTGGGCTCAAGAGCATCCTCCCTGCCAACTCCTCTTCCTCAAGATCCACCCCCTCCACTGACACCATTAGGATGCAAATCCCCAAGACAATCTTTAAAGTAAAACCATACTTAGAGAAGACCCTGCCCTCACATTCAAAGCTTTCCACTCATTGCTGACTGTTGTTTTGGCTGCTGGTGATTTAAACTTATGCAGATGATATAAACATATTCAATGTGCTGCATCCATGGACAAATTCATAGCACAAATATTGCTGCTGGCTTCAGAAGTATCAAAGAAAGTAGTTGCTGCTCCCTCGTGGTCATCAGCATCATCCCTGTTCTGAAAGTTACCATCCCCTAAACTCTGCAGTAATTTACAATCTTTTATCTCCCATCTCTCTACAGAGATGCATTTTATCTATAGTCTTGGTTAAGTCAAAGCAAACCAGAGTAATAGAGAGTTATTACTGAAATGTCTTTAATCTAGCCATGTCTGCAGCCTCATGGCGTGGCTCACCAAGACAGATCAGGACATGGTTACAAACAGCAGTTTCTAAAGCAACTGGGCAATCCTGAACTCAGTGATTCCTCTCTGTCTTTTCTCACTTCCTTTTTTACCACTTAGTAAAGTGTTTTCACTGACTACATCTCCTGTCAGTACTGTCTGGCACGACTGTGGAGCAGTTTTAAAACTTAGGTGGCTCCTTGATTTTTGACGAACAGATAGAGACCAGAACACTTATGCTGTATACAATACAGAAATCAAAGCTTAGATGTTATCACACAGCTGACCTCCTCCTGTGCTCACCATGGATGGCATCACACAGCAAATCTGCAATTTTAAAGTGAATGGCAATTCCAAAACCTTTAGAAAAAATAAGCATCTTCATGTACTGGGATCAGCACAGACTGCTTTGCTGTCAATATGCCTGTCTTCTTTTGGGGTCCATTGTCCCTTGCTATATTCACTACCAAGATATTTCTTTCCCCACCTGTTAAAACCTAGCATGAAAATCATACAGGGCTCTTGCGTCCTTTTCTCATCATTTTACACGTGGAAGCTGGCTTTCCTCACTGTAAATTCTAGTCCTGGAAGGCAAGGATCACAAGGGGCCAAATGGAGACCACCCTCAGAGAAGGTTCTGCTTTAGCTGCCTGCCTCTCAGCAGCTTCCTTCACGGAGCTAGTGCTGAGGACATATATCACTCTTATTACCTTATCGTTCTTCACTGGGTCTAGAAGAGCTCTGTGGAAAAAAATCCAGAGCATCTGTAACTCATCCTGAATAGAAGACAGTTCTTATTTCCATCTGCTTTTCTTATTTCTTTGCTCTTGGTTTACATCTACCATTCCTAGTTATGGAAGAGCAGGGAATCTCTCTGCTTTTTGGCTCCACATTGTTCCTCCCTTGTTCTAAACCATCAAGGAACCTGTCTGCTGTCAGGGACATCCCTGTCACACTGGTGTGGTGGGATCTCTTCTTCTTGTCTGAAAATCAGCCTGTCTTTTATTTCTCCCCTCATTCTCCCCTGTGGAGTCTCAATCCTGGCTGTCTCCACTGTCTTGTCATGTTGTCTTTGGGGGGTAGTTTCCCTTCCTTTCTTCTTTGCCTCTGAATTGTCCTTTTCCTGCTACTGAATAAATTTGTTGCTCATCTCTCCTGCACTAGATAATTTCATCCTCTCTCTTGTTCTCGGATAGGGTTGTCCCTTGGATATCCCTTTCCACCTTTTTCTTCTGAAGGCCAGCTTCTTATTCAGACACTGTGCTCTAGCATTGCTTTTGCTGTCTCCTCAGGATCACATCTTTGAACTCCTGCTGAATTTCAAGTCACCTTCACTTGCCTCTTTAATGCTTGTATCATTTCCTCCATGACTGTGGTCAAATTATGTTTCATACCTGTGTATGAAACACCATTTTGTGCCACACTGCGCTCATGTGCAATGGGAAATTCTGCAACCATCCATTATCTTGAGAACCTTTTCCTCTTTTGTTCCTTTCAAATTATTCTTCAGAAGAGCCTAACAGAGTTAGGTACCAAAATTTCACTGATCCTTGCTAGGTGCATTGGTTTATAATAATGTTAGAGAAACACGAGACTATCACAAGTTGTTAAGCAATAAAAATCCCTGCAACATAATCTGTTGTGGTTGGACATTCTATTGAAATCCTGGATAGTCATTTGCAAAAAAGCTGACATGCAGGGTTTGGATTTAATCTTCACATTTCCACTCAAACTGTGGCATTGTTTGAACACAACAGCTTTGGGATCCTGGCAAAAGAGTAAAACTGTCCAAGCTGTTCCACTCTGGTTTGAATTATCTTCTTTTTGTTTATTTATTTCTAGCTTTGAAGTCTGTGTACTTTAAAAATCAATGAACATCATATTAACAAGCAGACACTAATTACATTTTAACAAACTGGAAAGGCTTGGCTACAAATCTTTGAAAAGATAAATCCACATTTAAAAAAGCTTTCTAATCCAACTGGCATCATTGTAGCAAGACACCGACAAAGCCTGCACAGAATGGAAACGTTAAAGGAATCTGTTTTCCAGAATTATTTTTTTTTCTATGATTTATAATTAGTCTTCATCATTGTACTGTCTTATACACTAGGTCTGGTAAACAGAGTACTCGTGACTTTTACAGGATTAATGGAGATATTCTGAGATGTAGAAATTCAAAGACCACTCAGATAATACCAACACTTCACTCTTTTGTAGCTCTTCTCATCAGTTCAACTTACTGTTTTACAAACAAATCAGGATCACTATTGGAGTGCTACAGAGGGATAAAAATCAGGCAAGAAGCACTAACGTATCTCATCTGTAGTTACTTAGAACAGAGGCAGATCAGAACTGGGTCTCTTGTATGCAGTTCAGAGCTCTAATTCATAGGTTACAGTGGTTCACTGAGCACTTTTTAAAATACGGGTATTAGAATGTGCAGTGGGAGTCAGAGAGTTTGTATCAGGATGCTCTCCACACTAGGAAATGCTGGAAGTGTAAACAGATGGTCCTGGAACTATAAAAAATATCATGCCTCCTCTGACCACTCTGTCTGGGAGTAGTTGTGTCCTTGGTGTGAGGGTTGTTAGAAAAGCAGCTCCCACATGAAAGAAGAATCCCCAGCAATGCACGAAACAGTTTCTGAACAGAGCAGAGAGCCAAGACATCACGAGGTCTGTGCGGTAACAACATGGGGAGAGCAGGACACAAGGGGGATACTTGTGTCAGAGCAGGCTCCAGGAAACACACAGGAGAAGCTATGCTTTTGAAACGTCCCCACTGATTTCACCGCTTCTAGGCTATTCCAGAACAGCTGCTTGAGAGGTAAACAGATGAGGAACCCACTTCAGACAAGAAGTGATCTGCAGCACGGCAAAGCCAGCTTGTGCCAAGAAACACTTACTCACTGCTGTGCCATGGATCATGTGGCGTCATATCAGATCCCTAACAGGCTCAGCTGTCCTCTTCATGCTGTGCTCTGAACTGGTGAGACGGACCTGCTGCTTGCAGTGCTGGGAGGAGAAAAACCAAAGATACCAAAGAGAAGAGCAAGAAACTTGATGGCACTTGATATTTCACAGAATGAGAGATCTGTTCTGAGCTCCAGGAACTGGAGGATACATATATGTTGGCCCACTCACAGGATGCCAGAGTCAGCTCATGCTCACAGCAAATTCTTTGAGACAATTTCAGTGGAAGTGAGCGGAAAGCACCCTTGCTCCGTGTCACACACATCAACATTTCTCTGTCTGTTACTATAAGTGCTTGACTTACTTGTGAGAATTGATTTTCTAGACTTCCTACAGTGTCCTGCTTTCATGGCCACATCTGGTTGAGCTGAACTGCCAGAAACTCATCTGCTGGAGCGACCCACGGCCCATGTCCTTCTGTATCTGCAAAGAAGAGGACAGCTTGTCATGCCTGTCCTGGAGCCATATCAGTTACACCTGCAGAGCAGCACAGGCAGATGTCACCATACCACAGCCACTCCCAGGGGTGGCATCCCAACCACCAGTGATGCTGTGCACACTTCTAGAATGATCTCTGAACAATTTTCAGCATCAGCACAGCTGGTTACAGAGAGTGGCTCAAGCATCACTGCAACCCTGGCTACCCCTGCAGCAGAAGCTGTGGAACTCAGGTATATTGATAACAATAAACACTTTTGGGCATTAGCAAAACATCTGGAAGTGACCCTCCAAAAAAGGTTCTATGAATAGAGTATCAAGTATCAGGGTCACCTGCCATGGTACTTTATCTACCCTTGCTTCTCTTCATAAACAAACAGGAGTAACACATGAGGTGCAATGGCTCTCTTTGCCTTTAAGTCACTATTTTGATGTTAAAGACCACGTTTTCCACTTTTCCACCCAACTGGTTATAAAGATTTAACAAGTCCTGTAATGCTTGCACCAAAAAATTCTTTCCACACAACTGGATCTGATCTAAGTCTCTGAGTCCCCTATGTCTCTTCATCTCCTGTGCCTCTACATTGCCCTTTTAATATGATTAGCACATGATACAAATGGATTTATCAGTGCTCCCTTATGTCACTTGTCAATGATATAATATGTATGTGGAAAGAAACCCGCTCCCCTCTTCGGTAAGTGCTGAGCAACCAGCCTGATTCAGACCTCAGACTCCTGTTCTAATGGTGCTTCATGATTATTATGGGTGGTCATATGGGTGGTGGTTTTGGGACCATCTTGACAGGTCTGAAGCTCTGCCTCCCAAATGGATAAATTTTGTCCTCATTATCTTGTGACTGATCTGCAGGGAGCACAAACAACACTAGACGTGTGAGTAAATGAGGGAAACACCTAGATACTGTTTCTCAAGGCATCTGGAGGCTCGAATGTTCAGTTGCCAATATCAGCATGACATCTGCCATTTCTCAGCTGGTGGCACGCTTTCTCTAAAATTTGGTCTCGATCTGTGTTTTAATTTGAAGAACAATTAAACTTTATGCACAAATAAAAGGCAGATCATATACTGGAGAATCTCTATTGGATTTCTAAGCAAGATAGAAAGTATATAAACACCTTTAGCAGAGACTGCTTTTCTTACATCACTACTTTATTCCCTGTCTTAGCAGGACTTGGAAAAACATGATGTACCTTCAACCAAACACACTTTGAAAAATAAAATAAAAAAAAATCTGAAATCGTACCTTAAATAAATTCACTCCATATCTTGGTCCCCTGTGAAGAGCAGCAGCTGTGAAACAGTCCAGAGACACCAGCATTCAAATCCTTCTGAAATAAATGCAGGCAGCTCATCTCACGCTGACAGGTTCTTCTCAAGGTTGTACTGGTTTAAAGCAAAGACTTAACCTGGTCTATACTTGTACAAATGACATAATAAACCCACTCTTGGTTCAACAGCTCTGGCAGTTCAGATTCGGTTCAGCACAGCAGAAATTTTGCACCGTCAGTAGGAAATTTTAATTTGAAAAGGAAAGATTAAAGTCTGCAGGAGCTGATGAGGATACCAGGAAAAGCAGGCAGTGAGGCAGTGCCCAAAAAGCCAACTGTTGCACTTCAGGTCCTCTGCAGCTGCCAGTGTGCTTTCCCCCTGACCCAGAAGACAGAAAGTATCAGAACAGAGAGAACAATACAAAGACACAGGAGAGGTGGAGGGGGAATCACCTTGACAAGTTTGATAAGCTCAGGAAATTGAGACTTTCTAAAAGATGAGGTGGGATAAAGGTACAGGAAAGGGCAAACAATTTAGATACTTCATACCATAAAGGTCAATCAAGATTTTATGTAAGATAACAAGATGCAGCTTGACAACAAAAAGTTAGTGTAGTTATACCTATGTTTCCACTGGACTAAAATATGACAACTTGGGCTTTTTTTTATTTATTGAAGGCAGTTCTTTTTCAAAACCTTCCAAAGCAATCACAGGGAGCTATATTTCCAAAGAATGTGCATGCCTGAAGACGGAGCACATTCTAGGAAATATGTGTTCCTTATGCTAGAGGTGTTAATTGCCTAATAGGTACTCTATCAGTTTTTCTCTTAAACCACCTAGAATAGAGTTTCCAAATGCTGTTCAACTATTAAAAGTGATATAACCCAGGAAAAAGCAAGCACCAGACCATAACAAAGCCTCACTGGGAAAATCTAAAAGATTGAAGTTCCTGCGAGTTTTATTATTGCACCAATGGAACAGGGATTTCTCCCTAACTGTTCCCCAATCCCAGGGATAGTCAGTCTGTACTTTCTCTAATGTGTAAGGGATGGAAAAAATCAGAAGAGGGCACATAATAAATCAACTGACAGTCTCTGAAAAATAGCTGTCCTGTCTCCTTAATATGAGTGAGAGTAATGTTCTGAGGGCAGGAAGAATTCGGCTTTAGGCTGAAAACATTCCCCTATAGGGGTACAAAAAGCCATCACTCTGTAGTTTAATCAATCTCAGGCCTCTCTTTGAGGGAAAAAGTGTGTTGCCTGCAACAGCACATGTAATAATGTTTGCTGAAATATAAACTATGGCCCTATACCACGAGATGGCAGGTCAGAAGTCAACTGAGGATCTGGCCACAGATGTTCAGCAATAGAGATCAAAAAGCAATAGATCAAGTTCAGTACTTTTCCTCCAGGAGCAGGTTGCACAAATTTCTCACCCCATCTCCTTCACAGTTTTAAGTGCACTCACCCTGCATGTAACAAAGCTGTACATCACAAATTGCCAGGCTACTCAAAGTTCACGTTCACCGGTTTTAAAATAACAGTATTGACTTCAAAGCAAGACTTATTTCTCCTTCCCCTGTGCTTGAGTATTCAATTATTTATACAGTGAGTTTGCTCTTCTCCATAAACACAGCTCCCCTGAACCTCTGCAATGTTTTTCAAGTCCGTCTACCAAAGTGAAGAATCATATGACACACTATTTAGTCCTCCCCCAACCCTTGATATACATTTCCTAAAGCCGACACTTGATATTATGGAATGTGTTGTAATCAATTCTTAAAGTTATAGCACCACTGGATTTTTATTAACTTGTACAACAACAACAACAACAAAAATCCAACAAAAAATGGGCCCTCATAATCAGTCAGCCTTGTTATATCCTGAAAGCTGCTTTAACAAGCAGGGAGTAATGTAGTGTAATTGGTACTCCACAATTTAATTGTTCTGTTCTTAAATCTAATATTGCAGCTGTGGGTTAAGTTTATACCACAGCTTTCAAGAGAACATGAAAGTGTGGTACATCTGTGCAACAGAAAGCTAAACATATCTCATCTGATGTGTTTACAATGACATTTGATAGCATGGAATTGCTTGGAGTTAATTCTTAAAGCTGCAGAACTGCTTTTCAACACTGCAGAAAAAAAAAGAAAGGGAAAAAGCCTCCAATCTCCTTCCAGCAACTCAGCCCACACAAGCCTAAGGATAATGCTGCTGTGGCATTACAGGCCGGCTATAACAACTCCTTCAGGTGGCTCTGAGCATTGTGACTCAGACACATCTTCCTCCTTGGATGACACAGCAATTATTTGAAAAACGAAAGACTCAAAAAACTGGACAAATAAAACAACCCCTGACATGCATAAAACAGACAAGAATATTTCAAGAAATGTTATTACATGGATGACTCAAGAACACATAGAAATGGTGGAGTTTTCTGTTTTCTGACAGGTGTCAGAACTGCTCATGGTATTGAACTTCACATTCGGTATAACTAACAGCTTCAGCATTATGTATTTGTTGGTGAATTTATTAGGCCCATAAATAGTTCAAGAAACTTAGGAATGGGCCCATAAATGTCATCTGCAGTTTGTGAACTGCAAGTATCTGACTGTTTTGATCAAGGTTTTTACAGGAAAGTTAAACGGTTATTAAAATTATTTACTACTGCTCCATGAAAAGGGAGCAAGCCCTGATGAAGAACTTACATTGGGAGAAGATGGGATAGGTTGTAGGTCAAATGTGTTGGCATAAAAGCATTCCTGTTCATGTCTAAGCCCAAATTTCTGTACAATTCAAAGCTTAGAGTGCATTTCAGTGGCTGAGAAAAGGTCTGTGGATGGGCAGAGGCATTTTCCCTTTCCCATAATCTGCCATCAGAAATATATGATCTACTTTTCTTGTTCTCAGCATTAACTTTTTTCTAACATTTTCTGTCCATTGGAGAAATGCATGATAGTGCAACTTAGTAAAAGAGATCACTTTCTGCTCATTCCTCTGTAGCAGTCCACGCTGAGGTCTTGATTTATGCTCTTTAACAGAGAAAAGTCAGTCTCACTGATGGAGCTCGGCTATATTACACTGGAATCTATTAATTTTTTTTAAAACTTTATTATTTCAGTCAAAATTAAGACTATCTGGAGCCTCTTCATAAAAAGGGGCCATACCAAAAGCTGTACGTTAGCAACTTGAAAAATGGATGCATTCATCCTGCATCAAAAATACCGTAAGAAGGACAGATCTCCTGGGGTAGGCAAATCTGTATCAACATTTCAGTCTCTCGAATACAGAAATTTGATACAACAAGATGCAACACCCGACCTTCCCCTCCTTTCAACTAACTGAGAATTAAAAATTGTCCTTAGAAGGGAAGAAATGCATTGGTGTTTTTCAGTTTTCGGGTTTTCCGCCCTTTCATAGCATCAAATGTTCTCTTCAGAGGTGGAAAACTTAATCTTCAAGTTCAAGCCTTGTTTCTTCATACAGTTCAGGATGAGATGACTTGGAATACCGGGAATACTTCAGTTGTAGATAATCACCCAATTCATCCAGAGCATTCAAAACCTGTAAGACCATTTTACTTTATCAATTCTCTTGGAAAAGAAATGAAGTTCTAGTAACCTCTACTTTAGAGCAGAACAAGGTTATAAAAGCATCAATTAAAGAAAGTTTAAAGGACAAATGGGAGATTTTTGCATTCACTCTACTGCAGTCACAGATGTACGACAGCATCTGTGAGAACAGAATGTACTCCTTCAGTAGGTTATGGTTTGTTAGAAAGTACATTAACTGAGCACAGATGAAAAAAATTACTTTTTCTAAAAACACAGAGAGATAACAACCCAGATAAAAAGTTATCTTTGCTTGTGCAAAAGAAATGTGTAAGGCTATACTTCAGTATTTGCCTATAGCTCCCAAGGACTGGAGTTACCATTGCATTTTCTCAGCTAGGACTTAGCCCACAGTGCTGATCAGGGTCAACATAAATAGTTTAACATTATTTTAGTGCATTCCATTATCTTGGACTAATATCACAGGCACAATTAATATTAATTGTTATTAATTAATACCGTAATGCAATTTGCTGAGCTGTGTCCCCAGCTCTCAGTAGATTCAAAAAGCAGATAGGGAACTTTGTACCACAGAGAGGCAGCTCAGTGTTTTGCAGCATCTGACCCACATTCAAGAGCAGCCAACTTTTTGGCATCAAGGAAGAAAAGTACAATTTTGATTTTGAGCCTGTTTCTGTTAAGCCACTAAAACGAGCTCATGAAGCAAAAAAGAAGTAATTTAGTAATGGTTTGTGCAAAGAGATAACTTCCAGGTCATTAAGGAAGTTATTTTTGGGAGCTTGCCCTTTCACGGATCTTTCCTCTTTAGCTCCAGGCTGAGATTCAAAACAAATTTTGCCAAAGGGAAATGTTTTCATTGTGCTTGTTACCTGTTGTTACCCTGGGTTTAGGCATGTTCACAAAGCATTTGTCTTAAAAGCTTTCCATCTGCAAGTAATTCAGCTCAGGGCATTTCCCTGCACTGTAAGGACATTTCGAGAATGCCACGAGTACTGCAGCAAACACACAGCATGTTCAGGGATAACTGGGGAGCATTGCAGATCTCCAGTGGTACCAGGAAGCAGCAATGTCCAGGTAATGAACATGAAATGATGGCCTAAAAATGTACGCAGCTTGACATTTGGGAGTGGCAGGAGAGGAAGAAAATCAAAGCAGTGACCTCAAGAGATTAATCCTCAGATCGAGTTAATCGCGTATTACTAATTACAGAAGCCAAAATCCACACAGCACAACAACCAAAGCTGACAGTGACCAACACAACAGGTATGCCCTGTTCTATGAAATATTGTCTTTATGGTACTGTACCTTGCTAATAACTACTGCACCTTTAAAAGCAGAAGGAATTTTATACTATACACATGCAAGGCAGATTTTTCGATGTTGTTTGAGAGCAATCTACACTGGTGTGGGAGCTGGCCAGCAGGGCAGGGTGCCAGCCTCAAGATCCATATGAATCTCAGGATCCAAATGTAGAACCAGGAGCTCTCGGCGGGCACAAGTGCTTGTCTGCATGGAGTGACATTTTTAATTCAAATGCCTTCCATGTTCACAGATTTTTGTGCTTTGACCATCACACTTGTGCAAAGAGAGGAAAAAGAAAGCCTGATATTTACTGTTAAGCCTCTTGTGTTGGCTTATTCTGGGAATGAAAGAACATATCTCAAGCCAGGCCAGAAACACCTTCGGCAAGAAAGGGAGATGGAAAATCTAAAAGAGTTTATTTTAAACACATTTCTGACTGCGTTGGAACAGGGGGTTACGATGGAAGTCTCAACATACTCCTAACGGTATTGCTGATATCAGAGAAAGATACAGAACTGAGACAGGCCAGACAGCACCAATTAAACTTAATTAGGTTCAAACAGTTCCAAATACTGTTTGCAATTTCCACCTATACCCCCAAGGCTGTCCCATACACTTTCTGCAATTCAAGAAACACATGGAGATAATGGCTATGGAAAACTTGATTTTCAGTTATTTCCATATCGTTTCAGGTTTCCTACTCTGGTAGTTCTGACCTAGCATTTAACTTTTGTCTTGCTGTGCTCTTCATGTAGGTCTTTATTAGTGATGACAGATCTGGTCACTTGTAGAAATAGAAGAACATAACAAGTTAACTGTCCCATAATTTACTTTAAAAAAGTAAAATATATAAGGCTCAAATGCCTTTAAAGATCAAATGACAGAAAAACAAATGTAAAAAATGAATTACTGAGATTCAAAGTAACAGAGACACAGCTTCTCCCAGCCTCCTTTGCATCTGAAGTTAATTTTGGCAGGACATCTGCTGTGCTTACCGTGTCTAACATCTCCCGTGTATGTGCAGCTGACACACAAAACCGAGCCCTGGATTCTGTGATAGGAGTAGCTGGAAACCCAACCACGACCACCCCGATGTTTTTTTCTAACATGCGTCTTGCAAAAGCCCTAAGGAGAGAAGGAGAAAACAAAAAACAAGAGTAAGTTATCTCCAGTAACTGACACAGAGAGAAAACATCCATGTATAAAAATGATATTATATATAATATAGGTATAATAGGTAAAATCCTGTCTTCAAGTGAAGCGGAGGGTAATATTCCCACTGATTTCCCTAAGAGCCAGAATTTTACCAGTAGGACTGAGAATCTTTGCTGCTAAGCAGCTCATGAAGCCAAATGGGTGTCAAATACTAGAAGTGTGATGGCAGAGAGAGCACTGCAGGGTAGACACACTATTCATTTATGTCAGTGAAAGGCTCTGAGTGCAAATCAAAATGTGGGCATTCACAGCCCCTAAGCATGGAAGAGGATGAGCTTCTGGAAGGTACAAGAGGTTGGTTCCTGCACATCAACAGGTATAAAACAACCTGTGTCACGGTTTATCTGTTCTCACAATTACTCTGCCAGTGAGAAAGCTTTTTTTGTGGTGTGTATGAGACCTGGAGCACACAGTCATGTCAAGATACTTGCAAATACTCCCCACGGCCCAACCTTTACATTATGCTGCCACTGACTCCTGGTCTGGGTGTCCAAGTCAGTGCATAAGCGCTCCTTGAGAAGAACTGAGTGGTTAAACATGCGAAGACCATTCAAAGATCAGATGAGGAAAAAGAACATCCATCCAAAACAATTCATATATCAAAGGCAATGTGTCTCCTTTAATGAGTACAAATGAAAAAAAAATAATTAAAGAAATCCAAATTAAAAATGTTATCAAATGTATTATTCCAGAACACATTAAAAAAAGATAAGAGAAAAAATTTAAAATTCTGAGCACTGGAACAACTCAAAATTAATTCTAGGGCCAAATTTAAAAGAGAACAGAACTAAATGATGAATTCAACAGTGCATGTTTTCCCAGGAAGTATCTACCACACAGAGCTACATTTTTCACAGTGTGCACCAAAGAACCTATGAGCCTGAATAGTGTTGGTTCTGCCAACAGGTTTTTTTTCAGCACTTACCCTATTTTACCAGGCATATAAAGGAGCAAGGGGACAACAGGAGAATCATCATTGCCATAAATGATGAAGCCCATTTCATGCAGTTTTCGTCTGAAGTACCTTGTGTTTTTCTCCAGCTGGCGCACTCTTTGGAGCCCTGAAATGAGCAGGAGAACGGTCACTGCAAAGATCTGAACTGGAATCTAGTAACAGGCAAAAAACAGGGCTGTGGATAACAATGTGGCTGAAATGCACGTGTTGTTATTTGACTGGGAATTAAAACATGGAAGGGGCTAAACGCAACTACATTGATTATTTTGGGATTGTAGGATGGACGACTGATACTCCTGTACTTGTGAGGTGCCTTTCCATGAGCAGAAACAGTCCCTATAGAGAAAGAGTCATATGTCCCTGTGGACACAGGACATGTAAATAGAATATGTTCTTTCTCAATGGACTATAAGGTGAGCAGCCAATGTCTACAGAAGCCAGTATCTTTTCTCATTAACAATATTCCACAGGGGTCCTCTTATATGTTAGCTAACTCTGTGCATACATGTTTGTTTGTTTGTTTATTCTTTGACTGTAATAAAGCTTAAAGCAGAAAATACTGCATTTTGGGTCAGCTCAAGCTGATGCTTTTGTGGCAATTTTTTCTGGATAGAGGAAAAGCACATTATTAACTTTGTTATTATATAAGATCTGATCTTCTGCATGTTACTAACATGCAGCATAAGTCCAGTTACTCTAACATGCATTTACATATGCAATCCTTTACTGAGTTCTGCTCAGTTTCTCTGTCCTCTTCTCTTGCTAGTATTATCTTGATGTCATCATCTGACAACAGACTTCAGTCATTCAAGACTTTAAGACACAGGATTTGTTCTCTGCATTGTCCCTGGCCTTATTCAGTCATGGATCCATGAATGTGAGCCCCAGCAAAACTAACAGGAGAGTTGAAAACAATTGTTTTTAATGAAGGAAAAAGACAAAAAAAAACCAGCAGAGAAAAAAATGTGCTCAAAAAGACATCTCAGCCTTTTCTTTTGCAGTGCTACTAAAGAGGTAGTTTCTGACAAGTGCAGTGCTTCCCAACCCATTGCATACAAAGGGAAGAGCCACATTCTGTGTTATTGTAGGTAGGAGATATAGCATGTCCCTTCACCACTCTGATAAATGTGCTGTTTTTCCAATGCTGTGAGGCACTGACAGGGATGGTGCCACCTCCCCCATATCCACCAGTGCCAGTCCTGGGTTCACAAAGACACACGGCCAATAGAGCCAGGTCTGCTGCTTTGCCACAAACAAAACTGCCCAACCACTGTTAAACAGACCAGATCTCTCAACCTGATTGCTGTGCAGCAGCTTGTGTCTGCCCAGCAGAGGTGGTGGGAACGTGTGGTCAGACTGGGATTTAGCAGGACACAGTTATGCTCTTAGCTTTCATTTTCCTGCTGTTCATCAGCCCATAATTATACTATGTCACTAGACATGAGCACTGAAACCTCCAGTGCAACTCACTTCCTCTCTTCCCTTTGCTCTTAAGATGCCTTTGCACAGATGAATCACAATTTTCGCTCTCCATTTACTCCTTCATTTTACTTTACTTTTTGTCCGCTTCATTCTTCATTTACTACCTTCTGCTGTCACCCTTCTCTGACTGGATGCCTGTTTCCTATTTTCCCATCTTGCTATGTGTAACCACAGTGGCCAGTTAATTTGTAGCTGCTACATGCCACCTTTGGCAGATTTGTCCTCAGAGCAGATTCTACCACTGCCTGCCTTTTCCTCCTTTTCCTTCTTGGCTGAGGTGGGGGATCACCATAGCTACATAAACCTCTTCTCCATTAATCATTTCTGAACTTGTGTAAGTCTGAAGAAGATGTACTGCTTCATCCACTCTGCATCCTCCTGAGTCAACGTCCTGTCGATGTTCTGGCTGGGAAATTTATAGGGAAACTGGGTCTTGCTTCACAGTGATCGGTGTTTTGCTTGAACAAATTAGAAGATGTCATGAAACCAGTGCATTTGTAACTTTATGCACAAAACTGCCCACACAGACAACCTGTTAGTTACAGTCTCAGTCAGTCTAAAACATTCAGTGGAAGAGATCTGCTGGGTTAGAAAAGGCCACAAACAGTTTAACCATCTCTCTAATGTTGCTAAAACAAAAACAGCTGTGTCAGAACAAGGAAAACAAATGAAACACAAAAGCATCCTACTACAAAGCTTTCCAGTCACTAATAAAAACAATAGTCTGTGGTATTTCCAAAAATATTTTTGGTGTAGTAGATCTCAAAGAAACAGGAGGAAATATTGAGGAGGAGGAGGGGAAGGGAGAGGATGGCAAGGAAAGGGAGTTAGAGAACTGCAGTATAATGTGGCTGAAGTCTAAAGAGAGAGACTTTTCCCCTTGTTAGAATTTGTAAAGGTGTTATTAGCACCTCCTTAAAGCCCAAATTACTAGGAGGGCGAGGGAGTGACCTGAACTGGGGGCTCAAAACCACTGCTGTTTCTTGCTATCTACGCAGCCCCTGAGCTAGTTTCCAACCTCTCAGTTGGGGAGCATTTGAAACTACTAGATTTCACTTAGGGAAAGTTTTCACAAATGCAGATGTTCTTGGCGAGTGCACTTCAGGACTTGCTGCCTTCTCCTGTCTATTCAGCTGTTTACCGCAAAGCTGGAAACACATTGTCAGACACGCAAGATTCCGGACTGTTCCCTGCTTATCAAACCATATGCGCAGGGCCCAGAGCTGATCAATTTGTGTCTGCTTACTTTAAGTACCAGAAATTTAGATACCAAAGAAGGGGAATATAGCAAAAGAAACATCAGAGCTGAAAGAAGAGGCTCAGGCAACCCCCCAAAAGCCAAACAACTCTTCCAATCTTCCCTCGCTGATTCCATATCCTCAACCAGTTTGTGACGGGAGGGATCCCCTTCGATACTCCCTATGGAGCTCGTTTCAAGCCAGCCAGTGCTGATGCAAAAGAGCCACGTGAATGTTTCAGCAACATCCCAGAATGCTAATTTCATTTGCAGGGATGCATTAAAGAGCCAAATAAAAGATCAGAGCACTCACATATATCTGGAGGGAAAAAAAGCACATTAGGAGACGATTGCTACACACACTGTATTTGTGGGTGGTTGGCTGGGAGGAACCTATTTCTTTACCAAGTGTCAACACTTTTCTTTCTCATGTTTTGTGGTCAAAGACCACAGAGACACATCATATACACAGCCATCTTATATACTGTCCCGATAAGAGCAATAAAAACCTTAAAGTTCGTAGCTGTATTTCACATCTTTTTCATTCCTTTATGGGACCTTCCAGTGTCAGATAAGGAGGCAGATGGGAGCAAAATGTTTATTTTTTTTTCGCCTTGGCCCAATTTTCCCCCTACACTGCAGATTAAGAGTGGTGAATTCAGTCTAGAATCAGATCTTAGTCCAAATTCACTGTGGTATGTTTAACCAAAGACACTGCTTTTAAAAAGTATTTTCTTTGATTCCTAAGGCTGTGATCTTGCATACTTTATTATTTATTGAGTGAAAATCTGCAGAACAGACCCTTGAGCTAAATGGATATGGCTACAACTATGTCAGTGTAAGAATTTACCTGTATGGCACTAATTAGAAGATCAGGTCCCTAGACTGTAAATAGATGTGTTAAAAATTTCTTAGATTGCAAAATCCTCGAGGATTTACAGTCTGTGCAAAGAGCTTATAGCACAGCATGCAGAATATCCAGAGAGTTATATTCCATAAAATATGTGAACCGCAACGCAGCATATGTTTGGAGAAAACAGCCTGGACAGGGAAAACCAACCCTTCACTAGTTAAAACCAAGCCCACTAGTGCTCCAGAGTTTTAAGCTAAGGCAGAGAATGACCTTATTAAAGGCTCTACATATTCTTAGCTGAATTAAGAAGGGACAGAAAGAGAGAAAAATGAACGATAAATGATTCTCAAATTTCCCAAGTTATCTTTACACTGCTTGGAACAAACACAGCCAGCTTATTGGGATTGTTCTGAAGTACAGGATTAATTGCCTGGATGGTACAAGAAAACTAGAATTTACTGCATCAGCAATCCACCTACTGCTGGCAAATTTTGAGTTTACATTTGTTGCACCACTTTAAAAATATCTGGTTTACTGTGAAGTCCTAAGGTGTTGGTAATTCCGGAAAAAATGCCAATTATGTTTTTATTTGACATGCATCATTGCATACCACTGGCTTTCCCTCATTAATTTCTGCAGGCTTTTAGAAAGCTTTATAGCTCAAAATTAATATGGTTTGGCTGAAGGAAAAATACAAAGAGAAGGCAAGAGAGACAGAAATAATAAAAGATAGTGGCTTGCTCATAATTTCTTTGAAGTAACAAGCTTTTTAAGAGAGCCACTTGGAGTAACAGAGTCAGTAGAAATTTTGTCACATGCTCTCAGGGAGGAGCTGCTCTGGCATCTGACAGCAGGAAGGTATCCTGACTACTCAACCTGGGATGGCTTTACCTGGCACAGCTCCAGCACTTCAACAGAGCTGTGCTGTTTATACCAGCTGAGGGCCTTATCCTGGCAGTAAAAGAGGCAGTAAAACTATCAGCTCTCTGAAACAAAAAAGTTTGTTTTCCTCCTCCAGAGATGTCTGCTTTTCCCTCCTGCAGGATGTTAATAAAGCAGAGAAACTGGCTCTGTCAATTCCTGTGCAACCATTCTACCTTTGAACTCTTCCTCTAGGCTTCTACCCTTGGAAATTCTGACTCAGTATATTGAAAACAGCAATAAGCAACCTGTAACCTTTCATATCAAGATCTCAGGTGTATTTTAATTGAGGAGAGTTATTTTTCCTGAACCCATTCCATGAAAGATAATCCCACACTGTAGTGGGTTTTGGCACATGGTGGACTCTTCAAGACCCAAATCCACCTGCTTTAATCTTCTCCAGCTGTTGTTTCATAGGGTCTTTCTAGATAATTAGTTACACAATCAAACTTTTACATGCTGGTGTCAGCGTTCCTTGGATGGAAAACTCTACTCCCTGCCCTCCTCTGCTAACAACTAGATAGTAAAAAGCAAACTTTCATAGGCTGAAAAAAAAATAAAATTGGAAAACAATAGCTCTTCCCCACTAAACTATTGCAGATGGACAGATTTTCATTTTTTTTCCCCTCTGGTTTCATTATAAGAGTAACACACATGTACCTCCATGTGCATTGAATCACAAATGGAATGCTACAAAACTGGGGTGCCTAAAGGAAATATGTTCTCAGATAAAACAATCTTCATAAAAAACAACTTTGCTATGAACCAAGGAGAAGTGAAGACATTTTCTTCTACAATCTAATTCTAACTAGAAACCTAGTAATTTCAGCTTAATTCAGCTGCTAAATAAGCCCTTAAGGGCTTCTTCAGGCAGCCCAATTTTAACTGTGAACTTCTGCAAAACACTCTCCAGAGCAGACTGGGGAGAGTAAAAGTGCCAATTTCAGTTGAAGCAGAAAGTCGAAAAATTGTACAGATTTTGCAATTTTTACCTCTTTTCTCAAATGACTCAGCTCTGCCTACACAGCACCTTATCTATATTCATATCTATAGTGTAAGCATTCAAGATCCTGCACAAAAGCAGGGACAGGGCAGCCAGCCTTGGCTGAGCCTTATTTACTCCCAGCACAGGTGATTAATCACAAAGCGGTCCGTCCCAGTTCTGAAAACCAGCCAGCGCAGTACGCACTCCATCTGCATCCCATTAGGTGTTCCTGAAGTGCCAGGGATCTAAGGGCCACTACAAAAGGCACCGCTCTCTCTCCTTTGTGCTCCCCAGGCTGATAACAGCGCTGGATTCCTTGGGCACCGCAGCATCTGGAGCAGAGGAGGGATCCTCAGGCTCTATCCCGGCAGCAAAGACATCCTGACAGAGGGACTCTGTTGTGGAGCTGCATGTTGCTGTCCCTGGGGAAAGCTCTGCTCGCTGGGGGACAGGCTACAGGTCACGTCCAAATCTGATCACATCCCTCCACTGTCACATTTGGGAATACAAGGGACACCTATCCCTGGGTAGGGTCTGCTAAAGGACTACAACACTGGTCTAACTTTGAATATGGATAAAGTGACTTCGAATGAGGTAGAATCCAGTCAACCCTCAGAGATCTTACAATCACTGCAAACACTATTAGTCCAAAGCCCTTGCTTGTTCAGGTCAACTGACCATCCATGGATACATTTGGCTTCCTGTGGGAGGTAGATCACATGGCAGGTGACTCACTGAAACAGCACGTCTTACTCATTTTGAGTAAAGATGTTAGAATTTAGCTGTTTCATCACCCACTGCTGGGAAAGCATCTGTGATGTTCAGCTTAGACAAATAATATTTGTGACAGCATATTATCATCATTAGCATCTTCACCTTTGTCGTGACTGGGAGCCCTGGTCATGGAGCCAATGCTGCGCAAACACAGAACAAATTTGCTTAAAGGCTTGAAATGTAACCACATACTAGGAACATTCTGCTTGATAAGGGCCCGAGAGAAGCAACAAAATGAGAATTTGAAAAAGCTAGACTTTAGGGTGACTGATTCTGCAGGCTGCTTAGAGCAGGTTCAAGGGGTCCATCGCTAAGTCACCTGCAGATTTAAAGCTCACAGCAACAGATTCATGATCAGTCCAGTCTGGCACAGACTTATTTTGCTGCAAAAGGGATTGTTCCTCTCGGCTCCAGCTGCTCAAGTGCTGGCACTAGGATGCATGTAGCCATATGGCAGATTGGCTCAGGGAACCAGTTGGGCTGTAGGCAAACCATTTGTGGGAGGGCTGGTTATTTTTCAGCTAGATCAGTTCTCTGATTCATTCATCGCATGACTGCATGAACACTAATGCTGGTGGAGGGAGAAGGAGCAGGAGTACGGGGATAGGCAGGGGAAGAAGGAAAAACAGAGGACAAGACTGCAGTTTTTGCATCAGGGCTGCTTTATGCCAGGTTGTAGAGATGTGGAACTAAGGTTTCTGAATTTACAAAGCACCCTGATGAAACAAAGCTAATTTTTTTCAAAAGCCTGTTGAGCACAGATAGCAGAGGAAAATGTTGGAAACTGATTTTAAGGATCTGGTCCTCCAGTTGCAAAAAAATCAAAGGCAGACAGAAATGTTTTAAAAAGGAACCTTTAAAAACAATTTTTTTGATGCCAAGCCAAAACAGAAAACAGCATTCTGCCACTTCTCCCAATCTGAATGAGCTTGAAAGCAAGAACTCAGAGTCTGTTAAAAACAAAAATGAAAACTAGTAGTTGCAAAAAGATAAACCAATCAGCACAAACGGCAAAGTAAATTAACACTTTAAAGAAACACTTTAAATCTAAACTACCTGAGGAATTATCTTTTAACATAACAAATCTTTTAACAGTAGATTCCAGAGGACAGGGTTTCAGATTTTTCAGCATCCCATAAAAAACATATGAAAAATGCCCACTGCTGTTGGTGAATTATTGTTTGCCATGTTTTGAACGGAAAAATTATGCCTTTGGAAATGCTGCAATTTGCTTTTTACACCACTGTAATCTATTATTAGTCATCAAGAAAATTGCTTTGGATTTTCCAACAGTCTTAACTGTGTCTGCCTAGTGGTTTTACTTTTTACCTATCAAATTTAAATGTAAAAATATGCTTTTGGTGTTCTCATGCAGAAAGGGGGGGGAAAAAGAGGTCTGAGGTCACAGCTGGAGGGGCTGTGTTGCATGCAAGCAAGTGTACTTGAAAATTTGTGCAGGGTCCAAACACTCTGAGTCAACTGCAGTCTCATCACGGGGATAAAACCACTAAGGCAGCTGCTGAATTTCCTGAGGTATCTCCAGTGGTGTAACGAGAAGCCATGAGGAGAACACATAAAGAATATCTATAGTATGAATTTTAAAGAGTAAATGCCATGGGAACTTCTGCTTCCCATATTTCCTAATATATGAGCGGAGACACATTTGAGATGAAAAGGCTACAAAGGCTTAAGAGGGATAAAATGAAATTTTTTTTTTTTTTTTAAATAGACTAGATGAACTGAACTGTGGAGCTTGCTGCCTTATGATATTCCTAATGGAAATACAGCAGCCAGGAGTTCATACACTTCAGAGCACCTCTATTATAGGAGCTATGACGCTACCTATGACATTATGGTACTAAGAACAAATGTGTCATGTTCTACAAGCCATCGATTTTCAGAGTCCTGTAAAGCATGGCACTGAATAACACCAGGACTTGTACTCTACTAAAAATTTGACTTCACGTGAAAATGGAAATATGTTTGCATTTTTTTGTAGTCAACTTCTGACTCCTTTGATAGAAGTGGCTCAAGAAACAAAGCATTTGGTCATAGTGACCTCAACCTAGTTCTCTTTCCTAGTCAGGACCAACAGTGGATATCAATTTTGAGGGAGATACTACCTTTTCCCAATTCAGCATTTCTTGTCCTTCAGTTTCCGAAGTCACCACAGAAAACATGACAAAAGAAGGAAACTATAACATCTGGCTGTGGGCTCTGCCATATCCTCCTAGTTACACAGTTGTGAGACATTAAGGTCACAACAAACACAAATACTGATATGGGACATCCCCACACTTATGCATTGTAGCCTGAAACAGACACCTGCTGTGGATAATTTCCAGCTGAACAGTTTAAGTTTCGCAGAATTAATTTTAAAGAGTTAACCTGTTCTTTTCTTGTGATTAAGTTAAACATCTATCTGTATACTGCAGTCAGGCATCCAGTATATTGATCCTACCCTGGAAATGCACATCCCCATTCATTTTCCAAATGAACAACCATATTTTACTAATTAAAAATAAAGGAAGAAAATATGGAAGATCAATCAGGTGGATATGCAGGATAATGCAGTATTACTGCATTTCTGGCCTCTGGCAGTACCTACTATATAATTCTGCCTACTCTACTCTCTTCTAGATCACCTGCTTACTTAACAAATTACTGGAGAATAACTAGCAAGAAAGTGGAGGAAATGTAAAAGACTCATATCTGGAAAAATATAAAATACCATGTGAAGTATTAAAAAAGTAAAGATTTTTCTGAGCAGCAATTTAAGTGACCAAAGAGTCTTCCTTCTCTTAGTTTTCTATTAATCTGCTGAGGAGTCAGTCATCAAGTTCAGATATAAGAACATGCTTATGTGTTATGACGTCATCTCGTATTTCATCCTCTTTTCAAGAAGCACCCTCTAGTTCACATGGAACTTTTTAGCAAACTCTGATTTCATTCTTTTGTCTAACATTCCCAGTAATTTTTGCAAGGCTCCCTCCCCTACAGAAATGACCTCTGGAGGACAAGCCATCAGCGGACATCTCCTTATAAAGGATTCCCCAAATCATCCTGTGGGAAGAGTATGTAAACAGAGATAAATTGCAAAATACACTTCCTATGGATTCAACAGGATTCCAGAGAACAAATGGTCCATACCACCCTGTGTACCACTTGAAACTTTTCTGCCAGGTGTCTCTGCTACAGGGTTCATGCTCTCACAACAACTCATGTGCAGGATTCACCATTTTCTATGCCCGCAGTCCAACAGAACTCTGCCAAAGTCACTGTTGTCCTTGGCATAAAAAATATCTAAGAAGAGACAGTGATTTTTCCCTTCTGTTCTCCCCTCCTTTCTAAGCTGCCACCTTCCTCTCTCTGGTGCCAAAGCAGCATTGTAATGTGGTCCAGCACAGCATTTTTTCCTGTGTTTTGGGTTGTGGGGTTTTTTTGTAGTCCACAAGACAGCCTAATGAAGGGAGGCCCACATGAAAGAAAACCCAATGGACTAAAATAATGGGTCTGGCTCAGAAGGACAAGAAACATTTTTACACATCATAGTCAGTTTGCTAGCCTTTGTGCCATGCTCTAAAGTTGTGATATATGATTTATTCATTTGTTTTTCTACTCATTTGCATTTCATATTACAAGACAATTTTTTAAAAACTGACTAAGCACTAATTTATTTCATGAAGGACTTGCAGAAGACTTAATAAGCTCTTATTTTGTGCAGAAAGGCAAACACTGTGTCATTAAACAACTCTGCTTCTGGAAGAGAGAATGCTTCAAACTTTCAGCCCTAAGACAGACATGCACATCTTAAAAGACTCTTTCTTGAACCAAGCTCTCCCATTACCCTGCACTGAACTGCATGCAGAATCACGCTAGTGGAAGAGCATTTGTACCAGGCTTTGAAGGCCTGGAAATGCTCTGCATGTTTCATATTTTACACGCAGCATCTCCGAGTGCCTGAAGTCTGGAAGTCTTGGGAAGGCTCAGTGTCAGACCGCCCTCTCACGGCAAGCGCCAGGGCAGGGAGCAGCCCCGCACAGCCCCTGTGAGATGATGTCAGAGCTGGTCTCTTATGCTGAACAGCATGTAGGCATCAGCATATGCAAGCCTGACCTTTCAGATTTCAAGTTGGAAGCAGTTGCTACACTCTTGACTTCTCTGCCAAAACAACAAAACCATCGCTTGCTCATTGCCTGCACATCGTGCTGCAGTTTTGCTGTTGCACTCAGCAGAATTTGGCACTGAGACTGGATTCCCTAACCCTCCTTCTGTACTCTGGGGTATTGTAAATTCTGGCCTCATGAAATGCTGTGATAAATGTCTTAATATCTTTGTGACTATCATGGTTTGAAACTGCCCTCTAGGGCTCTGCAACAGAATAGTGCCGAGCAGTATCTCACCTGCTCTCATCTACTCTTTTTTTTCCCCATTTCCTCCTTACCCCAGCCAAATTTATCAGGGAGGACTAATACAGAATTAAGTCTGTTAGTCTTAGACAAAGAGAAAATAGCATAGCAAAGTGCTGCTGGACCAGTATAAGAGAGATGTCAATTCAGAGCAGAATCTGTGTCTTGAGCTGCATGTCACACAATAACGTGACTCTCAGGAATTCCTGAAAAAACAATACAAATTCGAAATCCATCGGTTTTTCTCCATGTTGGGGTTTAAGTCTTAGAACACCAAATCCATATCAGCATCACTTTGAAACAGTGGCAGATAGTTGTGTCATGTAGTTGTTTTGTTGCTTGCTGTACAGAAAGCAGAGGATTGGACAGCAGTTGCATCTACAATTTCAGGAGAGGAATAGAAATAAACCTGATTTTTCATAAAGACACCAAGCAGCCAATTCTTCTGGGACAAAATGTACTTCAGAACTAGCTTCTGGAAACCGTAACTGATGTCTGAGTGAGGTAGGAACTATTATAATCATCTTCTCATACTGTCATTTAACATACAATACCTGTTCTGAAATGCTGCACCATGCTTGAGTTGCTTGCCATTTTGAAGGTCCACACTTACAAAGAAGCTAAACTGACATCACCTAGCCCAGAAATGAAGGCATGTCCTTATGAACCCTCCTACAAAGTCACATAATATACTCAAAGGAAAATTCACGTATTTCTATTTCTTGCTGCAAAATGGGATGGGCTGGCAACTATCGAGCCAGAATTCCAAAATATTTCCATCTTTGCTGCATGTGGATGAGCATGGAAAAAGAAACAGAGTTGACATCACTTATAAGTATGATGTTTTGGATATTAATTTTGCAGTAAGAATGACTTCCTTTGCATTGTGTTACCATACTACTTTGCTGCTGGATGACATGTTGCACATGCCGGCACCAGGAGATGCTTTTGGTAGCAAGTGGAATAAAAGAAGTGAAAGTAGGTGGCTTACCTTGTGTTGTCCCATCTAGTCCCATGAGGCATTTCATTGCCCTGATGATCTGCTCTGCTACGGGTGGACACATGGATGTGGCGTACACAGCGCTGTGAGAATGAGCTCGTAAAAAGTCCACAAGGCCCTTAGACAAGCAAAACAAAGCATGAATGAGCTTGGAGCTGGCCAAACTGCAGGCCTCCCCCTTAACTACTGCAGGAGAGGGAATGTGCAAAAGTAAGAGGACGTTTCACCAGCTATTTGTTTGCTTTCTTGGCTGCCACTGTTAATACATGGCCTGAAGAAACATCAGGCAGGTGCAAATACTTTACCACGTAAGTGGGGCAGTTACAGCTGAAACAGAAGTCTGGAAGAGAATAATGTTTACTTCTGTGCTAAGACTTATTACAGCGGAGCCAAAATAATTTCAAGACCAATGAACAGCTGCATTTAAAATAATGCTGCTCAGTTGCTCTCTAAGAATGAAGCAAAGCCTACACGACTTCAAAATACTTTCTTTGTCTTACGACCTAAACCAGGAAAAGCACCTTACTGGGATCTATCTTTGTCTATTAGCACAGAAACTTTCAAATTAAATTTTCCATCAGTGTGGCAGGGACAGTCATGTTAGAGTTGGTATAGTTGCTTTAACGTTCCCTTGAAAAAGCACTGATGTACTGCAGGCATGTCTAAAGCACCAGTAACTCTTCTGAATTCAGGGATCTGGTAGGAATTCAGATCTTATTAAGATCATCCTTGTTACAACAGCTTATACCTCCTAGTGCATATCAGAGTAGAGGTTACCGTGCTCAAAGCTGAATTCATGTTACTGAGAACTGGATGACACCTGCTTGAAAAAATCATGAGAAAAAACCCAAACAAACAACAAAGGGGATTAGACAAATTACTGCCAAAAGAGCTGTATGAGTTTATGCAGTAACTCCAATGCTGAGGATAAAAACGTACCTAACCTTACACAGGCCATGCATGGCTATATTACAACTGTACTCCTAAGGGTTTGGTTAAATAGCTGAGAAGGCTTCTGTGCTCCAGCTGATGCAGAATAAACAGTGCCACCCTGAGTTTTTGGCTGCAGAAATGAATGTAAGTGGGTGAATGGGTGAGCAGGCTTCCAAGGCTCAGAAGCCTGAGGCAAAGCTTACTGGTACACACAAGCATGAAAAGAACAGCATGTTTTCATTTAAAGTAACTCCCAAGGATTAGAGCATTAATTACTTCAGACTACTTTCCACAGGTCTAGTCTTTCTATACTTTTTAGTTACATTAGGCACATTGTCTTTGGTAAGAGTTAAGCCTTCAGATATAAATTCAGGAAGCCAAGGAAACAAAGCAAATTTACTCTTGATGTATGATGACACCCGATTTTAAGATCTCCAGAGGCAAATCCAAAAAGGGCAGTAAGAAATATACAATTTATACTTTCATATAGCCCTTTTATTCTACTGTAGGGCTACCCTTATTAATGTTATCCTGACAACAACCATATGGGCTGTCTAAACAGGCTTCCCGCTCATTCAGCAGACTCCTTAAAAAAATACATTCGGCAGGGTCTAAAAAGGGCAAATAATCAGCAGCCACTTGATCTCTCTGTCAAGCAACAAAACCGATGACATTTCACAATGGTGCTGATTATGCTTTCTCTTCTACATCCCCAGTTAAAGCAAACTCAGCTTTACTTTTGTTGACATCTGTTGTTGGCAAGAGATTGTGTTGTTAATGTACGCGGAGCAACCGAGGACACACAATTTACTATTGCAAAAGGCCCTCAGTAACCCTCTTTGTCCATTATCCTAAAAAATGCAACTATGTCAACCCACAACTGTTTAGGAATTTTATTATCAGTGGATGAAAACTGTGGTTTTAATCTCTCAGTATTCCCCCGCACACTGTTTACAAACGTGAAACAAAGTAATGAGCAATCCGCATGCAAATTAATGTAGGGAAGTATATTTAGCCAACCACAACGCGTCCAAACATTTCCAAGACAAACAACAGTCATCAGGGTGGCACAAAAAAATACCCAACTCAAGCAAATTACATAATGTGAACATGAGACAAAAAGAAGAAAATCTGACTGTCTGATGTACGTTTGGGATCCAGGCAAAAGTGGTACTAAAACTTTAGAACGGTGCCCGTGTAAAGCAGTCTGTGTGAAAAGCTACTGAAATGTATCATACCTAGTAAGAAGGTACTTCCTACCCCCTTGATGTTAAATTTTTTATGCTTTCCTTTTACCTTTTTGCCAGCTATGTATCCTCCAGCTGCACCAAAGCTCTTCGTGAACGTTCCCATTAATACATCGACGTCGTCAGGGCTCATCCCAAAGTACTCCACGACTCCTCGGCCCGTTGCTCCCACTGCGCCGATGCTGTGAGCTTCGTCCAAGTAGAGGTAGGCTTTGTATTTGTTCTTCAAGGAGACTATCTCTGGCAGGCGCACAATGGACCCTTCCATGCTGCAGGTGGAGAGAATCAGGGATGAATAACAACTCCTGTACTCTTTCTCTTTAAGATACTGGCAGAAAAATATAGTCGTTAATTACCTTATTCCATGAAACACCTTCTCGAACCTCAATTTTTTATTTACAGTTCAAAGAGAACTTGCAACCCTTTCCCATTTTCAGGTGAGCCCAATAAAGTCAAAGGGAAGTTTTAGGATTTGAACAATCAAAACCAGTCAAAAAGTCTTGGAACATTTGCAAATTGATAACATGCCAAAAAAAAGGAAGGAAATGTATAAAGCAAGTGGGAGATACTCACCCGAAGCAGCACATTACAATTCATCAGTATAAAACAAATATTATAATGAATTATAAAGAACTGTTATAACTCAGTCTGGTTCTTGTTTACTTCATCAACAGCTACTGTGGCAATATTTGGGCATAACAGCTCTAGAGAAAATTCCCCTGGTGCATGGGAGTTGGGTCCAACATACACAGGAGATGGGCCACATGAAACCCACAGCTGGTGCC
Organism: Pseudotriccus pelzelni; assembly: GCA_035584735.1. Lineage (NCBI taxonomy): Eukaryota > Metazoa > Chordata > Aves > Passeriformes > Tyrannidae > Pseudotriccus > Pseudotriccus pelzelni. The sequence continues at coordinate 5,745,071 of JAWMRA010000113.1, read as the reverse complement.
ATAATTTTAAGCAGCCACAGTCTTCAGAATGAACAGAAATTAGGGGTTAGAACAGGCAGCTCAAATCCACTTTGCCAATTGTTGCTCTCAGTATGTACATTTTAGGAATGTGGCCTTCTACCTAATAATCAGAAGGAAAAAAGTTGTCATTCCTTTTCTTTTTACTTTCTGACAGCCATATGTGGAAGTGAAATATTCTGAACTTGCACTGGAACAGGTCGCCCAGAGAAGCTGTGGATGCCCCATCTCTGGGGGGCATCTCTGGTTCAAGGCCAGATTGGATGGGGCTTTAAACAACCTGGTCTAGTGGGAGGTGTCCTTGCACATGGAAAGAGGGTTGGAACTAGATGATCTTTCAGGTCCCTTCCAACCCAAACCATTCTATGATTAGTGGCATATTGAGATCTGTAGAAATGAGAAAAAATAAATCTTTTGTACTACTGGCAGCCATGTCAGTAAGTGAGAAGACACAGAGGAGGAGTACAGCAAAATAAAAGTTCAGGGAGATAAATAAGAAATGCTTTCTGATGTCATAAAGATGACATATCTATGTTAATGCTGTGAAGACTTACATCTTGAGATGTCTTTTGACTTGTGAGATGACTACAGCTATGCTTGGATATGCTCAGATGCACTCACAATTCATATTCCTGGGTTTAACATGTTCTCTTCCACCAGCTCTAGTAAGCTGGTCTTTAAATGCTAAAAACTTCCTATCAAACACAAAGCCAGTGTGCTCTGTGCCAGGAAAACCAGTGCTCTGTGGCTACAGCCCACAGCTAAGGTGTATCCACCTGCAAATGCAAGGAGCTTCAGGTGAGCAGAAACATGAGGTTGTTCCCAAGTAGCAAGTATAAAGGAGCAGTACAATCAGTAATGTCTTGTGAATTTTTAGATCCTGGATCAGTGGCTTTCACAGGCTGTTTTATTGCCATTCTAGTTGCACTGCGGAGCTGGAAGTTTGGAACCGCAAAAGTAGCAGGATGTGCTTTTAGAACTCAGGCAATTTCTGACAATTTTAGTCCTTCTTCATCCTTTGGTCTCCTGAGTCAGCTTGGAAACTGTTCGGTCTCCAGTTTTGAAGGAGACCTGCCCATAGGCAAGTCTCCATTAGTTTAACAGCACGGAGAGTAGTCATGGACAAGAGTTGCCTGTGCTGTTCATACTGGGAGGTTCTGAGAGCCTGGCTGTCTGTGCCTGGAGGCATAATTTTGGCTGTAAGTGACTGCTGGCAAATCTTGCCCTTCTGTCTTGCCCAGCCATAAAAGAGGCAACTGTGGGGTTATATATTGGCATTGCAGTCCCTTGCAGCAAAGAAGGGTGGGCTTGTACTGCAAACTCCTGAAGACTGGGCTTTCTCACTTTTCCCAAATGACATTTGGCAGCTGGGGAGAAGCAACTTGAACCACCACAGCTATTTTCCTAATGAATGCAAGGGCAGAGCCGGCACTCCTCATATAGCCCAGAGTCAAAGCATTACTCAGCTAAAATCTACCCTGAGCCACTGGATGTGCTTGGACCTGCTGTGTTTGGCAGCTCTCAGCAGCGTCTGGTCAGTCTGCAGGGTGGGTGTGTTGACAGAATGCCGAGGAGCACCTCTGCAGAGGGAAGCAAATAGCCATCCCACCCTCCACCTTCCAGCAAAGCTTTGGCAGATCAGCTGCCAAGGACAATAACAGTTTTTCCACATTTACATGGACATCATTAGGCTTACTGGCTCATGAAGATTCAGATGGGAGAGTCAGCATTTAACTTCAAAAAGCCAAGAGTAAAAATGGTAAATTAAAAATGCTGCATACTTGTGGAATGGGAGCAAAGTTGTGCTGAATCCCAGAATACACGGAGCTGGTTCACGGCTGTTGCAAGACTTAACCATTAAGAAGATTTAATGAAAACTTTTCTTACTCATATGAGTAGGAGATTTCTCTTGGAACTCTAAGCTGTTATGCAAAACAAGGCACTTGTATTTGGTTTCAGAGTTGCCTTACTGCTCTGGAAAGATGCTGGCTGACATAAATGTTATAACAGTTGACAGAGATCGCAACATGGCCTTGAAGTGTCCACGAATAAAGTGCTGCTGGATCCATGCATGCATTCTGTGCTGCCATTCAAACAGGCCTCAGCCCTCCTGATTGAAGAGATGACCTGTTTTGCTGCCTGCTCTGCTCTTGGTCTCTTTTTGACCCTGGCAGATGGTTATTGATATGCACAACACTGTTTAGAACTGCTTCATGATAAAACTCACTTCACACAACCCTTTGGGAAGCCCAAATGGAAAGTTTACTGAATTCTTCAGTAAATATTGATGTCAACTCAGCTTAAACCAGAGAGCCAGAAGTGAATTGTAATGGTTCTGTCTCAGTCTGGTCGTATCACTTAGCTTTGTGTACAAACAGCTATTGTGTATAAACCTATTGATCTGTTTCCAGATCTGCTCAAGTCCCCAGGGCACAACAAAAAAGCTGGATGCAGATGAACGTAAACAGGCTCTGCCTAAGACAGATTTTCTCATGATGACACCCTGCCTCATAGCAAAATTTCTTGGCTTGGTGGCAGGGATGAAAAGTTTCTAGATTGCAGCTGACCCTTGTCACCCTTGTTTGGTGGACAGGCACAGAAGCTTGAGTTAGTACACACTCAGTTTGACTCTACTTCCAGACATGAGGAGATAATCCCAAATTTTGGGAAGACTGAAGTTTGAAACTTGATTCAATCCCTATCAGACCACTGACATTCTTCCTGATGCAGCTGATGAATTGTGGAGCAGGTGCTTTGAGAGACAGGAGGTGAGCACTTGTGATGGTCACTCCATTTGGAACAGAGGCTCCAACTTGACAGGATGCTTTTTTGTCCAGTTTATTTTGAAACTTCTTGGGAAAAGAGTTTTCTGCATCCTACTCTGCTACCACAGTTTCAATTTTATTTGTTCATTTTGTCATGAAAACTAATTTACTTATATTCAACCTGTTATCTACTTCATAACTGCGCCACTCAGCATCTCTAAACATGCCCCGTAGTACCACTATATTTTCAGCATTTCAAAAGTTTTATCTGTTCCCCTTTCAGGCTAGTTTGTAATTGGGAAAATCCATCTTTTCCTGGCCTGTTATTCCGAATTTTAACAGTTCATTCCATTTTAGCAGTTACTTTAGGCACTGGTTTCTTACATAAACCTTGTACATTCACACAACAATCTCTGTTTTGTAGCTTAGAGCAATAATTTTAAGGAAACCTTCCAACTCCGCCCTCAAATACAACTCCATACACTGAAATGATAGAAATGTTAACCTTTAATGTTGGTTCCTGGCCAAAGACATTAAATGCTACCTCATTCTTTTCTGGAAGTCCAGTCACTTAATCCCAGGAAATAAAAAATAACCCTGATAAATTTCCTACACTATTGGCATTGAATCCCAAGGAACTTGTAATGCACATGAAAAGGCACTGGACAATATCTAACTGATCAGAGCTATTTTCTTAGCTGGAAGGGAATATAACCAAATTAAATTAAAAGCAGGGGAAAAAAATAAAATGAAAATCAATCTGTTTTGATCAGTTTCCGATGCCCTGTAACTCCTGCCCTGGGCCTTGGCCTATCTGACTCCTCAGTAAATAGGCATGAAAGAGAGCAGAAGCCTACCACGGACCATGTAAGGACACAGTAACTGATTAATCCTGAACTGGAAATCAGAGAAAGCAAGGAAAGCATTAGCTGAAATTCAGATAATAAAAATATGATTTAGTAAGTCAGTTTAACTTTTGCCCTGGTCACTGCCAAAAGTTGTTCATGCTTTTTGTGCTGAAGATTGATGGGGAGATGGTCTCCCTCAGTTTGGAACACAAAGGGAATAGATTTGCTCCTAGGCTAGTACAACTGAAAGAACCAGCTGGTAGTTATATTTACTTCTGATGACTCTTTTTTTTTCTAAGATAATAGAGACATTAAAAGGCAAACAAACATATACTTATTGCTGTTGGTTTGCCATGAAGCTTGAGTGCTTCCCAAGTCGAGGGGCCAATTCTGCCTTCAGTTGTAACCAAGCAAAATCTGTGCCTTATGGTTTCAAACACAAGTCTGATTTCCAGAAACGCTCGTGTTGGCTAACAGTGACCCTTTTCAAATTTTGCCAGTTCGTAAGTCCAGGCTTATGCACAGTGTAAACACTTTTACATACTCCTAATGGAAACAGAAGGCAAATTTCTTTCCATACATAAATGTCACCATACTAAGACTATGGTGTCTCATATAACAATAATTTTTAAAGAAGGAAAGCTTAGTAGTTTTTTTGCATCTCTGGAAAAAGCATTTCTGTAACAATTTGCCAAGCCAAACTTGCAAATCAAGATATTTTAACTTGGAGAATGGCTTTGACTAAGTTATTTAAATTCCGTATTAGCTGTCCCTGAAGCATAACTTAAATCCTTTATGGAAAAAAAAAAAAAGAAAAAAAGCAGTATTAACTATTGTAAGAAGAATACATTAACTACACTCTACCTCCCCTTAAACCCTCCTGATGAATGTTAATTTGTCACCTGGCAAACCTTCAAGAAAACTTAACATTCGCCAATACGGGGCTGGAAAATTTCAGTCTTTCAGCAAGTGTGGGCCAAGAAAGGAAAGAACATGCAAACAAAAAGAATAAGAGTGTTTCTAATATGTCTTTCTCCAGCTTTTTTTTTTTTTTGGCATATGAAATGTTCTTAGCTACTGACTGGATTAGACTACCCGGGCTGTGAGCCTATTCCCAGCAGTGCCCAGGCTTGGCACTGGTGGCAGGAATATGGCATGGTGGGGTGTAGTGGCACCAGCCCTGTAGCCAGAGCAGACTTGCTTTACAACCAAACCACACTCGTCAATTTCTGATCTGCTTGGACTGTGAAAACAACTAATGAACCAACCAACCCAGCTACTGCTAGCGCTGGTTTCCAATGAGAGACTATCAGAGAGCTGAGCTTTGGTTTTCTTCTATTTTATGCCTGTCAGAAGCATAGACACTCAGGGCATGAGTGATCTTCACATTATTTAGCCTTTATGGAGCTGAAGGAACTTCCTGCTTCCTTTTCAGTGAGGTACTCTGAGCTTTAACATGTTTTAATTTTGAACCCAACAGAAGGTTCTTTGATCTTTGGAAAATGCAATCTCCTTTTAAAACCAACTGCAAAACTAGAGGAAAAGAAAACTCTACATCAAACCTAACTTGGGAAATATATATAATATTTACTATATTATAGTTAATATAGTAAATATCTGACAGTGGGTTTGTCCTACTGCTTGGAATGATCTATGCTTCTGTGTCACCAGTCTACCTTCTTGCTCTCTACTGGTCAATATTCAGGGTAAAAGCATTTAAAAGCGAACAAAGCTCAGCAGCTGGAGGTTTTTCTGACAGCCATGTGACCATTGGGGATATTTGTCAGTAAAATGTTGGTGGTCCACTTAATTTCTGCATGATCAAAGTCCTTAAATCGGAGCTTTCTTTTAGTAGTGCCAAGCAATGTTTATTTGCAGTTTTGCTCTGTTTATTCTGGTTGAAAGGACACATTCAGCCTGCTTTGGATCAGCTGATCTGCTGCTGAGCTGTTTGAGCTCTGACTGACAGGTGTTTAGATAAGGACTGATTTGGTCTCTTTGCAGATGGAAAATGTTAGGTGAAAAGAAAGCACTGACAACTATGAAGTTGTGATGACATGAGATTGTAAAAGATTTTTTACCAAAAAAAAGCTAATCGGCTCAACTATGCCAGGATTTCACAGTAAAATGGCATAAATGACTGCCCGTCCAGCCTGGCTGTATTTTAGCAGCATAGGATATGATTCTTACACATAAAGTTTAACGCTGCTTTTATAAACCTTGCCATGTCCTGTGAATGATAGTTTCTAGTTCCCTTCTCTCTGGGGTACGTGTTGCTAATCCCCAAATTATCCTTCTCCTGCTCCTCCCCTCTTGTCATCACCACGACAGTCTTGCCTAGATACCCAAAAACCTTCTTACTGTACAAACACTGCTTCTTGAATCCTTCCCTCCTCTTCATGATCTCTGCCTTTCCCTTCTCCAACTTACTGGTGGCTCCCTCTCCATGCCATCCATGAGCCCCATGGCTGTCTTCCCAGTAACCTTCTCCTGACTGGAGAGGTTGGAGAAAACAGCCCAGGATGGTGAGTCTGGCTGGTGCCACTGCTTTGCTGCTCAACATTAGTGACTATTTGTCTCTCTGGTTGGGTATAGACCGCACTACAAGAGTGAGCCAGACCTACCTGACTAGGACGCCCTATAATTGCAATTGCATGGTATTATTGATGCCAATATTATCTGACTGATTCTCTCTCATTCGAATTCCTCCAGGGACTAGGAGAATGGACATGGAATATCACTATATAATTCTTAAAAAGCCAGTCTTTTAAGTGTTTTTCTGTTAAAGTGTGAGTCTATTATATCCAGCATTAATTACCAAAAAGGTGTTGATATCACTTAGCCTAAGTTTAGCTTGAGATTTTAGATTCCAGCAGCTGGGTAAGAACTGGGCATGCAGAGCTCAATTAATTCTGTGTAGTTGTCTTTTGATCTGCCCATGCATAACAACCCTAGAAAACTCAGCTTATTCACTTAGCAGATCTCACCTACTATAGCTCCATGAATTTTATCACATCTGTGACAACAAACACCAGCTGATCTGTCTTACTCTCAGTATATCTCCCACTCCACTGTGATTCGCTAAATCAAGATTCAGAACACCCCATTGGAGCCACAGGATCTAGGGTTCAGACTGATACAATGGAAATCAACGTATTTATGAGATCACAGAACATTATTGTAATTTCCGATCATATTAAGATTTCCCTCAGATATCTAAAGTCAATGTTCCCTTCACTCAATATATCATTCTGTCCTCAGAAATGACAGAGTACTCATCTTTCTAAAACACATACATACCTGTAAATGCCCTCCACGAGGATGATAATTTTTCTCCATGCTCTGTGGGTGCGAGGCTGCCCATATATTATTGCATCCCTCAGCAACTTCTCGAGGCTCTGCATATCTTTATTTAAAAATGAGAAAAAAGGAGGAAGGAAAAACATTAACAAAGGTTTTTCTGAAGAACTTTTCGATTTTCTCCTGGGTGCTACTTTTCCTATACAGAAAAAGACAACATTAATAAAGAAGAATTTGTCCTAAAGATAGATAAACTTCTTTTGTTAACAGGCAAGACCCTACAATTGATTTAATTAAATACAGCCTAGTGACTAGGAGAGTTACAAAAAGCTTCCAGTTATGCAACTTAGAACCTTCTAGAAATTCTTGGCATACATTTTTATTTAAACGCAAAAGGGAATCACTTCGCTTAAGTACTGAGGCTAATTGTCAGCAGTTCTCTGTAGGGGTTGCTGATACTCTTAGTGTCTCAGAGCTTCTAGATAGTGAGGTTTTGGTTGCTTTCCAATCACAGGCTCATGAGTAACATGCAAAGGTTTGGACAAGGCTGCATGAAGCACATCAAGGTGGCAGGAGGAGAAGTCTTGTCCTTCTCAAGAAGGAAAGTAAGTAAAAGATTGCTAGTGAGAGAGGGGGAGGCAAGTGGATACAAGCACATGGCAGGGATATGCTAATTTGGTGCCAAAATGCTTGACAGTGGTGGGACTTCATAATATAAGGAGGCCTGGAACAATGTATGACACTTAGCTGCTTTCTTTTGGGCTGAGTGTGGGTAATCTCATAAAATTCTTGAAGGAAAGCCATTGAAGTTTTGAAAAACATGGAAGAAAGCAAGGAAAAACATCACAAGAATAAGAGTCAGGCCAAAGGTGACTCTCTGCAGAGTTGTAAACTAACCAGCATGTTGGTGTCTCCACATGAATGAACACTCTCCAAAATTAATTATTCTGGTACTGTTCAGGAATCTGGATTGACATTTCAAAATGTTTTCAAAGAACACCTTACAGAGTCTTGTAAGGAACACTACAGATCAGCTCAACCTGTGGGTTGAGAAAATCAGTGGCAACTTTCTGTGATATAACCCCGTTTGTTTCAGTAACACATCTTCACAGAGTTGTTATAACCTTCTAAAATAGTACAAAGTTGTACAGAATTGCAGAAAGCAATTGTTCCAAGCAAAGAAAATACAGCTTAGAAATATTAATAAACTGATCTACACTTTGGTTTTGGCCTGACTGCATGTGGCTATTTGCACACCAACTGTGTGCGTCATGAATAACCTGTGACCTGAGAGATGACAAGGTTATGACTTGAACCCTTCCGTCCTGATGCCTCACCTCTTGCTGGTAACATGTACTGATGTCAGTGAAAGATAAAGGTCTCAGCAACACCTCTGCCACTCTGCACCTTCCAGTGTAATCTCCTGATCTGGCCACTCCTTGCTGAACTTTACAAAGCACAGAACATCAGCTGCCCCTTATCTCAGCGGTGCAATCACCTGCACAGCTCAGTGAACTCCGAGATGAAAATGCTGTTAGGAATGATGCAATGCAGACAACACAGCTTCCACTAGATGGCAATCAAGGAAATAAAAGTTCTTTGGTGCTTTACAAGGGAAAGTTATAACCCAGCTCAGCATTTGCAGCTGCTCACATTCTCTTTCGTTTGGAGTAGATAATATTTAGAAATCCTTTCAAGTTCTGAGCATTAAAGGGCTCCCTCAGAATAACAGAATGATCATTCACAGTAAAATTTGGATGCCCCCTTTTCTCCACTGAATTATTCTTTACTGATGTCACTGTCATCTAAATCCTTTTGGGACCCTTGAAACCCTCTTCTGAAACACGCAGGGTCTTTCCATTCAGTATTTTGTCTACATGTCGATCCAGATTGGTTCTAGACTTCAGGAAAGACATTTTGCCTCTGAGCTAAAAGCATAGCTTGAAGATGCAGTTGTTTTAACATACATTCACATAGGAGGAAAAAAAAAAAAAGAGGAGATAGAGAGAAGTGAAACGTCAATAACTCTGTTTAAAAAATACATGGATGTGAATAGATCCTCTGTCCAAACTACTGTGGTGCATGAGGGCACAGACAGCGGAGAACCTCTGAGGGATGAGCTTGCCTGACTTTACATGTAACATAGTCCTGCTGGAGTGCAGGCTAAGAATGCATTTGTTTGCAGGATCAGGGCCGTCTCACTTTCTTTTTGATGTCTCATTCTGAAAAACACATATGGGTGACCCTTTCTGAGGCAAGAACAGTGAACTTGATTTGTTCAGGTGCCAATGAGTTTTACTGAACTTTTAACTCTGTGCTTGTAGTGCCTCATTTGGAAAGGGGAAATAGGGAGGAGGAGAAAATCTGGAACCTTTAATATTCCCCACAACAGGCTGCATCTGCTCTTCAAAGTGAAGACACAGTGCTGTCTGTGCTTTTGCTTAAGCTTTCCAGAAACTGGGATATACTGAATGGCCAGAAAAACAAGAGTGCAAGCCCAGGTGACTTTCAGATATCAAATTATTTGCCTATTAAATATAGTTAGACTGAGACACACTGGGACATTGAGATGATGAGTTGCACGAGTCTATCTTGAATAACCAGTTACAGGTAAAATAACTGTCCTTCCTGGTTTGACCATCACCAGCCCAGGGTTTCCAGCGGCAATGGCAAACAGCTGCTCAGCAGCAGAGGAGGGGGTGGTAAGAATTCCTCTTGATCAATTACTCAAAGCACAAATCTATCAGTGTCTCACTTTCCACCTTTTACCTTAGCATATTGTCTTGATATGGAGGATAAAGTTTCCCAAGAGGGGACAGTGGATCTGTCACTGCATCAGTGGACTTGCATAATCCTAGTTTAGGATCTTTCAGCGTTACTTCAACAGAAATACCAAGAAGACAAACTGCCAGTGAGCTGAAGCGAGTCTGGACCTGGGCAGGCAGCAGTGTGTCATGCTGCCTCCAGTGCAGGTGGGACACCAGGCTCCTGGAGGGGCCCCTGCCCTCTCCCACGCACGCTCAGAGACCCAGTGCCTCCACCCCTCATCCTTGCACTGCAACGCTGGGGATGTCATCACCATTCCTCCGCGTGGGCTGGAAATCTCCCCCATGATGTCAGCTGAATGCTGCTTAATTAAAATAAACAGGCTACTACTACTCGTCACGTTTTTTTCTTTCACTTTGTGTTCCCAACTCTTGATTTTCAGTTTCTCCCATTCTGCACTCTCATCCAAGTTCCTGCAGACTCTGTGGTGACACAGGAATCTCTTTGTTTGGAATGGGGTGGTGGGAGTGGTGATTACTACAGCCACATAACAGTCTGGATTGCCCTCCCTGCCCCTCAACAAACCCACATCTCTGTGAAAGCAGAGGGCACTCACTTAGCAAAGCTCCCTGTTCACACTCAAGTCAGACACGGCTTTCTCAAATCAGAGAAAGCAAATGCAGACACAGCGTGGTCAGAGCAGGATATTCCAGTCTCCTCGCTGAGGCAGCGTCTGTATGTGTCACAGGGAAAGACACGCCAAACTGGATTAGGCTGCAGTCCACCTATCTGCTGCAATAATCTTGTCTCTGATAGTGGCCAGAGGCTCCAGGGAGGACAAAACCTTAGTGGGTAATGCGCCTTTCATCCTGCTCTGTAATAGCTATAAGCTGCCCTCACTTCTGAAATCCAAGGGCCACTTACACCTCTGGAAAAAAAAAAATTAAGGAACTGTCCTGGATTAAGCCACTGCAAACTCTTTGGGTTTTGCAACCAAAGAGATATTTTGCTAATTTTTACATGTTTATTTGTCTCTTTCATTTCCCCCTATTTTATTTGTTTGCTTGCTTAAAGGCATGCACTTGAGAGTTTTCCACTATTTTTCCCCCCCATCTTCTTTCCTTCTTTTTAGCTAGAGAATACATCTGCACTGAAAAGTTAGGGCCACACTGCTGTCATCAACTACCTGATCCGTCAGAACCCATAAAACCCCTTAGTACTTTCATAACACTGAACAGGTGCGTAAGGAGGAGTTAGGAATCTACTACCTTAATTCCCGTTTCAGATGTGGATTATAGCACCAGATTGGATTTTCACCTAACCAAGCAGTTAATTGCCTGCCCTTCTCATAGGATCACTTGTTCTGATTGCTCTGTGAAGTGTCCTTGCAATGAAGAGAACTGGGAATATTTTTTTCCCACATGGCCTGATCTCTGTGCCCAGTCACAACATTCCCACAGACTTTTTATGGAATGGCAAATCTAAACCTGAAAATGGGACTGCAGTTGACGCTACATGGGGAAAATGTAGTGGAATTAGAAAGAACAAACAATTCCTAAGCCTTGTACAGTGCCCTCTTTTAGAGGCTGAGAAGAACAGAACTCACTTGGATGTAGTTAGTCCATAACACCTTCATCTGTCCACTGAAGGAACACCTGATACCAGTATAAGACCCAGAATTGATGCAACAGAGACCCCTTGATAAAATCACAACCTGATTAACGGTTAAATATTTGGTTTTGATTTTCAGGTTTTATTGGAAGGGTCAAGGGATTTTGGATAATATTTAACCAAGATAAAAGTCAGAAGTCCTGAAAAAAGGCTTTAAAATACAACAATCTCCCTGAGCCAGGAAATAAAAACATCTCAGTTTAGCCCCCCCTAGCTTGAATGACCCTCTTGCCTGTCCCTTGGAGCAGATGGGAGACACTCCCTGGAGCCCAGGGCTGGTGAGGATAACATCAGACACACCTTCTGGCACATCAACTAAGCCAGGCCACACTGCCACAGAGGCAGGGAGATGTTTTAGCCTCCCACTTTTTCCCAGTGCATACTACTTGTTGGACCATGCTGCTGCCTGTATTCCCAGTGTAGAAATGCAACTCTTTCCTAGCTTCTTAAAAAAATCACTGCCTGGGAAATGGTAACTTGAATGGTGATCACACCACAGCAGAAAGACAAAAGGCAGAAGCTTTATGGGCAGGTCAGAACAACTTTAGTCCACTAAAAGACTACTACATACATTTAGGACTACTGAGGTCCTAAAATAAAATCAGGAAAAAATTTAAATCCCCTAGATCAGTTCATTAGAGCAAGGGCTCCAGGGACCTGAGCTTTGCTGCTTGCATCCACAAAACCTCACAAATCTCCGCATCAGAAAAAGCCCCCAAAAGGCCCAAACCCCTGTGCCATGCTGGTAATAACCTTGGCAGGATGAACACTAGAGACAGTGCTAATGAGAGCCCATGGGATGGGAATGTCCTGCTCAGTAGTTTTTTAGTTATGGGGCTAAAATGGAATATTCTCTTAAATCTCTCTCACACAGATGATCTGCAGGTGTGTGCCTGTGTACTTCTCTCAGCCCAGACCTGTAAATTCCTGTCTGTTTACTAGGAAGGGATTGTTCACTGGCAGGCAGGATGCAGGGCACATTCCTATGTCCAAATACAAACAGATTTATGGGTCCACAGCACATTTTTGTTCTATTATTCATTTTCAGGCTTGAAAACCTTCTCATACACCTGTGCAATGTTTTTGTCAAAATGGATGCCTTTTATTTTACTTAGGACAGGCATAGAGGTTTAAAAATTTTGCCTGTTCTAGACAAACTATTCAGATATTTTATGAAAAGTGTCATGTCTAAGATAGCTACCCACTTACTGAAATAGAATTTCATTTAGTTTTGTAAGAATAAGAATTACATTATATATTATTAAGGTAATAGGTAGAGATTATTTCTTGCCTTACCAATGAAATTACTATTTATTTATAATAAAAGCATAATTGTTTACTTTTGAAAGATGAAAAATCAATCCATTATTACAAATTATATGCTTTGAAATAAAATCACACAGTTTTACAGAATTAGACACAGCATAGCCTTTGAAAGATGAAAGTGCTTCAGTAGCAAGTTTAAAATCATAGATTTTACTCTCTTTTCTTTGAAATCTTTTTATCATAGAACAAAATTTCCTGTATTTTTTTTTTGAAAAACAGTTTTTCCATAACAGAGGGAGAAAGAAGAGAGATCTGCAAGCTTGTTAGAAAGGGAGGTTACTAGCACACACGCTCTGCAGGTTTTTTGTATTATATTCAGGAAGCAGCTAGTTCAGAAAATATATAATTGCTTCACTAAACTGTTACATAATTATTCCCCCCCCTCCATTTATAATAACTGCAACAAACATTCACACCTCACCCTTCTCCCAGTGTCTGTTCTACACCCACGCAACCAAGGAAGTTGGAGCCAAAGTAAATATGTTCCTGGCAGTTTTATCAAGGGTATTACACAGCATTTCAAGAGGCTGATGAAAGCAACAAGGGAGCATGGAATAAAGGCTGATTTCCCAAGCTGCCTTTTCAAAGCAAGAAGGGAACTTCCAAGTCTGCTGTCTGACTTGAATTTATTTCGATGCTCCTGCACAGAAACCGTGTCTCAGGCACTAGTGGTGGTACTGGCTGGCATGTCTTGCTTTGTCTTTAGTGTAAGATAAAACAGAGTGAGAGTGAGTGTGTTTCTACACCGTGCTGGAGAATTGTTCCAGCTGCTCATCAAAGGGCCCTCTCCATGCCTTTGACACAGTAACTCCCTCCAGTTGATTCCCAGGGCCAGATTCTTTAAAGGGTCATTAATTTCTGTATATGAAATGGCATACATCATTCTCTTGTCATTAGAAAGAAGAGGTGGAGGGTATTGTCTTTTTTAACTAAAACAGGGGAGGTTTTTCAAAAGTAACAAAAAGGATGATGCTGAAATTAACGCTTGTTAGAGATCTAAAAGTGGTAACTCATGCACAGGGCCAATACAGCAGAAGGAACTTTGCTTTCACACCAAGCAGTGTGACATGGAGAATGGCTCAATTCCCCTGCAGTGTGACATGGAGAATGGCTCAATTCCCCTGTTCATAAGCAGGACAATGACAGCACTAACATACTCTGACAATTTGGGCATGCCTGGAAATATGCTATGGATCCACACATTAGCGAGAAAGATAATCTGGGAGCATAAGCAACACCATTCTGATCTAACAAAACAAGCATCTGTCTAACTGAAAAGAACCTTCCCAAACCAAGCTGGAAGTTTGGTTACTTATGTCCTTATTTAATTTGCTGTAGTGACTGGTATTACACTACTCCCTGACAGATCCACAGAGAACAAGGTTGTCTCCTTCATTTTGTGCGTCCTGCAAAGGCAGTCTTGTCAGGTTACACCTTCTAGTGCTATCTCCACTCCATTTCCTGAGCAAAAGGCACAGACATACATCTCTGCACACGTGATTTTAGAAGCTGTTGGAGATCTGTAATTTCTGGGTACGATTAAGGAAATATTAAAAGAAAGAACTTTCTAACCGTGGAACTAATAAACTGACATAGTGGGCTGAGAGAAAGCATAAGTGTGTGAAGCTTCTCCACATGAAGTGCCCTCTAAATGCAGCTTAGGTTCAGGCTCAAAGCCTACAACACTGTGATGACGAAAGCTGTCACTCAAATTCCACACAGTATTTCCAAAAGTTTCCACAATTTCACTTTGAAAACAAGTTCTCTAAAGCAATCTGGATGGGCTTCCACTGAGGTTTGCTGAGACCGTTACAGGAATTGTCTATGTTTTCCAGTGCTGGATTAGTGCTTCTTGGATAGCTCACTATTATTTTTAGGCTTAGACATTATTCAAAAGAGCATCAGCTTTAATTTATCATAAGCACAAGCAGAGGCTGCTTAGATATCAGGTTCTGGGGAGTGGAATGAAATAGTGAGGGATGGTTAGAGACCAAATTCCTTAAAGTGAGGATGACAGCTCCAGTCAGCTTTCACAACTGACAGTAATACACTCTTCAAACTGGAATGTTCTTTGAAATGCTGTGGGAAGTGACCCAAGCCAGCTGGGCTGCATGTAGCATGGATGGGTGGAGAGGCAGAGAACATTCAGGTTTGGGTAGTAGGAGTTCATCCTGCAAGATGTGATGTAAACCTGATTTTGAATGGAATAAGGCTTTGAATAACTAAAGAAAAAAAGCCCCACAAAACTGGTACAGAAACCGTGCTTAGTGTATCCAGATTTATGGAAGTGAACCAATCTGGGTTTTGCTATAGGTTAATCTATGGATAATTACATTTGTAAAAATATTTGTGTTCAGGTGATCTTTAATTCTTGAATGATCTTCAGAAATTGCTTCTTGCTCAAATTATGAATAGATATTAATTATAACAACATCTTACACTATAATTATAATGTATTTTTCATTCCAATTCATCCTTAGGCCTTCTACAACATATGCATAATTCATTTTTGCTCCCCTTGGGGCTGAACACAACACTTAATAAAGAGAAGGGACTGTATTAGCTATTTACAAAGGTAATCAGATCTGTCTTATTCCTCACCACTTCTCAAGCTTCTAAACCTCTGCTGCAGTCACTGCTTGGTGGTAGCAATGAGGATGGAAAGGGGAATTGCAATGGGGAACAATGGAAAAGAACAATTCGTCAAAGGCAGTCCCAATGTCTCGGACAGTAACCACAGCAGCATTAACTAAATAAAAGTTAAAAAATATGAGTAGTTTAGAAGATAACTATATGATTGCAAAGTTAATGCATGATTTCTATGCTAAAATACTATTTTGAAGAATATTTGGGATGATGCTTTTGATATCGCCATCTGCATCTTTGGCATTAGATCTCTGGGAATTCAGAGTAACTGCTTCAAAGTAGTGCCATGTGAATGGAACTCTGGTTGCACTGAGCCTGCTGGAAATGGAGGCGTGTTTTTGTAAGGGTGTTTTTACTGCCTGGGCTATACTGACAATAACAATAAACCCATTATGACACCACAGAGTCATTCAGAATGTCAAAGAGACAGCAACAGGATTAATATGAAACTGAATTTTGAAATTAAGGTCCAACCTGATGACACAAATCATAACAATTGTAATTATAGTATTGCACTCTTAATTTTTCCCCATCAGAAATCACTCATAACATTAAACAGTTAATCTTTCTGCCTGGGAACTGATTGAAAAGTAAGCATGGAAAGAAAGCATTCTTGCCTTTTAGGTGTGAACAACTCTGTCTTTAAAGTTTTTCAACTTTAATACTCACTGTTATGCTTGAAGATTCTAATAGTGGCACCTGAAAGCCTCGCACCCAGAACGAGAGAAGTGTGGTTCAACTCATCACTTAAAATGAGGCAGCCCTGTGGAGAAGGAGCACAGTAAGTATCTGCACGAACTGGAAGGCTGTTGACACGTGTGCACGTGTGTGCCAGCACAAACACACACCTGGGATAAAGAACTGCACCAGTTAAGCTGTAAGTATTAAACACGAACTGGATTTTCTGCTACTTTTCTGAAGGTGCCAGGGTACACTGCAAGGGGTAAGTATCTTGAGCTATTATGTATGTCTGCAATTTCACAAATTTACCATTGTTAATT
The DNA here is from genome assembly GCA_035584735.1 of Pseudotriccus pelzelni. Classification (NCBI taxonomy): domain Eukaryota; kingdom Metazoa; phylum Chordata; class Aves; order Passeriformes; family Tyrannidae; genus Pseudotriccus; species Pseudotriccus pelzelni. The sequence goes on along the minus strand of JAWMRA010000113.1, from coordinate 5,728,730 downwards.
CTCTGTATCTGTTCCCTTTGAAAGTGCTGGACAACTTCTCCAGCACCAGTGCAGACTGAAGTTCATGTTCTGGGCAGTTGAAGCAGCTCTCCCTCCCCAACACTTGTATACACATATTTCAGAAATCTGTTGCAAAACCTGTATCCTTCTTCAATAGTGAGTGAAGAAGTGTCTTCAGCTCTATGCTGGTGTTTCAGAAGAAGTTTTGATCATACACCACAAAGTGAATTAATTCCATCTCCACCAAGAGGGAAATAATGTTTTGTTCTTGCATGACACACTTCACACTGTGCCACACTTAGATGAACTAAAGAGGAGCTCCCAGCTTTCCCAGCACAGTGTCTCTGCTTGTGATGTCCAGAGGTAGGACTGACAGAGTGATGGATATTCATGCCTTTGTGTTAGGTACACCAAATTGGAGATGAAGCCCCTTCGCCACCAAATAAGACCCCAACTTTTGTAATACGGTCATTCCTTTAAACTTGCATTTGCTGCCAGCTTTCTTGGCAGGACTGGCTGGAGTTCTGCTCATCAGGAACGGTAAAGCACTGTGCTTTTCGTTTTCTGAAAGTGTTGTAAAAACTATCCTAATAGTCACCTTTTACCACAGGCAGCTTGGGCAATATCTCTGCAAGCAGCCCAAATACTTCATCCCACAACACCTGGTCAAGGGATACAACATCTGCTTACTTTTTAGGGAGAAGCAACTTCATTAAGAGGAGCTAAACCATATCCCTGATCTTTAAAGAGATGTTAGATATGTGTGATAGCAACACTCAGCACTCGCAGAAGTGGTGAAGGGGCATATTTAAGGTCACAAGGTCATCAGCCTTGTGACTCATTCTTGATACCAAGCTTTGTTCCTCCATCAAGCCCTTCCACTCAGTGAGTGCCCAGAATTCTGCAGCAGTAGTTAAAACAATCAATAAACGATGTTCTATGTGTTCCTTTAGGAAGTCCTCACCTTTCCAACAAGGGCTGGAATATTCATCGAGTTAGTTGCAAAGCCCATGCCAAACACCATGGCATCTTCCACACCAAGGAACGTGGCCACAAGTTTCTCTAGTTCTACGTGTTTGTCTAGGGTGCCTGCAGAAATAAGCACAGGGAATATTAAATCTCATTAAACCGTGAAAGTTATTAAGGCACAAAACGTACAAAAGAACAGGCTAGAAGTGTGTTATTAAGCTATATGACATTAAGTTCTAATGAAGGTTTTTCATTTGTATCCTGTGCATGTGGGGTAATGCAAGAGAACTAATACTAATAAATACTGCAGCTGTTAAGGCAGAAAAGCAGCTGCTATGGCAAAAAAACTTCCCTTTTCTGTAACAACTTTTGACATAGTTTATTCTGAAGATTAATTTTTTGCCCTTTTCTCTCCCTTGCAATGAGGACAAAAATACCTCCTTTTTTTGGTAGGAAATGTGGGGAAAACATTTCAGGCATTCTTAAATTTTCTCTGGATGTGAATACAAAAACCAGTGACAAGATTCTTCCATTTTTAACTGAGTGCCTACATATGTGTACAAAATCCTTAATTAGGATTTTACATGGATAGACAATCAAAAGCATTCTCCATACTTTTCTGCTTTGGAAGGTAAAAGCTATTCCACTCTCCATAAATGATGTTAACTCTCCCCTTTCCTTCCTCTCAAAAAGAAACATAAATGATAAGGCAACACTAGAGAGCCTTCTTTATTGCATGTTAATGATCTAATATTAGTGCCTGAAGTCTCCAAACAAATAAGGCTATCCAACAGAGCCAGTATCCTTCCTGCCCAACTCACAACAAAGGATGACAAAATACAAAAGGCAACAAACAAAAGGGTGGTGTTAAGAGACTGAGATAACAAATAGCTTTGAACGGTAAGGAATCATCTCAACTTGCCAGCTCTCTAGTTGCCTGGCTGTGCATTGCAGGTACCAAGGCAGAGAGAACTCTTACAGGATGATCTGTGGGGAAGAAAAGAGAGTGGCGTGTGGATTCTGATCGAGCATTTCCCCTGTGAGTAAGGCTGTAATCAGGGAACAGAAGAAAAAAATTACGCAAGTGAATATCTTACCTCACTTGCACTGCACAAACTGCTCTCATGGTAATATAGGCCAAGTGAATTACAACTGATGGGACAAGAAAGCTGTGTTCACTGTGATGGACAAAGGGAGATGAATGGAGGAACACAGAAGCTTGGCTGCAGTGTCTCAGCAAGGAGGATGAGTCAGGATATAATCTTACCTTCGTCACGGAGGAGAGCTCGTTAAAAAAGTCAAATATAAATGGCAGAAGAACAGTTGCAGCAACAACACTAAGCTCATAGAGTGAAGTAGTGTTTTCATTATTTTTTCTCACTAAATACCTAAAGTACGAATGACATTCACATGGAAAAGAATGTGCAAAATATATATCACAGAGCCAGGTAACTGTCCTGCAGCCAGGAGATAAAGAGCAAGGATCATGTGGCTTGTGGAAAAACCTTTACATGGCCAGTGAAGAACAGAAGTGCTGATTTTGCACAGAGCCTACCTGGGTTCTGCTAGACCTGAGCCAACTCTGGTAGAGCTTCAAGAGTGTCTTTGCACTCCTTGTATCACACTGACTGCACATGGAGCGGGGCTGTCCCCCTGCTCTGAGAAGTTAGGCAATGGGACACAGAAAATTTGGCTCTGCAGAACCTTCAGTAGATGTGAGCTGACCCCGCATGAAGCTCTTTGAGATGGCTACCTTTTGAATTTGTAGATTCCAGTACACACATGGATAAATGCTGGCTCTGCACACAGCCACCATTTAGTAGCCAAGCTCCATGAAATACAAAACTACCCAGTGTTTCAGAGCTGAGCTGCTCACTGGAAATGTGGGTGAGAATTTCTGCGTTAACTTGTAAGCCTGGCCTGGGTCTGAGAGTGTACTCCTACGGCTAGTTCTATATTTTCTGCAAATTTGCCCCAGCTAGTCTTCGACCTGATTACAGCACTCATGGAGAACTGAGAGCTCCAGCATGACCAGCTGCCTCAGTGTTCCCTGCAGATGTTATTTTGTCACTTGAGGGATATCAGCACACAAAAAGTAGATGAAGTCTGAAATGGAAGCTTGAAGCCAACCACACAATGGTCACAGCTGGAATTAGAAGGAGAATTGTGAAAGCTCGAGAAACGAGCAGTGCGTGCTTTGCAAGGGAGGCATTTTAAGGCATGACAAAACTGTCCCTGACTTTTCCAGGGATAAATCTGATGCTACTGGGGTGGAGTTAAATTGCTTTTTGAGGTTGCATCATGTTTTCTGTTTTTACAAACAAGAAGAGCCTGACTCAATACAGATTGTTCTGTTAAAGCAACTAGTAGATGACCCACAAAAGAACAGCATATTTGGACCTATTTTTATTGATTTTGTGATGATGAAACATTCTGAAAGTGACTGATCCCTACTTACTATTTAATAATCCTAAGAGTGAATGAAGATGATATTGTACATTGCTATTGCCTACAAATCCTGGAATAAAAACTGGAATCAGTTTGCAAAACAAAAACCTGAATGACACAGATTTGCAGAATAAGCCCTGGTTTTGAGTTATGTTAATTGTCATGGCAATAGTGTAGGTGGGAGATGAGGTGCTGCAGAAGCAAAACAATACACACTAGTACTGACACTGGGAAGTTCATGATAGCTGCATACACTGAGCAGAGGTGATAAAGCATATCAGCTTCCATTTTTTCCAGGTTTAAAGTAAATGAGGTATTTATTTAATAAATTATGCATTTATTTAATCACAAGATATCTCCAGTATAGGTCAGTCCTTGGACACTGTAAATGGCATCAATTATTTCACTTCTCTCCACTGCAGGAAACAAGGGGGAAGATATGCTCTGCTGGGATTGAGTCTTGTTCCACCAGCATTCCCAGCTGGTCACAGCAACCCCTGCAACAACCGTAAACAGCACTACCAGACCAGATGCAAATTTGATGCAAAGGAACTGGCACAAGCTGAAACAACTCAACATCAACATCTCAAGCTACATAAGAAAGGCAATAATTACACTGCTCTTTCCTTAAATATAGCCTTAGAGATGTCAAGTGATCTTATCATGGCCTTTAAAATGTCTTGTATTTGCTAGATTCAAGATCAGCATTATGATCTGATGAATGAAAAGTGATACACTGGATATATTTTTATTCATACCCTGTATACACAGACACCTTCTACACTTGCCCCATCCATACATAGATATTAGAAATTTCCCCCATCCTCCAGCTGGTCTGATTTTTATGCCGACTACAGCTTGGTTTGGACCCACCAAATGAGGATACAACTAAATAATGTACACCAACTTCCAGGGAAAGATTTAAGACAAAGAAAAAAAAGAAAGGTACCTACATCTTTAAGAGACAAAATGAAATAACTTGAAGTTCTTCCTCCCTGCTGAACAGGTGAATGCAATACAGTACAGCAGGAGTTACTGTGACCCGAGATTGTATAGGTATTAAGATCAAAGATCTTATCAAAAGTGGACTTTCACAATGGTAGCCACCTCCACAGATTCCCACACTTCTCTTCCCAAAGCAAATCCCCTCCTTTTCAAAATCTGATGACGCAGTTCCCTCCATTAACTTGTCACTGCACTCTGGTGACAGGGAACATGAAGTACACTGTGTTCTGACAGGTTTTTTTCATAGGCTCACCCATACTCTTGGGCTCAAAGTCACTGTCAGTCTGCTAGACAGATAAAGCTTGAAAATGCACTTCCCATGGTCCACAGTCATTATTTAGCTTTGATGCTTTCAGCCTGGACAAGGTGGTTTGTGCCACTGGTTAGTCTGCCCAATACAGTCTTTCAGGTTCTTAGGCACTAATGATTGGTTAAACTGCCAACAACTGGCAATAGGATCCTGCAATAGAATTTTGTGTTTGGAATTCTGAGACCCAAAGAAGACAGGAAAATCCCTGCTTGCCTCAAGTTAAACAAAAGCTGGAGGATAAACTGATATATGCAACGAGTCACTGACAGAAAAAGGAAGAGCTAGGAATCCCGTGCATCCCTGATGTGACTCACCCAGGTGAATAAGAGCCATTATGCTATGAAAATGAAGGTTTGTCAGATGCACCCTTAGGAGGGTGGGGAACAGAACAAAACACCTGCACTTCCTTGTCACGGTTGAAACTTAAGGTCACAAACTCACCCAAACTCACATTTGTCAGAGATGAAAAAATAGTATCACTGAAACACATACACCCTTTTACAAAAGCAAGACCGGATGAGCTATTTTATAGAAGGATGAAGAAACAGAACATGTAGAAACAGTATTATTTCTTTACACCATGCTCCCAGATGCAAATGGTATCAACTGTCCTATGGAGCCCACTACCAGAGCAAAGCTTAAACTTGTAGAATGAGACATATTGGCAAGAGAGGCAGAGTATTACACTGTAGTGTTATGTAGTTGCCTTTAACACTTCACATGCATAAACCAGCCCCCAAATAGGTGGGTTTTGAGGAATCGTTTGAGAGAAAGGAAATGCTCAAGTTTTCTAAAAATTGCTATCAGCTGATGGGGCTTTCATACCATAAAGATGCTGTGGGTGTTATAGATCCGATGATGTACCTGTGTAATTTACTGATTCTCAGGAAAAAAAGTAGATTCATTTTTTCAAAACTTTCAGTTTAGTTTAGATCTTCAGGTTTTGTGTCTTTTTTTCCCTTTAGGAAAACACAAGGTTAATAAAACTTCCAGTTTAAATCCAACCTCTTCATGCCAAAGCCTGGATGGCAGTACCTTAAGTATCTAAATATTTGCATGTACATAGATAGATAACACCATATATAGGAGATATTTTAGGTTTTAAACAAGTCACACAACCCTTAAGTTATTCTGGACACTTTCAATTCCACCTGCCAGAAGGTGGACTATCCAGAGCTTAATCTTGCTTTGCAAAGCATGCTTTTGGAATGGTGAAATACCAGGAACAAACCTGACCCTTTGATCAGAAGTTGGATAAGCTATTTATGAGAGGGTAGACACAAAAATTATGTTAGCAAGAAATGACAAAATAAAATTCCTCTCATGTTTCCTAATTTATACCATACCACACCAGAAAGTAGCCAAGGTTATGAAATGTATATACACACACACACACACAAATTCTCATTTATGTGACTGTATTTCTCTCTAAGCTCCTACTTGGAAGCTGTAAATTATGGGAACTTTAGTTTTTTCTCTCTTTCTCTTAACTGAAAAATGCACCATTTATTTGTGTTTGTTCAGTATTGAGTTTTAAACAAGCCAGCCCTAATTAAAGCTTTGAAGTTATATAAAAGAAAGAATGGAGAAATACATATTTTTACCTTCTTGAAATGCCAGAAATTTATATGAGGCCTTAAAACCGAAGAAAAGGAAGTGAAGGGGATGGAGCTACTTCTGTAGTTTAAATGTTGGCACAGATTTTCAGATCTGCCTTTTAGAAATCAGATCACAATCAAACAAACAAAAATCCCCCAACGAAAAAGAACGCCCTACAATCTGAGTGCAAGTTGGGTGTTAAAGGGTGATCTCCTAACCATGCCCTCCAGAGTGAATCACCCTGCAAGTGTTCTGTGCAGGCTCCATCTTGTCTTTTGGTCCAAGGCATAATCACAGGAGAAGGATTTCAAAAGGCAGGAATCCTGCTTGGCTGCTTAAGTAGCACTAATGATACATTTGCTCCAGTTACTCACATAGATCATCTCCATAAGGAATAATGGGGAGTTAGATAAATAGAGCATTGAAACTACCAGCTGTCCATGTGACAGTCTTGTCACCAGTCTGTGCGAAGCCTAGGAGTGATCAGGGAAAGGTAATCTGCCTTATCTTAAAAGAAGTGTAACTTCACTGATTTTATTATCATTTGCAAGCAGCAACTGAGAGACTAATTTGCCTGTTTGTCAATAATTTTCAGTTATGTTGCTTAGAAAAGGCAGACTATAAACACAGAATGACAGGATGGGCTCAGACAAAAGGCTTGTGACTCTGCCTCCAACAGTAGCCAGCTCCCACTCCAGCCATTAAAATACATCAATTTGCATGGGAAAAAAGGACTTCACATTCAAGTTGCCATTCTTTCATTTCCCCCCCCCCCCCACTATATAGAAGGAATACGTGCTATTTCAAATTTATTTAGATTCCTATTTGCCAGCATTTTTTATTAAGCTAAAAAATAGCACTTTTGAGAGGCAGATTAAAACACATAAAACATGGTATAGAGAATTTTTGGGGGTAGTGTACAATAAATACCCTAACGTTCCAAACACGCCAGTTACTTGAATAGTTGGCATCCAGTTACTTTTGGAATAAATCATAGAATGGTTTGGGTTGGAAGGGACCTTAAATACCACCTAGTTCCAACCACCCTGCCATGGGCAGGGACACCTTCCACTAAACCAGGTTGCTCAGAGCCCCATCCAACCTGGCCTTGAACACTTTCAGGGATGGGGCAGCCACAGCTTCTCTGGGCAACCTGTGCCAGTGCGTCAGCACCCTCATAGTGAAGAATTTCTTCCTAAAATCTCATCTATAACGCTGCCCTCTGTCAGTTTAAAGCCATTCCCCCTTGTCCTATTAGTCCATGCCCTTGTAAAAAGCCCCTCTCTAGCTCTCTTGTAGCCACTGTTAGGTACTGGATGGCTACTTAAATCCTTCAACAATTTTGTCAGATACAGGTGCAGATCTCTCTGTATTCTTCCACGGCATCTCACATAGTTAATGCAGCATCTTCTCCTCTGGCTTCGGTAAGTTTAACCTCACCATTCTCAGATGCGTTCAGAATACTCTTACTATTCCAGGTGAATGGTCCTATCCTTCCTCCCAGCCTGCCCCTCTGACCAAGAGGATCTTTCTCCATTTCTACATCTCCAGCTGCTCTGAAACTTTCCAAATAATCTTATTTATGCCTAAATTTTTGCCACCAAAATCCTTCAGCGACTACTGTCATCCCATGTACCACACAGAACTGAAAAGTATTTCCCCGCTAAGCAGACCCATCATCACTGGGTTTTGCCTTCTGCCTACCATCTGCAAACAGCCCCTTTCACACCCAAGCTACTGCTCATAGAAGATATGCCCCAGGCTTATGTGCATCTCTTTCTTATTGATTTAAGTATCTTCCCTTAATACCTTTTTAATCTTAGTGTACTCAAACACTGAAAACAGCTGGCTTACTGCTTCATTAGTTCCTTATATGCTACCTTTGTTGTAAATACTGCCCAGCTTCATAACAATACAAGCACGTGTGTGGTCCTAGTTCAAGTCAAATTTGTGTGATGATTTGCCAGTCAACAGGGTCACTATTAATGATTGTCCAGCAATGGCTACAGGCATGTAAATAATAACATAAATTAATATTAAACAACTAATTACATTAAATAATGCTAAACAACTATAGTAAATATACCATATAACAAAAAAGTCCTTTTTACTCATAATCCTTCATCTGACAGGGGTCTTGTACTGATGTCTGGGATAGAATGAAGGCAGGAAAAACATATAGTAGTATCCCAGCTTCTGACTAATTGCAGCTTAAGGACATCCTGAATCAGATAACAGTTTGTTTTTCTAGTTCCTATCAATGATCTGCATGTGGCCAGTGTCCCTTGGAATGCAAGGGAGTGGAAAGTTCTGGCATCTGCAGCTTCCTTTGCAAAGAGTTCCTTTGCCAGCCTCCAGTGTGGAGAGCTGCCTCTTGGATTTAGGTGAAAACCTTCTACCAACTTCATACAACACCCTGTAGATGTGGCAGGGGCAGAGGCAATGAACAGTGAACCCTGACCCCTCTTCCACGCCACACATCATTTGGAGGATTTCTCCAATTTCTCCCTTTAGGCTCATTCTGAGGCAGATGATGCCTCTTTTCTGACAGCTGAAGACAGAAAGCTCAGTGGGTCTTCACCCAGAAGCTGTTTGAGGCTTTTGATGATCCTGTTGGCCCTTCTCTTGCACTTTCCAGTTCTGCTAAATATGTTTGATCAGAACTGCACAGAGTACTCAAGACAACAGCAAAGAGCAGCTTTATGCAGTGTACTAAGGCTCTGTGGTTGGCTTTCTGGTCATTTCCTAATAATTCCTAGGATTTTATTTGCTTTCTGACCACTAAACAATAAGCTCATGCTTTCACGGAACTGCTACCTATAACTCCAAGATCTTGCTCCTAAGGGATAGTAGCTAGGCTGGTCTTAAAACAGGAAAATATTTTTCTTTCACTTTCAAAATCCCACAAAAGCCTCAGAAACATGTCTTAAATGACACTGTTCACTAAGAGAGTGATTTATTATTAGAATTTAAAAAGAGAATGGAATTAAAAATGGAGTGAAAAGCTTTTAATCTTTTTAGAGAGGACAAATCTAAGGTCAGCCACTGTTTTTATCAGTTTTAACCATGTTAAAACATTCACATTAACTTATTCTGAGTGCAAACTACCTGCAACAATATTCTGATATGACAGCATTGCACACCCACTCCACAATCTGCAGAACTGTAAGAGGAGGAGTGTAGGCAGAAGAGCACAAAGGACAGTTCTACCATCTTTCAAACATCACTCAAATTACTTTCATTTGTGTCTTCTTTGTTTTCCCCTCCCTCTGAAATCTTCTGAAAGTAGTGGAATGATCCTTCTCAAAGAGAGATGTTGGTAAAACTCAAACATGCCGAACACTTAAATGCACACTTAAGCAGAACAGTACTTTCAAAGTCAATTAGCTCAAAAGTATAAATATGTTCAAGTGCTCTCTTGGATTAAGACCCCATAGGCAATTTACAGCCCTGGCTCCTGCAGCTCACTGCATTTTTACTTCAAAACACTTTAGCTCAGCCACACAATAACAACAAAAGTTTTGAAATGTGATCTGCCCAGAAATAAATCCAGTCTGCTCTATTTATCCAGGATGAAGATGACAAATGATAGTTAAAAAAGGTAAGACCTTTCATACAGACCCATCCCTACCTCACTTGAAAGTATATGTGTATATATATTTAACTCAGAATTTTTCAAATCTGTTTGACTGTGATGAGAGCAGAGCTGAGGCAGCACAAGAGGGTTAAGGAGGAAGGAAAGAGGGTATCTACACGATGAGGTTTATTTAGGTTGTTTATATAGGTCTTGGTGACAGACAGGCTCCAACGGAGCCAGGGTCAATGAAGGAAAAATCTTTTAATAAGTTAATTTTTTCTTTTTTGAGAATAAGTCAAGGTTACACAAGTCCTCCATTAAAAAAATTCTTCAACAGTTAAAGAGTAAGTAACACCAGCCATAACCTTAGATATACTGGAATGTTCTTAGACAAAATCCAAGAGAAAAAAGACAGGGAGAAAGCTTCCTTCAATAACTTAGATGACTAGAAATGGTGACCACTTTCAAGCATGCAATTCAGGTTAAATAATATATTGCAGTCATCAGATGGGTCACCTACAAAAGAAAAGTCAGGTCAATCGCTAAACCCTCTCTGAGTGGTGTCACTGACATAGTTGACAAGATAAGAAGCAGGTGACAAGGTTCATGTTATTGTTTCATCTGGAAATGAGACGCTAATAAAAACTCCAAGTAAATAGAATATTTTTTCTGTGAGAAACTCTTTAAAGAACAGAGTTTACTTCGAGAGACACAAAATGAAGTTTTTTCAGGTTGCTGGATTAGGAAAAAAGGTCTACAAAAGACTTCTCCATTCTGACAAGCCTACTCTTTTTTTTTTAAAATTAATTCCTAAGAAAGAAAGCCTGAAGAGAAACCACCCCTTGCAATTCTATGGCTTGAAATGTTCTCTGAAATGTAAGCTGATTGTACCATTAGGAATGCATGGCTTTGTGTAAAAATATAAAGCGGAAGGTAACACTACATGCAGCCCACAAACCAACAAAGCAGATGAATCACACAGGACACATAAACAAAAAAATCAGATGGAGCCTTCCTGAGTTTATTCCCTTAAAGGCACACTAGAAATTTCTATTTTGTGCCAATAATGCCTCATAAAACATGTCAATATGCTCTTAGACCATGGGATTAAAAAAAAAATTATGTAAAAGCTCATTTTACTAATCTGAAACCTCTGTGTGTGGTAACTGATATAAATCTGTGATGCAACTGATTTGCCCTAGAACAGTTCTTGAAGTCTCCATGTGGTTTTTACTTCTCTTAAAAAATTTCTTCCATCATTAAAAATTCCAGGCATTTAGTTTTGCTTTTCCAAAAATCATTATTATTTTTCCTTTTTAAACAAACCCTCATGTGTTAACAAATAAAAAACAGCAACCCTTTAAATTATGAAACAAGTAATTGCTGACACAATTCAAATTCTCTATGTATCTGATTCCTTCAAGATATCTGTAAAAAAACCCCATATAATTACAGAAACCTTGGTAGCCATCCAGCTGTTTACTCACCCATTTCTTGTCTGGTACTGCAGACTCCTGTCCCATACTTTTCTAACTCTATGGTCACAGTTTTCAAAGCATTAACATCTGTTTCTGCGAAGCCGAGGTAGTTATAAGAGCCCATATTGATTACATTCTTGATAGTCCTTCCTGTAAACCTAGAATTAGAGCAAATTTTAAACAACAGTGCGACTTTCCCTCCAACAAGTGAAAAGAAAAAAAAAAAAACCACCAAAATTTTTCCACCATATTTTGTTCTGTTTGGGGATTTATAATCCTCTAACAACTCAAAAGTTTTTACAGCCTTTCTCTTTTTTCTGGCTAAATACTGTTTCTTGGTCAGAATGTTTTCTAGTAGCCAAGCTGTAGATGACAATATACTGGTTATTAGGTGAAAGACTGCTTTTGTGGATTTAAATACATAAAACAACCTAAGACTTTATTTAGGAAACAACTTAGAGACAATAATTTCTCAAGCAAATTGTCAATAGTTTCCACAGTCTTCAGTGTTCTCGTACACACAGAGAAATTAAACATGATAAAAATGTTGTGGGAAACACCAAGATACATTCTCACTAAACTGAAATATAGCCAATCTACACATTGGCTATGCACTGAATTCCCACAGCTATTTATTTCAGTTGCGATACACTGAAATCTTCAAGCTGTAATCTGCTTAAAACCCGCTGCCAAAGACTCACTGAGAAAGCAAGGAGCCACAATCATGCAATGCAAGAAATCATGATTTAAATCCTAACCAAGAGATACAAGAAATCTTGTTGTAATATTCTGAGTAAAGGTCTGTATAAATGAAGCATCAGCAGTTTTACTTGTGCTGACACGGCCAAACAAATCCCCTTATGATTGACTTGGAAATCCATACCGCATTTCCAAACCACTTCAGGGGAAAAGGTGACACTTTTCCATTCAATTTGCACATGTACCAGGAGTATTCTTTTGAAGCTGAGAGGTGCAGAGTGTAAGATGACTCACCTAAATGTCCAGTTGTAATCATCCGTAACACGTTCCATGAGGTCGAACTGTGGCCCAGGGACACTGCAAATTGGCCGGTTCCAGTTATCCCGTATTCTCATATAGAGGTTTCTGGTGTAAAAGTTCTCAAAATCTTGATAAAGTGGCACAAAATCCTGGTTTGAAAACACGCACAGGGTCATGTTACTGGGAGAATGTCTGCTTCTGTGCCCCAGTCATTCAAATTAACAAGGAAAAACGGATTAATTAGTAAATAGAGAGCTGTAACAGCCACATATTCCTATGTCACACACAACTCCAAACATCAAGTATCTTACTTTAATTCTTTTGAAATAGTGTTGGATTATTTAAGGGGTGAAGTTTTTAATTGTTTTTCGTTTGTCTGCTTGTGTTTTTAGATTGGGTTCTTTTTTTTTGGGGGGGGGGAGGGTTGTCAATTGTTTGGGTTTTTTTAAACGGTCAACAAGTTGGTTTAACTCTCCATAAGTATCCTGAAAGTTGTAAATGGAAGAATTAAAGATTCTTTCACTTGGAGGAACCAACTGCTTCCAATTGAGCATCTTGCTATGTGTAGAGCAGACTGCAAAAGTAGGATAAACAATTGCAAGAAATGCTGGATACATCAGATAAAAGCTACTCCAGTGTAAATGATTTGGGCATTGCTGGCCTAGACTAGACATGCAAACAGCCAGTTAAGACAACTGGTTGGGTTGACAATTTCTATTTATGGATTTTACTTGGAAGCTAAATTTAAAGAATGTAAGGAATCTAAACAAAGTTTTATATGAAACAGCAATACATCCCTGTCAGACATTGGATACAATAAACTGATAAAATAACATGGCATACAGTTAACATATGTAGGAGAATTAAATGAACATGTAATCCATGAGGAGAGACAAGAAAATTTAACTAGTACAACTGGAATCAAGAAATGGCCAAACCATGAAGAGAACTGAAAATGATGTTCATTAAACTGCATGCAGCATTGGAAAGATAAACCAGGAAACAATTTCAGGAATTTTATTTGTAAGAGGAACAGTAACACTATTCCCCTTTTTCCTTCATTTGGCCAGGTGTTACTGTAAATGATGACTCAAACTGCACAGGGCAAGAGGAGCAACCAAAAATTCTAAACAAAGCTGGGAGGCAGCTGAGCTTACTAAGGTGCAAGTTTCACTTAGAACTACGGGGGAATGAAAAAATTTCCAAGTCAGGACATGCAAGAATTCAGGCTACATTCACCTTGTGCCAGGACATGATTTCTGAGTGCTCTGTGAGGAGCAGCTCAGGAAACAGAAGCCAGCAATTACAAAAATCACTGCCTGTGGATGTGAAGGCAGCCAGGTGGGACAGAGGAAGATTGGGGTTTAAGAGATTTGACAACATGATATATTTAACACAAAGGGATTCCTGATTTTTTTTTATTGACTTAATATGCTGAAATTTTATTTTGCTGAGAGTACTATGGCACTCTTGGAACAAGGTGAACATCTCTCTAGGTAAAAATCATGATTTAACCTATATATATATATATAGGTATATATATAGGTACCTAAGAGTACACACGCATATAACTATTGCAGTGTGTGTCATGCCCCTCATCCTTATGCAGTGCCCTCTGAGATGGAAGATGCATTCCTTGTTAGTTTGACAGGTTGCTGTAAATCATTTGCAAGCGGGGGAAAACTCAGCTGTGTAAACATAATGTCTTTTTCATACATACTTTTTGTTGTTCTCTCTCTGCAGCAATGTTACGTTTTTCTAGTCCCCAGGCTCTCATAAAATCTCGCAGGTAGCCAAATATTGTTCCCACTGCAAAACCCACGAAAGTAAAAACGGCAACATACATTGGTGCCTGTTCAAAGTGCTCAATAAACGTCTTTTTGTAGAGAGTTCCGTTGGATACGCCATTCTTCTGAAAATACAGAACAGAAACTTGTGATTAATATATTTCATCTCAAAGCTTAGACCTTAGACCTGGATGCAAATCTTCTTCTCTAATTAGCAGAAACATTTAGACCTCACACTGAAGAGAACCTTTAACACTGCAGTTGCTACTGACCACTACAAATATGTTCCATTTTCTCACCTCTCCACCAATGTCCTCAATTGCAGGTGTCTCCTACAGCACTCCCTTGTCTATTTTGAAACACGTGAAACTTATGAAGGATTGGCAATATATTATTGTGTAATTGGACAATTATTTCAAAGGTGATTAAATGGAAACCACAATACTCTGTCGCGCAAAGCAGACCTATAAAAAGGGAAGGGCAGAATTAAAAACTCACCTACACTGTTCCTGAGTGCTTCTGGAAGTTTTGTGCAACCCATTGCAGAAACTAACTTATATACAACAAAATCCTGCCTAAAACAGGGCAGCTTTACCATGATGTTCCTCAGATCTGAGGAAGTATCCAAAACCGTTACGATCTCAGCCTTCCGTTTCTGTTCTGATTTCACAAATGCTTTTAATCCCATTTTCAGTGACCTCTCCCATACTTCTAAAGGTACTTAAAAACAAAATAAAGAAGAGTAAAAGAAAACAACAACAACAAAAAAGAGGCACAGAGACACCCTTGATTGTTGGAATTAGTGAGCCCATTGTGAGCAAATTCTAAGTATTCACAACAGTATGTGGACAAAATATTTCGTCATGAAAATATTCTGAAATTTCTATTCTCAAATTAAAGAACTAATGTTTTGCAGTTGCAATCTTCTCAAACCAACTCATATTCAGTTGGCTCATGAGATTATTCTTTGAAGGAGAGGTAACTCCCTTATTTCTGCAAAATATGATGGTCTTACAGTTACTGTGTAATAACATCCAACTTGCCAACTCAAAAATAACAAAACATAATCCAGAAAAGATAGTTCCCTCTGTTTAACAAAAAGAAAGCAAAATAAAAAAAAAATTCAAGACAAACATTTAGAGCATATTATAAAGCAAGACTAACAGCATATGAAGAAATACCATTAATACATTGTTGCTTGTAGGATGGATGAACTAAAAAAAGTAGATTATCTAGGTACATAATGTAGCAAGCTGGAATAGAATATTCATATCAAAAACAATTGCCAATTCAATATGCATGTAAGACAGAGTATTACTGATCTTCTTATTGCATTAAAACATCTTCAAAGGATTTTGATTTCAGTTCTATCTTGCTGTTCAGTTCTGCATTCATGAAATTTTTTTGGGATAGAGAAAAATTAAAAAAATACCAAAAAAAGAGAAAAATATAATAAAAAGAAGGAGAAAAGGCGTGCTGGGCACAAGGGAATATAAAGGCTTTGGAGGAAACCCAAAAAGAAAAAAAAGTACTGGTAAGGCTGAACAAAACCCCATTTAGACTTTGGAAAGACTTATTGCTATGCAAGGGAGAAGGAATGCAGGGCTGGCTCTCACCATGTGAGGGTATATCTTTGAAGCAATGATCCACATGAACTCCTACCTCAAGCTAATTGCTCTTTTAGGGCAACCTATTTACCATGAAAAACATTTTATGAGGATGAGTTAAATACATGGTCAAGTCAAATTTCACATGAGTCACAACAGCTTTGTGCACACAGCGATCAGATAAAATAAATATTTCAGAATTAAGAATTAAGCTCAGTCATATTACCTTACATTTGCCATGAGCTAAGAGCATATTTATGTCAGCTATGGAAATTCAATAGGCATTGTAGCTTGATGTGCTTGATTCAATTGGCATCAAGTTGTGATGATGTGATAACACACCTGAGCCCAGAGGAGAGAATGATGTTGATCCTGTTTATCAATTTTATTAAGAAACACTTTATTGCTGTCTATCTTATTGGCAAAGGAACGGGGAAACTCATATCAAACTTGTGCACTACAATGCTCTTCTTCCATGATAAAACTCTTCTGTTGTGGAATTCTTATTTCAGCTGCTGCCATTTTATGCAATATGACATATGTATTTAAACTTACTATCACCTACTATCCTCAATAAAAAAATCTAGTAGTAAATGACATCCTGGTAGTAAAGTACTAAGAAGACACAGTAGGATGTGATCCACATTCTCCAGTCTATGAATGATGAAAAACAGGAGTCTTCAAACAGCCCAAGGCTGGGAGAACAAACTCAAAAAATACAGTGACATCTTGTCTAAAAACTCAAGTGAGGAAACCAAAGAGTATTTCCTCCACCCATAGAGTTCCACAAAAAACTAGAGCAAGAGTCTCATATTGGGAATAAACAAAACAAGTGGATTTGCTGCTTCCAAAACGTGGTAGTGGGGATGCTTTTGTGCAGCAATTCAAATCAGAGCATAGGGTAGGGGTGACTGACTGAACATCATGAAGAAGTTCAGCAATTTCAGCCAGCCCAAACAATCAGAAAATAAATGGCTAGTTGTCATGTTTTGTTACATTACTGTTGACTTTTCATATGTTATCATAAAGTTTCATTTGAGAAGAAAGAGGTGGATTTGGAGACTGCATTTAAAGCATGTGGACAGTGAAAATAGATGCTATTCAGGTGGTGCTGGCACTGAAATAAAATACAGCAGATTTCCTCCAAATGCCCGAAATGATTCAAAGATCATTAGTTACACCATTACACAGCAGGTTCTTTGCTGAATTGTGCACTCCAAGTATATCATTATCTGTAATAACATCTGTGGTAGACAGTACACTTTCTAGCTCCATATCTTCAACTGTAGCAATTGATTAAGCAAGGATTCTAAAAAAAAAAAAAAAATGTGTTCTTAATTTTTGAACCTACAAATACTGGGAAAATGAATTGCAACTTTTGTCAATTGATTTAATCTGTTAAAAATGTGCTTCCTGTTTTATAACAATAAAAACCCCAAACACCTGATAGTGTCATGACAGTTTACTTTGACTGTTGTTGTCCCTTCACCTTTCCTATTCAGCCAGTCACACAACCCATAATTTCCTGGACTTAAATAAATTCTGCCTCTCCATTTGTGTCTCCCCAAACTAGAATCTTCATCTGTATAATTCTAGTCTAGTCTCTCTGTCCTAACATGGATTTAAACCCAAAAAGAATTAAAAAAATTTGATATTTTTAAAGAACTTCACTCTGCAAAGTTCAATCAAACCTTTTTGAGATGCAGAGGAAGTGAATTAAAATTGCATGCACACTTGAGGGCACAATATGGATTTATATATCTGCAAATAATGCTTTATCTTCTTTTCTGTTGCTTTTTAAAGACTGTTAACATTCTATCTACCTCTTGCTACTGCTCACAGTTTCACAAATATCTCTTATGATTACATATATCCTTTCTCAGCTGCAAAAATACCTTATTTAGACCATACTTCTAATTTTTGCGTTTTTAGGACCATTTTCCCTTCCAATGAGACAGTTCTGTCATGTTTTTCTTGTTCAGGCCTGATTTTTCACTAACCTGAAGAATTCTGTATTGTCAACATATTTTGTCACCTATTTTTCCAGACCATTGGTGAAAACAGGAGAGAATGCACAGGTCCAGTAAGCGATACCTAGGAGACTCCGTTCCCTGCATCTCCCAGATCACCTTTCAAAAATCATTTATTTGTAACCCCCAATTCCTCTGGCAAAAAGGCCAAGTTAAGCAGCAGCTCAGTTACTCAGCAACTTCATGTTTGGCTTCCTTTAAAAATCTTCAGTAAATACCCTATGTGTACTCTAATCCACATTTTATTGGCTTGTTTTAAAAATTCTTCTGGCATTCCAGATCAAAACAGTTTCTCAGTAGCCTTTCACAGAGTAAGTAATGTTTTCCAAGCAGGGAATCTGAGTGCAGCATAAAGACACCCAAATGCAGGAAGGCTAGAGATGAAATGCAATCAAATGGATGTTTTGCCATGGAATTTGACAAATAGCGGATTTCACTGACTTCCTGGAAACCAAAAGCACGGTCAGGGTATGCAACTTTGGTGTCTTGAGTCCCTGCTTAACTGGTTTCCCATAAGACACTGCAACAACAGAATTTCTGGGCAAGATTTTGATGCCAAGGAAGTCAACAGGAGGGATCCCAATGCAGCAAAGACAGCTTAAAGTGCAACATCTCCTAGGTTCCCATGTTCTGTAGCTACCCAGAAATTCTCCCATAATAAAGAACCCTTTCCTAAATTCTTTCAGTTTTTTAAAATGGAGAAATTAACTCTGACAACAAATCTAACAGTGCTATTGGAACGGTCACCAGTATAAAATACCGAATATAATGGACACACAATCTTGATTGAATAACGTAATGAACAATAACGTAAGATGATCTTGAAATCTATTAAAAACACTCTTGGCAATACCATTTTAAGAAATAGTTACAAAATATATTTGCACTGGCAAAGAATAATATAGGATAGCTCTGCAATAGCATGAACAACACTTAAATATTTGTTCACACCACCCTTACAGTTAGGAGATACTTTTTCATTGCATTCAGGTCCTGCAGCCTCTGCAATTGTGCTATTTGGCATGAGCCAGATTTGCATCAAGAGTGAAGAATTGAACAGCACAAACATTGTGTACAGTACCAAACCTGTCTCCGGGCCCTGATTAATTTACCAGCAAAGAGGTAACCATTTATGCTGGCACAAGTTATGAGTAAACCTGTGTGAGTGGAGTTGCATCAAGGACCCAAGAACTCATGTTTTCATGCAAATCTTTCTGTAGAGACATCAGGCCCCAAAGAAGCCCAGAAATCCCGATCTGCTTTCTGAAAACTCTCCTTTCAGCTATTATGGCCACTTCATATATGGCAGCAGTAGGTACAGACAGGTATATCCTTGATATAAAACTACTGGGAGAACAAAAGAGTCTTTGTCTTAGAATAGAAATGCCCTGAGAAGAATAAAATCTGATCCAGCGGCAGATGAAATTTACGCATGTTTCTGGATCAGATTTTATCAAGTCGTTGCACACAACCTATTAAAAACCAATGCAAGCTGACTGATCTAAATAATGCTTCCCGGAGAGATATGAAGAGATAGGTGTTGAAAACTGTGAACTATGTGACAGCTCAATATCTACCAGATTTCAAGATGACAGTGAAAATCTTGAGCAAATTAGGACAATGCATTCCTACAACAAGAAACTGATGGGAGAACAGACATAACCACTGATGCAACACCTGATTGATTGATTGCAGATAGTTTGGTTCTAAACAGATGTTTCCTCCCCAGCAGCTGAAGAAGAGCATCTGGGACAGGACCCTAAATGGAGATGAATTTAGATTTCCTAGGATGTGTGAGGCAGCCACATGGAGAAGAATATAAATATCTACATAAATAATGACATAAATGACAGGACTTTTAGAGGCCTGTAACCTTCTGGAGCAGAAGATGAAGATGGGGTAATATGGCGTTCCATTGCAGCCATCAGAAGGGGATGGTCCAGCTGAATCCCACTCAAATCTTGCCACTGGATAGTCACAGTTTACCTGTGCCTGGCACAGTGCCTGGTGTGCAATTCTGTGCCATAATTACTGTGTTTTCCCCAAAATCACCTAGGTATCCATTAGACACTGGGAGATTCTGAGTATGACTGTGTGAAGTTTCCAGGAGAACAAAAAAAAAAAAAAAGGGAACCGAAAATACGGAAAATCAAAAGTTCCCTTTAATGAATATACTATAGACACAAATGTAGATTACTTCACAAATTTCCTGGCAATGATATCCTTCACTTTAAGTGTGTGGTTTCTTTTCTGGAACAATGCATTTTAGATCTTACAGGCTCAAGTTTCTAAACCATAAACCAAAAATGGCTACATGGGGAATTCATAGGTTACTGAGCTATACAGACAAGACTTAAATTAAAAATAGTTGTGAAACTTCTAAGTCTAGAAGGTGCTAAAATGAAAGTCACAGCCTCTTGCAATGTGACAAAGCCATGAGCAAGTATAACCTTCATACAACACAAACTATAAGCAGCAACTAAGTCAAAAACCCCCACTTTAGTTCTTATTAGTGTGCCTGCAGAATCCTTGTTGAGAATGATTATTGATTTCTACTGAAGTTTCAAGAAAGAAAAAGATAGACCTGGTAGTAAAATAATGGGTAAGGACCAAGAGTAAAATCTCCAAGACTGTCCAGAAGGTTTAGGAAATATAAGACACTTTCAAAGTAACTTAGGAATCCATGCACTCTTGAACTTGCCAGAGATTTAGAATTTAACAATTTGAAAACTCTGAAGAGTTTGCTCTCTGTAAACAGTATTAAATGCTGCTTGTTCTGTTCTGCTGCTTGAGGTTTGTATGAAAGCTGGGTCTTCACCATCCTTTTCACAACCACCAGGAAATGGCTTTTGATTTGTTAACCATCACCTAATTACTGACTAAAAACCTGCAGCCTCCCTTCAAGACAGCATACTGCAGGCAAACACCACAAAGGTAGGAAAAGACAGGACCCTCACCTTCCACACTCGTGTAATCTTTTCAGCTGAACACAAGTTAAACTCCAACATATTCATTTTGCAGTAATCCTTTCAGCCTCAAATAACCAAGTCCCACAACGCTGACTGTGACACTAATACTAGGGCAATACAGATGTGAATGACAAAGGCATTAGAAATACACTGTGAAATAGAAAACATTGTTATGTAATTAGGAAAGCAATACAAATACTATATAATTTTCAGACTAACCCTTTACTCTGATGCTGAAATAATACTTTTGAGCGTAACACGGCAGGTTGGGAGGATACAGAAGACTTACTCATAAATAATGTTCAGGAAGAACATTCAGCAGTAGCAAGAGTTCCAAACAAGATGAAATATGAACTTAGAGAGTAGACAATTCATTGTCTTAGTTTTGTAAATTTTTATACAGATATTTATATTCAGTCAAGAAGTCTCTTATCCTGGTATATCAGAATTTCTAGCCCTGCACACAATACAAACAACATGCACTCTGGCATCAAGGAGTGTTTAACTGCAACTATTAAGTTAAGTATTTGTAAAACCTACAGAAAACATCAGCACATTTTTTTTATCTGGCATGAATTTAGTCCATCAAGTATAACTGCACTACAGTATTTCTCAAAAGAAAAGCCACATACAACTCTTTACAGTGCAGACTCGATATGCGAATAGCAAACCATGCAAATGCAATTCAATGATGGGAGAAAAATCTTAGAAAACACTGTTTTAAACTTCAAGTATTAAAAATTGCAATATAACCATAACAGCTACTATCCAATACCAAGTAATTAAGGCACTTACGTGAAACAGTACATAGGAGATAAAAAAACCTGTATAATAAACTGTTTTCCCAATGGCTTTACATCTATACATTGCAAGCAATAATACGAAACACTAGAAAGAAAAAGGCATATGTTTGCCTTATACAACTATTAGTCTGCCATTACTCCCAAGTGACTCAGCTTAATGTTACTAGGAAGGCATGAGAACAAAGATGGAATTTAATAATTTCAAATTATTAGAGACAAAGCAATGAAGTTCAGTACCCAGAGAGATACTTACAAACACCAGAAGGTATTTCCAAACCTTACAGCAATTACAGGATAGGCTGGATAAGAGAGAGAAGAACTGCATGAAATGCTTTGGTTGCAGCAATCCCAACACAGTGCATGGTGTCAAGTTGCAGAGAGTGTTTGCTATGATTTCCAAAGCTACAGGTTGCACACTGCCTGGCTGTGAGAATCAGAATATCTCCTGATCATTCAACTCCTATGGCTTTGGCTTTAAAAATAAGCAAACAAACAACATGATGATGAAGTGGTACCACTTCAAAGGCTGCCAGTTTCTGCACATCACTGGCGATTATCTACTAATACAGGAAACTTCTTCCAGAAGTGCTGTAGCATTTAGAAATTCATCCAATGGATCTCACATACATTTTTAACAAGAAGAGATACTTGAGATGAGATACTTGAGATGTTCTAACAAGACTGTTAGTGATTTTGACCAGTGTGGATTCTGAGTCAATATCTACACAAAGCAATCCACCAACTCAATTTTCTTCATAGTGACTTTGCAAAGAACACTAGAAAATGTTTTAACTAGCCATCAAATTCCTCTCCATGAAAAATTCCCTTGTGAAGAAAATGTTGCATCTTCTGCGCAAACTTGCATGATGAATCCTCACTGGATCTCAGACCTCTTCTCATTAGATAGCACAACAGCTTCAAACAGGGCCAGGATTTTGCACAGGTGACAAACAGGAAGAGTTTAGCAATGAGACAAATATTCTCTATCAGAATGGATGTGGCCATGGATCCTGGATGCCAAATACATCACCAGCTTAAATCTTAATGTTCTAAACCTTCAGAAGCAGACTCAGGCCATCCTTGTTTCCTGAGATGACAGCGCTAGTTTGGATAAACTTCCAGAAGGCATAATACATCCCTTTTTAAAGGAACACAAATGTAATTTACAGTTTTCCCACTTCCTACCTGAAAGTTGCATATAATTAGAATAATTTGCACAATATTCTAATTATTCTGAGAATTATGTACACGTTAAGTTGAAACTGTGTGCCCTTCAAGACATTCCTATTACTGCAAGGAGTAATGTATATTTCAGAAAGGTGATGAAAGAGAAAGTCATTGCCAATTTTATTCAACAATCAGAGTTTAGTAGGATTTATGCTACCTCCTCCATGGTAATTAACTACTTTAATGTGCTATTTAAATACAGATATCTTGGCCTACCACAGATGGAGAGGAAAGAGAGATATAAAAAATTCCATAATAACCCCCCCCCAACAATTTAATGATGAGGAAAGCAGAATTTCTCCAGAACAGCTAAGAAAGAGGCAATCAGATTTGTGTTGCTAGTGTGACAGGTAGGGGGACTAAAGACTCAGTAGGAAGATGACCACCTGGGGAGACAAGGTCCATCTCTGAGCTAGGATATGAATTCAGCATCAAAAAAGAATGTTATGGTGAAAGAAATTTCAGAATAAATTCATTTATTGCATAGCACATAGGTTTTTAGGACAGAAGATTGTGAGGAAGATGAGAGAGACAGCCATCCTATGAACATGTCAAGAAAATTAATAGCTTGACACTTTCAAACACTATCTGTGTTTCAAAAGCTGTCTTAAGCAAGAAGACACAAATTCACTTAGCCAGTCGTTGGGCAACTTGGTAGCAGTGACCATGGCACAATTAAAGTCAGATGCCCTTTACCAAAGCCAGCATCACAACTGTGATCAAATCAGGGCACCATTTAATATAACAACATGACAAGAGCTGCAACTTACCCACCATCAAATTATCTTGAATATAGAAATAACAGAAATAATAGAATAACAGAAAGCTTACAGAGTAACCCAGATTCAGCAGCTTCTTCCCTAATGCAGAAAGGTTACACAGTTTAACCAACAACAGCCAACTACTTTTGTTTTTTTCACTTAAAAATCTACACAAACAGTACTATCCATTTCTAGCTATTTTTTGGTTTGCAAAATATCAAGAAAAGGCAGTTTCAATGTGTTATGATTGAGTAATGCCCACCTCTATACCTGTGAGGAACTCACAGGTGAACTTCTCCAGGTATAAAAGTTCTGTAAGAGGCCATCTCTTCCCACTGATTTCAATTTCTGCCTTGTACAACTGGAAAAAGATTATCTGGGACTTGATGACTTCCTAATAGCTATTTAATTGTAATGATATTAATTAATTTTTATTGAATTGGCTAATCTGGTTTTAAAGCTCAAAGCAAAATAATTGTATTTTACTCAAATTGCTTGAAGATCTATAAAAAGGAACAAAGAAATGAATTGGTGCGTGATTTTTTTTTTTAGTATACCATTACATTAAAATGCTCTTTATAAGTTGTTCCAATAATCATGTAAATCATAACACTGGACATGGGAATACTCAAGTATGTTTCATTGCTTCAGCAAAGACACCTTTTCAAATGCACAGCAAGAAGAGAAAAGTCACTTGAATTGCCTTTGGATTTGATCAATTTTAACCTGTTTTCTAAGAAAAGCAATGGCCTGTGCCCTCATGTGACTCCTCTGTGAGCAAGAACCCCTCTATTGGGTTCTGAGCTCACAGAACAATTTCAATCAAATTTGATGAGGCCATCAAGATATCAAAGTTCCTGAAAGCTTCAGGAAAACATGACCTTGATAGTGCAAAGGGATCCAAATCCCTGAACAGAAGGACAGACAGCAGTAATTTGGCTCTTTAGTCATTCCTGGAGTGAATTACACAAGCACAATTCTAATAACCCATGAACCAGCACCTATTTAGGTCTGAAAAGGGTTCAGCACACTCTGGAAAGCAAGGGTGTGGTAGGCAGGCTGGGATGTTCTGGGGTGGTAGATGATGCTGGACATCTTCTACCGCCTCATGGAAAAAAAATGGTTGTGGACATTCCTAAAACCTTTGTCTTACCTCCAATATTATTTCTTCCCACATTGCTGGGGGGCAAATTAGAAGACAATACTCAAAACACTGCTGCACTTTGGAAGTAGTTTCAGTAGACATCAGGGGTGTCTTAACTCAAAGTTTTGATTTATACTGATCATAAAATGGTAGAAATCAAGGGACTTAGGAAAAGCAGGAAATAGAACAGCAGAATAACAGATTTCAGGAGAGCACAAGTGTACTCAGAAGTAGCAGACAATTCTACAGGAAGCAATATTAAAGTTAAAAGGAGTTAGAAAAAACCCCAGCCATTCCCTCAAGAAACTAATGTTAAGGGCAAAAGGACAAACCACTCTAGAGCTATTAACCAGGATGCCAGTTCTCAGCTGAAGTTCTCCGTCCAGCTTCAGGCACTGCTTTTTGAGAAAGAAGAAATGAACCAAATGGAGAGAGCTGGGAACAGCAGCATAAAGCCTGGTCAAGTAAGTAATCAGGAAAGAATGAAAAAATTTGAACTGTCTCTTCTAGAGAGAAGAGAAAACCCTAATGATTGGCAGCCTCTGCGTCTTCAAACATGTAAAAGGTAACTGTAAGAGGAAAAAGAGTAATCTGTCCTCTGATAAGCATCAACAGGCTTAAATCACAGCCAAAGTGATCTAAATCAGACATTACAAAGAACTTTGTATTCATAAATGCAGTTCAGTGTGAAGCTGGAGCAACGGAGGTGTTCCAGATAGACATGAACAAACCTCTGGCAGGGATATTTTATGTGTAGTCAAAGCTAATATTGTCTAGCAGAAAGTAGCGCTGTCAGTTTTTACGAACTCCCAAAACAGAGCGGCACAGCTTCTGGGCTAAGAGGCTCCAGACAGCTTTCAAGATATTCTAGCACAAAATTAGCCCTGGATAAAACCACTTCTGCCTTCTTGTACTGAAATGGACTAGATGACATCCCAAAATACTTTTAAGCCTCTTGACCTATTTCGCCATTTACCTGATGTTCAGAAACCTCAGCATTATATGAAATGTGGAACAAAAAGAAACAACAACTGTGAAAATATCTGATACATGTTTTCACATGGCGAAATGCAAGCAGCTAGAGAGAAGTTCTGAATCATAGATGCTGGAAGAAGCAAGGAGGTATACAGAGTTTCTACTTAAAATTTCAATAAAATTAATATTACTTTGTTGATACTTGGAGAACTTAAATCTGTTCAGCACACTTTACAAATCTGGGAACAAAGTTCTGCCTAATAAAGACCATATAGACTTTTCCCCTCCTCTTTTGTGGCCAAACAAACTACCTGTGTTATCTTTATCCCATTAACATCTTAAGCACCATTCTAGCATATCAATCCTTTGAAAGATATGATATTTGGTTCACTTATCTGTGCCTGTGCTCCTAAATTTGGGAAGTATTGAGATGAAGCAACAGTACTTGGCAAAGCAAAGCGTGGGCAGGGCCACCTAGAAGGGATGTACTGAAGCTCTGATCAACAACATGCTCTCCTGAGCTACCTGACATCTCTCAGGAGTGACAGAAAATGTCCAGACACCAATGTTACTTCCTGTCAACAAAAGCCAAAAGGAAGACTCACCCTCTCTAAAAGGGAACATAGTTTTAAAGCCCACTAAAATGTAAAGATTCTAAAATGCCAATCAAACAGTCTCCTATTTGGAAAATAATAAGTTGCTGATTAAACTTTATATGATAAGCAAGTGACAGTGACACTTCACAGAGAAGATAAATAAACTTTTCAGAAGGCTTCATGTTTCACCTCTACCCTTCTACATCTGAAAAAAAAAAAAAGCCAAAACAAAAAACCCCAAACCTGAGCATGAAATAAATGTTGTGCCCATCTGTAATGTTTGCTACAAATATATTATGCAAAATAGCATGATCTCGCTAACATGTCCCATGGTAGAAATCAGTTAATAAAGAATAAATAAAGTTTAGTTACAATAGAGGAAAAAAACCACAAACCAAACAACAAACTACCTGAGGTCTCATGCCCATAAACTCCTCACAAAATCTGTCTAAGGAGACACTCCCCTAGGTAAGTATTTAGATGTTTCAGACATATTGCTGCACAGTGAATCCTGAAACAATACTAGTGTACTCTGACGACTCCTTATTTTACATGCTTTCCCATTCCACAGGGAGGGAAGCTCTGCACTCCCCTCATTCTCAACATGAAATTAATCATCCTAAACTGAATTAAGAAATTTTATGTGCCCAACTTGGACAGCTCCCTCATGGACTAATGGAAAATGTTCTCCTGTGTAAAAAATCAGTTGATACAAAATCAAGAATGACCAGAGGGACATGCAGAATAACCATCATAATTCAAGAATATGCCCCTTTGGGGACCAAATTCATACCAGATAGTATGGTTGGCTCTTTTTTCCCCGTTTTTTTTCCTCCTAATTTTCATGGATCAAAGCTAATGTCTTACAGTAGCTGCTAGGAAATAGGAAGTGTAGTAAAATACTATTTGCAGTGCCTATATCTCCATTTTTTCCTGCACTATGCTTAGGAGGAAGGAAGTGGAAGCCCTTAGAATAAAACTCGGGTAAAGCTGCCCAACAGCAGGGACTCACAAGGCACAATCCAGGGTCTGTCAGGGGGTGAATACAGCTGAGGCACTATGAGCTCCAAATAAAGCACAGCTCAGTACTCAGGAAACACAGCTACGGCCATAGGCACAAGGCTGGAGAGAAACTTCCAAAAAATATGAATTTTGCTTTCAGAAAAACAGAATTGTCAGCTGCAAAGGCTAAACTACATAATTAGCTTGAGTTACCTGTTTAAATAATTGCTTGAATAGGGGAGGACCTGATAGTTCCAACAGTGTCACTTACTCTTCCCTTTAACCAGCAGTGCTTCCAACCCAGGCTGGCAGGAGATCACACATCATTCCCTGTGCTGCCAAGCTACCCTCCTTATTTCACAGTCAGTCAGTCCGTGTCACAGGTGCTTCTGCAGTGCCTGAAGGCAAGGTCTTGCCGCAGTGACACGCAGGGGCTCCCAGCCTGAACGGGAGCTGGCAGGTTTGGGAACTGCTGCCTGATGCTGCTTTATGAATGCAGGATAATACCTTGGCAGTTCCTTCCCTCTTGTAAGAGGTCGTGGCTCTGGAATCCGAGTCAGCTCACTCAGAGGAATGGTCTGGCTTGAGCCTTGCCCACATCCGCACAGGAAAAGATGGTGATTCATATGTCCATCCCATTCTAGAGTCTAATCCCTGAAGTGCACTATGAGCTCTGGCTTTAAGTCAAGGTAAGAGGAAAACGAATAAAAGGTTTTTCCTTTTGGATGAAGGAGCGTTAAGGCAGTTCAGACTAAGTTAGGTGCTGAGTACAGCTGTGTCCACTGGAGCTGTTGTGTGGAAATGATACAGAAATGCACAGTGAAAGGCTCTGGCTTCCCCGAGGGACCTTGAAAAGTAGTAAGAAAAAGTTATGCCCAAGTCAGGAGAGTCAGAGAAATGCATGTGCAGATATTATATCACCTCATGTCAAATATTGTAAAACACAGCTTCTGTTTGGGTAGTTTACTTACAGGTCTGCCTTGTCCAATGCATTTCTGCTTAATTCTCACAGAATCTCTGTAAGAAAGAGCATAGCCTAAAATCCAGTACCCTCTACTATTTATTAATGAACAAAACAGATCAGAAGTTGTTTTTTTGAATAAAAAGCCCCTAAATAAAGGAGGAGTATCCAAACTGGGACTCTAGTAGCCAAGTAGTGAGGCTGGGTCCTGCACCATGCCTAGAGAATTGAAAATGCAACTGTCAGACAGTGCAGTGGGGAGTGAAGATATACAGGAAGGTATAGAAAAGAAAGATAATTATGCTTAAGGCTCTGGAATGGAATGTCCAGTCTTTAAAGTATTCTCACTCAGGTGCATCACACCATGTAGATTATTTGCATTAAAACAGAACATAACCTCTAGGGGAAAAAACCCATGCCAGGAATGGAAAATATTTGACACAGGCATTCCTGCACTGTCAGGAGAATAGATCACAGACCACAGAATTTTGAAATATTTTTATTTTCTGTGGGAGCCATTCAAAAAATCTGACTGCTTAGTTTGCAAAGCAGAGCGGAATTATTTTGAAATTCCATATATGTCCATGTTTCTCCGCAGTGAACTAGAGTTAACTGCTAACAACTTTCTTCCTGTGTTACGAATTTCAGTAGAATAACGTGGAAGCCTTGCATTCCTGCACAAAAACCTGCAATGCTATCCTTATTTCCTAAGATCCATCTCATTTCCACACACAGCCCTCACTCAAATTTGCTCTTGGTATCTTAAGAGATACGCTGCAGAGGAGTCCACATTTCCCCAGAAATACTACAGTTCAGTTTTGGAGCTGGAAAGAAAATTGTAACAAAATTAAATATATCCTTGAAGAATGTATGACAAAATGGATTAAAGTAGTCTTACATGCTCAGACAAACAGAGTAAGTGTGTTGCAAATGGTTACAAAAGAGGATGTGTTGGAATTCTTGTAACTGGGAGTATGGAAACAAGCTGGCATTAGCAGCCACTGCTGCTTCTGTTTTAACTGAATGCTCAATCAACACTGGAGTATTTAATTTCAGAGTGACAGTCAATACACATGCTGGCTGTGAAATCATGTTTCTGCAGCTATCCACTTGCCATTCTTATTTCTTTGCTATTTATGAAAAAAGAAAGGAAGAAAAAAAGATAACTCCGCTTGAGACTGCAGTCGCTTACAGGTCTACATGTTCCCCTCCTTGTGCCATTCCTTCCCTTTGGTTCCGTGCCATCATTCTGGCTGAGATCACCTGCCACGGACTCAACCCATCCACCTTTCACCTTCCTCTTGGCTTTCCCTCTCTGCCCTCCAGCTACGCCGGCTCCCCCAGCGCTCGGCACCTGCCTGACCTAGTTCTCACAGCGCATTTTGCTGCCTGGGGCAGCTCCACCTCATTCCACCCCAGCGCTACCGCACTGCTGAACGCTGCTGAAAGCAGCTCCTCCTCGGGAGAACCCAGCGAGCCGGACTCTCCGGTCCAACCACTGCTTTATCTCGCTCCCTCATTTCCACCCGGACCGGCCAATTGTCAACCGGGGGAGAGCTCTTCGTCCCTTCCTTGACCAGCACAGATTTCACTGACTTGGACTTGAAGGTGAGGAGGAGTTACAGAAGTTCAACTCTGATTCCCTGTCCCTGATATTGACACTGGAATAATTATAAATTGTTGAATGCATGTATGCCTCATTCCCAAGGATGTTTTTCTCATAACAGATGTGAAAGTGAGACCTAAACCAAACTGCTTGTTTATAGTTGTAACCTGCTTGGCTTACAACATAAGCAGCTTTATATCCACATGATGAGAACCTATTATATGAAAACGAACCAGTATTAGCTAAATTAGATATTAGGTAGTTTGAGAACTAATTTTCCTATTGCAAAAGTGACCAGTATCCATACACAAGGACCTGTCTCCGGAAGCTTTTAGGGCCATTCTTCCCTTTCAAAGCCTTGCATGTGTTCACATTTTTAGCCCCGCCCAACCCCCCAATTTAATATTCTTTTCAGAAGACTGCATCTTTCAATGTCCTGATAATGTTCTTACCTGATCAATTGTTAAAACACTGCTGTTTATGAGCTCTGCTAAATCTTTCATGTTGAACAGTACGGGCTGAAAAAAGAACCAAAAATCAAAAACTCCTATTCGGTTTTGCAGTGATCTGTCAGAAAATGTGACTAGATAAAGCACAGGTGTATCTGCTTGTTTTAACCATAGCTAAATGAGGTTAGTAACAAAAAACCACTCCAGCGGCTGCTTCAATTTAAGAAAAACTTTTTTTTTCCCCCAATAGCATAGAATGTAATTTAGTAACTAGTTCATTTACCTCTACAACAAGTTTCAAGAAATTATACTAGAAGATTTATCAGACTTGATAACTCTGTTTATCATCATAATCTCATAGATAAAGCTGTTTCCTATTCCATGAAGGTATAGCCGGGAAGTATGAATTACTACACATGATCGATGTCCATCTCTCAAACCTCTGCTGAAATGCTGCATTGCAAACTCTGTGTGAATCCTGGGGAAAATTCTTCTTTTTTTTAACTTTTTGCCACACAGCTGAGTGGGCATTTAGCACAGCCCCACAGTCTGCAGCAGTGATTAAATGTAGCCTTGAAATATTAGCCATAAGCCAGGAAGATGTACAGGGCTTGAAAAAAGAAAGGTAGGAATAAGGAGCAAACAGTAGAGCCTGCAATCAAATTATTGCCAGTCAGTCATGGTACGTAGTTACTGAGAAGTGTCACAGTGCAGAGATGTTTTCATTAGTTTCTGCAGCAAAAAATCATTCAAAGTAACAAGAAAACTAAAGAACCCTCAAACCACCTTCTGCTAGTCTTTTCAGGTTATGTTTTAAAGCCATAAGCCTTTCTTGGATATCTACTCAAGAGATCTCTAGTCTTTCCACACTATTCAAGTGGGTAGCCCTGGAAACCAAAATATTCTCATTAAGATCATGTAAGTCTCAAGGTAGAAGCAGTCAAAGCCCTCTAAAATGCTTCACCATCAACCTCCAGCCTGAGCTTACAGAAATCACGTGTCACAGACTGAGAGGTTTGCATTTCTGTCTTTAAGCTGATGTTCTGAAATACAGCTCCCAATGGAATGCCAGTGCTCAGCAGGTGAGATCCTTCCTTGACCAACAGGAGGTGAAATGAAATTACACAGCCTTTCTGAAAAGGGTAAACACCAGCCACATGAAAATGATGAGTTTGAAACTGCTCACCTTTGGACCAGTCTGTTCTAAAGATGAAGAACTGATACCTGATTGAATTAGAGTGGGAATACAGCAAAACGGTAACATTTAACATGAACTCAAGCTGCATCTGTAGATAGACTGATAGAAATGTCCCAGAAGAAACGAGACCAAGACACAATTTTCCATCCTGACTTAGTAGCATCAACTAGAACAGGAGATAGGCAACTGCTTTACACAACACTGATGGCAAACCACTGATATTTGAAGAAGTGGGAAGACTTTGATAAAAATCCCTGTGAATAAAGGTACCCTTAATAGACACTGATCCTATTTATGCCAAGTATTTTACAAGGAAAGGACAAAAAAAATAATGTCTTTATCTCAGCAAGTTTACAGACTAAGTAAATTCCAGAGAAATACAATGACAAGATAGGCACCGTGCAGAAATGAGTTAGAGCGGCAGTAAAGAGAGCACTGTGAGCTCTGGGAATAATAAATTCTGGGTTTTTATGCATGTCTTATGTTGGCTGACTTTGGTGTCCAATAAAGGAATGCACTGACAGAAACTTCCTTCTTTCTTTGGGACATAGATCAAATCTCCTTTCTTCTGCACACTCCCCAGGGCACTGAGGAATGAGTTCTCACTGCAACTTCTCTTTCAGCAGGGAACGTGCAGGGCCTTTCTCCTGTGCCCAGCTGCCTACTTAAGGGAAGAGTGAATGATATGCCTTTGTCAAACTGGGATGAAAATGGCTGACTAGTACACAAGTTGTTGAGGAGTTGACAGACTATCACTAAACATATATACCCATGTGATTTTCAGCCCACGTGCAAGAATTCAAGAAGTCTTCAGTTACACTGAATCGCAGATATAAAAACCTGACAATAATGTCTGCAAATTGTGAAGTATTTTCTACCTATTGATGGGTAAAGCTGATTTTTACCTTCTGATTTGCTTGATTTAATTGGGCTGAGGTGTAAGCAAAAAAGAAATCAACACAAGATTTTCAAAAGCATAAGTTAATTGACTGATACTTCGGGTTGAGAATGAGAGGGAAGCTGACAGGGCTCCATTTTTCATCTGTCATGCTTGGTAATGCTGTCTTGTTTATTACCAGCAGAGTGTCTGTTGACTTTCACTCTTGCATAACCTCCAGATACGGATCTCGAAAGCAAAACTCAGTAATTTCTTTACCAAATCAAAGAGGTGATGGCAGGGCTTCATTTATAGAGAAAGACAATAAAAATAAGACATTTCACTCATCCCAACAGAAATTTAGTAAGAGCCCAGAAGCTAATAAAGGCCAGGGAACAGCTTATTGGAAAAGTACAGGTGAACCTGTGTGCTTGGGAAGACACTGCACCTGGAGGGAGATGGAATGATCTTGCAAAAATCACTTTATGCTGCAAACTGCTACTGTAACAAGTCCTCTGCTAGATTGCTACACTGAGCACCAAGGGGCCTGTTCAGTTTTCCATCCTTCCGATAGACACATGGAGAAAGAACAGCCTTATTGCAGCCCTTCTTGATCCTGCATGTCTTTGGCTCAAGACAGTCCTTGTGTACCTAATTTTATTTCTTTACCTTTCACTGGTGAGCAAGAGATGTGAGGAGGCCAATTAACTTCTTTTCAGCAATGTAACAAATTACACCTCTCCTGGGACAAAAGGTTTAATCAAAGGTGGAACTGAATTTTATGAAAGCTGCTCCTCAGTTCCCACAGCACAAAGTCTCAGGACACAAACTCATAATTATTATGCCAAGTTTTCCTAGTGCACACAGCATATCCAACATTTCACACTACTGCATGTCAACATATCAGTTACATTAATACCCATCTGAAAATAAACACAGATTATGGAATTGATATGCTTTGAAAACAGATTTTAAGGAAAAGCAATTAGACATAGCATATATCAACAGCATACCTGTCATGGAATGAAAACCAAAAATGTTTAACTTTTGTCTTTAGAAGGTGTAGGTTTTGGCAAACATCTATTTTTTGTTTTGGAATCTGTACTTCCTGCTCGGTCATGGGTAAGAAACAGATTTAAGGAACAAAGGTTCTGAGTTCAACCTGAAGAGACACCGTTAAAAATGTACCGAGAGCCAAAAAGTAATAACTGGCAAGTTTCATCTACTTCCCAGATTATCTGAAAGTAATTATTTCCTAACCTGGGATGAAACTGGACTGTACACACAGAGAAACGAGAATCTGCTTTGTAACACCCCTTATGTATTCACCCACAAATGCACCACTCCAATACTTACAGGCTTATAAAAATCTCACTTTGGCTCTTTTGTAACCTGAAGCAAGTGAAAAGGAACCAAAGACAATGACCTGTTCGTGGTGATTGTGATAAGGAAGGAAAAGGGGTGGAAACTGCATCAAAACAGTTGGAATAGGGTTTTGTTTCCTTTCTGATCAAAATAAAACAATCAAAAGCCAAGAAGATTTCCTGCTTTGAGATTAACACACCCTCATATCTGCTAGAACCTTCCAGATAATCTTATCACCCACACACGCAAACAAAAATGCTGTTTATATACCAATGATGCAAGGAAAAACTTGCAGAGGAGAGCCTTGCCTTACATGCAGAAGAGACATCAAGAGACATGCAGACACACATTTTTGTGCCATAGACAAAACAAAATGTTCCCTTTGAGCGTGATTGATGTCAAGAGATGGCTGGACATTCGAAAGCTCAAACTCAGGAACTTGCATGGATACGATCTTGAAAAGCAGGGAAAACATACTGATTTTTCAAATGCTTTCTTTGACCCTGAAACGCCTTCACTAAATCTCGTTTGCTTTGAATTGTTTTGTAGTTTGGTGTTGGGATCTGTGTAGCACCTGCAGCTTTGAGCTTGATCAGCAGGTGGTCTGAGCAGGAGATACATCTGATGGGATCAGAAGGCTGGGAGTCATTCAGGGGACAATGAGGTACAATCTGATAAGCAGAGGTGGTCTTAAAATCATTTCTCAAGTTATATTCCCTGATCTCCAAGGTTCCCATCTAAATCACTACAGTCACTGACACAAGGCTGCTAGGACTGGGTGGAAATATCTGTATCCTGCCCTCTCAAGGCAGTAGCTTGGGTGATCTCCCCCATAACAGTGTGCATAAACATCTGAGTGCAGCTTCCCTTTACCTGCAGGAAGTACAACTTGGTGACCACAGAGGAAGAAATGCTCCTTTCAGAAAACACACAAAGTTTTGTGGAAACACAAGGAATGGACAGGAAACTGAAACACTGGGGCAGATGGAGGCACTCTCCTGCAGGACAGCCCCCAGGAAAGCCTAAGAATGTACAAATTGGCTGCTGTGATTCCAGGTGTACGCTGAGAGTTTTGGACTGTGAGATTAGCCAGGCTGAAGTCTCAGATAGCTACATGTGAATCATAGAGAGACATGTATGGCAGCTCCTCAGACTGTATGAATCAGCAGCAGGGAAGCAAAAACTCAAATGGAAATTCCTGGAGGAAGCCAAGTGCAGCATGATGTCAGGTGAAATGGCTACAAGTCTCAGCTCTGCACCACAAATTTGTCTTTCCACATTCCTGTTGCTAAGCGAATAAATCATCACTTCTTGGTAAGCTGAGGAAGAAAACCAGATTTTTTGGAAGAGGGGGGAAACGACAGAGTACATGCCTGTGCTTGACCAAATGAACGAAGGAAAGGATACAGCTGAATCATTTCCAAAAAGATGATCAGTAAAACAGCTAAAGCTTTGCTGTGTTACGTCTACAGTGGATGTTCTTCAAGAAATTCAAAATACCTTAGGAGGGAGAAAGACACCTAGGCAGAACAGGTTAAATGTTACTTTGTGCTGAAGGCATGGGTGTCCCTAGATAGCATCTACCCTGGAAATTCACCTCTTCACCCCACATTTTTATACTAAAGATATCTGACAGAGTGCTTTAGTTATCTGAATTTCTGTATTTTCAAGTGCAAAATACTCCAGCTCCTCTTCAGTCTGGCACACCATACTGCTGGTTCCTGCTGCCTGCTCTTTTCCTTAAGTGATGTTTTTCTTTCCAGTTCAACATCCATCCCATAATGACAGCTCTCTCAGGCAATAGCCTGACAAAATTTCTGGCTTGGCTACTTTCTGCAAGTATTTTCTGTGGAAAAATTAGCTGCCAGGAATAGCAGGAATACTCTGGCTGAGCCACTGGTCATTTTAGGGACATTTAATTTCCTGCGTTGCTGGTTAATGCCACAGTCCCAGCTACAATGAAAGTTTATTTTCTTTAAAAAGAAATTAAAGAATCATCATGAGAAGTTCATATGTCTATTGGCAGAAGGAACAGAACATCATGACAAATTAAGGGATCTTTGTCGTTGTCCAGTACCCTATAAACCAGGATTTGAACCACTACTGCACACATACAAACAGCAAGCTTAGAGGCAGCACAATCCTAACTGTTTTTCTGGTGAAAATTCAGATTTTATAGAAACTATGGGAACATAACGGAAGATTGCTGAGTCGAATTATAAACGTGCCCAGCCAACCTGCAGCTGAGGTGTAGAAAAACACATATATCATACTGATTTTTGCTTAGCTTTGTGTGTTGGATAAACAGAATATCTGTGTTTCATTAATAGATAGATTATAGGCACTCTATTGAACACATTTGAGATTCCTGCCCTGCTGTAGGAAAGATTGAAGCAGGGAGGTAAATTACACCTGTGAGAACCCTGGAAATACAGGTGAAAACAGAAGGTCTGGTGATCCTCTAGCAAGGACCAAGCATGAACCAACCTCTGTGGTGTCCGTGCTCATGTGTCGATGCCCACGTGCTGCTTCAGGGACCCCATGTTTGACAAGGTAATACAAATAAATTTACTCTTCACATTTCATCCATGGTTCTGTGGTCATTCCTGCATCTTCCATGTGCCACTCACACAGAGATCCAGAGAGCCCCTAAACAGCCATTTATCTTATCATCCTCCTCATTGTTATTCATGACCTTGCTTCTGCAATGGAACACAACCAGCTATGTCCCTTGTCCCTTGCTGACACGCAGGTAGAAAATGTGTGTTACCTTTCTGGTTTCTGAAAGCCTGACAGCCACTTAGAGCTTGCAAAGGTAATTAATTCTAATGCTGAAGGGACGTAAGTAGGCAGGCAATGGGACTAGCCACTCGATAGCTTTCTTTTACTAATTACCTTTATTGAGCAAGAACAGGCTGCTTGCCAGGTAATTACCCACAGAAGCCCCACTGGGGTTCTGCATCAATTCTGTCCATTTTTTGATCACTGGTGCTGACTCACCACAGAAATGCTGTCACCTTGCACTGAAGGGTTACAGACCCAGTTAAGACTGGATGAGCCCTCAGCTCATCTCTGGTTCATCCTCGTGTTCAAAGGCAGGTCAACACCGAATTCCCAGCAGGGTGCTCAGAGTTTTGCCCAGCCGGGCCCTGAAAGACTCCACACGCCCCACTGCTGCTACCTGCATCTTGATTCCTGCTTCCCCTCCCCATATATGAAACCTCTCCAGCCTGCAGGCAAAGTATGAACCATTAATGACTGCCCTTTGAGCCCAATGATCCAGCCAGTTATTAACCCATACAGAAGTCTACCTGTTGAGACCGTAATGTCCTCAGTACCACATGAAAATGGTATTGCTACAGTCAGGGTACATGACACCATCACTCACCTCTCATTCATAAATCTAGTCACTTC
The DNA here is from genome assembly GCA_035584735.1 of Pseudotriccus pelzelni. Lineage (NCBI taxonomy): Eukaryota > Metazoa > Chordata > Aves > Passeriformes > Tyrannidae > Pseudotriccus > Pseudotriccus pelzelni. The sequence continues at coordinate 5,691,574 of JAWMRA010000113.1, read as the reverse complement.
ATCATTGAAGACGGTCAGTCAAACATTATTTATCTTTGGTCCATCTGTGCTTGCTGCTCCCACTCTCCTTCCTCTTTCTGATCCCAGACACAACAATTGCTAGAAATCATCTGTCTTTTGAAGACAGGTGCAACATTTGCCTTAAGTTATCAGTGATCTTTGATAATCAGGACCTTTCAAAGATGGTTAGTGTATGATATCACTGTGACATCAGCCAGCACACTTGAGTGCTTCTCTCCTGATCTCATGCACTTGTATGGGCTGAGATTTCTCAAGAGATCCATGACTCAATCTTCTTCCACTACTGGTAGTCTGACAACACAGAGGCTTGGAAGACTTCAGTGGTGAAAACTGAGGCAAAGAAAGCATGGAGTACACCTTATCTGCATCTGCAGTCATTAAGTCATCCACCCCATCCGGCAATGGGATACTATTTCCATGTTTATTCATCTACTACTAACAGCAGTAAAAGCTCCTCTTGCTTCCCTTGATATCCCTTGCAAGTGCTGACTCAAGGAAAGCTTTGGCTTTCTTAATGCCATCCCTACAAGCCCCTGCAGTGTTTCAAAACTCCTCTTGCATGGCCTATTCCTGTTTCTACCTCTTGAATGCCACATTTTTTTTAATTTTGCACTGGAGCTCACTCATGGGTTATCTGCTTTTATCTGCTTAGCTGAGCCAGTCTTCTAATACATGTACCTGTTTTCATGAGTAGAAGGATGAGCTGTTACTAAGAGGAGGTTGTCCTTAAAGACCCGACAAGCAAAATCTTTCAAGCTGAAGCAAATCAATATATGCTACTTTTATCAGGGCTTAAACTTCCAAAATTTAATGACATGAATTTAGAGATTTTCAGGTGCTAACAGGGCTAACTGGAAACTGAAGTATTGAGCTATGTGAAAAATCTCAGCCTTGCCCGTAAAGTCTCTTGCAACACACTTAGAGCATTGCCACAAAAGTCAGTGACTGTTACATATGCCTACACATTGGTGACATCTCGGGTTGCAGAAGTGTTTCCTGCTTCCATTGCATTGAGCTCATCACATAGCAGGGCAGATGACAGAAACAAGGGTGTGGATCTGAGACCTGTGATTATTAGCTGAGAGTGCAGGTGCAAAGCAACACATTTCTGGGGCTCGAAACCAAGGAGAAAAGAAGGCAGGAACTGAGGATGAGGAGGTCACTCATATCTGTGGTGCAGCTGAAGCAACAGGTGTAGTAATTTGGAGGGAATCTGCCTGAAAACCAAGTGTCAATTTTTTTTTTTTGCCTGTTGTCACTGTAGCTCTGAAACCCAGAGGGCTTATAGGGATTGCACTTGCCATGAACACATGCACAATGGGACAGGTCCAAAAGGCTTCACTGCTGCAGATGGAACAGGCTGGGCCCAATAAAGTTGCTTTTCAGTTGTTTTTACCCAAACCAACACCAAAATGTGCAGATGTTTCAGAAAAAGGTTGCTATGTTGGTAGATCATTATGGCTGCCCAACTGAGGCTGTAAACAGTTGGAAAGGCTATAACCTGCTCAGCCTTAACCCTCTCTCCTTACTCTTTATTACATGACTCTGATTGGGGAAATTAGTTAATTTTTTTTTCCTGCAGAACTCATGAACATTTATATTGAGTCTGCAGCCAAAATGCCCCATTTACACTGGCTTCTGCAAAAACACATGAAGTGCTGTCTATATTTGTGAGAGGACAGAGCAAAAAAATTACAGGTGGCCTTTACAACAGGCAGGAAAATTACCCCTATGAGAACAGTTGCATGGCATATTCCTTTCATGACTCTCCTGTTAGACAATCAGTGTTTTCTTTAGATCTTAATTAGGGAATAAATAACATAATAGGGCAGAAAGGAGTGCAAGAAAACTGGGGGAGCCAAAAGCATGGAAGGGACTGAGACTGAATTCTGGAATATTAAATCAATATCAGAGTAGAACAGTTGGAAGGAACTTCAGATGGCACAGGACAGAGAATAAATATAAACATCTTCTGAATTTTACGGTCCCCAAATGTTGGAGACCATCACGTTTTTGGTCCATCACATAAGTGGGACAGAAGTTAATGGGTTTGACCTCATCCCGGTCTCTTTTTTGCTTTCAGAAAGGAGCTTGAAAGCCCCAAAAAAGGCTGTAGACTGCAGGTTTCTTACAAGCCATTGCCATTCTCAGTGCAGAACAGCAAAATAATGAATTTGCAAATAGCTTTATAACATCTTCGAGGCTAAGGCATCCAAGGAAATGATTTATCAAAGAAATAAAATTGTTGCACGTGTTCCACAGGGAAAAAAGTTTTCCCTGGACAAACACATTTGTTGTTTTAAAACTCTCATGTCCCCTCTAATTGGAACTCAATCAACAGCAATACAACAGCAAAGAAACCATCTCTAGGAAAATACTTATTAATATAACTATATTGACCAGGAGAAGGTATGTTGGTTATTGAACTGTGCTTTGGATAAAGGTTAAGTCCAGGCTATGTGTTTCTGGAAGAATATGAAGCATCTGACTGTGTTTGTTAGAAGCACTAACAAAGTGTAAGACATGGTCCATGACCCACCTCCCAAAGCTTAGGTCTTCCTGTGGCCCAACTTCCAAAGAATGCCAGGATGCAGCAAGGCTGGGGGGCGTGGTTAAGCCTGGTGTCCCGTAGTACATGACAGTCTGTGCTATCAGCTAGAACTGAGTGAGTCAGACTTAAAATAATCACAGAAGCTATTCAAACAAGCAGTCCCACCCCAAAGCAGTTTATCATTTCCCAAAAGCAACAGCTTCTCTTCTGGTAGGATGCTTCACTGCTTCTTTATCACTCAGCTACCTGCTTTCTGTCCCTGGTACGCCACAGAGTGCTAGAAGCAAAGAGAGCTTCCCTACTCCCCCACATTTGATCATTCCTAATTACCTTTCCCAACCCATTAAACAAAATCCTTTCTTTAGAAACCTGGGGGTTTTTGTGGTATCAGAATTGCTTCTCTATATCTGTCATACATGCACAGACACACAAAATGTTCTTACATCATTAAGATGCAAAACACATTGTTCCTGAGCCACTGTTTTCAAAAGCAGAGTTTCCAAAGCCAGCATTTCTTAAAGCCAGTGCTTCCTGTGGGCTCCCTGGGCAAAAAAAAGGGTTGATGGAGCTGACTTCTGCAAAGCCTGATGCTCCAATCAGTCAGTCAGTTGTGTACAACTATTGCTACATATTCCTGGCTTAGAAGCCTTCACTGTGCCATTCTCTCACTGCAGCCTCTGCACTGGGTGCCTCTCGCAACCCGTGTTTCCTTCCTTCCCTCCTTATGAAGCAACATAGCTGTAACTAACCCCAAGAGTTTCAGAACTGCCACAAGTCTCAAGTTTTAGAACCAGCATCAGTCACATCCCCTGAATATCCTAGCACTCTATTTCTCCAGTATAAAGACTTCAGTGGTCAATTAATTTACTGAATCGCAGTAAAGTACATATGTATGTGTTTTGGAGTGTTAGGGGAAATCAGGGCAAGGTGGATAAAGAGCAAAAGAGGCAGGAGGGAGGAGAATGACTGCAATTATGAGAAACCTGAGTCTGAGTCATATGCAGGCTTCCTTGTGCACCCAGCTGCCATATTCCCTGCTCCTCAGATCCCAGCAGTAAAGTGGGAAGCACACCTAAGTGAGGAGCTGCAAATACAAATGCACTGGAAGACTGTGTGGAGTTGCCCACCTCCAGCAGCAAGGCATGTAAACAGAGCAGGGAGGAAGGAACAGTACCTGGTCCTGCAAAATAGCATATAAGCACGGAACAGGGTGAGGCAGCTGGGGCGGGGAAACAGACCAGACAGGAATGGGGAGATTCCTACCAGGAATGAGATTCCTGGTTCATGTAGGACTCTTGTCTGTTATTGTTTCCTACTTTCCCAATCTGTGTTTGAAGTGAGAAAGGGGAAATGGTATGTAACTCGGAACACAGTGCTAGACCCAGACTTGCCAAATCTGCCTTTGACAAGCCTCCTAAACTTTCTAAGGCTTCCTTTCCTCACCATTTCCCCAACCAGGGATAGTATCTACTGGTGGCTCAGTGCTACTTTCACACATCCCACAAGCAGGGTAAAACACCTTCTCCTCCAACCATACAGTGCTTGTAAGACTTCACTAATCTAGCAGGTATATCTACTTATTCCTTTTTTTCTTTGCCACTGCTTTCAGGCCAATATTCATTTCCTTTTTGCTCATCCGCTATTATTATTCTTTACTTCTCTAGCTGTTTACTTTATTTCTCTTTCCTATGAAGGAAAAAATCCTAATTAATCCCCTCCCGGGAGTCTACTGCTTTCAAAATCACTCATTTGCAGCAGGTTACCAGTAACTAAGTAGCAAAGTTTAGTCCTTGAAATTTGTCACTCAAACGGGAAGCAAAGATTTAGAACATCATTGCAGCAAACAACCAATGTATAAAGGAATGGGGAGGTATTTGTAATATGTAAAAATATGCTGGTTTCTGGAAGCAAATCCAAGAAAGGCCTTTTTCAATCATTGCACAAGCTTTGTTACTTTCCTCATCCAGCATAAGCCAATGATTGGGAAACACTCATACCAAGGGAGACACCTAAAGCCAGACAAGCATTAAGCATGACACTGGGCGTGCCTTCATTAGAGTGCTGAGGCGTGTGAGAGCCCCAGTTAGGGAAAGATAGAAGATAGCAGTTTATTTGTAAAACAGCGGAGCCCTCGCCACAGTGCTTGTCTCGAGGTTCCAACTGGGATGGTCAGCTGAACACTCGGGCTCCAAAAGCAACCTCCTCCATCCCCCTCTCACTATCAACCATGGTGCAAAGCCAGCCCTTTTCTAGTCACTACAAGGCTTTCTACTAATGACCACATCAAGATCCAGAAGTAGGACACTGCAAGGCAGACTGTGAGTTCCCAGTCAGAAAAGGTATTGCAGAAAGACAACCTGTAAGATTTGGGATCGACAAAGTTGGTTTTGTGGTTCATCCTTTAGGATGCTACATGCCAACTGTTCTACAAAATGTTCACTTAAGTGAGAAGTACTGCTTCAAAGAGAACAGCTTGAGAAAACAGTAAGCAGACTGCGTTGGATTTTAAGCAGTACAAGGCTGGAGAGCAGGCATGAGGAGAGCGCGGGCATGAGCTAAACCGACCTTGCAGTAATGTAAACATCAAGAAAAGGCAGCTTCCCCCGCCTACATTTTGTTATTCTTGTTATACATGTACAGCAACAAATCACACTTTAATCCACACACTTTAAGTTGACAAAACAGCTTTCCACCAGTGATTAATACATTGCAGAGTCAGCTCCACCACCGGTTAAGCTTTAGAAGGAAGCTACTACATTTCGGCGTGCAGGTATTTGTTGTGTTTGATAGGAACTAGAGGCTAAGGTAGTCCATGGGACCAACAGTATTTGCATGAGTATTTGCAATTCTCTGCAGTTTAGGAGGATAGACAAAAGCAGTGTTAGGTCCCACGATTACAAACTTATACAAGCTTAATCCATACATCCTGTTCAATGGAGACTAAGACCGCTGTAAAACTAGCTTAATAAGTAATGTTGCAACTATTTGTTTTCAATGTTAAGGCAATTAGCATAAACAGTCAAACCTTACCTTAATTCCTTTAGTAATTCCATTTTTCTTATAGATTCCACTTTTTAAGAGGTTATTCTGTTTCTGATGATGATGATATAGGTGTCCATTGCAGACAGCACTGGGATTAGCCATCTGTTTAAATTAGTCAGATTCTCAGTCCTTAAGGGTGTCTTAGGTCTTTCTGCTGTAAAAAAGACAGTGGGATGAGAAGATAAAGTTCTTGGTTAAGGCCTGAAAGGTATCCAACTGGTCCGTCAGGATTTTCCAGGATGAGAGGAGGAACTATCTTTTGCAATATCTTCGAAACGTAAAACTTTCTTTCATACACCTTCAGCCCCAGCAAGCTAGAACGCCAAATACATAGCAGAGGTGTGCTCTTAAAATCTCTGAAGAATACTGCTCATTGCTGGCTATTGCATGAACACGGCTCCTCTGAGTCAACAAGGCTCCTGCAGCTATCAAGAAGTGGGTGGATTCAGAGGTGGAGACACTTAAAGATACATCACCTCTTAAATACCTTCCCGTGGAGAAACATTATGTTCCTCTTCTCCAAATTACAGTCAACTTAGAGTTATTTGATTCCATTTAAACTAACAAAATGTTTTGAAAATTTAAACAGAGTAATCTTTAAAGTTATGTGGTTCATGTTGCTGAGAGTATATTAGATGCAAAAAGTAGTTTTGGGCTGAGTAGAACAGAAAGACTTTTCCCCTCTTTTTTAAAAAAAGAAATCTTCTTGTAGAGGTGACATGATAGATCATTATCTTAATAATGACCTCATTAACTCTGCAAGGCAACGGGAAACACTTTGGTATTACCATGAAAATTTACTCAGAGCTAGAAACATTGTATTTGGCTCTATCCTACATACACGTGCACAGGCATTCACTCGAGTGAACTGTCCCTTTAAACTCAGTTTGGCCAATAGTCGCATAAATGGCATGCTATTATAATTAATGAGAAGTGGAGTTTTATAAAGTTGATTAATTCAGTTTTAAAACAAGCTAGGCTTTAATGACGTGAAACAACTAAGGAGGACTAACGTACATCTTTTAAGACAAAAGTTTATTTATTGTGGAAATACATATATTGTCTTTGCTGAACCAAATTCTCACATTTAAGATTTTAGTGATGAAGCATAAAGGTAGAGGCATCTCTGGTGGCATTTAATAGACTCTCTTCCCTCCAAAACAATTAAAATTAGTGTGGAGAAAGATTAAAGGAAAGCTGTATGATAATATCAATTTTGAAAAACAGTTAGGATGAAAGGCTGGGAAAATAGAAATATTGAAGTACTTTAATTAGAAAATATTCCTGTGCCATCTTGGCAATGAAATGTAAGTGATATGTAGAAAAAACAGCCTATTACTTGAGTATGTGAAATGCAGGAGACTAAATGTTAACTGAAGCACTGTTAAAGTACACAGAGAAACACTGTGTTGGTTTTGTAAACTTGTCTTAGACACCTATTAAATTGTTAAAATGTATTTTCTTCTTCAAAGTGATTTGCAGAGTGAGAGTTTTCAACGTGCTGGAAAACTTTTGCTCCCTGCTTAAGAGAGATCTAAACTGATCCGTGTTTAAGAGGAATATCTGTATACGTTTCCTTCTCCATTTCACCTCATTTCATCCTATCCAGAGATTTCCACTACAGAACTGTAGAAACCCTCCAGGATACACTAGAGTAGCACAATTTAAAAAGCAGTCTATTCATAACCAGACTTGATTGTTTTATTATTGGAAAGAACTTTTACTTATGTATTTCAGTTAATAAGACTGGAAGTAGTAGTTTGGGTCAAGAAAATATTCCCTTAACTGACTAAAATGATACAGAAACAGTAAAACGCCAAAAATGTTTTGCTTCACAATTACACCAGATTCACCATCAGAGTTCAGATTTCCTAGGTTTTGTCTTTTTGGTGCTTTTCCTAGGCAAGAGTGCCTCATTTCTGTGCCAATCAGTCTTGTTTAGGCTTCATTAAGGCATCTGTAAGGATAACTCAATTTCAAATGAATTGTGAATATGTAGTGACAAAATAAATTCTTGGTCTTAAAGTGCTAATAGTTGATATCTGCAAGGAAAAGATGAGATCGAGATGAAGATAAGCCAGAAGTAGGCAGGAAGAAGGGTTACTAATACTTCCCTGTATACCTATAACCTGTGGCACACTAATAAATGGAACAAGGTAACGTAAGGCATTCACTCTGCACCTGAAAACCCCTTCCCACCAAGCCTTCTCATTTGGAAATTATGTCCTTGATTGCCACAGCAAATCAAACATCTGTAAAACATGCCCCCTGCTCAGTCAGTTACTTCACCCTGTTGTGACAAAGGTAAGACAAGAACACTTACCAGAGGAGCAGCGTTGTTCCCATGGCCCAGCTGGAACCTCTGCCAGGTGTGCTTCCCCACAGGCTCCGCACCTTCCAGGGCACAAAGCGATATAATTAACATCTCATATGCCCCTTATTTTTTTTCCCAATTAGGTTCATGAGGGATGTGGAATCTCCAGTTAGATAACAGTTCAGATAATGCAAATTCTGTTGCTAGTCCCAGGCTCTAAGTCTGCATTTGTTATCTATTTCAAGGCCTGCGAAATACCAGTGACCTTACACGAATAAAATAGTGAATTAAATATGTTGTATTAATTTTAGTTTTTAATGTCTAGAACACTTAAAATCACAAAAAAAAAAGCATTTAAAAAAAAGATACCGCATTTAAATATGAGTTTAAATGAGCAATTAAAAAAAGCTCAAAGAAGAGCTGTCCTTTGGGTATCTGTTAACCATGCTCTCAAAGCCTGTGCTCACAAAAGAAATACCACTAGAGGCTGAGTAAAATTCTTGTCCTGATTCCATTCAGAGCAAAAGATTTATAGAAGGGACAAGTCTGGCCAAATACACAGAAAGTATCTGTAAACAGAATGTGGTATTTCTCCTGAAAAAAAAAAAAATTGAATTTTGCCCTTTAGAACTCCATCTTACTCAAAGCCATGTATTACTCAGGTTTCTATATACTACTGGTTACCTGCACCTAAATCTATCTCTCAAAAATATGAGAGTCTATGCTGCCTGGACATTGGAGGAAGGACTCAATAACTGTGTGCTTTGCAACACCAAAACCACCACTAGCCATACTCTGTTTATTTTTACCATTCTGGGAAGTGGAAGGAAAAAAATTTACTATGCTGACTGTACAAGAACTGTGTGTATTTAACTGCAGGGGACACCAATCCTACTAAGATTATTTGTGCCCTTCCCTTTAGTGGCTTGGGCACTGGTCACCCTTCATACATTGGCAAGAAGATGGTGAATTTCTAAGGTTACTAGCAGACCACACAGCATGTTCTACAACGATGCTAGTGAAGTTTGCAAGATGTGACTACAATTACTATAAATCTGGAGGAAAACCACCAATGAATTCCCAGGTTCTAGGTTTTATTCCTTGCTTTATCATTATCGTGTTAATGCCATTGGATTTTCACCAACTCACCTCTTGAAAACAGGATAAAAAGGTTTAAATCCTTTTAAATGCTCTGAGGCAAATTGCTGAAACGTGGTGCAGAAGTGAAGAAAATATATGCAGTTAATTAACCAAGGCTTAACAACAGAGCAGAGAGAAAAGGGAGGGGTAGGGCTCTTTCTAAGCAGTCTCCCAGTGTTTGAAGAAAATCACTTTTCTGCTATGCACTCCCATTGTTACATAGGACAGGATAAAAGGCTGAACTCTTCTGATACACTCAAGAAGTGGGGACAAAAGCATCTAACCTTCCATTAGACTTTTGGCCCAGTCAGACATGTAGTGTCATTGGAGTGGCCAAAATGTCACCATTTTTAATAGCAATACTGGATCCACCACATCCTCATTTATAATGGCAGTGCTGGATTACCTACCAATAAAACAAGTAAATGTCACAAGAAAGCAAGAGAGCTCATCCCCAGAAAGTTGTCATATCATAAGCCAGAAGGATTTTGCAGGATTCCTACCCACCCCAGACTACAGTTACTTATGTCACAGTTGTGAAATGGTCTTGCAATCTCATTGCAAGATTGTGATAATTTCAGTTCATGACAGACGCACATTTAAACGCCACATGAAACAATAAGGATTTATACAAAGACATCAGGTAGCTTTATGCTTGTTTTCAGTGGACAGACACCAAAGTCAAACAGGAGCTGAAAAAACTGGGAGCCCAAGTCTTTTCCTTTGTTAAAAGTCAAGAGTCTAGTGATGTTTAAACTGGCAGCAGACCATGCTCCAGTAGTGGAGTACACAGGAAAAAATCCTTCTGGCTCTCCCAATCACTTCTCTTACAACAGAAATCCACTTTATAAATTCTGTGTACCACTGAAAACTTATTTTTATATTTAATAAATGTGGACACATGGATGTCAGAGGCAACTCCTGCCTCACATATATAAATGACTTCAACATAACAACACCAGTGAGCCTGAAATAAATGAACTAATAGGGAGACACCATAACAACAAAGCAACATAAGCAACAGCAAGTGCCAGCCATCAGCTGGTCAGCCATCCCCATGGGTGTCTTTTGAGACTCTTTCACATTTCACCAGGACTGGCTAGAGCCTAAATTTCCTAAATTTTCACACGGAATGTCCGCTAATCTGTGCTTGCTTCTTTAAACCCTCTCTAGCCAATACATATGTGGGAATAAGTACGGATATGCCACTACCCCTGTGAAACTGCACCCCAATGCTGAAAGATCCCCTCAAGTGCCCTTGCACAACTTGAAGGATCTACAAAATGCTTGGATATCAGTCAGGGAATAATCTAGAGCGCCTCAGAACCATGGCACAGGCGGATGCACGCAACCAGCATTGCAACAGGGAGGGCATGGTACAACAGGCAGGGCTCCTCCACATCTGGCAGGTCCATCACCTGCAGAGTCCTGGGGCTGGCCTGGTTGCCTCCTGCCACCTCTGCACCTTCATGTTGTTTCACGATGTGCAGTAAGCGATGCGTACACTTACTGACAGGACAATGGTTGAAAGCCATAAGCATATAAAGATACTGTCAGCCTGGTTTCTTAAGCAATATTACCAGAACTAGTTCTCTCAGTGTATCCAGATGTTAGTAAGCTGTGAGTACTCATAATTTTAGGGATTTGTTGGTATTTTTTATCTGATACATATCTCTGATTGATATACGATACACATATCTGATTAGCAATCTGTACTTAACCCCGGAATGTTTGTACCACCTGGCACTTGGATTTCCGTGCAAGGATTAAGACTCTATAAATTGCAAAACTGATACAGTTCTATCCTTGCCTTATGATAAAAAAATAAAATATATCTGGCTAGAATGTCATGATCAGACAAACCCAACTGTAATACAAAAAATGGCACCAAGACCAAAAGAATGACAGTTAGCCTGCTGCAAAAATCCAACAGTAGGCATAAGTAAGCCTTTTGCTCTAGCTTCTTCCAATTACAAGTATCATGTCATTACTACATCCTTATCTGGAAATTTATGACTGAGTTGAATCTGCAATTCTTACTCCTTAAATAAAAAACTTACTTGGGTAATAAACCCAGTAAAGTCAGTAGAACTACTCAGCCAAGCCAAAGGCTAAAAAAAAACTTTACAAGCACCAGGTAGAGGCAAAAATCTCTTTCTCAGGACATTTTTCTCCTGACCTCTTTCAGCAGTGATGTAAACTCCATAGGTGTCCAAGGCAGATTTCAGTCTACTTTTCTGAGACCTCCTGACAGTCAGGCTAATTTGTTTGCTGAGCTCCATAATTTGCAACGAGCCAATGTGGTATTGTCAGTGTTTCCAGTTGTTGATGTGGTGAATGGAGTAAAGACAGCTCTGTGCCATCTGGTCCTCTCTGTGTCATCACCACATCGATTCAGACAAGTGGTTCTTAGCTACAAACATCTGGAACATTAAGACAACTGATATTTAAACAGGTAGACAAATCACCTTAGTACTACTGATAAAACTGAACAAAACAGACATGGCTTTAACCTGTGTTTAACGATGAAATTTCAGGCTCTGAACAGGAAATTATGAAGTAATTCCACACAAAACTTAGAAGTTATTGCTCATTGTTCCTGGAATGTAATTGTTCAGTGCTTCCAGAAGCAGGAGATTTACGCAGGCCCAGATGAGAATTAGTAATGTTACTCAGTTGGGGGAAAAAAAAAAAGGCATTGCAAAATGCCCCATTTTTTAGTCTACCAAGTGGTTCCGTTTTGCAATTCTTACTCATTCAATGAAGCACTTCATTGAATTAGACCCAGTGAGGTCAATACTCATTCAAGTAGTAGTTATGCTTCAAACCCTTTTTAATTAGCATTACTAAACTTAGTGAAATGATACAGGGGATTATTTGCCTTCCCCATTGCCAGTGAACAAGTAATTTCAGGACATGACACAGAATTAGAGTATTGTGTTAAATGTGACTCCATACATGGGCTCTCTGTAGTCTCATTTCCTGTTGTCATTGCCTATAGTTTTGTTATTGATCGTTTTAGTTCTGTCCATCCTAGGGAAATACAGGTCAAGAGAAAAAATAAACAAACCAAATAATAAATAAACCAAATAAACAAACACCCCCAAAATCTGCTATTTTCACTTGTGCAGAATTTCTTTTGACTATTCTGAGTTTTGCTTCTTCTTGTCAAAGTTAGCTGCAGTTCTTTCTCAGTTCTATGCCTCACTCAGGAGGCACCAAGGGTCAGATGGGAGGCTGAAAGGGTGAGTGAGAATTTAAAAATTCATCCTAGAAATTGTTGCCAAATACAGGAAAGGCAACATTACAAAATTATTCCACAAACTTTTGAAATCCACAGAGTTCTGAGATAGGTGGTTTTGAACTTGGTTTAAGACTTATAGTTAATCACAATATACAATTTTCAAAGCAAAATAAAATGTTATTCCTCACTTGGAATGATTTATGTTTAAGAATTAGTGTACAAGTCTGAAACACCCTAGATTTGTTACAGAAGCTTTAGGGACACACTATGGTATTCCAAAAACACTGCCACGTTTCAGGAGCCAGGTCTCCAAGAATTCAGCTCAAGGCTCTTGCAGCATATAGCATAGAATAAAATCATTTGAAGGTTTCCCAGAGCAATGGATCCTATTCAACACATTAGTTTCAGTCCCAAGATTTTCATTAAACCCACTCATGTTTATGATTGGAGGCTTTCAACTCTCATGCCAGGACATCAGAAAACTAAAGCTTCTTTTCTGTGGCATTTGTTCATTTTTGTATTTCACGTAACCTCTAATTTTAATATTACACAAGGTAAATTTATCAGATCTCAGTAAAGAATCGGAATCAAATGTCACTTTTTTCCAGTCTCTACAGTTCTTTTTTTGAAACAAATCCTTACGTCAAACAAAGCTGGATATTTCATATCACTGGAGAAGGGCAGGCAAGTTGGGCCTTAGAGTCCTTTTAGGCAGGCCTCATTCCATTCCCCACTTGTTCATCCCTTAGCCTGGGAGGTGACTATTCCAGCAGCATTTAGCAGCCTGCTGCCTGCAGTGGATTTCAAAGCAACCTTTTCTACACAGAAGACTGTAACCCAGGATAGAGAGCTGATTTTTCAACACTGCTAAAATTTCAAGCCATTAAGGGATCAGCTACAACTTGCTCTGAGTTTAGTGCATGTCCTTCAGTCCCAGCACTTGCGCTGTAGATAATAGACATATGGAACAGTCTTTTTACCTAAGTAGCTCTTTCCTTTGTCTCTTATGCACTGTGCTGGCAAACATCAGCTGATGTCAGAGATTTACTGCAGCATTATTATATCTTTGCACAAGGTTTCCTTCTCTTCCTTTTATCTCCTAAAAATGGAACAGAGGTGAATGAAGACTTGTGACTGAGATAGGCAAAAACTAAATACTCAGCAATAAAGGCTCTGCCAAGGTTTCCAGTGCCTGAGCTGGTTCCCTGCTATGCTTATCCACAGGATAGACCTATTCCTGATAGCACCGCAGCCCCTTGGACTATGCCACATGGCTGGATCCCCCACTGCAGCCTCCCTGCAGTGCCGTGCGCTCACCACGGCAAGGGCAGTGTTGGTGGATCGTCTTCACTTGGCTCAGCTGATGGTCCATAGTTTCAGCTTGTCCCATTGGATGTGGGGCCTGGCTGCTGCACACCCACCAGTCTGGAGAGGACAGAGCAGCACGAGCCCCAGCAGGGTGGGGCAAAGCTTAATAGACTCTGTTTCCACAGAAAACAGGTGCATGGAGGAAAGGGGTGGAGCAAAGTTTGAGAACTGGTGGAAGAAATTCTCAGGCCTGAGGGTTACTATTGTACTTCTGTGAAAGAAACACCAGGAAAAAGCCCTTACTCCTCCTTTCCTTCCCACAGCAACTGCCATACTTCAGACTCTAGCCTTAGTCAGTCCTAGCAGCCAATTTAACCAATTCAGGATGTGCTACCCCTTGTCATGAAGAATTTCAGAATTCGGATACTGTTTTACCCTTTTAAATCACTATGAAGTTATATCTTTATGACTAGATTTCTGAGGCTGGGGTATACACCTAATCATTATATTCAAGATTAGAATCAGTAAATTCAAGATTAGTACAGTTTTACTGGGACAGTTTGGCACTTTCCTAGTCTGAAGCCTAATGCTGTATTAGTGATCTGAGTTTGACTAAAGGATCTCTCAAGAATATTCTCTGACATAACCAGAATTGCTCAACAATGGAAAATGTAATTGTGAGAAATAAATGGAGGGCGGTTTTATTACAAGCAGGAGTTTGTTTGATCATGTTAAGAAACTGTAGTTTGGG